>JAADJZ010000005.1:5000-1205000 GCA_011032825.1 Massariosphaeria phaeospora | reverse complement strand
AGCGCATTGTGGGGTGTCATGGGGATGTGGTGGAGACGGGGGGGAAGGGCGTGTTTCAGAGGGTTATGGAGTGGCATTTGGATCTGGCGAGGAAGGCGGAGTAGGGGGGTGAAAGAGCTTGTTTGGGGAGTTGAAGCTGGAGACGTGGAGAGAGAGGGGTGGGTGGGTGAGTCTGCTTTTGTCGATGTGATACCTCGGTTCCTCTGTTGCTGGTGTACACTTTTATGTTTGCGCAAGTCAAGTTTAGGAGGCACGTCATTTTATAACCACCCTTCTTTTCCCAACTGCTATGCAGAGAGAGAGCCATCAGGAGAGCCATCACACTACACCACGCCAATCCCTCCACGCAGCCCATAACCCCACTACAAAGGCCTGCCCTTCAGGGCTTCCCGTTGTCAACGGCTCCCTCTGCTTATGCTTCAACGGATTAACCGCAGGCTTCGCAATCCCGGTCTCGGGATCCACACTCGCAAACACAGCCCTCCTCTTCCGCTCCGCCCATTCCAAATACCGCATCCCCGCTCTCTCACTCGTACCCTCAAACACCTCTGGCTCGAGCATAGCCAAGCGGTACACTACGCTCGCCAGCAACGCAGTGCCGGAGACGTCATCAGCCCATGGCTCGGCGTCTTGCGAATGCAGGTAGTTCGGGAGCAAAGCGACTTCTCGACTGCGCGAATCCGTGCATATCGCACCATCGAGAATCTCCCTTGCCATTTGCCTCAGCTCTTGCATCTCGCCCGCCCATTCCCTCGTCTCCTCCCACCCCTTCAGCGTCGCCAACACGCGCACCAGCCCCGCAGCCACCCACCCATTGCTCGTACACCAATACCCCAAATCCCCGTTCTGTGGCCCCGCGATATGGTGCCAGAGCCCTTGGTCCAGACCCGTGGACTTGGTGGCAAGCGCGTCTCTATACGCTCTGCACTGAGCAAGGGCTTCTTTCATCCATGTGGCGTCTTCAGCTGCAACGGAGAAGTAGGCGAGGAAAGGGGGCACCATGTACATGAAATCCGCCCAAACTTCTAGGACATCTTTGCGGTGGCTGATGGCGTTATGTGGACCTCCAAAGCGCGGGGCTTCATGCACAAGATAGGTGGCTTGACGGCGGGCTGCATGGAGGTATGCAGGATTAGACTGGCCGATCAGGATGGAGGAAACACCGAGGGCGGCTGGGTCGGCGACGCCCCATTTGTCTTCGATTAGGGTGTTGCTGTCGAGCCGAATGTGGGGTTTGACGTCTTGAAGGCTTGCTACTTCGTCGACGTTGCTGGTGGGGACTCCGTTAGAAGGAAAAGGCGTTTTACTGTAAACGGAGAGGTCACGGTTGGAGAGTTCGAGGATTGCTTCAGCGGCCGTGCCGTATTCCCAAGAATGGGATGATAGCTCTTTCGCTTGTGTGGCTACTTTGGCGATGTCGATGTCGACTTCAGGGTAATCCATAGCGATGATTCGGAGCAAGATTTTGGGCGACTACTGTAGGTAATCCAGTAGTTGGAGCCTTCCGTGAGGAGTTTCCGTGCTTGGGTAGTTATGATATCCGACGTACGTCATTTATTCTCCGACGGATTCCCGCGAAGTGGGGCAGTGAATGACAGCTGCATAGAACCCATCTCTTTCATGCAAACCGGCACGAACGAAGTGGTGGGACATGGCAAACTTGAAGTGAATAGAACGAGGAAATTATGCGGTTGCTAAAGAGCATAGTTGCTCTACTTACGTATATGAAAACCAATTAAGATCAGCGGGAAGACTAGGAATATCCGCATTCAGTACTCCTGAGCATACTGATCGGGCGCACCTAAAGAGAAAGGTTGGCTTTCCTGGGCAAGCCTCGAGAAATCCCAGGTCGGCGGCTGTTGAACACTATTTATGAAATCAGACGGCAAGTCCTCAGCATCCAGTGAATCAATGTCACACACAGGGGGCGTTGATCTGATCGCAAGGAAGATTGTCCTTCATTCGAGGCAGCCTCGGAACGGGTTCTTAGCTCGTTCCCATATTGAGCGAGGCCGCGACCTTCCTGAGATAGCGATGGCTGAATTAAGCTTTGGGGTGTGTAGAAAAAACCGCTCCTAAGAGAGCTTGCTTGTCGTGCTGAACTGCCATATGTTCCTGATGGTGTCAAGTATGACGCTGAGGACCAAAGCGTTCTTTCTCCTTGGCCCAGGTAGCCCGAGTTTCAGCTACTGGCGTTGCCACTAGATCCTGCGAATTCTTGCAGCACTATCCGCTGAACTCTCTGCAACAATTCGGGGATAGTATTGTTGAGTCTCTCGCCGATTGCTCTTACTTCCTCACCTACCACCTCTCGAAATCCGGCTTCCATAATCGTAGGAAGCCGTTCATGATAGTCTCTTTCGATGCTATTGCTCCGACTGGCATCTCCTTCAATAGCGGTGTACTCGTACAAGAGTGAAGGCATGTAGGACTTGTCATCATCTAGAGACAAGAATATGTAAACATCTCTCCACTCTTCGAACGTTATGCGAGTCTTCAAGTAGGGCAGCGGCATCCAAAAATCATGCTGCCATCTCAGTAGGAAAAGCCGGGAGAGAGCCTTCCTCTTTCAACTTCTCGTACAGAGCCACAGCAACCAGCGTTTTCCCATCCCGACAACCCTCTTTCCAGAGGTCCCTAAGTTTTACCAACCTACAGGTGATATTTTCGCCCTCGTCGCGAAGGCCAGTCAGCTTCCCGGACAAATCGGCCATCATCTTCTCAGAAAGTCGCTTTTGACAGAGCATGATGGGCATGAACTCATCGCAACCGCCCGGACTAGGATACATGGAGGATTGGAGCTTCTCGTCTGGGCGGGTGGCTTGTTCGGCAGCAAGGTCGGACATGTTTGTGAGCTCTGTCGCCACGACTTCCAGACTAGTTTCTTGGCGGATTTCTTCGACGGCCTTGCCTGTAATGTTACCGTTGTCGAGCATGCCGGCCGGGATCTCAGTAAAAGCAAGAGAGCCAGCAGCAATTCGGGGCTGTATTGTCAAGATAACTTGTTTCTCATCCTCATCGTTTGGTCCTTGGACGATGAGCTATACAAGGTGAGCTAGGATACAGGCGCTCGGTATTGTTTTCGTTGCTGCACTCACTAGCATGCCCACACTGCCACCACGGAGGAACACGGCACCTGGCAGCCACTGTCTGTGGCCTTCGGAATCGTCGTCGGTCTCGATGGTAGCTTGGATTTTCAGGAAGCCGACTCTTGTGCCAAACCAGGTCACAGCTTGGACGTCGATTTCCTTGAGCTTGTACGGGTTCTTGTGAAACGGGTGGTCTTCTTTCCCCTGGAGGCTAAAGTTATGCTGGAGAGTTGCCAGCCAGTCTTTGAAGGCTTTGAAGGCGAACAGGGTGTTGAGCTCGAGCTTGGGCGGAAGCGTGATGGTGCATGGCGGATCGAAGCAGATGACATGGCCGCTGTCGTCCTGGGCTGCGTACTTGGCCAGGACATACGTCGTCAAGCGGATGTCCCGAGCTGAATGGCTAACGACATCGGATTCGGCCATGGTGTTGGCACCTGTATTTACTATGCTAGGTATTGTCTACCACGGCAAGAAGAGAAAGGTAAGAAGGTAAGAAGCGAAGCGACCGAGGTGTGTTATCGATAAGAGTGGCGTGAAGCTTGAGCCACTCCGCCGTCTGTGCGCTGCCCCGCGAAAGCTTAGCGCTCGGCTCGCAGCTCCCGATGGCGCCATGACGGAGACGGAGGTACAAAGGAGGAGGAAGGGCGGTAGATAAAGTCCGCGGCAGTGCCAGAAGCTACTGCATCTGCATTGCCAATCCACAGCCCACGGCCCACCCTCTGCAACCCCGCGACAGACACGCCCGCACGCCCGCGCGCAACCCACAGCCCGCCGCGCGCTCGCTGCTCAACTCTCAACTGCACGCGCCTCTCGTCTGCCTCTCCGGCCATGGGCACCCTCACAGGCGACGTGCCGCGTTTGGACGCGCACTGCCCGCACAAACTAGCCACCTCGTGTCAATTGACAGCGACACACAATTGCTGTGCGTGTGCCGATGTGCGGGCTCACGCTGCAACGTATTCGGTCTACATCGACGGCGTGGGCTTTGTCCGGCGCGGTACCCGATGGCAAAGCTATTGCTGGTTCTGTAAGGGTAAGTTTGCTCAAATCCGCCCTCTGCAATTGGCAGCCCGCTATGGCGACCCTCTCCATCCAGCAGTGCTGACGTAGCCCACCAGAGTTCTGGAACAACCGGCTCGCCGCCACGGATCCCCCGCTCGAAGCGGCGCAGACGCAGATTCCCCTCATTCCCGACCAGACCGACTTCCTGGAGCGCTGGTTCGAATTCCACCAGGGCTATCGCATCGTCAGGCATGCAGACGGCACCGAGAGCCATCGCACTGCAGTAATCGGCGAGCCCTTGAGCGACGTTAGCCCCGGCTTCCTGCCCCGGACTCTAGACCAGCTGCGGACACGGACGCCAAACAACGCGAGCCGGCCCGAGAACAGATTCCGCCGGCGACGACTTGAGTCTGAAGCAGAAACGTCTGAACCGCCGCAGCAGAGCATTGAAGACGTCCTCGACCGTCTGCTCGCCGAGGCATCCGAAGAAGAAATGGAAGGCACTGGCGTGCAGGAAGCGCTTCCTCTTGATCGGCAAGAGATACGCCCGCGGAGATTTCGAGACAGGCTTGACCGCGTTACCCGCCTGTTCGGCACGCGAGAAGACATCCAGCGCGAAGACTACGAATCACCTGTGGCTTCCATGTATAATCGCGCCATGGACCGCTATCGACGGGCCGAACAGCAGAGAGCGGCAGAAGACACCCCTGCTGCTCCGCCTCGCCCGCTCACAATACAGGAGATACAGGATCGACGACGCGCTTTGGAAATGCAACTAGATGAACAACTCGAGTACCAGCGCATCTTGGACGACATAGCCGAATCCCGGGACGATTCCGCAGCGAGAATCGCAAGGCTTTCAGTCAGCTTCTCAGTTGGCGCATTTAGTGGGCTTGCTTCTCCAACAACGACCGCACCGCCGAGCACGTCTATCTCTACAACATCTCCTTTGGCATCTGTCTTCGTCGAGCCCACCGGCCCCGGATCCCTACTGCCCACCTTGGGCGAGCTTGAACATCTCCGCGTGCTCACCGAAGCAACAAGCGCCGCCAGACTTGCTCGCCACAACCCGCCGCCTCCTGGACCTTCTATGACGTTAGACAACCAACCGAGCAGACCAGATCCTGTGAGCGATGAGGAAATGACGAGGAAATTGGAGTGCCGGATCTGCTACTCGCAGCTAGCGGACATCGCAGTCCTCCCCTGTGGCCACATGGTCATGTGTCAGTGGTGCGCCGACGCCGTCATCCCAATGAAGCACGCGCTTGCACCGCTTAGGCCGACCTCATGTCCCATGTGCAGGAAGAGTGTCAAGCAGAGGGTTAAGATCCACATCGGCTAGGAAAACGGAAAGGGCTCATCTACACACTGCCACTCTCACAGCGTATCTGACACGTCCAAGGCGCATTGGATCGAATTTTTTTTTGGCGGCTGGGGTGTTTTATATTACATGGCGGCAACTAATCGGGCGGCTTTCACTCCGGATTTATTAGGGAAAGGGGGCTGAGTTCGGAGCAAGCTGAACACACAGTCTCAGGGATCAGGGAGTCCATGGCGCGACGCGTCGGGGGAAATCTTTTCAGCTAGCCGGTCCGAAGTGATGGATGGATGATATGGAGATGGACCTTGTGTACATGTACCATACATATTGAATGATGCTGGATTCGCGGCAACGAACATATTCTTCAAGGGAGTGAGTGATGATGATGTGCCGTGCCATGCCATTCTCTTCTACCTCACAAGCCTCTTATACCCGCCTCGTCTTGGCATCACCGCCCCTGTTATCATTCGTGGCTGATGCGCCATCTAGCTAAGGATACACTCTCACCTCACCTCTATGTATAGGCTGGGAAGGTGGGCATTGGCCGGCCTGCTGTTAGTCGTAATCGTAACCTGACTGACTGTGGTCACTAACTGTCTCGGCACTATTATAGGGGGTAAAAGCATGTCTTGCCAAATACAATTGATCTAATCTAATCTAATCTGTGAAGCAGAATACTTATTTGCATACATACATACATACATACACAGCACGATTCCAACATACCAAGCAAGTAGCCCAAAAACCCAAAAGTCAAGTAGTCTAAACACGCACAACCAGGCGGGGAACACTTAACGCTCGAGATGAGATACGAAAATCACGCCTCCACCCCCTCTTCAACCGCATCATCGAAATACCCCCTTCCCTCCTCATCCTCTCCTTCTTCTTCTTCCTCACCTTCCCCCTCGGCCCTCCCGCCACCGACCCCCCTCCGCGGACTCGCCAACCCGGCACTCATCTTCTTAATCGCCTCAAACGTGGCCTGCAGCCGCGTCTGGCTGCCCGCGTCGCGCGGCGGCGGCGGCGTCGGCCTGTGCACGTGCTGCGCGTGGAGATGGGGGCGCGGGCCGGAGGAGGCGGAGGGCAGCGGGCTGGGGGACGGGTAGGCGGCGAGAGCGGCGGGGGTGTTGTTGTTGCTGCGGACGCTGGGCGAAGAGGAGCCGGGCGGGGAGGCGGTCGGGTCGGCGAACTCGAGGATGATGTGCGAGCCGCGGCGGGAGGAGTAGGTGTTTGGGCGGGAGGGGGTGGGGTGCGCGAGCGGGGTGGTGTGGCCTGTAGGGGGTGTGGAGCGGTTAGTTTGAGATTGGTGCAGAGGCGAAGAGACGATACATTCACGCAGCGTTGAGAAAGCAGAGTTACTACGTAGACAGAAGAGGAGGAATTCCACATGTAAATGCAGACAGACGTACCTCTAATATGACGCGCCGTCGACGCACCCAACCCGGCCTTCTTAACCGGCGGCGGATAAGCCAGCGAAGGCGTCTGCGCAGGCGACGCCTTCGTCGACACCGGCGCAGACGAAGACTGATGTGGGTGGAGGCAATGCGCGGAGCGCACCGAACGCGTTGGCTTCGCTGAGGGCGATCTGCGCAGCACGCGTGTGTCGTCTACGTGTATGGTTGGTGTGGGGAATGGAGTTGAGGATGGGGGTGGCGGACTTGGAATCTCGGGTGGCGATTTGGGATTGTGTTTGGGCTGGACGGTGTCGGACGCAGTGACGGTTTGGTGAGCATCCCTGCCAGCGGGCGGCTCGGAGCGCGTGCTAGAGCCACTGCCGCCTGTTTTGGATGACTGCAGACTGGAGAGCGTGCTAGAGGAGCCGTGTTTTGGTTTCTTCTTGGGCTGCTTCGTACCACCGCGCTTCTTAGCATCATCGCCCTTCTTGTGGTGGTTGTGTTTGGCGTCGAGATCTGTGATGGGCGTGTCGCCAAACTCCTTCTGCAGGTTCGCCAGCCGTTCTTCGTACGACTCGGTCAGGGTGTTGGAGATGGTGCTGATGGTGTCGTTGGTGTTGTTCGATGGTTTCCAGTCCACGGGACAGAGCACTCCATGTTTAGCTACGGCTTGGAAAGCTTCGAGGAGGCGAAGAGCTTCCAGCACGGACCGGCCTACGGAGAGGTTGTTGAGCGTTATCTGCAGCTTTTGATTAACACCCTGAATATGTTTTGAGTGGGGTTATAGCGGAACAGGGCAAGCAAACCTGCTGTACGATTCCTTGGTCATCGACGATGAACATTCCTCTCAGACAGACACCCTCTTCCTCGATCAAGACCCCAAAGTCGCGTGACATCTTATGGCTCGCGTCGCTCAGGAGCGCGATGTCGATCTGGCCCAAGCCACCATACTGACGCGGCACATTCTGCCAGTGCCAGAGAGAATGCTTGGTGTCGACGCTCACGAACGCAACATCGCAATTCCGGTCGCGGAACTCGTCAAGACAGTTCTGGAAGGCGAGAACTTCGGTTGGGCAGACGAAACTGAAGGCAGCGGGGATGAAGAGCAAAATGAGCCATTGTGCTTTGTCGTCGGAAATGTACGTGCTGAGGGACACTTCTGTTGGGTTGTTGGTGGAGCTCCAAAGACGCGAAGGAAGGCGTAGGGGTATACGAACCTTCAATGAGACCTTTTGCCACGGCATCGCAGTGGAAGTCGGGGGCCTTATGTCCGATACGAACGCGTCCCAGCGAACTCATTGCGACCCAGTACTCCTATAGACTCGCTGCGGATGTGGAAGTCAACCGTTCCGAAACGACTCCCAAGCCCGGTATAATATCCAACTCCTGCAACAACTCAATGGTGCAAGAAAGCACTTCCGCGTCTCCGGAGAGTGAGAAGGACCATCTTATACCCCTCATCACTTATCCGATAGACGCCATACAGTCTCATACGCACACGATGATGGCACCACCAAATGTATCATCTGTCTTGAATCCCGCTCAGTTATGACCGTGGCGTCTAGGATCTAGAATTCCGCTTTCGGAAAAGAAGCGCCTAATCTCGCTTCTAGAAGCGGGCGTTTCTTTGATGGAGCGTTTAGGCGTGCGGTGTAACGTTACATAGTAGGAGCTAGTCCTGGGCTCGTGGAGGTGGCTGAAGATAACGCGACTAGAGAACGAATGAAATGATAGCAGTGGTTCAGGTCGATGCAACGGACTTGATCGTAGGAATGCGCCACGGTTGGCGCGGAAAGATGTCTTAGAACTACCGCGTTAACCGGATATTAATTCGATATACTAGAAAGTCGGTGCACATGCGGATTTCGGAAGAGCATGTTTGACTGAATGTGGGGATGTCTACTACAAGACAATAATGGAAATTGCAGGGGAAAACCACATACCGCCAATGGCCAGCTATGATTGTAGAGGGAAACACGTATGTGAAATTTGAACACCAGTCAATTGTTTCTTCAGGACAACCTTTGATCGTCGAAATCATCAGCGACAAGATTGGGTAGAGTAGATAAATGCCGGAAGGGGTTCGGTACGGATAATTAGGAGAAATATTGTAGACGCCCAACTCGCCTAGAAGCGCGGTCCATTCGTGTGCGTTCTCTTCTGTTATCTACAAAGTATCGTTAGCTTTGGAGATATAGGGCTGTACCCCGGACCAGAAAATAGAGTAGAGTAGGTGATAGAACTGAAATAGTGTACATACCACTACGTGCTCACATAGCTGAAGGAATGCTACTTGGCGGTCTAGCGAAGAAACACCATATCAAATGCGCGTATGCGCATATCCTCATTATCTCGTATAATTCCAGACAGAGCACGTTAGCGGGAACTCGATATACTCCGGCGGAGAGTAGACTCAGAGTCTTAAGGCGCATGATCATCCTAGCAACAAGTTGATAGGCCGATAACCCTGGAGGATAATGTGGAGCCTTGGAAGAGCAACATTGATGGAGGTGTAACGACGATAGGTGCGGTGCTTCAAGAGTTTTGGATTCAAGTTGGCCATTCGATCGTCCAAGGTAGCGAGAAGTCTGGTGTTCAGAACAAATTGCGGGATGAGATGGTCAGAAAGGCTGAGGGACACTCTAACCGTATTAATGGTCTTGTCTAGATTGGCCGCTCGGCCGTCTTTATCTCAGTTGTTTTGGGTTGTTCCACCGACGCTGAAGAGACGAGTCAAGTACCGTAGACTTTCTCTTAGAGACTTCGATGCTGCTCAAATGCTTTCGCGCTGATAGCGGCACTTTTGTGCGTGCTCCGCAATCCTGTATGATGGTTTTCGTAAACCTACAATTTGCTCTCTCTCAGAGGAGGCCCGAGTGGTAGAGCGCCACTCATCATCTTCACTCTTTCTTGGTCGCTCTCCCTTCCGAAAAGCACTGTTTCTCTCCCACCCCTTGTCCCCCACCATGCGACGGCCGCTCCGCTGCGCTCAGAATCCATTTCGCCACTGACGAGCACCTCCCAGTATCTGGCTTTGACGGCTTCCCGCATGGTGTCGTCGCTAATTTGGTTCAGTAGTTCGGCGCACAATGGCATCCATTCTTCCAGTAACGGAATGTGTAGGAACGGAAGCGCTTCTATGAGTGTCAGTGCTAGAACGGCTTGTTCCGACAAAGCTGGAGGTGGTGCGTCAGAGCCTTGTAGCGCTAATGCTGTCTCATCGGGAGGTAAAGCCTCTGTCGGTGCATTGAGCGCTCGGTAGAACACGAGTTCGAGCAACGTAGCGGGGAGGTCTGGGTGCGATGCAGAGAGTGTAGATGGAGGAGCTGTCACTCGCATCAAAGTTTTGAACGCTAATCGGAACTGCCGTGGAGAGAGATTGTCAGGAAACACACTAAATAAAGCATCAATATAAAAAGGGAGATGCTTCGCTGTGATGTCAGCGGACTGAGGTGCTGTCAAAACAGCAAGAATAACGCTGTGTGCGGCTTCGAATATGGGGAGCATATTTCGGTTCCCACCAGCGGCGAGGTAAGGCACGGCCGACGCCACCAGAAGTTCCTCGTTCGTCGTAGAGGATAAAACTAAACTGAAGTGCTCGGCTGTGTTAAGAAAATAGAGATCCAGAATTCGGTCTAGGGGATGTCTGGGTATCTGTCCTAATTGCTGGGGCGCAATAGACTTGAGAAATCTGTCGGCTTGGATGGGGTACGCCGAGAGAATATCGATGACAGTTAGGTATACAAAAGTATGTTGAGAGAATGAAGCAGGTCCGAGGCGAGAGGTGACGAAGTATAAATGCCGCAAGGTATGAAGTGCTTGAGATGCCAGTACAGGAGCGACTGCATCGGCTGCAAGTGCACCATCGCGTAATATGCGGGTGAATACTCCTCTGAGGATGATGGTGGTAGCAAATAACGCGGCCTTCAGCAGCTTCCACAGAAGCGGGAGAGTGCTGTTCAAAGCTTCCTCTTCCAGATACCGTGCTTCTTCGGCGGGGTCAATCTCAGAGAACTTGATTTGACGCCATTGAGTTGTGAGAGCTCTGGCAAAGCCTGCAAGATCGTCCATCATGGTTTGTATCAGCCAGGGGTCCTTCACGTTCTCCACCGAATGTGCAATCAGTTTTGAGAGAGGGCCCATGGAAGACACCAATGGTCGAGACATGATGGCTTCTACCTGTCGAAAGGAGCTCGAGCGGGCCTATACACCGTTAGCAAGTCACCAGTTCATGGCCACAGTAAATCTTACACTCCAGTCCATCTTCTCTCCCTTGACTCTTACGTCTAGGTTTAGACCGCCTAGAAAATAAGCTGATTGAAACCCCTCGCTCGAGAAGTAGGCGGTCCCAAGGAGAACGGGCAATAACAGGTCATAATCAATCTGTGCTCTCTCGGTGTCTCCAAGGCAGCCAAATGAATGGTTCAGGACGAGCGCAATGGTCTGGCCCCCGAGTCCATCACCCTCGGAGCGTTCTCTGACTTCGACTAGAGCCAGGTTCGCTGCCCGCACCAACGCGCCTTCCACTCTCTTTCGCATGCCTGAGGCCCAATACAGGTCGAGCCCTTGTTCTTCCAGGCTCTCTATGCCTATCAACAGTCCCCCAAGCACCACGAGGTGTTTCCATCGCTGGCTTCGATCGTCGGCTCCGGCAACAATAGCGCGAATCCACTCGTCCAGCGCAAGGCCTCCTCCGACAGGCGTCTCCCCTGGCAGTAGCGTGGGCGCCTTGTGGTTGCGCACGTCCACGTGATAGTTTACGACTGCGGTGACAGCGCTGTGGAAGACGGAAACGAGCCGGAGGGGTGTCCGAAGGCCATCCGGACGATCCCAGAAGGCAGGCGCAGTGAGCAGATGCGATGTCAGAAGACTGAGGTTATGCGGGTTTCCCAGAGTCGTTAGGAGGGACGATGCAGTCCCAAGTATCCTGCGATGGTTAGCTGTCTGGTTGCGATGGATGCGGTCGAGGCTGCAAACCGAGGCGTGTCTTGCTGGTCGGTGTACGTCTGTAACGAGCGAAGAAGCGTTGACAAGAGGCGATCAGCCGGCATCCTGGCAAACAGAGACTCTCCCAAGTCTCGTGGCAATCTTCATGTGTACCTTGCTCTTCTCTGTAGATATGAAGCTGGATGGCTGGTGCTGGTGTTGTCTTTCGCGGTCGCGCGCGCCGAGGCAGTCGGGTAAATCTCGGCCATCAGCCCTAAGGAGTACATTGAACATTCACCCATCGAACCGTCGCAACGTCACTGCTTGCTCTCGACATACTTCCTGCGCCTTGGCAGAAAGACGCTCGAACTTGCGTGAAAGGCTTGTTGGAGCGCCTTGCAAAGTATGCTGCCTAAATGAGGTACGGCGAGAACCCCCTGACTCAATTGACCTATCCACAAACACGAGCTCATTCATCTCCAGCTTCATCCAGCGCGTCGACAGCGCCGCGCCCATAGGCTACGAAACCCCAGCTTTCCCCTCTCTGTACTGGCCTCTACCTATGAGTGCCATAAAGCCGCATTACCTCTACTACCCTTCCGACATATGGCGCTTCACCACCGTGTGGACCCTGCTGTTCTTCGGCGCCGTCCACCTTGTCGTCGCCATCTGGGCATGTGCTGTCCAGTGGAGGAGCTGGAAGCTGATATGGATAACGCCTATCATATACGCCGTCATTGGAGGCTTTGAGGGCTTGATTGCCGGAAGTGTCGTTGGGGGGTTGTGAGTAAACAGCGGGAACTACACGGTACAGTATAACGAACTAATGCTCGCACAGGCTAGGAGGCGTGTACCAAGCTGGATACTTCCAGATGTCCACCTGGGTTCCTTTCGTCTGGGCGTTTGTCAATGCCCTAATACTGATTCTTTCCTCATTCGCCATCCACGGTGGTCTTTGATCAAAGTCCGGTTGTTTATGGTCGACCCAGGGCTTCGAAGCACCAAGTTCCGACTACCCCAGAGACCACCTCAGAGCACATGAACCCGGCACCGGTCGACTGCTTCCGAAGCTACCCAGTCTTTGGTGCCCTGTCGGGGGCAGTGCACAGAAGGATATGCCAGTTCGTGTTCACGCTAAATGGCACGAGGATCCGCAAACGCAGCACTCTCAAGCTCATGAGCTCTCCAAGAAAACAGTAGCGAAAAATACACGCGTAAACAATTTCACCCCTTGTTTCTCCAAAGCTCCGCCCAAAATCTTTGTTACTTCTTCCACACCCAGCCTAACAGGAAGCACTCATGACATACGACAAATCTCGGCTACTGTACCCACTCAAAGAACCCACACCGTCCCCTCGCACATTCCCAGAAAAAGTCCCCTTTCCTCTTACTATTCCCCCCCGCTTTTCTCCGCCGACTCACCACCCCACACTCGCATGGCGGATTCCCCCCATCGACTCCCCGCCCATCATCCCAAGTTATCCAGACGTCGCAGCTGTCGCACCTGTAGTACGGACGGTAGGCGTTACCGTTCCTGTTATTTGAACTCGTTATTTTCCGGGACCCGAGCTGCGTGCACTTGTTGCACCGGACTTCCGCTTTTGCTGAAGGGAGCGTTTGTGTCGTCTGTGGTGTTAGCTTGTTTTCGGAGTCGTTGGTTGCTCAGGCTACGTACCGATACAGTCATTATCGCGATGGGAAGCCGCTGTCGTCGGGGCTCGTTGCAGGGTCGTCCAAGAGCGCGGGATGTCGAAAGAGCCTTCCGCAAGGCAACGAAGGTTTTATCCTGTCTTTGTGGAACGAGCTTGGTGTTTGCTTTCGCGGCGTGGCTGGATGGGACTTGGGGTGTCGCATGTCGTGATCGCTATACTACCCGCCTTCGATGTCTAGCAGGAGCTTGGGATTTCAGACCTTTGTGCGAGAAGAAAACAGTTCCATTTTGTTACCCCTTTCCTGGGCACCCCATCATCCCATGGACGAGCGTACCGGCCCAAGTTTCCACAACCTATTTCAAGCTGCGAAACATGTTTCTGCGGCATTTGCTGTGCAAACAATTCGTTGCAAGGCATAGTCGGTGCGGTTTGACGTTGTCTTAGTGTGTGATGTCTAGGGGGCTGAAACCAACAGGTTGATTTGGATTTGAAAAGCGAGGGTGATTAGGTCTTCCACGTTATTTCCACGCGCTCGGGACCGGTTGTGAACCGCGGCGAACATACGATCAACCGGCAGCTTCACAGCCACTTGATACATACGCGCAGATGGGTCCGCCCTAGTTCGTCACACGCCGTTCTCTGACTTTGAGAGGCAACCGTCCCAGACTTCTGCAAATTGGCGTGAGATCGTATACTATGTGATGGGTGGACGCTTTCGTAGTTGGTTCCGAGCGCATGGTTTGTGCGTCCGCTCAACTGGCTGAAGTAAAACCGTGGGTTGGATGCGGAGGACCAGTTGCTAGTTTTAGCAGTGGCCCTATATGGGTGGTGGTATGCTAACGATCCCCAACCAGGGGTATGATGTTGAGACAGTGCTGAATTTTGAGGGTATATAGTAGAAGCTGTAACGGCAGTCGCCTGGGTTTTCGCTCGACCAACGTGAGCGCCCCCACATAGTACGAAAGTAGATCCGTAGACAGATTCCCATCGAGTGTTAATGCTAAAGTTTTCTCCACCCCCAAGTTTTCATTTCTCAATCTTCTCCAGCGCCCTCCTTGTCCCCTCAACAATCAACCCATGCTCCACCTCATGTATCCTCCCCTCCAGCACCTCCAACGACTCCCCCTCTTTCAGCGGCACTTCCTCCGTGACAACCGCGTCACCAGCATCCACCTCCGCAATCACCTCATGTATCATAACGCCCGTCCTCTTCAAGCCCTGCTCCCTGCCCGCCCTCCACGCCCTTCCAATTGCCCCCGCGCCCGAAAACTCGCCCGGTAATGCTGGATGCAGATTTATCACTTTGATGTTCGCCGCGGCAATTGGAGTGAGGAAGTCCGGGGTCAGGATGTGCATCCAGCCCGCGCACACGATGACGTCGGGCCGCGGGTCGAGACCTAAGGTGAGCGCGGCGAGGTCCGCGTCGTATGCTATGCGGGCGGCCTTTTCGCCCTCGGGGGTTTGAGGGTGGCGTTTCCTGTAGGGGACGAGGTTGTGGTAGCTCGTTGCTATGGAGGCTTTGGCCGCGCGTTCGAGGCCGTATGCGGCTTTGCGGCTGCGATTGGGGTCAGCTTTGCGCTTCTCTTAAAACTCCGGAGGTTGAGCCGTGGAATGGGTCGACGCTGCGTACTTTGAGATTACGTGGGTGATGCGCGTGTTAGGCAATGCGGAGGAAGCACACGCATCGATGAGAGCTTGAAGATTGGAACCATTTCCGGATATGAGGACTGTGAGGTTATATTGTGGAGACATCGTAGACTTCGGTCAAGGATGGGTCAAATAGAAGGAAGGTCCACGGTTGCCTTTGTTCAGTCGCCTCGGTGAAGTCGCGCGCGTCGCGACGAGAAAATAAATTTGGTGAGGGGTGCTTTTACCCCACTCAACCCCACTAATGGATATCGGAACATGCCCGGGCATCGCCGATGCACGTGAGTTGGAATTCACCCATGACGGGCATTTTGTTCAAGATCCGAAATTGTCAAGAGAAAACTAGAAGCACACTTAGGAGACCCTAAGTCGCGCTTGTTGGTATATACTGGAAACGCACCAAGACGCCGGCCGCTTTCCAACCCCCAACCTGAACTCCAATGACGAGGCACCCAATTTCCTTGATCAGATCTTGACTTTCTTAGAGCTTGCCACTGATTCTCCATCCTTGTCTTCGGAGTCATCATCCTCATCATCATCTACTATGACCCTCTTTCGCTTCGCTTTGCTGCGCTCTCCCTTCTGTACTTTCTTGGCCGTATCCCACTTCGCCCGTTTGTCGATGCCTTGCAGAAGATCCTTGTACTCATCTTGCTGGCTGTTCACCACCTCCTCAATCCTGTCCACTTTTTCTGCGGCGTCTTCCAACTGCTCGAGCTCGTCTGCGTTCTTGCGATATATTCGATCTTTGAGAGCTAAGCGCCAGAAGTAGTATTTCCTATCGTTCTCGTTGCTGGATTTATCCTTGCGTGTGATACGGGCAGTGTTACGGTTGTTGGGCGGTATCGTAGATAGCAGATGCAGCTCTACCATGCGATTGAATTGTCGAGGAACGATCTTAGTCTCATGCCGGAGTGCGGTTAGGTCTTGACCATTGCCTAGAATCTTGTCACGCGGGACTGGAGCATCTTTTCGTAGATCCGAAGGTGGTAGTGTGGAGGCAAGGGCGAGCGCTTGGAAAGCCGGGAGACTGCGGAGATATACAATGTCGCAGTAATCACGCATGGCGTCGAAACCTTCATTAGGATCCTCTACTGCGATCTCGTAGATGTTTTTCTTCTTGACCAGGTACCCGAAAATGGTCTCGTAGAGTTTAGCACCCAGGGACTGGCCTTGGTAGGGCGGGAGGACTAAAAATTGCGATATCCGCTCGCGGGAAGGCTCCTCTAGGGGGTCAATTGTATTTGTGATGAGATAAGTGTCGGGATCTTGAGTAAGCCGTGGAGGCGAGAATGTAGTAGCGTCGCCGTTCGAACTTGCTGGTGGAGATGGTAGCGATTTGATGGCGCGCATTACTTCGAAGGTGGGGAAAACCCAGTAACGGTATGACGTAGAGAAACCGGCAATGGTGTACGGCGATACTGCTGTAGCCTTCAACGGGGTTACCTCGTACAACAAGTACAGTGACCAGCGTTGCAGTGACCAAGCTTCTTCCAGCTCCAGCGCCGAAGCGCCCTCGATGAACAGCATGACCAGTATCTGCATATTCAGCCAGAGGGCTTTTGCCGCGGGGTCGGACAGGCTTGTGCGCCAGATCTCATACTGTTTGCCATGCAGTGTGAAGCTATGTAATAGGCTTCCGGGCGGTTTCCATGACGGTGAAGTAGGGTCGGGGACAGGGTCTGCATCTGGTGCTTCTTCGGTGGGGCCAAAGGCAGCTGCTACAAATTAGTAATCGATCTAAGGCTCGCACAGGCGACGGGCTTACACGGCGGGAGGTGCTCGTTGAAGATAGTGTCCAAGTCGTGCTGCTGGTCGGGCAGGATGCTGCTGAGATCTTCCTTGCCCTTGTGCTTGATCTGTATTGACGGCTGAAGATCGTTGGCGCGGAAGTCGAGATGTATCTGCGGGTCTTTGTATCCGACTACGGCCTCTGCCTCGCCAAAGATGGAGTAGGTGAAGGCTGGGTGGAAGGGCTCGCCGAGGATTCGTTGAGGCTTTTTGGAGGCGCTCGAAGGCCGAACCAGATTGATATGGAAGCACGCGTTCGAGTCGGTCACCACTAGATGGTCGTCAGCGCAATGTCGTGGTGTTGAGAAAGCGAGGAGGCTTACATTCGGCGGGGTCCATGCTGCAATGGGCTGGGTCGCGCGAGTCGTGCGATGGCAATGGGGTAGGCAGTCGCGCCGTATGGAGCTGCGGCACAGAGTTATTACGATAGCAGAGATTGCCGCAGCGCGTCGCTGAATGAAGCCTTGGAAGTTGGCAGGTCGCGCGCCTGAACGCGTCGTTAGCGCAGCAGGGAAAGAGCGGGTCGGTGGCGCTCAGCCTCCGGACACTAGTCCAGATCTGGACGCTAGTCTATATTTACGGCGCCCCGGCAGTGATCGAACACGCCCGAGCCCTGCTGAGTCCCAGCTGCTGCAAGACCTCGCTGGCCAGCCAAAACTCTCGTTTTTGGCTACACTGCCGACTGCCATTGCCCATCTTCCCCCCCTTCACCCTCCACCATCCACTTACAACGACATGGACCGCACAGAGTAATGGTCACGTAGCGTTTTCCACTCTCTGCATATCAGGCATCTTGGTTTCTGCGGCACCCTGTCCCTTTTTTCTCAAGCAACGACTTCATCATGTGGGACGGACTCTTCATGCTGCTCACGTTGAGCACGATCATGGCCATTGCGTAAGTTCTTCCGATCCGCGCAAAGCACCGTCTGTCTCTACCGACCCCGCCGTGGTTCTAACGCGGACACAGCTCCTTTCTCGCTGGCGTCCTCCCGCTCTCCTTTACGCTGTCGCCGCGCCAACTTCGCGTCATGACCTTTCTCGGCACTGGCGTACTGGTGGGCACATCGCTTATTGTCATCATACCGGAAGGAATCGAGACCATGTATAGCGCGGCTGGCAAAGCCCATTCGCACGGGGCTCGCGCCGCCGAGGTCACCATCCCGTCCGTGTCCAGCCAACAAAAGGGTGTGCAAGTGCCCTCCGAATTTTCAGCACGAGGGGAACCAGAGTCAGGGGATAGCAGCTTCTCAAGAGCAGGCGCAGTAAAACCCCCAGTTGTGGATATTGTTGTAAAGAGGACCCCCGAACAGCCACCGAAGCCGCCAAGCAGCCCGGCATACAAACAGGACGAGAAGGACATCCCAGGCGAGCATCACCAGCATCTGCAGAAGGGTGGTGACGATGACTCGACAGAAGGTCACAAGGAGGGTCATACTCGCATACACGCGCCCGAGGCCCATGCCAAGGAGGAGGAACACCCGCACGTCGAGAGTGGGGAGGGACCGGATCCGCATGCCTACATTGGCGTATCTCTTATCTTGGGATTCATACTCATGTTTCTCGTGGACCACCTCCCGGAAGCACTCTCCCCGTCCAGGCCAAGATACCAATCTTTACACATTTCCCTCTCGAATTTGTCTCGCGGCCCACACAACTCTTCTGCCGTGAGTCTCAATGCCATGGATGCCGGCTCCCCACCTCCCATGCCACCAACTCCCGCATCCATGCCTCCTCCTAAGTCCTCGGCAACCACCATTGGTCTTATAATCCACGCGTGTGCAGACGGCATTGCCCTAGGAGCTTCTTCAACCGCGCCTTCAACCTCACTTTCCCTGGTGATCTTTCTGGCCATCATGCTGCACAAAGCTCCTGCTGCCTTCGGTCTGACCTCCGTTCTTCTCAAACAAGGACTTTCGAAGCGTACAGCACGCACTCATCTAATATTCTTCAGCTTGGCTGCCCCTGCAGGTGCGTTAGTAACATGGGCAATCGTACATGCACTAGGGCGCACCCGTCTGGGTGGAGACGACGGACTGGTCTTCACGACCGGGTGGATTTTACTTTTCTCTGGGGGCACTTTCTTGTATGTTTCCCACCCGAGGATCCATGCCCACTTAAAACTGACCCAAACGCGTAGATATGTTGCAATGCACTCGATGAACGAAGCTACTTCTAGTAGTCACCGCGAGGACCCGACCGCGAATGGCTACATTGAGAGCCAACGGGGAAGCGAAGGCTTGACGAAAGCCGACATCGCCATCGTCATGGTCGGCATGTTGTTGCCGCTCGTGACTCAGGTCGGACACGCGCATGCGCATTAACGGTGGCATATCATGGCGTTTGCTTGGGTAGGATAGAGGCTGGTTTCCATCCGTTGGACGACGGTGCTTGGATATGCTTTGTTTCTATATGATACCATGTTTCTGTAGAAATAATTGATAATTCGTGATATAAAGCAGTTCGATCAGAGTCGAATTGACCGCGCCGCTGGGTACGGAATCATCTACGGTGCCCGAGGGTATCATCCATCTAACGCCAACCATACCTTTTTCATACCCGCCCACAATACAAGCAAAACTACCTTGGTCTAGCATAGACCTCATGTTCAACCCCGTAACTTCAAGACTTCGCCCCACATCCTCACGACAGCCTCCTTTTGACCATTTCCTTTCAGTCCGTGCTTGCCCATCATGACCTCTCTGACCTCAGCCCTACCGAAATCCATGCCCTCACGAAGCGTCTCCCAGAACCCCCGAATCAGCTTCTCCGCGTCGTCCAAATCGACATTCTCATCCTCATCCTCATCTTCCATGCGGCCGTCCTCCGTCACCGAGGTATGTCCAGAGTCGAACTCCGTTTCATAGCCTTCGCCGTCGATGTCGTCGCTCGTGCCGGCTACCGTCGTTATGCAGCACACGACGCCTGGGGAAAGCACACTGCCGGACTGGGCCCCGGATCGCGAGGCGCGGATCTCGCCGACGCGGATCACGAATTGGCCGACGTGGTAGGTGATGCCTTGGGGTATTTGGAGCGTCTGGCGGAAGGTCCAGAGCGCGGAGAGGTGGGTTGCTAGCAGGGCTATGTGCGATTCGGACTGCGCGGTGGGTATCGAGATGATGGTGCCGGGCGAGGAAGCCGAGGACGCGGCGTCGTGTGCAGGCTGGGGCGTTGCGGCTCGAGAGACTGGTTCGCCTTTGACGACCTGGTTGTGCGGGGGCTGGCTGGAAGGTGTTGACGTTGACGTCTGAATGTAGCAATACGTCTGGCTCTGGCTGAGATACGAGAGCCCGAGGACGTGCTGGTGTGTGAGAGCGGGCAGCGGCGCATTACCAGCGTCTGGTTTTGCTGCTGGAGGCGGGACGGAGCGGAGCAGGCGGTGGATGAGCGACCATGGGTTCTGCCGGGTTGCGAATGGGAAGTGCGACTCTAGGCCGTTGACGAGCGAGTTCACGACGTGGAGGGAAGCGTCGAGGCTGGTGCCTGGGTTGGAGATGAAGTATAGCCCGCTGTACTTCATCTTTGGGAGGCGCACGGAGCAATGTGCCAGTGGTGGTGTTGGAGTGGATGGGTATGGGTGGGATATCGTAGCTCGAAGCTTAAACGACCGCCGCCCGGGATACAGCCGCTAGAGCCGTTAGAGCCGCATGGCGACGGCACCGCGGAGCTATTATCGATAAACGGGGGTACACCCAAGGCTGTCATCCTTCCTTCTCTTCAGCACCGACACCCTCGTTTTGCAATTGCCGCAATTGTTTCTTTTTTGTTTTGTCTTCTCTCTTGTTTCTGCTATAGTGGTTCTGCGTTTCCCATACTTCATTAATTACAATCACTACATACTTCCCGCGCGACGAACTGTCCGGCCGATCTGCATTCGGATTCATACCTCCTTTCTTTCGGCACAGTCCAGTTATAGTCTTTGAGTTTCTTGCTGTATCTAGGACATTTGGAGTTCTTTTGCGCGCGTTCCAATGATTTATACCCATTAGATCTCTTTTCCACGGCCATGGGCTCGTTCCTCCTCCGTCGTTTTGCCGTTCTCTGCGTCTTCGCCATCCTTTTGATACTCGCCTTCTACCAGCTTACAGCACGAGACGGATACCCGCTTCCCACGGAGACATCCTCATCATATATACAACGTCCAGTAAAATGGAAGAATCTACCAATGCGCTACCCTGTCTCGTCCGTCATTTCATTACCGACGGGCACCCCGTTGCCGATTCCAAGAATCCAACACGAGTTTGGACTCGAGACCGACCACAACAAAGCCCAACGAGAGCAGCGACAAGCCGCCGTGAAGAAGACCTTCCTGCATAGTTGGTCTGGTTATCGAGATCGAGCATGGCTTCAAGACGAAGTCACTCCAGTCACTGGAAGATATAAGAATGGGCTCGGACAGCGCGGCGCTACTTTGGTGGACACATTGGACACTCTTCTTATCATGGGGCTAGATAAAGAATTCAAGATGGCGCTCAAAGCGGTCCGCAAGATTGATTTTAGCACTACTGCGGCGGTCAATGTGAATCTTTTCGAAACAACAATTCGCTATTTAGGTGGACTTTTGGGTGCTTACGATTTGAGCGGAGAAAAACATCGCGTACTACTGGATAAAGCTGTGCAGCTGGGCGACATGCTCTACGGTGCTTTCGATACACCCAATCGCCTGCCGATCACACACTGGGATTGGGAGAAGTAAAGTTTTACTACTGTCTTTCCTACTCTAACTAATTGGCCACAGCGGTGCTCTGGAAGGGGCCCAGGAGACACCTTCCCAAGCTCTCACGGCCGAACTCGGGTCTCTCAGTCTCGAATTCACCCGCCTTTCCCAGCTCACAGGCGACATGAAATACTTCGACGCGGTCCAGCGTATAACCGACCAATTCGAGAAACACCGCAACCAGACATTCATCCCGGGACTTTTCCCCGTCAGAGTCAACCCGCTGCAAGAGACGTTCAGCGACCGTACATTTACGTTCGGAGGCATGTCCGACTCGCTATACGAATACTTCCCCAAACAACACCTGCTGCTCGGCGGCCGCGGCGACCAATACCGCAAACTGTACGAGCGCGCCATCGACGCGGCAAAACAGTACCTCTTCTTCCGCCCGCTGAACCCGCAGAACCAGGACATCCTCGTCTCCGGCAGCACCGAGCGCACCGACCTCGAGCCCGAAGGCCAACATCTCGCGTGCTTCACAGGCGGCATGGTGGGCCTCAGCGCCAAAATCTTCAACCGCACCGCCGAGCTCGGCATCGCGCGCAAGCTCGTCGAGGGCTGCATCTGGGCCTACGACTCCATGCCCACGGGCATCATGCCCGAAGCCTTCCGCCTCGCGCCGTGTCCCGACCCCGAGGACTGCACGTGGAGCGAAGCGCGCTGGCACCTCGCCGTCACAAAGGCACACTACCCGCGCAAAGACGCCGCGGCCATCATCGCGGAACACGGGCTGCAGCCCGGCTTCACCCGCATCGGCGACCGGCGCTTCCTGCTGCGCCCCGAGGCCATCGAGTCCGTCTTCATCCTGTACCGCATCACGGGCGACGCGGGCCTGCAGGACGCCGCGTGGCGCATGTTCGTCGCCATCCGCGCCGCCACCGATGCCGAGTTTGCGAACTCGGCTATCGCGGACGTGACGTGTCCGCAGGGGCAAGAGACGGAGAAGTTGGACGAGTGCGAGAGCTTTTGGATGGCGGAGACGTTGAAGTATTTTTACTTGATCTTCTCGGAGCCGGGTCTGGTGAGCTTGGATGACTATGTTTTGTGAGTACTTCCGGTGTCGTGGGATGGAGCGGTACTGACAGAAAACTAGTAATACTGAAGCTCATCCGTTGCGGAGACCGAGAGCGAAATGAAATGAACTGTTGAATTGTTGGCGCTGGTTGCAGGCAAAACGGTATTGGTACGGGATAGGACACGGCGAGACGAAACTGAGCAAGCTTAAGATATCACGCGCACTGACTGCGCATTGATAGACGATATAGAGATATAGTAGCTTGGTCATTGACTTTGTAGAAGAAGAATACTATTGCAATACTTACCTCTTTTTTTTCGGCAACAATTCCTTCGTTAACGCATGGCGGATGTTGTTCGCCCTAGCGTGGTTCACCAGAGTGGCTCACATAACGTTTAGGCCAAAGAGCGAAGCCATACCAACATTCACGATGCAGACAAGATCATAATGAGGCAGAGACAAACTTTTCTCTCATTCCCCATTCTCACGCAGCCGACCCGGGCCTCGAGAACCGCGTTACTCCATAATAGCCCCGTCTAAGATATATAACCAAGTACAGCCCGATTATTCGAAAGCCCGCCAGACCAGACACAGAAACGGGGAAAAACAGAGAGAGAGAGAAAGACATGACCCTATTGCCGTGACATTGATGAGATGCTAGACTAAGGCAAGATTATGTAAGATCCGATCAACTAAGATAGAAACGGTAAGCCGGCCTACCATACCCAGACCCGGCCGATAGTAGACTCCGATTAACTTTTCCGACTCCATAATTCGACGACCAAGTCAACCGCGCCTAAATGTCTAACAGAGTATGAAGAATGTGGACAGACAAACCCTTTTCCCCCTCTACACAAACCCAGGGTAGTAAAATGAGCGATGATCGACTGTGACACAGAAGTCATAGCCTGGATGGTCTCCCAGTGGGTTTTTTGAGGATGTTGGGAGATCGTCTAAGCGGCAGCCTCAACGGCAGCCGGGGTTTTGGTCTCGGGTTCGGTCGCGGCAGTGGTACCTTCAGTGGCGTCGGCGGATGGAGCCTCTTCACCCTCGTGTGCCTCGTGATCATCCTCCTTTCCTGGAGAGTCGATGGCCACCTTGACGGCGATCTCGCGGCCCTCCACCTCTTTGCCGTTCATCTCTTCGCAGGCTTTCTGCTGAAGCTCCTCTGAGCCGAGCGTGACGAAGCCAAAGCCACGACCCTTGCGGGCCTCGCCGCGAGCCTGCAGCTTCTTGACCATGAATCGAGGGATGGGGCGAAGGGCGATCTTAGCGGTAGAGGGCGAGTAGTCCTGGAAGAGCTCCAAGAGCTGAAGTACGAGTTAGTCGAGGAGACTCAATGCATCCAAGTTTAACGTACCTTGTCCTCCTTGAGGTCATACGGCAGGTTGGCAACCATGACCTTGATCTTGGAGGGGACGCCGTCCTCGGGAGGTCCGCGCTGCTTGCGGACAGGAGCCGGCTTCTTGCTGGCGGCATCAGAGCCCTTAGTAGGTGTAAGCGATTCGTTCGTCGATTCGGTGAGTGGAATGACTTGTCCCGGTACATTTGTAGGTGCGCTCTCGGCGGGAGCTGGAGCCTCTCCTTCGGTCTGTTCGGCGCCCTCGGCACCCTCAGTTCCGTTGGCCTTGAGACGCAATTTTCGTCAGGGTGTGTTCAGCAATTTGTGGTCTGTGGGGATTACTTACAGCACGGCCACCACGGCCAGTGCGAGCACCACGTCCACGACCGCGGCCGCGACCGCGGGTGGAACCACGGCGGCGGTGCTCGGTGCTGTTGCCTTCGGCCCCGCTGCCAGAGCCCTCGGCGTGCGTCTCGGGAGTACGGGCAAGCTGGATCGAGACCTTGCGCTCGAGGATAGCTTTGCCGTTGAGCTCGGCGATGGCACGCTCGGCCTCGGTGGGGGTGGACAGGGCCACGAAGGCGTATCCAACGGGACGAGACGTGCGGGGGTTCGTGGGGATGGTGACGGACTCGCTGTGGAAGGAGGCCATGTTAGCTCTCACGTGCGTCACGGGGGCCGGCGGAATGCACTCACATCAGGTAGTCCTTGAAGAATTCCTTCAGCTCCCCCTCGGTGGTCGCGTACGCGAGGTTCCCAATGTAGAGTCGCCTGCCCTCGGCGGCGCTGGCCAGGACAGCCTCATTCTCGGCTGCCGTGGGCTGAGCGCCGGCATTGTCGGTGGTGTTGTTGTCGAGGGAGGTGGTGGCCATCTGGGCGGTGACATCGTCGACTGAAGCGGACATGATGATTTAAGTTTGGGGGGTTGACGAACACGACGGAGTATCGAAGCGTGCAGAGAAGTTGAGGAAACTTGGAGTCCGGGTTAACCTAAGTGAAAAGGTTGACCGTGAACAGTAGTTGTTTGAGGGGAGAGATGGGCTTGTCGAGACCGCCTAGAGGGTGGAACGAGATTGACGAGGGGGGTGGAAGTGGGTAGCTACGAGCCCGGAGCGTTGAGAGAGTCTGCGGGTTGATGGGGTAGAGTGCGTTCTCTTGAGATTGACTTGGGGGTGGAGAAGAAAAGGAGCCGGGCCTCAAATATTTGAGGAGCTCTGGCGCGCTAGCCGCATCGGGCAGCCGAAGCGGATTTTCGTGCATCGCCGCCCAAGGGCAGGCACGGGTGGCTCTGGGTCAGGCGCGCCTGGTCGGGCAGGCAGCGGCGACCCACCGCCTCCAGCGAAAGGGCAGCGATGACGCCGGCCGTGGCATGCACCCGCCCATCTGTCATTTCCCAGCACAGAGTATGGGCAGGGTGAGCCTCACCTCGCCAAGCCGCTCTCGATCGGCCCTCACGTACATTTCTTGTACCAGTACCGGATCGCAGCATTAGATAAGCAGCTGGTGCCATTCTCAGTCGACAGGACGCCACCCAACGGTCTTACTAGCAGCCGTTTGCAGGCCCTTAATTAATCGCAGCATCACTGTCTCTTGGGCCATGCAGAGCAGCATCAGCATTCCGCCGTGTCTTTTTGTCTAATACGCACCACGGCAACGCCTGGCGAGAAACAGCCAGCGTCAGACTGCACGACTGCGAATTCCGACAAGTCACACCTTGACAAGCATTCATCATGGCAGCACTGCAGGAACGCCGGGCCCTGGTACTCTACGGCTCCGAGACAGGGAACGCGCAGGACGTTGCTGAAGAGATGGGAAGGATCGCCGAACGCCTACGATTCGACACCCAAGTCACTGAACTGAACGCCATCACTCTCGTACGCAAAGTGCGACAGTCTCTGATAGATGTAGTCTGACTCCATTCCAGAGGCAGCTGCTACAGCCGTCGGTCGTCTTGATCTCCATATCAACGACCGGCCAGGGCGAACTACCTGCTAACTGCCAAACGTTCTGGAAGGCGCTCCGGAGCACCCGCCTTAGATCGCCGTGTCTACAGCAGGTCAGATTTGCTTCGTTCGGACTGGGGGATACTTCGTACCCGAAGTGAGTAAGTCTGCTGCTGCGCTTAACGAACACCCGTCTGATATAAGCAAGGTTCAACTGGGCCCATCGAAAGCTCTACAACCGCCTAATTCAGCTCGGGGCTCAGCCGATATGTGACCGTGGTGAGTCTGACGAGCAGCATCCCGAGGGGTATGTCAAACCACCCCACATGCCATGTCACTCTCTATTCATCTCGCCCTGTCAAACGTTTACCATGCTTTTCTCATTCTGCTAGCATCGATGGCTCCTTTCTACCGTGGTCGACAACTGTCCGCCAGCGTTTGATAGAGGAGTACCCCTTACCGGAGGGGCTTCTTCCAATTCCGGATAATGTATTACTTGATCCCAAGTGGCTGCTCGAGCGATGTAATTCAGAAACCTCTCCAGCCACCCATATCAAAGACATTGGCTCGCCAACTATAGATGGGGACGGCGAGAAACTGCCACCGGCCGATCTTCTTGATATTGCTGGAGGCCTCACAGCAGAAGTAGTCTCTAACGCAAGACTGACTCCTCAGTCACACTGGCAGGATGTTAGACACCTCATCTTAAACGTCTCAGAACACCATTCCTACCTCCCGGGCGATGTCCTCACTATACACCCCAAGAACTTCCCCACGGACGTAACCCAATTCCTCCACATCATGGACTGGGACTCCATAGCCGACACCCCTCTTAGGTTCACCGCCCCTTCGTCACCCACCGACTCATCAACCAAACCACTCCCCATTCCAAACATATCCCCCAGCACCCCCCTCACGCTTCGCATTCTCCTCACCAACCATCTCGACATCATGTCTATCCCCCGCCGCTCCTTCTTCGCCCAACTCGCCCACTTCACCACCGACCAGTTCCACCGCGAGCGCCTCCTCGAGTTCACGAATCCCGAATACATCGACGAGCTCTACGACTACACCACGCGGCCGCGCCGCAGCATCCTCGAAGTGCTGCAAGAATTCGAAAGCCTAAAACTGCCCTGGCAACGCATCTGTTCCATCGTCCCCGTGATCCGCGGACGGCAGTTCAGCATTGCAAGTGCCCTTTCTCCTTCGAGCCTCTCGGGAGACGCCCAGACGAGGATCGAGTTGCTGATTGCCATCGTCAAGTATCGCACTGTCATCAAGCGGATTCGACAGGGTGTGTGCACGCGCTATGTTGCTGAGCTGCAGCCTGGACGGCAGATCACGGTGACGCTGCAACGGGCGAGTTTGGGCGCTACGAGAGCGGATGTGGGGAGGCCGGTTGTCATGATTGGGCCGGGGACGGGCGTTGCGCCCATGCGAGCGCTGATATACCAGCGCAAGTACTGGAGAGACGAAGAATCCCCGCATGTCTCCGGTGATGCACCGCGAGATGTCCTCTTTTTCGGATGTCGCAATGCAGAATCCGATTTCTTCTTCAAAGACGAGTGGCAGAAGTTGAAGGGCGAAGACGAGCCTCTAGATGTTTTCGCTGCGTTTTCGCGGGATCAGGTAGGTCGCCGTCCCTCCATCGGGGCCCTGTGCGCTGGCTAACAATGTCCAGCGCCGGAAGGTGTACGTCCAGGACCTTGTCCGGGGACATAGCGCACGTGTATACGACGCGCTGGCGAACAAGGACGGCCTCGTTTATATATGCGGGTCTTCGGGGAAGATGCCGCAAGCCGTTCGTGAAGCCCTCATTGAGGTATTCCAGAGCCACAGTGGCAGGACGCGAGAGGAAGCTGAAGCTTACTTAGTGGACATGGAAAAGAAAGGACGGTACAAGCAGGAGACGTGGTAGTCTAGAAAGTGCTACGACCAGTAGGACTCGGCCAGACACATATTGTGTCAGTCGTGGATTGTTAACTAGCAACGCTCATACTATCTATAGCCAGTAGGGGTCCAAACCCTAGTCCTCTCCTCTCAAAAACCCGCCGCCAGTTACCCTCCTCTCCACCTTCCGATTCTGCATGACAGGTTTCCCGTTCCTACGCTTCTTCTCCAGCTGTCTCCCTTTGAGCCAACTCTCTCGGATGGTCCTCGTCTCGTTGTTAACCTTCGGTGCCAACAGCTTATTATGCGTCTGCAGCACCGCAACATTCACTCGCCCCTTCTTCACGTCTTTGACGGGCCTCTCGCTGCGCTCCAGAAACCGCTTATGCCGATTCAGCTTCTCCTTGCGTGCCTCCTCTGCGGTCTTGCCGGCACGCAGGGGCGGTGGAGTGGCGGGGCGCTGGTCTCCTGCGGCTTCGAGGAGGGATGCTGGGAGCAGAGTGGGCAGTTTGTGGATGTCGATGGCTAGGGGCGCGTCTTCTGGCACAGACTGCTGCTGCTGTGCTTGCTTCTTCAGTTTTTTCGCGAGTTTCTTCGCTTTCTTCTCATCCCTTTTCTTCTTCTGTGCTTGTTCTTCTGCAATGCGTTCAGCGCGCTCTTTTCGCTTTCGTTCGTCCTTGTCTGTTTGGGCTTTGTGTGCGCGGGCTGCGTCTTCTTCGGCTGCTTTCGCTTTGGATACAGCGGATGCGGTGGTGACAACTTCGGGAGCGTCGTCTGATTCACTCTCATAATCTTGGTCTTCTGTAGCTGCAAGGGTGTTGGACGACTGGTGAGCTACCGGCGGCTCAAAGCGGGCGGGGTCCTGCGAGTCCATTATGACAGGAGAAGGTACATCTGCTGGGTCTTCGCTATCAAACCGAATCTTCCTAGATGTAGGCCCCGGCGGCAGAGGACTAAATTGGACAGAGTCTTGGGTTGAGATGGGGGCATGATCAGTTTCCCAGGTGGAGGAGGGTATCTCATCCGGGAAGCTTGAATACACCGTAGCACTATCCTCTGCCAGTTTGATCTGCTTCTTTTGTCCTTGACCTTGTGTGGCAGATAGTCTGCTTGATGCCTGCCCCGAATGCGGCACGGTTTTAGGAGTGGGCGACCCTGCTCCCTTTCCCCGCGTGGCCGGAGTAGCGTAGACGGAACTATCTTGCTGTGCGTTGGGGGTGTGAAAGACTGTTTCCTGGGCGGAAGACGGATGCTGTTCCTCTGTAGGCTCGACCGGGACCGGCTCACTCCCAGTGGATGGAGATTGTGTTTTGGAGACTACGACCCTCGGGCTTGTTCTGCGGCGGATTGGAAGCTTATCCTTCTCCTCCGTGGACGAAGACTTGAAATCCCCGGCCTTGATTGACGGCACAGCCACGTCGATATTTTCTAATGTCTCCGTCTCCTCGACTGACAGCACAACCTGCGCATCGTGCCCAGCGCTTTGCTTGAGCTCCACAACTCGCCGCCGCCTCTTTATAACAGTTGGCGTTTCTTCAACTTCCAGCGTCCGTTTCGCTCTCCCGGCGGAGCTGCGCGGCGTCGTGTCGCCCGCCGTCTCTATCGGGGTCCCTGTGCCTCGTCGCGTGGTGACCATGGTGAGGTCGAGGTCGTGGCTCCTTGGGGTCGCTTCCCGGGACTCGTTGGGTTGTTCTTGGATTGACGGCGACTGGCTCAAGATTCGTCGGGCAGTGTCGAGGACTTTGGTAAACATGGCCTCGGGGTGGAGACGGCTGCGAAATTTTACGGTAACGTGTGCCAAGGCAAAAGTTCGCCGGCCGCGATTCTGCCGGCGCTAGTCTTCACCGCCCGGTAGAGCTCCAGGTCCTGCGTGCTCATCCCCACGCGTATCTCGTCGTCCATCATGTCCTTGCGCCCCATTGTCGCTCGGCCTGTCAACCCTCTTTTCAAAATTGGGCTTTGCATCTTCTGCCAATCGCGGAGCTTACTTCAACCGTTCCGCCGTCATGCAACCCACACAGCGTCGTCTTCGCTTTCCCGGTCAAAGCAACAGCAAAAGAGCCCCTTAGGAGCTCGGGATTATGGCACAGGGGGTTGGGTCAGCAAAGAGCAGCAAGCACGCCTAGCCGTAGACCAGAACGCCCGTATCCAATTCTTTTCTAGGTGCTTTCAGGGTGGTCGTATTCAGCTGGATGCCACCAACGCAGACGAATTAGTCACTGAGCTCTGGTCTTCAAGGACCAAGGTAGACCCTGTTTCCAATGTACTGCTGGCGGCCGAAAGTCAGTTCTCCGATCATTCCGAAAGCGCGGAGCTGATGAGATCTAGCGTACAAGATCAACCTAGCCGACATCACTCAGCTCGCCCTGGCCACCGGTCGGATAGTTGATAGCCAGAAGTCCAATCTTCGGATTTCTCCTAGTATACACAACCCAATGTCTGATTTCATCATGCTCAGCTGCAGCAAGGCCATGGATCCAACCGCTGTCCTGCACATCATGGGTGCTGTGTATCTTAGCAATAACAACACGACCCCCACGGCCAAAACGATCGCCAATCGAATGTCAAGATCTGAACTCAAAGACTGTGAAGAGGCCCTGCGACAGCTTGCAATCAAGGGTAATACAGGTGCCCTGACACTCCAAGGCCAATTTCTGGAGAGGAAAGGACAGGTAGAGCAAGCACGAGCGCTATACGAAAAGGCACTGGAGAAATGCGACACAAAGCACGAGCTTGATGAGTGGGAAACACCCCGCCTAGCTCCGTGGAACGCCTTGGGCTTTCTTACGATGGACAACAAGGATCAGAAAGCCCAGGCAAAGGCAGCATTTGAAAAAGGGGCGTTAGAAGCCGACGATCCAGTCTCGTACTTCCATCTCGCGTCCTTTGAGGACCCGATGAGTGCAAATTGGCTCAAGTACATGACCAAAGCAGCAGCTTCAGGTGACCTGGAAGCCATGTTCCGTCTTGCGTGTTTCTACACGAAAATGGCCGCCGAGAAGGATTCAGTACCAAGATATGGCAGAGTAGCAACGATGGTGGCGTGGTTGACACTGAAGGGTGAGGCGAGGTATTTCAGACATGCGCAAGAGTGGTTTATGATCGCTGCATATTCAGGCCACAAACCCTCAATGCTAGAGCTTGCCGAAATGAGTTTTGTCTATGGGGACCAGGAAAAGGCTAAACGATATTTGCGAGACATGCTTGCTCCGCCGTTAGATGGTGGGAAGGAGGAGTGGCCGCGTTTAGTAGAGGAAGCTAGGAAACGGCTGTTAACTTGAAATACATTCAAGGCAGTAAGTTATTCTCATCTCAAGGTCGTACCACCCGATCTTATGTGTTCATTTCATTCGACAACCATTCTACAATACTCGCTTCTCCATCGCGTTGACACCCTGTGCGAACTCTTCGCAGCTCGTACAGAATCCATAGACATATGCTGCATTGGACTCCCAACACTCCTGCGCATGCTGCGGACTCGTGGTCCCACATCCATCGTTCAAGAGCACACAATCATATCCCTTACTAAACGCGTCTGTGAGCGTCCCACCGACACACTGATCCGTGTTCACTCCCGCAAGAAATAATGTTCGAATCCCTTCCTTCTCCAAGAATTCCTCGCATTCCGTCTTCCCACCCCACATGCCCGACATGCGGTTCTTATGAATCCACACATCAGGTTTGCTTTCCAGTCTCCTCCCATCTTTGTACATTGAGTCGAGCGGTGGGTACAGTGAGGCATTCCACGTATGCTTCATCAACAACCGGCCCGCGTCCACCGTCGTCCCATCTTCAAGCACCACATCGCCGCACGGAGCTCCCAAACCCCCATAGCTCGGCCCACCCATCCCCGTCTGGCCCAACCCGTCCACACTGATATTTCTCTCACGTTCCTCGAACACCACCTCTTCACCCCCCGACACGCCAAAGAACCCGAAAGCCCGCGTGACTGCGGGAGGCATCTCTTGTATGTCTTGCTCCGTCAACCCCCAATTCAGCCACACGATGCGGATTCCGGCCTTGCGTGCTGCGGGGATGGCATGAGTGATCAGTTCGGAACAGGCCGTGTGGCCGTTGCCTTGTTCCCGCCCGTAGAGAGCGGATAAGAAGAAGTTCTGCATGTCAACTATGACGAGGGCGGATTTCGAGGGACATATGGTTATCGGGGCTGTTCGGGTTTGGATCGTTGGGGTTGGGCCAGGGACGGGGCTTTGGGGGGAGGGAGGCCGCGTAAGGTCGAAGCCTGTGCGGGTTGAGTGTGACCAAAAGGCTTGAGGTTGGCCGATGAGAGCTCGGCGGTCTGGGGTTGAGGCCATGATAAGGTGGGGAAATAACCTAAGCCGCCAGTATATGTTCAAGTTAGCAACTAGTGAGCAGAAGAGAACTTGAAGTTCTAAATGTATGCGTCCAACAGTAATTATATGCTTATCGCGCGAACTGGCTGGAACGGAGATCTCGGAGTAGCCAATCGGAGCCGGTACTGATCTTGAGTCGCGTAGGGTACTAGGGTAGTATATATTATCAGGAGCGTCACATACGGAAGTAAAGCACCCCCTCCTAGATTTCATGCTGATAAGGATAGACTGGAGGCAATCCTCCGAAAAGTACAGGAGTTTCTAGCAATACGTGAGCAGTTGACTTTTATCTTTACCTAAGTAATTTCTAAGTAGGGTTTGCGTGCAGTGTTGTTTAGGTGCATATCAGAAACAGATTATGCTAGAGGGGTGGAGGAGGTAGTAGGAGATTTGATTTGTTATATAACATATTCTCAGCCAAGGAAAGGTAGCAAAAAGGAGAGGACTATGTAGATGGCGCACCACCCGTCTCTTTAAAGCTATGAAGAATGCAAGCAACTTGCTGGCGCCGGTGACAAAGAAATCCAAGGACAACCCACACCACCAACTCGGGTACGGTAGTCGCCGCTATAGAAGTAAAGATGAGAGTACCAGCAATGTAATGGATTGCCCACAGCAGTTGGACTAGCCACGCTTGATCGGCTCCCTGAACTGCGGAGATGGGAGAGTCAAGGTGAGTCAGCGAGTTGGTGGCAGTTCCCGACTCTACTGGCGGAGAACGGGCCCGGAGTACGTCTTGGTGAGGCCGCTGGTACTAACTGGACCACGCGTGTAAAAATGCAGGTACTAAACCAAGTAGATACCAGGACAGTATGAAGACTGGGTACACACAGCCTAGTATCGACCGCTTAGAATGATACTCCATGAGCACCAATGCCCCGTAGCTGATGGCCAGCATGCCCGTGCATCCCACCGATATAAAACCCTTCCCTCTTCTAGTCCGTCTCCAACCCCATCTCGCCACCGCCGAAGTGTCCGAAGATAATTCCCGCGTTGCCCGTAGTGAGCACGTTTCGCAGGGCACAATACCCATTGTTCGTATCAAGACCTCCAAAGCTAGGGTGGGTTTGTGCGTCATGAAGAGAAGCCGCCGTTCTGGCCATGCGATGTCTTTGAGCACGAGGGGAATGAAGCCCATAACTAGTGCGGTTGCGCTGAACTGGAGTTTGTGAGCCTCGTCCGCTTGTATGAAGACACAGCTGGCCGAGTTCCAACACAGTTGAGAGTTCCCTTGGTAGAACTTGAACCATGGTTGGAAAGGTGTGAAGGTAATGTGGTCTCGTCTGGGGCATCCGTTGTCTTCGAAGGGGATCTCCAGACGATAATCGGTGTTCGGGTTGGGAGACCGTGCTGTGACAAGGCTGAAGAATCCTAGGAAGATGCCATGTCGTAGTGCAGATGTTATGGTATGCATTGAATTAGACTCGCACATAGGCTCGAAGTGAAGCTTGAAGTGGTGTAACGCAAAGACGACTGTGACTGAATCAAGGGACTATGTGAACTGGCAGAACGACCTTCCTCGCACTTGCCTCTCCACGGAGTTTCGTAGTTACCTCTCCACGGAGGTCAGGTATGGTAACACAGCTTTCCTTGGTATTTGTTGATTGGACTCTGAAGTACCGTATAATCTGGTACATATGGGATTTGTCGATCGCACCTCATGTAGAAGAAAAGCTGGCGGGTGTTCCGGGAGGAAGGCTTTTAGCTCTGTTTTCTGCTACAGAAGACGTCTGTAAGATTAGAACAACTCTACTTAATAGCAGATGAGTGGACAACATCTGCCTGTGCGATAACATCTGCAGCTCGCATATGCAGGAGTTGAGATCGAAAAATCCGATATGTACCAGATTACACGGTAATGTGGTTATTGGGGGCTTGCTTTGAGAGGATGGCTTGAGGCTGAGTTTCAGCCTTATTTGACGGCATACAACCTCAAATTTTCACACCCTCGAACTTCATGTTGTTCCATAGCTGATATAGAGCCACTGAGCTAGATGCTAGCTCCTATACAAGAGATTAAGAGAGACAAATGAAGCCGTAGATGATCAGCCCTTGGCCAGAAGATAGGTTCTGCGGATTTGGCACGAGTATTGAATTTTGATGGCCACGCAAGGCCACGCAGCTTCAACCTGAGTAAATTAGTTGATCGGAAGCGACTCTACTATCGGAAACACAACACGTACAGCTTTCATCCATCTCGCTCTGACAGAGAGTCTTCTGGTCGGTCTAGATGGCACATGGCTACAATGAGACGCTCAGCCTCTTCTCCGAAATTCCAATCTCCAATATAGCCCAGTTTTCCCAGTCCTACTCTACCATATGCTGCATAGGTAAGCATAGTAGCTCCTGTAGATGCCGCATAAATCGTGTGAGCAGTCGATACCCTGCCAAGATATAGAGCCTTTGCGTTGAATTGCGGGACAAGGCTCGCCATCCGAATCATAGATTCATCGATAGTGAGCAATCTAGGTTCGTGGTCTGTAGCTTCAGCAACACGCCAGCGGAGGTCGAAATATTTCTCGAACACTAGATCCAATCTACTAGAATCCACATCTACCGCGAAGAAACCCATTAGGACAGTTGTGCATCCATGCCTGGTATATTCCACTACTGCATCGAGCAATCGCTCACTGTCATTGTTGGCAGCCGTGATGACGGAGTCCGTGATCAAGATATGCGTTGGCCAGCCAGATCGGACGTAATTGAGTGCATCTTTGATTGTGAGCGATTCGTGTACAGATGCTCGAGATAGTAGTTTAGGGAGAAGCTGTTCATAGAGCTGTCGCGAAGAGAAACAGAATCCTTCGAGTGAAAGAACGAGGACGCTTGGCATTGAAAGGGTAATTTTGAGAGCGGTAGTGAGTGATAGTGGGAAGGATTCAGAAGTTGGGAGAGGATAGGTGTGTAACTAACCCTGGTACCTGAATAAGCTGTTAGCGGCTTGGCATTAGCGATTGGCTCGTGAAAGTGACGTGCGTGACTCCCCGCCAAACGGTGCGCGTAGGCTACAAACATTCCTCTTGCGCCTGTTCTCCCACCCACTCCTACCTCACTACCAACCCAGGAAAATGGCGCAGCAAGGTGACCAGCTGCTTCAGCGGCCACTATATGGTATGTGTCATCTCCTCGACCCATCTCTCACTGTCCCTAACGCTCGCAGTGTTCGATCTCCCCGAAGAACTTCTCTCCACAATCACGCTCAAGAACCAACCCGACCGACCAGTCCCGGAACCAACGTCGAGATCTGTCGCGCAAGCCAGCGAAACCCCAGATCAAGTGGAAACAGAGGACGGAGGCCCTGCGAAAGCCACATCCTGCAGCCTCTGCGGCTTGAACTTCCCCTCAGTCATAGAACAGCGCAACCATGTGAGGTCAGATCTGCATGGATACAACCTCAAGCAGAAGATGAAGGGAGTAAAGCCTGTGGGGGAGGCTGATTTTGAGAAACTGATAGGAGAACTGGACGAGAGTATCTCCGGCTCAGAATCGTCAGAATCGGACGAAGACGACGAGGACGAGAACGGCAACAAGGTCAAGGAGTCAACACTAAATGCACTGTTAAAAAAGCAGGCCAAAATATCAAGTCCGGAGTTTGAAGAAATGACCGCGAGGAAGAAGCAACGAGGGTCCGGCAAACCGCCTTTGTTCTGGTTCACTTCACCCGCTTTACCTGAAAACATGTCATTAGGCGTGTACCGAGCACTTTTTACAGACGCTGAACAGGAGGAAGCAACGCATATAGCGGAGACGTTGAGGAAGAAACAACTATCGCCGAAACAACCACCGAAAGTGAAATCAGAAGGCGGCGTACCATTACCCGGAACGGATGTTGGCCCTCACTATTTCCTCTGTATGATCGGAGGTGGTCATTTTGCCGCAATGATTGTAGCTCTGGCACCTAAACTGGGCAAAAAGCATACAGGAGCAGATGAGCGATCAGCTACTGTCATTGCACACAAGACCTTCCACCGATATACCACTCGACGGAAACAGGGCGGAGCGCAGTCTGCAAACGATGCTTCCAAAGGCACTGCTCACTCTGCGGGTTCTTCATTACGTCGATATAATGAAGTGGCGCTTACCACCGAGGTGCGCGAGTTACTGCAGAGCTGGAAAACATTGATCGATACGGCAGATTTCTGTTTCATTCGAGCAACCGGGAGCACGAATAGACGGACTTTGTTTGGACCCTACGAAGGTCAAGTCCTTCGGAACAACGACGCTCGGAATCGGAGCTTCCCTTTCAGCACACGCCGTGCCACACAGAAGGAGCTCATGCGCGCTTTTGTTGAATTGACTCGGGTTAAACAGAGCACCATTGACGAGGCCGCACTTGCAGCACTAAATGCTCCGCAACCTAGTAATACACCGACAACAACTACGCCCAAAGTACCGAAACCTCCGAAACCTTCCAAAGAAGAGGAGGCTGCCGCATTACACACCTCGCAGATCATTTCTATAACCAAACGATCAAAAGTCCCGGCGTTGCTGAACTATCTCAAGTCGAATAACATCGAACCGACTTTCATGTTCGTTCCCCCTAATCACCACACCCCAACACCTTTACATCTTGCTGCGTCCCTCAACTCTGCCCCTGTTGTCCTTGCCCTCCTAACGAAAGCCGGCGGCGATCCCACTCTCATGAACGATGATGCCCGTACTCCGTTCAGTTTAGCCGGTGACCGCGCAACACGAGACTCGTTCCGTGTCGCGCGATCCGAACTCGGAGAGTCTGCCTGGGATTGGGAGAAAGCCGGTGTGCCCGCTGCGCTTTCAAAAGCTGAAGCTGAGAAACGAGACGCGAGGGATAGATCCGAAAAAGCTGCGGAAGATAAGGCGGAGATGGAACGGAGGAAAGTTGAAACTGAACGGTTGCGGAAAGAGAGTGAAGTCGAGGATGCGAATAGGAGGGAGAAGAGGGTTGGAAAGGGCAAGACATTAGGGGCTCTGCCTGAGAAAACGGGTGCAGAGAAGAGAGAGGAGGAGGCTAGGGGCTTGACGCCTGAGGCTAGAGCGAGAATAGAGAGGGAGCGAAGAGCAAGAGCGGCAGAAGAAAGGATGCGGAGGATGTAGGGTAGGTAGCTGACTGAGAATAATTCTGTACCACAACCAAGACCATTCATAATGAAGGCACTGATGATCTTTCGATGTTTAATCGTGTGATAAAGCTCCGTGAAAATGCTGTTCCAATGGCTTACAATATATACAAGCAGCTAATCCAGTCCTCGAACTCGTCCGGTCCTGGACAACTCATAAGGCACCCAATTCTTTGAGCTTGCTGATCATACCATCCACATCGTCCACCTTGACACCACCCTGTCGAGGGGGTGGCTCCGTGACCTTGATCGTCTTCAACCTGGGCGGCACATCCAAACCATAATCGCTTAAGGTCTTCTTCTCCAGCGGCTTCTTCTTCGCCTTCATGATATTCGGTAGAGTCGCATACCGCGGCTCATTCAATCGCAAATCCGTCGTAATCACCATGGGCAACTTGGCCTTCAACGTCTCCACCCCGCCATCCACCTCGCGCACCACCGTCACCACCTCGCCCTCGACCTGCACCTTACTCGCCTGCGTCGCCTGCGGCCAATTCAGCAGCCCCGCCAGCATCTGCCCCGTCTGCGCCGCATCGTCGTCGATGCTCTGCTTGCCCAGAATCACCAGATTGCTCTTCTGCTCGGCGACGACCTTCTGCAGCAGCTTGGCCACGCCGAGCGGCTCCAGCGCTTGCTTCTCCTCGACCACGACGTGGATGCCGCGGTCGGCGCCCATGCCCATGGCGGTGCGCAGCACGTCTTGCGCTTTCGGCGGGCCGGCGCTGAAGACGACGATTTCGTCGACGGGCGGCGATTTGCGCTCGCGGAGGCGCACGGCTTCTTCGATGGAGAGCTCGTCGAAGGGGTTCATGCTGTGTTTTACGTTGGCGGTTTCGACGGCGGTTTGCGCGCGGTTGACGCGGGGTTTGACCTGTGGGACGGCATTGTTAGGAGTTTTTCAGGGCTACAATTGATTTCCGTGCATGGCAGGTGCGCATAGGTTTATAACCAGAGCGTTTATGAGGTTTCTAGAGTCATTGTTCAAGGTTGAAAGTGGGTGGTACTTACTGCATAGTCAATCACCCGCTTTACCGGCACCAGTATCCTCAACCCAGACATCGTGTTGCCAAATCCTTTGTTTCGCGCGTCTTGCCGGTGAAGTTATGGTAGCAGCCTTCAAGAATTGCAAAATGGTGGGGAGGCCAGAGTGGGATGCAGCTCAAGTTGAGCCGAGGGAGGAACTTCAAAGATGGTCGGCTATCCGCCCCGCCGTCGTTTTCCGAGGCTTGGCGGACATGACATAAGTCATTTATAGTTCAGTCTGCATAGTTCTGCTCTGGGTTTCTGCACATGGACATTGATAACATGGTTTTTCCACTTGCATGCTCGACCTTTTTACCGTGCTCTGTTATCTAGTCACGTCATACCATCTAAAGAGGGACATCAATAATAACACCGAGGAGCGGGCCAGGACTTCTCAATGTTTCTCTGGAAATAGATCATCAATTCGCAAAATACAGATATCGTAAATGGGAGAGATGTTTTACATGGTATGCTCTGCAATACTCCCACACCTGCCCCTATGTTGCACGCACCACGAATGCGAACTTAACCACAACCTGGTTCGACCATTCTGAGCATCAACCAACGCTCTGCTGTACAGAGACGGACTTTACGCATACTTTCCGTCATCCAAATATCTTACATTTCGTCTGGCCGTAAATATCATCATCCGATTCCTCGGAACCCCATGCTGTCCTTCTCTTCTTCTTGGTGGTTGCTGTACAATTGTAACACATTCCTCTTTTACCCACGACAGCTCACTGGACTTCGTAAATTCGCATGGCGCGTTCGACATCCCTCAAGCTCTTTCGCTCCCCGTAAGCATCTTCCAATGCTCTACGCCTCTCAGCAGGACCGGTTGGTTTCGCCGTGCTCGTGTCGAGGCCCGCAAGCGCCCGTTCTATATCTTCTAGACTGGACCGCTCACCATACGCATTCAGCAACATCATGTTCCTCTCCTCTTGGGTCACTTGGACGTTCTTGGTGGCCTCGCTGTTGTTGTGACCGAGTGCATTTGAAACGGCGTAGCCAATGTTGCGATTGGCTTCGCCGAGCGTCACAGTTCGACGGCTTGGTTGCCGCGCAGGCGTGTAGAGGCTGGTGGGGATGTAGAGGGTACCAATGGCTACGAGAACCATTGTTGGAAGATACCTTGGTATATTAACATCGGGCGTGCAATCGAAGTAATAAGACACTTACCATCGTCCTATTCGTCCAAGCTGCGGGACGGAAGCAGCAGTGACTGTGAGTTGTGGTGTGGCGGCACTATGGAATACCGAAGGTAGAGTCGTCCGCGTGCGTGTTGATGTTGAGAAGAGGTGCTGGCCGACTTGTGATGGTATGCGACGAGACATGTTGGCGAAGTTTGTGGTGATATTCTTCGACCGAGCTGATCGGATCTCACAAGGCTACCTCGATGTTGGCGCGGTTTATATGTTGCGTACTTAGGCTGCGATGGTGCGGCGGACGATACGCCTGATGGTAATGTCGATACAAGATGTTTGCTCTCGTTCCAATGGGCGACTCGTCGATTGACTGATTTTGGCACACAACCCCTTTCGGGCCCTCGAGACGCGTGGGTGTGCCGGGAAATATACACTCTTTCCCCGCAAAGTAGCATCACGAGCCAACAGTGCCACTACATCCACCCCGCCAACCTCATCTCCGCACCCCAGATATCAGTCCACCTATCATAGGATGTCAGGTCAGCCTATTCCGTGTTGGTGGCCGTCTGACAGCCCGACCTCGTAACACAGCCCCGACCGAGCAGTTCTAAGAGATGAATGTGGCCATTCAAGACAGCCCAACGTGCCGACAGAGCATGAATGGTGCTTCTCGGCCGCGCATGTATCAGCGAGGTCATTTTACTATTGCCTGCAGGTGCCCTGGATTGTACAGACTAGAGGCGGGAGGCACCGATGCGTGCACTCCTCCGCGACCCAAAGGAGTGGAAGTGGTTAGATGTGGGGTTACTCGCGGATATATGAGCGTGTCGTGAGTGTGGCGTGAGCTTCCGTTCACATCAGCCGAGGCCCAGGGGCCGGAATGCGCATCTCGCACGTCTACATCAAGGCAACCAACATGCCATGAATGTACCTAGATTGATTATAAGCGCAGTTGCGAGAACTTGGAACTTGCCAATAACACATGACGCCTTGACTGAGTGTCCGACGAGTAAGTTGGCCTGAAAGGACTTGAAAGGGCTTGGCAGTACCATTACAAAAGGCCACAAGATTAGGAAAGTGGAAGAGATTCTGGCCAGGCTCGGCAATGTTTTGGTTCATCTATACAGTACCTTAAACAGGGAATGGCCACAGACTCGTTACTTTATAAGTAACGGTCCTGACGAGTCTAATCCCGAACCTGTGGAGCCTATCGAAGTGTAATGTCATTTGATGCTGGATCAAGCGATACTCCTCGCAGGAGTTTGCGAAATATACTCGTGTATTCAGCATGCCATGAGGACGACGACGTGTTCCGGTTTGTCGCAAGAGCGGTGACCTGCGAATGTAGCCTAGATATACTCCTTGGTCTCGAACTATCATCCCTCAAGCCCAGAGAGGGAATAAAGGAGAGCGAGTACAAGTTGATGCGTGTGATGAATCATCTTCTGATATGTGCGGATAATGTTGTAGAGATGCCTAAGTGCCCCTACCCTATGCGGCGCGGAAGAGCGGTCGGCTTGCACTTCCACCATAGCTGTCGCTATACAAGGAAGTACAACTAGAGGAAATGTCGTGTGTAATTGTGCTAGATAAAATAAAGCAGTAGAGATAGCGATACTGTCCGACAAAGATGTTGTGCAGTAGTAAAGTCGAAGTGTCAGATCGCGGCCTAAAGTCACTCTACTCGTCCCACGCACTACCAAGCAGAGCTTGGTAGTGCTCCTAGGCTCAATGAAGTTCACCAAGCTCAATGAACAAAAAGCCAAGACCTTAATAACTAGCTAGGTAGGTAATATTATTAAGATATTTTTTTATATATTTAAAGAGAAAGTATAGATCTAGATTATTAGCTATTAATAATAAAGCAATATACTTGTATACTTAGCTAATAAAGCTCTTAAAGTAGCTTAGTTAACTTTTACTTTAGTTAAATATCTAAACTAACGTATTCGATTACTAAGTAGCTAATATTACTAAGTAGCCGGAAATCTCTTGGCACAACCAACTTATTTTAAAGAACATTAAATTAATTGCTATTAAACAAGAAACTTACGTACGTTGTGCTAGCTACGCTAGCAAATAAGTAGAAAGTACTTATTGTTGAGTATAAGTTAAGTTAGAGTTGCACAAACTTAAAGTTAAAGTTAAGTTAGAGTAATTAAAGCGTAGATTAAAGTTAAGTTATAGGTACTACTTTTAGGTTAATAAACTTATTATAACTAGGCTAGCGAATAGGTAGAAGTTAAGTTAAAGTTAAGTTGCTATTTTTATAACTCTAACTTAACTCTACTTATATACTTAATTTTTTAACGCTAGTACAAAGTTATAGTTGAGTTAAGTTGCATAAATTTTAAGTTAAAGTTAAGTTATCTCGCACAAGCTCTAGGTTATAGTTAGGTTATAGTTAAGTTGTTATATTTAGAGTTTACATGTTGTATTTTAACGTTAGCAAAGTATAAGTTGCTTAAGTTTATTACAAATTGTTATTACAGCGTAGAATTAGTTGTATTTTAATAGCTAAGTACAAAGCAACGTCTACGCTAAGTATTACTAGAAAATTCAAAATTATTATAGCTTTATACTACTAGAACAAGTAGCAACTAGATTTTAGCTTTTACGTTTGCTGCGAACTTTTCTTGTACTTCTTGTAGTATCTTTGTGCTAGATTTATATTTCTTGTGTTAATTGTTACTCGTTTTGCGTGTATAGCGTTAATATTAGTATTTGTTAAAGTTAGCTTTGCACCTAGCAATAGGTAGAAAGCTATACTTTCAAAAATGCTAATTAAAAAAGCTTTTGTTACTTTTTGTATAGCTTTAATTGCACTAGCTTGAAAGCGTAGATTAAGCTTAAACTCTTGCACAATTTTGCGAACTAGCTAACTAAATAGCAGTTTGCGCATAAAAAGCTTAGTTGATTTCTAGTATTATTGAATTTCGCGCAACGCAACAGCTGCATGTTGTTAAAAACAAAGCTACAATTAACTACTATAATAACTTACTTTTTTGCTTCTAGTAGTAAAGCTTTTTTATACTACTTATTATTAGTTTCTTTTTGTTCTTGTATAGATTGCTAGATTTGCGAGTTGCTTTTGCTACGAAAAGCTTTTGCAGAACCTTGCTGCTAGTAGCAAAGTAGTAGTAGTTAGTTTGCTTAGTACGAGTTATTGCAAAAGAATTAATGCGTAGTAAGTATAGTGTAGAAAGTAGAAAGTTGTAATAATTATTTGTAATAATTACGATAGGTAAAGAAGCTGTAGAAACTATAGCAAAAGTACGTGTTTTAAGTAGCTAGTAGCAAGACGCTAGCTAAAGCTGCAGCTTTTGCAGTAGCGCACAAGCTACTCTACACAAAATCTAGCTTATAAATTCGCTACCTAACTTTTTGCTACTTTACTTTCTACTTCTACTTATCTACGTACTAGAATAGTTTATTACAAATAGAAACAAGCTATTTATATTAAAGTTTTAGAATACGTTTCTAGCCTAGTTAGAAGTTGCAAAAAAGCTATCAACTAGCTACTACTCGCAAACAAACAGCTAAACAAAACAAACGAACTAAATATTAAAATAGTACTTACGAATGTACGCTAACAAGCTGCAAAATAACTAAGTTAAACTTTTACTAAAAGCACAACTAGCTTACAACAGCACAAAGTTTACAATAATAAAATACTCGCTATACTACGCAAATTATAGATATAAGCTAGTAGCTTATTAAAATCTAAAGAATATTAAAAGCATTTTGCTAGCAGCAAACGACAAGGCTTTTAGAATGCAAAAATTATACAACAAATTAAGCTAACAAATTGCTTAAAGAAACTTTACGATAGCTAAGTTAACAAATAAAAAAAAGCTTAAGAAACCAACTCTTAAAGAGAAGAATAGAGTTTTTCTTTTATAAAAAAATTTAAAAACTAAACAGTTATGCAACAAATTAAACAACTTTTAAATAAAACTATTTAAAATTCTAAAAGTTAAAGAACTTGTATTATTTAAACTATAGCTACTTACAAGCATGCGCATACACTTAGTTTTTTATAAATTACTTTTTAAACTAGCACTACTAGACGCTAAAGTAGCAACTAATATCAAACTTAAAAACAAGAAGTACGAAGTCGAAAAAGTTAAAGACTTACAAAAGTTTAAACGTTAGTAAAAGTACTTAGTTAAATAGCAAGAATAGCTAAAAAGCTAGAATACATAGAAACTAATACGGAATTTTACGAACTGCAAGGAACTAGTGCGAACATATTACTAGCAAAATTTAAAAGCAAAAGATTCAAGTTCTCTAAAAAAGTAGAAAAGTTAAAAGAAAAAAAAGCAAAAAAAGAAAAGTTAGTTTGTAACTAGCCTAGGTTAGTTGAACGCGTTTTGAATAGCAGTAGTATAGAACTATTAGTAGAAGTTGTACTTTTAAAATTAATAGCAGCGCTAAACTACGCAGCTTCAAGTTTTTCTAATTCTTTAATAGCAACTTACTTATTAGCAAAACGCTAATTTTTTTTTATTTTAGCAATAAAAAGCTTTACTCGAAGAGTAGTAGCACGAAACTTAGCTGCAAATACTAACTAAGCAGCTTAAATTCGCGCAAACAGCACTTGTTATTTAGCTAACAAAAGCTAATATTGCAAGTTGCAACGCTTTTGTTAAAAAGCTGCTTACTTTCTTTTCGTTAGAGCGAAACTGCAAGGCGCACTAAACTAAAGGCATTTAGCACACTTATTTAACGAGAAATTAACTAAGCACTTTAAGTTTTTCTTGAAACAACGGCCGCAAAGAGCAGGCATTTTTAGACTAGTTTTACAAATTCAAGCAATTTAATCGTAACAACAGCGAGTTAACTTAGAATACAAATTTACAAAAAGCGAAAACTTAGGCATAGTTAAACTCAAAAACTTAAAAGAATACAAAAGAAAGCTACGACACGACGATAATTAAAGTTAACCTACTTTTATACAAAACAGCACTTTTAATGCAAAATACAAAAAAAACTAGCACAGTATAGCAAAACAGCTATTAAAACGATATTCTTAAAAAGAAAAATAATGTTACAAACAAAAACAATACTAGGTATTGTAAACTAAGCAACGACGTAAAAAAGTTGTTAGAGCTTGCAAGTTTGCAAAACAAAAGTACAGCAATGCGCAAAGCAGAATTAGATTAGTAGTTACGTAATAGTAATTAGTACGATTAGAGCTTTAGCGAACTAAGTATACTAAGCAGCAAGCGCTTAGCTTGCTTAAAGCGCTTAGCAACTAAGCACACTAAGCAAACTAAGTAGAACGCTTTTAGCAAAGAATTATAAAACTATATAAATTAGCAGAATTTCTTTTACAATTTGAATTTTTTGTAGTTAACTTTTTTAAGTACATTTTATACATAAATTGAATTTATATGCAATAGATTGTTACTTTGTTATTCTATTCTAAATAGAATTAAGATTGTTTTATTACGTTGTTATTAAGCTTTTCGAACATAGAACAATTTCTTAGGCGAAATCTTCGAGCTCGATAACGCGTACCTTTGGTAAGAGAACACTTTTAATAATACTTGCTTAAGCTTTATACCTAGTATCTAGTACTTAACTACTATAATAAATAGTAATACTTTTTAAATAGTATTTCTATTTACTTATGTAGCTTTTCGTAAAGTTCTATAGTATTTAGCTAAAAGTTAAAAAAAAAAAAAAAGTTACAGTTTATATAACGTACTCTACGAGCAAATAAGCTACACGAGCAAGTAAGCTACCGAATTTTACTAAAGAAAATCAATAATCTAGAGCTTAATAACTCTTAACCTACTTAATAAAATTCTCTAAATTTTTTACTACTTAGCTGCATCTATATAAACTTTTAGATTTCTAGATTAATAAGCTACAACTTTAGTATTTAGAAAGTTATTAAAGAAAAGCTTAAATTATTCGTGCGCTCTAAGCTATCTACTTTTCTAGACTAGCTAGAGCTTAGTAATCTTAGAACTAGAAAGTTTATATATACAGAAATAATATATTAAATTTTTAGAGAATTTTATTAATTAGGTAAAGAGTTATTAAGCTCTAGATTATTGATTTTTCTTAGTAAAATTCGGTAGCTTACTTGCTTGTGTAGCTTACTCGCCCGTAGAGTACGTTACAAACTTAAAAAATTTAGAATAATATTACTATCTATTAGAGTAGTAAATGGGTATAGGTTGAGTTAAAGTTAAGTTAGCTTACGTAAGACTCTAGTGCTAACTTAACTTATACCTACGCTAAAACGTTTTAGCGTAAGTATAAGTTAAGTTAGCACAAACCTCTACAATTTTATATTTTAATATATTTTTTCTTTATAATTATAACAGCTAGTTATAATAAGTTTATTAACCTAAAAGTAGTACCTATAACCTAACTTTAACCTACGCTTTAATTACTCTAACTTAACTTTAACTTTAGATTTGTGCAACTCTAACTTAACTTATACTCAACAATAGGTACTTTCTACTTATTCGCTAGCGTACTATCTATACTAATAGATATTTATTACTTTTTAAGCTATATTAAGTTTTATTCTATTAACTACTAAAGTACTAAGTAGTTTTATAATAGGTTATATAAGTTATATATAAATATTTTTTTTAGTAAATTTTAGAAATACTAGCTAACTTCTAAGTACTATACTATTTTTAAATCTAAACTACACGCTATAATTTTTTTTAAAACTATAACAAAAGCTATATAAATTAGTACTAAAGAGTGTTACTATTTATTATAGTAGTTAAGTACTAGATACTAGGTATAAAGCTTAAGCGAGGTAGATTTCTAAAAACTATAATAGAGTTTGTATTACGTAAAGTACTATTAGTATTTTTAGTTTATTTTAAAGAGCTAAACAAGCGCTTTAAAATAGTGTAAAAATTAATTATTTAGCTTCTATATTAACGTAAAGCACTAGCGAACTCAACAAACTAGTAAACTTAACAAAATTTGCCAAGACTACTACTTTCTCTATTAACGCGATATGTTTCAACCAACTAACGCGTTATTACACTAATACGAAAAGAAACTTCAGCTTGCTCTTAAAGCTTATAATTTCAACTAATTTTAAAGCTATTAAGCTGCTGCTAGTGCTTTTAACGTTAAACACTATAATTTTTCTAAACGCGCTAGAGAAATTCTATTTCGAGCTTAAATACAACTTACATTTTCAAAGCTTACTACAACTAAAAAGCAAACGATTATTCAATATATTCTTAACTTTAATTCGCAAGAATTTGCTTTCTAGCTGTTTAAAGTAGGAGATATAAAAGATAAACTAGTAGCTGCGCAAAGTAAAAAGCTAGTAGGCAAAAACTAGGCTAAGAGATTTGTAACGCGTTTAAGCGAGCTTAAAATAGCTTTTAATCGAGCAAAAAACTAGCAAAAAATACAACAAGAAAATTCTAAAGTAATTAGCGCGTAGTTTAAGTTTGTTGAGAATACCAAAGCTAAGTACAGCATCTAGAATAATAATATACACAACTTTAACAAAACTAGCTTCTAAATAAGTGTTATTAGGTTTATGAAAGTCGTTATAAGCTTTTAAAAACGTACTCAACTTAATTTTATCTAGCTAGGCAATTGAGAGTAGGTAATAGTTATTCAAAGCATCTGCGCCGTAGAGTACGCGATTCTGCTATTTATTATCTACAAAAAGCGCGTTTACATTTTAGCATAGTACGAAAAGAACTTTATACTTAGCAATTAAAAGCTTTTAGTTTCTAAGAACAGCTAGACAAACAACGCTTTTAGTTTTAAATAGTTAAAGCATTTTAACGCGCATACAAAAGCGCGTTAAGTAGAAAGTATTAGCTACTTATTTTAAACGGCTATAAGAGCTACTAATCTTAGAATTTTAAAAACTATTGTTTTGAGTACAAGATTCTTACGCTTTGCATGCTAGCTTATTTATTCTATATTCTTTAGCTGCTAGATGTAGTTTGCTTTTTGCTGCTAAAGCTAAAGTACTTTTAACGCGTTTGAAACTTAGCGCGCTAGCGCGTTTTCTATATTAACAAAAAAAGCTTCTTGCTACGCTAGCGAATAGGTAGAAAGTATTTATCGTTGAGTATAAGTTAAGTTAAAGTTGCATAAACCTAAAGTTAAAGTTAAGTTAGAGTAATTAAAGCGTAGGTTAAAGTTGAGTTATAGGTACTACTTTTAAGTTAATAAACTTATTATAACTAGCTGTTATAATTATAAAAAGAAAATATATTAAAATATAAAATTGTAGAGGTTTGTACTAACTTAACCTATACCTACGCTAAAACGTTTTAGCGTAGGTATAAGTTAAGTTAGCACTAGAGTCTTACGTAAGCTAACTTAACTTTAACTCAACTTATACCTATTTACTATTCTACTTCTTGCTAGCTTTTAAAAACGCGTTTTTTAAAGTATTTACAACAAAGAACTGCAAGAAAGCTTTTAAAGCTTTAAAGCTAGTTCCTATCAACGCGTAGGTAGTTTTTAATTGTTTTAAAGTACAACTATGTACCTCGCTACTACTTTTCGCACTAAAAACGCCGTAGCAGTTAAAAACTCCAAGCAATACGCTTGAATTTGAATTGCAATCAAAGCTTATTACTACTAAGCTTAGTTTCTCTCTATTATTTTTAAAGAATAGAGTTAATTAGCTTGTCAAAGAGTTCTACTAGATAGCTTATTAGGTTAAGCTAATGCGCAATCAAATTTCTAGCTTTAAAAAAACTATTAAAGAAGCAACAAAAAGAAAATTACGAAAACGAAAGCGAATTCAAATAGGTAGCACAATAGAGTATAGTAATAAATTAGCGCAAGTAGCTGCTAAAGCGTTTACAGCACTTTAGCTATTAAAAAAACGCGTAGTAAAAAGAGTTAAGAAAAAGCACAACTAGCTCTACGGCGCTGTAAAAATTGTAGTAATACAAAGCACAATGCCTAAACTTGCTAAAAGAATACAAAAAAAGTTTTTAAATCTAAAGCTAGCACGACGTACGCAGGTTCCTTGTTCAATAGCAATTAATTTAATATTCTTTGAAATAAGTTAGTTGTGCTAAGATATTTTGTCGAGTTTACTAGTTTGTTAAGTTCGCTAGTACTTTACGTTACAAAAGTTATTAAGCTTTAAACCTAGAAATTTATGCCAAGAAATTTTGAGCTGCTTAGTAGTTTAAGCCGCTTAGTAGTAGATTACGTTATTATTAAATAAAAAGTTTATACAACTATAGTAAGCTTATAGTAAAATCTATAAATCTATCTACTAGAAATACTATATTAGTACTAACGTAATCTACTACCAAAAGCAACAAACTACTAAAAGCAACAAAAAAGCTTAGCGGCACTAACTTATGTTACGCATTTTTAATTTCATTGCTATTAAACAAAAAGCCTGCGTACGTCGTGCTAGTATCTAATTTAAAAGTTTTTTTTATATTCTTTTAGCAAGTTTGGGCATTGTGCTTTGTATTACTACAATTTTTACAGCGCCGTAGAGCTAGTTGTGCTCTTTTTTAACTCTTTCTACTACGCGCTTTCTTTGATAACTAAAGCGCTGTAAACGCTTTAGCAGCTACTTACGCTAATTCGTTACTATACTCTATCGTACTAACGTAATCTACTACTAAGTAAAACACTCTACTAAGTAGAACAAAAAGCTTTAGCATAACCAACTTATGTTACGCATTTTTAATTTTATTGCTATTAAACAAAAAGCCTACGTACGTTGTGCTAGCATTTAATTTAGAAAATGCCTTTGTATTTTTTTTGCACGTTCGCGCATTGTGCTTAGTTTTGCCGCAGTTTTTACAACGCCGTAAAGCTAGTTAAGCTTGTTTTTAATTACTACTACTACAAGTTTTTTTTAATTGCTAAAGCTTTGCAAACGCTTTAGTAGCTACTTGCGCTGCAGCACTTTTATACTTTATAGTACTACCTTACTAGATCTACTTTCTTTTGCGCGATTTTCGCTTAGTTATTTTTGCTAGTTACTTTTTAAGCTCTTTGTTGCAAGCAGCAAGAAGCGCGTTTTAGTATAGCATTAGCTTACTACTTTTTATAAGCTAGAAAAAGCCTGCTTAAGCTGTAATAGGTAATTAAGTAAAAAACTCGCGTACAAGCTTTAACTAAGATTCAAACTCGTACGTATTGCTTAGTGTTTTTAACTGCTACGGCGTTTCTAGTGCGAAAGGTAGTAGCGAAGTACACAGCCGTACTTTAAAATAATTAAAAACTACTTGCGCGTTAATAGAAACTAGTTTTAAAACTTTAAAAGCTTTTTTGCAGTTCTTTGTTGTAAACACTTTAAAAAACGCGTTTCTAAAAGCTAGCAAGAAGCTTTTTTTGTTAATATAGAAAACGCGCTAGCGTGCTAAGTCTCTAATATGCTAAAAGTACTTGCGCTTTAATAGCAAGAAGTAAACTACGTTAAGTAGCTAGAGAATGTGCAACAAGTAGAAAAGCATGCAAAAAGTTAGAATCTTGTATTCAAAATAGTAGTTCTTGAAATTCTAGTTGAAGTAGCTTTTATAGCTGTCTAGAATAAGTAGCTAGTATACTTCTACTTAGCGCGTTTTTGTATGCGCGTTAAAGTGCTTTAACTACTTTAAACTTAAAGCGTTGTTTGTCTAGCTATTTTTAAAAACTAAGAGCTTTTAATTGCGCAGTATTAAAGTTTTCTTGTACTACGCTAAGATGTAAACGCGTTTCTTGTAGATAATAAAAAACGAGATTGCGTACTTTGCGGCGCAAATGCTTTAGATAACTATTACTTACTCTTAATTGCCTAGCTAGATAAAATTAGGTTAAGTACGTTTTTAAAAGCTTATAACGACTTTTATAAAGCTAATTACGCTTATTTAGAAGCTAGTTTTGTTAAAGTTGTGCACGTCGTTGTCGTAGACGCTGTACTTAGCTTTAGTATTCTCTACTAGCTTAAACTACGCGCTAATTATCTTTAGATTCTTTTAGAGTATTCTTTGCCTATTTTTAGCTCAATTAAAAGCTATTTTGAGCTTAGATAAACGCGTTACGAAGCGCGTAGGCTAGTACTTGCTAACTAGCTTACTACTACGTACAGCTAGTAGTTTATTAGCTATATCTACTACCTCGCACAGCTAGAGCGCAAATTCTCGCAAATCGAAGTTAAGAATATATTAAACAATTGTTTGCTCTTTAGTTGCAGTGAGCTTATGTTGAGCGTAGCGAGTTTTAAAGCAATGCGTAACTCTTTTGCGTTGGCAAGAAAGTGTTGTAAAAAGTACCTCAAATGCCTTAGCAGCGCGTTGAAAGCTTTGAAATTGTTAGCTATTATAAGTAGAGTAGTAAATGAGTATAAGTTAAGTTAAAGTTGAGTTAGCTTACGTAAAACTCTAGTGCTAACTTAACTTATACCTACGCTAATACGCTAGCGAATAAGTAGAAAGTACTTATTAATAGGTATAAGTTAAGTTATAAGTTGCATAGACTTTAGGTTAAAGTTAAGTTATAGTTACTCTAGCGTAGGTAGAAGTTAGGTTAGAGTTATTAAAGCATTAAGTTATAGTTTAGTTAGAGTAATCAAAGCTTAGAGTTAGAGTTAAGTTAAAAGTTACATTTAAGTTATAAGGTTATGTGTTAGCTTAGAAAGTTGCTAAAGTTTAGAAAGTTATTACAGCTAGTTATTACATTTAAAAACGCGCAAATTGTATTTACAAAGTTCTGTTATTACAGCTACTATTTACGTACAAGAACATAAGTAGAGTAAAAAAAGTTGTATTACTACAGATATTAATTACGGTAGCGTAGAAATTAAGCGCGCTTTCGTAGCGAAAGTAGCGAATTCTTTTTTCCTAAATTATTATCTAACAGAGTTATTTTTAATCGTAAAGGCCTAGATGTAAGCCTAGATGTAAGTCTAGATAACAAGCTAAGTATAAGCCTAAATATTAGCTTAAGTATTAACCTAGATAACGAGCTAAGTATAAGCGTAGATGTAAGCCTAAAAGTAGAGTTTACATACTACGCTTGAAAGTTAAGTAAGTTCTTAACTTCGTTACATAGTAGTTTCTTATTATTTGCTTTTGTAGACTAAGAAACGCTGTTCTATTCTTTCTCTTAAGCAATACAGTTTTTTAATATTATAATCTACTAAATTGTTTAGGCAGCAAGTTGGTGCTTTCTATTGCTAATAACATTTTTAGCAACGTTAAATTCGCGCTCAACTTCAACCTAGGCAATTTGTACTGCAAGTATATTTTTTGCAACTTGTAATAAGCGTAGATACGTTTCTTTATTTACTTGCTACTATTTAAGAATATTAAAAGAAGCACTAGCGCGTACGCAGGCAATGCTTAGATAAGCTTTCTTTTCTTAGCAAGTTAAGCTCTTTTCTTTTTCTATTTCGTTTAAGTTAACAAATGAAAAACTGCTTGGCAGCAACTAGAGTAGAAGCTTTGATTTTTAAAACTATTTACTACCTTAGAGTCTAGTTGTACAGAACGAAGAAATAGAAGTAAAAGCAAAGCGAGTATCGTTGTTATAGCAATTAAAGTAATTAAAAAACTCTTCGCAGTAGGTGTGCTTGTTTTGATTATTCTAGGTTTTGTCTTAAACGCGTAGTTAGCATATAACTGTAATAAGTAATTGTAATAACTATACCTCGTACGCCGTAAGCTTTTAGCTAAAGTCTAGAATAGTAGTACAATTAAATAAAAACTCTCGTTTATCGCTAGTTTTTTTATAATACTTGCTAAGTTTAGCTTTTTCTTTATCTGCAGCGGCTCGTACAACTGTAAGCTACTTAAAAGTATCTCGATTTTTTATGTCGTTGTTAAGTTCGTCTTGCATACTATCTAGAAAGTTGAAAAAACAGTTGTACATAAGCTAGATATACTAGACTTGTAGCTTGTAGTTTTTACTTAAAAAGTTTGTTGCGTTTTTAAAGTTTTTAAGCATATTAGTAATTAACTTTAAGTAGTGCTATTTGTCTAGTGTTAATTTTAGTTGCTTAAAGTCGCAGAAGTTTACCTTTGCTATATTTTTATTATCTAGAATACTACTTACACTAATTGTTATTTTAAGTGCAATCTCTTTTACTAGCTATTTGTTAATAAATTTTTAAATTTTAAGTGCGCGCTTGCACATATCGTAGGTTAAATTCTATTATGTTTTAACATCGCAAATAACAGACATCTATTGTTTTAGTAGCAAGTGTAGTTGCGTAGCAATAAGCCGCTTGTATCGTTAGAACAACGAATTAATTGCTATGCAAATAGCTCGAAGCTAGGTGTGTATTAAGCTGTAATAAAAGTATATAATAACGCACTATATACCTTGCAAAAAGAGTTTAAAACAAAGATATTCGCTTGCACGTTGCTTAAATAGCGTCTTTGTAGTATTTCTTCTAGTTCAACGTTGGCACCTACTAATACTGCAAGCTTAAAGTGTAAAATAATATTTTAAACAACAAAGTTAATAATGTAAGCAAGATATAGAATTGAGTTTTTTAATAAGCTCTAAAGTATGTTCTTTGCTTCTAGTTGCTGTTTAATAACACAACTAAGCGTTTTGTTTTTTTTAGCATTATTCGCAGTAATTGCTAGAAAGCGTAATTTAATGCTAGTGTTTAAGAGTACTTGCAGTATATTAGCAGCTGCAGCAGCACTAGTATGTTTTCTACGTAGAGAAACGAAATCTAGCAACTTCTTTCGAAGCTGCTAGTTGCAGTTAACGTAGTATTCTTTAACTACAAAGAAACTAAGATAATTAGAAGCAAACTACTTATCTATCGCAATTAAAATCTTAGTTAACTAGCTAATGTTATTAAGAGATAATGCTTTAGCTTTTTCAAATCGTTCATAGAACATTCTTTAGAATTTGAATTAGCTAATACTTGAAATATCAAGTCAAAGAAATTGAAGAAATCGCTAGAATAAGGGCTGCTTAATTGTTCAAAAAAACTAGTTGCTATATATAACTACTCGTACTAGTTCTCGTTCAAAAGCCTAAGTCGAATATAGTAGTACAATAGTAGTAAATTAAAGTTAACGTAGTGCTAGCTGTAGACGAGGTTAAGAGTAAATAAAAGCAAGCGTTTTTTAGTAGGTCCTAGATTCGAGGTAGTTAAGTAAGTGTTTAGTTTTAATAGTTTTAACTGCTAGGTGCTAAAAAGCAAGGCTGCAATTATAGCAGAATACGTAGAAGTAGCTATTACTAGAATTAGCAGCTTTTTCAAACTATAGCTATACCTAACTAGTGCGTATAGCAGAGTTTTATCGCAGATTTGCTATTTCTAGGTTTAGAGCCTACTTAGTAGAACTCTACTACATTTTCTACGCAGTTACTACTACTTCTTGTTCTGTATTATCTTTAATATGCGTAGAAAAATATTTTACTAGATATAGTTTATTTCTTTCTTTTTCTTGAACAAATTGCTTAGCGTTGAATTTAAATAAACAAACAAGTAGCGAAAGTTTTGCTATGTTTATAACAAAAGGTATAGTACAAAAGCGCAGGTACTGTAATAATAAACTATAATAATTAGTGTTAAAGTAAACTAAAAATAAAGAATAAGTACATTGCTAAAAGAGAATACGCAGATTGTTAAAGAAAAACAGAACATGCTTTTTTGCTTGCAAAATATTGCTAACGTCTAAGCGCAAAAGCTAAGGCAGTAATGCAACTAAGATTAGAGCTAGAATTAAAGCTGTAGTAGTAGCGCTTTAATTTTACAGTTCTAATTAAGTTATACTTGCTAATTTGTTAATCGTAATGTTATGCACGTTTTAAGCCGCGTTATAAATAGTAGATACTAGCTATGTTTATGCTAGCAACGTTTTAATTTACATAAAAAGTAAAAAGCTTTAGGTTTGCGCTTCTTTATAAGCGTTACTATCGTTAGAGAAACTTTTCTAATCTAAATACTCTACTAACTTAGTTTGCTTTACTACTTTAGTTTACTTTACTACTTTATCTACTACTTTATTCTATGTTACAAATAGAAACGATACTAAGTATCGTAGACTAAGCAACGACGCAGAAAAGTTGTTAGAGCTTGCAAGTTTGCAAGACGAAAGTACAGCAACGCGCAAAGTAGAATTAGGTTAGCAAAAGTTACGTAATGCGCTACGAGTGCTACAAAGCTTTAGCACGTAGCACACTAAGCAGCAGTTGCTACGAGCGCTACGAGTGCTACGGCGTAGCAAAACGTAGCAAGCAAAGCAAAACGCTTTTAGCAAAGAATTATAGAACTATATAGATTAGCAGAATTTCTTTTACAATTTAGATTCTTTGTAGTTAACTCTTTTAAGTACATTTTATACATAGTAAAAGAGGATCGCCTAGGAAAGCAGGTTCTAGATAAAGAATGTAATGAATTCGATAGAGTTTATCTACAGCGCGAACAAAAGAGCTCTATATACTTTATAGTTAGTTAGCTTTTGAATTACCTGCGAAGCGCTTTTGGAGGCTATGTAAAAACCTAATACCGCAAGGCTTTCGTTAACCGGAAACTAGCGAGGCTTTTTTAGGTATCGTCGAAGCTGTTACGTACAGCGTTAATAGCTACTAAAGTTCTACGACTAAGGCAATTTATAGAGCTTTTAGTCTATTACACATAGATTAGATCTATAGGCAACAAATTGTTACTTTGTTATTCTATCTAACGTGTTTTATTAGTAAGTTAGCTACTTTAGTAAGTCGGCTACTAAACACCGGCGCAGCAACTGCGCGGCAACAATACGTAATGTCTCAACAACACAACGCGCAAAGTACCTATACTAAAAGCGATATATATATTGCTATCTCTAATATTCAATCTAAGCAGATTCAAAGCAAAAAGCGCGCTGCTGCAGTCTACAAAGTTCTTCGATCAACGATCTAAAACCAACGCGCTAAGAAACGCCCTCGACGCAACTGCGAGCTAAAATCAAAGCGCTTTACAAAACTAAAAGAAAAAGCGATTGTGCAGCGTATACTTAACGAATTTCTACAAGGTCTACCGCTCTCAAAGGCACACATACAAGATATAGCAAATAGACTGCTAAAAGAGCGCGAATGCAACTCTACTAGCAAGTGCTAGGTTAATAGGTTTATCAAGCGTACTCTTGAGCTGCGAACGCGATGGAGCTGTTCGTACAATTGCTAGCGAGCTGCTTACAAAGACCTAGCAGTTATCGAGCCCTAGTTCAGCCTAGTTTAATTGGTGAAGGCGAAGTACGGTATTCTTAATAAGAATACCTAGAACTTTGATAAATTAGGCTTCTTAATAGGCAAGATTACGTTTTAGCTCGTAGTAACAAGCTTAGATAAGCTTAGAAAAGCAAAAAAACTACAGCCTAGCGATCGCAAATAGACTACTCTAATACAAGCTGTCAGCGCAACGAGAAAGCGCATTTCACTCTTTATTATCTTCGCTAGCAAGGTCCTAATTTCTACCTAGTTTAAGCTAAGAATACTACGCAACTAGGTTATCTAAGTTAGTCTAAATAGCTAGACGAGCAACGATCTTAAGGTTAACTAGCTTAAACACTTTAATACGCATGCAAAGTCTGTAAGAGCGTACAAGCTACTTATTATTAACAGCTACAAAAGCTATTGCTCGCTTGCTTTCTAAAACTACTGCAAGAAGAACAAGATTATTGCTCTTTGCATGCTATCTTACTTATCGCACTTGCTGCAGCTTCTCAACGTCGCCTGCTTCGCGCCGCTAAAGCGCTCTTATAGCAATAGTATCTTAGCTTTAGCGCGCAACTACATCTACTACATTAGCAAAGAAACTTTTTTACTAGCTTTTAAAGCTGCTTACGAGTATACATTTACTAAAAAAAACGCTCGCGCAGAGTTTAGAAGCGCTGGATTAGTTCTATTTAACCTAGATGCAGTGTTATTGAAGCTTGATATAAAGTTGCGCACGCTAACTTCGCTACAGCGCAACGACGCTGCATGAGAAGCGAAAACGCTGCGCAACGCAAAAGAGCTAGAAGCTTAGACTACGCTTATTTAACAGAGAATGCAAAAGCGCTTAGGTTCTTTAGCAAGCTCTTTTAACGAGTAGGTACAACAGCTAAGTAAAGGCGCGTAGCAGATAGCGCATAATATAGTGTTGCTGCAAAAAAAACAAGCGCGTATGCGAAGCGCAATTAAAAAGCTTACAAAGCGCAAAACTCGTAAAAAGCAATACGTACAAGTTAAAAAAACTCTAATAGTTAGTAAAGTATCTAACTTAATTGCTGCAAAGAAAAGTAGTAGTCGTAAAAACAGCGAGACGCTTGCGAAAAAAGTGCGCGCAGAGAAGCGCTGCGGCCGTTGCAGCGAGATTAGGCATAATTTCCGCACTTGTAAAGTAGAAATAGAGAATGTAGATAGTAGTACTGCTTCTAAATAATATTATTTTATTGCGTATAGTATAGTAATTTGTTGTAGTGTTGCACTACGTCGCTGCGCGTGCGCGACGCTAGGGTTTAGTAGCTAACTCACTAAAGTAGCCAACTTACTAATAAAACACGTTAGAATAAAATTAAAATTGTTTTCTTGTTGTTATTAAGCTTTTCGAACACAGAACAATTTCTTAGGCGAAATCTTCGAGTCTAATAACTCGTACCTTTAGTAGAAAAACACTTCTAATAACACGTTAACTACTTTAGGTTTAGAACTAAAACAATATAACAACTTTAGCAAGCTTAAGTAGTAGTAGCGTCGAAGCACTAGCACGCACCGTAGCAACGGTACTAGCAAAGCAAGCTAACTAGATAGAATAAATAAGCGAGCAGATTAGCAAACTATTAGAAATAGTAGCAATTCTAAAGAGTTAAGAAACTAGTAGTGCCGCGAAAGCACCGTTTCTAGAGAAATATAGCGAAGAAAAGAAAACACTACGATTATTCTTTACAAATATCAACTTCTACTGCCGTTACTATGCAACAAGCTTTTCTACGAAGTAAAACAAGATTTTTGCAACTAGAATGCACATGAAAGACAACGTAGCAGAATAGTTTTAGCTACACGCAGACGACTATGTTAAGTGCAGCAGCAAGCAAGAAATAAAGCAAAATACGCAACGTATTTTTAAAAACTAGAAATTGTTTAAAGAAAAGCTTTATACGATCTACGAGAAAGTAAATGAAACACAACAAGCTATAAACAAACTCAAACTACTACGACAAAAAAAATCAGCAAGTAAATACACAATTAAGTTCAAAAAATTTTAAGCTAAAGTAGATAACGTAGGAGAACGCAGCTTATGCAAGTTCTACTACGCAAAGTTAAAAAAACACGTAAAGAATAAAATTAGTTAAAACAAAAAACTAAAAGAACTCAAAGAATTAATTAAAACTGCGGTACGAATTGACAATTGACTATAGTAGCAATAGTAGAAACGCAAAACTACTGTCAAACTATACATACGCCTAGTAGCTACGATTAAAAAAACCTATTACTACGACTTAATAGATATCGACAGCGTTAAACAAATTTAGAACAACAAACTACTACAAAAGCAGTTCAATAAAAAGAACGCTACTTTAACAAAACAAGACTTTAAAAACGAGCTGTCTAAAGAAAAATGCTAAAAGCGTTACAACAATAAAGTATGTTTTTAATGCAGTAAAAACAAATACTTTTGCAGAAACTGCTTAGAAACATTACAGAAAGTAGCAGGCGCGCAAGCTGCTACTATTGCTATAGTTTAACTACAACAAGTAGCTACACTATATTCAAAAATCTACGAAAAACTAAACAGCAAGTAGGTTAAAAGTAAAAACCTAATAGCAAAGAAACTGTTAGACTAAGAAACAAAACCTATTTATCTACAAGCAAAAGAAATTATAGATTAACTTTAAAACTACGAGTGCTAGATGTGCGGTAAAACTACTTACATTGCCTAGTACTACGACTAATAGTTTAAAGAACTACAAATTGAAAAACTACAAGAATAGAAAGTTGCAAAAGCAGCAATAGCACAACAAAAACTAACAAAAAAGAAAATAAAGTTTGCTAATTAGAACAATTACGAAAACCTACTTTGGCACTAGTGCAACGAAAAGAACTGTGTATACTACGCAGATAATAGAATTCTTGCTTAACAACAGCTAAAATTACTATTACACGTTTTGCTCAAAGACAGCGAATGTATAGTAACAGAATGTTACGTACATAACTACAACAATTAGTTTAAAAACTACGGCAGCAGCTGCGCATAGGCATAGTGTTACAACAAAAAGTGTCAAACACACTAGTCTAGCAAGCATATTACAAGATAGTAGCTTATAGGTCTAAAGAACAAGAACTACTTAAAATGCAACAACAAATTATGCATAGAAAACTACGAAACGTGCTAAGCAGCACGCTAGCTTTTTTGCACTTAAAAATGCGCGATCTACTAGCTATAAAAATACGCAACTAGATAGAATTTTAAGAATTGAAACTATAGCAAATACTTACAGCTATGAAAATGTTTTATTAACTAATGCGAATACTACAAGCAATAGAACATTCTAGAAAAACAAGTTTTAAAAGCTTTTTTAGCAAAAAACTAGTAGGCTACTAGACCTACGGTTAGAATAGTATAAGTGCTTTTAGTACAGCTATACAAAGCGTGCAAAAAACGCAACTAAAACAAAATTACATAAAAGTAAAAGCAAAAGTCGCAGGCTAAGAGCTTACTGCACTACTAGATAGTAAAGCTGCCTAAACATTAGTTTCCTAAATTAGTAAAAAAAAATAGATACTTTATTAAATTAAAATTAACTAATACGAATAGTGTTAGCTAACGACAACTACTGAATATAAAATAGTTTAATTAACCTAAAAACCTATAAAGTTAAGTTAAAAGTTGCGAGCATTAGCATAATAGTGTATTAATATTATAAACTTTAAAAGTTTAACATGTATATTAAGGTACAACTAGCTACAAAAACACAACCTCGACATTAATTAAAAAAAAAACAATACGCAGCCGAAGGCTTAGAAAAAAAGTTGCTGTAGTACACAAAAGATTACAATTTAAAGCTTACCTAAAACAAAAAATTAGTTTAATTTTACTTTACAAGATGCGAGAATTTGTAAAAAAAACTTTAGCAAATAAAGTTATATAGATACAACAAGTTGCGCTTTAAAAGCAAGCAAACTACATTCAACTTTTTTAAAAAACAAAAAAAAAGTTTAAAAACTTTTTTACTAAATACTAACGAGTTTAAAGTTTTTTAAAAAAAACAAAAAGCACAACCTAGCAAACTACTAAAATAAAATCATAAATTATTTTAAAAAAGAACAAAACTGCGATAACTAATGTATTCTCTAACTTACAACTAGCAGAAAAATTAAAAAAATACATTTAAAAAATATCTAGCGAGAATATATACAACTAAGCGAAAGCTTAATAGCGTCGCATATTGTTTGTACTAAAAAAAACAAAAATTAAACTATGCGTAGACTTTTCACAGCTTAACAACGTTACAGAAAAAACAATACTTACTACGCTTATTTAAAGCTTATAAATAACTTTAAAAGTAAAATAAATTACGAAACTTAACGTACGAAACAGATACTATCGCATTAAAATTGCAAAAAAGCACGAATAGTAACAGCTTTTAAAACTTAATATAACTTTATAAGTACTAAGTTATCCTTTAGATTAACTAATGCTTTAGCTACGTTTTAAGCCTTAATTAACAAAGCACTATACAAATACTTAAACATTTTTGTTACAGCATACTTAAACAACGTATTAATATACTTTAAAAAAACGCTTAAAAAACATTAAAAGCATGTTAAAAAAGTACTACAAAAGATAAAGCAGTATTAACTACTACTTTACTAAAAAATGTAAATTTACGTTACAAAAACTAGCTATCTAAGATTTATTATTTAAGAGAAAGTATGTTTAATAACTAAAAAAATTTAAACTATACAAAATAGCTAACTTTAAAATAATAAAAAACGTGTAGTTTTTTTAAAATTTGCTAACTTTTATTAAAATTTATTAAAGATTACTCTACGACTACGACACTGCTTTTAGAAGTTACTAAAAAAAATAAAAATTTAAATAAACAAAGCACAAGAAAAGGCGTTTTAAAACTTAAAAAAAGTTTACTACAGCACTAATGCTACAGATGCACACTAAAAAAAAAACTTAAGTAAAAACTAATGCTTTAGACTATGCATTAAGAGCAATACTTTTACAGCAATGCAACAACAAAAATAAAAACTAGTGTTTTACTATTTTAAAAAGTTTTTAAAAGCAAAACTTAACTACAACGTTTACAATAAAGAGCTATTAGCAATAATAAACGCTTTTAAATAATAAAAAGCATAGCTAAAAAGAGCAAGGCATTAAGTACAAGTGTACTTAGATTATTAAAACTTTACTAGCTTTACTACTACTAAAAAATTAAACTAACAACAAGTTAAATAAGCTGAATTTATAGTAGATTACAACATTAAGATTTACTATTGCAAAGAAACTAACAATAAAACCGCAAACGCGCTTAGTTAAAAATTAGATTTTATAAAACTAACAAACTAGTTACGCACAACTTAGTATTACAACGGAACTTAAACAAAACTCTCAATACAACTAACTACAATTAGCTAAAATAGCTAAAGTTACAAGCATTAAAAAAAAATGCACTAAAAATAGAGCAAAAACGACTAGCAAAGATAAATAGTTACAGACAATATTTAAGCTATATAGTTTATTTAAGAATTACATGCTTCACAAGCATATAGACACTTAGGAATTAACAAAATAGTTTAATAAATTTTAAACAAGTACTTAATGCTCTATGTACAAAACACAGTTTAAAAAGTAGTAAGCAACTATTTAAATTATTTAAAAAACAAACCTAAGAGACACAAGCTCTACGAATTACTTTAACTACTAAAACTACTCGCACGCTTATAAATTAGCGTTACAATAGACTTTATAGTAAAGCTTTTAAAATTAATAAAACCTAAATTAGCACGGCTATGCGATTCGATCTTGGTAATTGTAAATTAATTAACTAAAGAATTACATTTTGTACTAACAGAAAAATTAATTATAGTAGAAGAAATAGCTTACAAAGTTACAAAGGCACTTGTCGCTAATTACAAATTGCTAAAACAGTTTATTACTAATAGAAACAAGCTGTTTATATTAAAGTTTTAGAATACGTTTTTAGCTTAGTTAGAAGTTGCAAAAAAACTATTAACTAGTTTTTACTCGCAAACAAACAGCTAGACAGAACAAACAAACTAAATACTAAAATAGTATCTACAAATGTACACTAACAAGCTGCAAAACAACTAAGTTAAACTTTTGCTAACAGCACAATTAGCATACAACAGCACAAAATTTACAACAACAAAATACTTGCTATACTACGCAAACTATAAATATAAGCTAATAGCTTATTAAAATCTAAAAAATATTAAAAGCATTTTGCTAGCAGCAAACAACAAGGCTTTTAAAATGCAAAAATTACACGACAAATTAAGCTAACGAATTGCTTAAAGAAACTTTACAACAGCTAAGTTAGCAAATAAAAAAAAGCTTAAAAGACTAACTTTTAAAAAGAGAAATAAAGTTTTTCTTTTACAAAAAAACTTAAAAACTAAACAACTATGCAACAAGTTAAACAACTTTTAAATAAAACTATTTAAAATTTTAAAAGTTAAAAGACTTGTATTATTTAAACTACAGCTACTTACAAGCATGCGCATACATCTAGTTTTTTACAAATTACTTTTTAAACTAGCACTCTTAAACGCTAAAATAGCAAGTAATATTAAACTTAAAAACAAAAAGTACAAAGTCAAAGAAGTTAAAGACCTATAAAAGTTTAGACGTTAGTAAAAATACTTAGTTAAATAGCAAAAATAGCTAAAGAGCTAGAATACATAAGAACTAATACGAAATTTTACAAACTGCAAGGAACTAGTACAAAAGTACTACTAGCAAAATTTAAAAGCAAAAAATTCGAGTTCTCTAAAAAAGCAGAAAAGTTAAAAAAAAAAAAACAAGTAGAGAAAAGTTAGTTTGTAACTAGCTTAAGTTAGCTAAAAGCATTTTAAATAGCAGTAGTATAAGACTATTAGTAAAAGCTATACTTTTAAAATTAATAGCAGCGCTAAACTGCGCAGCTTCTAGTTTCTTTAGCTTTTTAATAGCAATCTACTTATTAGCAAGACGCTAATTTTTTTTTATTTTAGCAATAAAAAGCTCTACTTAAAGAGTAGCAGCACGAAACTTTGCTGCGAACACTAGCTAAGCAGCTTAAATCTGTGCAGATAACACTTGTTGCTTAGCTAGCAAAAGCTAATGTTGCAAGTTGCAACGCTTTTGTTAAAAAGCTGCTTACTTTTTTTTTATTAGAGCAAGACTGCAAGGCGCGCTAGACTAAAAGCAATTAGCACACTTATTTAATAAAAGATTAACTAGGCACTTTAAGTTTTTTTTAAAACAACAGCTGCAAAAAGCAAGCATCTTTAAACTAGTCTTACAAATACAAGCAATTTAATTGCAACAATAGTAAGTTAACTTAGAGCACAAATTTACAAAAAGCAAAAACTTAAGCATAGTTAAACTTAAAAACTTAAAAGAATACAAAAGAAAGCTACGACACGACAAGAATTAAAGTTAACTTACTTTTATACAAAACAGCACTTTTAATGCAAAGCACAGAAAAAACTAGCACAGCATAGTAAAACAGCTATTAAAACGATATTCTTAAAAAGAGAATTAATGTTACAAATAGAAACAATACTAAGTATTATTAACTAAGCAATAACGTAAAAAAGTTGTTAAAGCTTGTAAGTTTGCAAAACAAAAGTACAGCAATGCGCAAAGCAAAATTAAGTTAGCAGTTACGTAATAGTAATTAGTGCGATTAGAGTTTTAGCAAACTAAGTACACTAAGCGGCGAGCAATTAGCTAGCCTAAAGCGCTTAGCAACTAAGCACACTAAGCGAACTAAGCAAAACGCTTTTAGCAAAGAATTATAAAACTATATAAAGTAGCAAAATTTCTTTTACAATTTAAATTTTTTGTAGTTAACTCTTTTAAGTACATTTTATACATAGATTAGATCTATAGGCAACAAATTGTTACTTTGTTATTCTATTTAAAATAAAATTAAGATTGTTTTTTTATTGTTATTAAGCTTTTCGAACACAGAACAATTTCTTAGGCGGAATCTTTGAGTCCGATACTCGTACCTTTGGTAAGAGAACACTTCTAATAATAGTAAACAACAACGTAGAGAAAAAGTTGCTTAAATACTTTAAAAACAAAACTATTTTACTACAGCTTACAAAAGCGAAGTACGCAAAGAAAATTTAAAAGTTACAAAAAAAAATTAGTTTTATAAGCTGATAAAGTGCGCTAGTAGCTTGCTACTAGCGTGCTAAGTTCAATAAGCAGTAGAAAAAGCTACAAAAGAAGTATAATAAAATTCTAGCTATAATTAACTATTTTAGAAACTACGTTCTACTTTAGAAAAAAAAGTAAGCTAAGTATTACTACAAATACATACTAGATTTTGGCCAACGCGTTACTTTTCGCTTAGAAATTAGCTATACTTAACTTAAGTTAGCTATTATAAACAAAACTAGCTATATATACTATATTATACTCTATATTTACTACTTTACTTGCGTTAAAAAAAAGAGTACAAAAAAAAATATCTTAAAAGTACGCTTAGGTAGCAAACGACGTTAAACTGCTTGAGTTAAAAAAGCTTTATTACAAAATTACTTCTAAAGAGCTACGTTACTTAAAAAAGCAACTCGTACTTGCTAAATTTCTAAAGTACGATTGCGCTACTAATTGCTATTTAGAAGCGTTTAAAATTAAGTACAAATTGCTTTGCAAACACGTACTACACGCGCTACTCTATTAAACTACTTTATCAAAGTTAATTTTAGAAGAAATTTTAGATAGAGCAACATTAGTAGTTTTACCTAGTTTAACTAAAAAAAGCACTTTTGCTAGTTATCTCGCGAGATTTAGTAGTAATTACTTTAGGCAAAGAACGCTTTAAAAAGAACAAAACCAAAGGCAAATAGCTGCTACGTAATCTTTGCAAGCTAATTACTATTAAAATTGCTTATTAACGTGCTTTTTAAGTTACTGCAACTTCTAGCGCTACTTAGGTTACCGCTACTTAAGCTACCTAAGCTAACGAAAAAATTAAAGTTACTAAAAAAGTAACTACTACAAGACAATCTACTAAGCGTATTATTAAAAGCAAAGTTAAGCGAAGTTAGTAGCTTAAGAAAAGCGCACTTTTTAATAAAAACCTTAGAGCAACGCTAAAAGAAATAAAAAATAAAATAAAGCAAATAGAAGAAGCGTACATTAATAGCGCTACTTTTAGCGCTAGCGCTAGCAGCAGCTGTAAACGCTTACTACTAGTTAAATCTAGCTTTAAGTTAAAGTATAAGCTAAGTAAGCTAATGCTTTCTCGTAAGCGCGTTAAATAGGCGAGAAAGTAAGCTAGCCGTAGCTTTGCATATTAAAGTTTTAGAGAATAGATATTTTACTAAGCAATAGCACAACAACGCTACATTAGATTTAGCTAAAATTAATAGCGCTAAATAAAATAGTAAATGCAAAAAGATATTTCAAATAATATTACGAAAATGTAGTGTAACGTAATCTACTACTAAGTAGCGCACTTTACTAAGCAACGCATTCTACTAAAATCGTACTAAAAGCACTAGTACTATTACAATGCAACTACTACTATCTACTATATCAACTAGTAATAAAGCTAGAATAACTATTGCTATTTAAGCTACGAGATCTAACGCGTTTTTTTTCTAACAAGCTGCTGCGCAAGCCTATTTAGTGCCTAAAAGAACTTTTAACTATTAAAACTACAAACAACGCTTATAACGCAATTTTAAGCTTAACTGCAAGAATTTTACGCTACTTAAAAAGAACGCGATAGTAGAGCGTATACTTAATCTAGATTTAAAAAAGTTTTTACTATCAAAGAGTTTACTGCAAGATATAGCTAACAACTTGCGTACTTACTAAAAGCTTAAGCTAGTTAGCAACAACTAGCTAAACTAGTTTATAAAGCGAAGAAAAAAGCTTAAAACGCGTTAAACTCAATTCTACAATAATTAAAGAAAGAAATAAAAAAATTCTAAAGTTATAAACGCGTAGTTTATGTAAAGAAATTGCTAGAGTAAGCAAGTTCCAATGTAGAAAGTAATAAATTAATACGGTTTTATTTATAAAATAAAAAAGCTTTTTATACTTTCTACGCTACGCTAGAATCTATCGAAGCTTAGCTAGAAGTTAGCAAAGCTATTTCGTACAAAATTGCTCTAACTAAAGTCTAGCAGCTAAAGTATTCTATTAGGCATCTACTTATTACATAAGCTTTTTCGTGTTTGTTAAAGTAAACACAAAAACGTTTAAGCTTCTAGAAAAATTCTTTAAAAAATTCTTGCTTTAGCAAAGTAGTAACTAAAGCTGCTTGCACTCGTTATAAGCTTTTTCTCTTAACTACAAACTTTTTAGCTACTTTTTTTGCAGCTTTTGCTTTGCTATTCTCGCTTCTACGCGTTTTCGCAGCTTCTGCTTTATTATAGTAAAAAAGAATACTACTCTAAAAAAGCTATTTGCGTTGGCTAGCTTGTTTACGCTTGTTTCTACGTTGCGCTAGTCAAAGCGTTAGCATAAAGTTAAAGCTCTTGTTAATTTAGAAGTTAGTAATGTTAGCTTTGCTAATAAGCAGCTAGTTGCGTTTTCGCTACTTGCAAAGAAAAAGCAGAAAGCAACTTAAAAAAAAAGTAACTTAAAGAATTACGCGCTTATTTGTAAAGCTTAGACTTTTTGCGCTTGTTGCGTAGAAAACATAGATTACTACTTTAAGCTTTGCATAATGCTTTTTAAGCGCAGCTTTAAAATAACTTGCTTTGCTTGTTATAACGCTTATATATTATATTGTCTAGTAAGTTCTAGTACTCTACTTGTTAGTTCTTTTCTAACTTTTTTTTTAGATTCCGTTTAACTTTTATGCTAGTATTAACAATATTCTTGCGCTTAAGCTTAACTTTGTTAACAACTCGCTTAGTTCTAAAGTAACGCTAAAAAAAATAAACAACATTGTCTAAGCTATACTTTTTAAGCTCAAAATAAAAATCGCGCGTATAAAAGCGAAAAAAGTAGCTGCTAGTAAACATTTCTACGTTGATTACTTCTTTCTACTTATTAAAGTCTTAACTATCTAGCATATTAAAGCGATTAAGAGTTTTAAAGTTGTGTTTAAGAATGTCGTTAGCATGCTAACTTGTGTAGTAAGTTTTTTAACTAGTTTTAGTTAAGTTTGCTGTTAACATTGTTTTAGAATAAAACTTTTGCAAGTAGCTTTAACTAGGTTGTTAGTACTTTTAACTAGCTTGCTGCTTTGAGTAGTTATAACTTTTAAATATTTAGTTCGCAAGCTAAACCTTTTTATAGCGCGTTTAAAACTACTTTTGCGTTTACTAGCATAGACCTAAGCTAGAATAATAGTAGAAGTTTTAGCGCTAAAGTAAGTAACGCGTTGGTTTTTTTTTTAAAAATAAAAACGTTGATATGTAGATTTTCTTTCTTGCTAGTTAGCTAAACTGCTAGAGCGTTTCTACTAAAGCGTTTCTACTTAAAATACTCTTCGCTTAATAAATTTTAAACTAAGTTTTTAAACATACTGTGCTTGTAACTAGTAAAATTTTCAAATAAGTATTGCTAACAGCGAAAAGTGAAAATTTTCTTGCTTTCTCGTTTTTCGGCGGCGACGTTTATTTGCGGTTTTAGCGTTTAGTTGTTCTAGAAATTGAATTTTTTAACACGAAGCTTTAAGTAAGCTATTCGTTGTCGTTTTAGTAGAGTGCTAAAGCGTTTTTCTAAACTAACAAAGCTTTTGTATCTCTAAGATTTTTAACAAGCTTCTAAGTTTTTTAATTGTACTTAACTTATTTTACTTAGTATTGCTTTTGCTAGCTTCTTTTGACTTTCTTTCGTTGCTTTGCTGTAATACTCTCGACGAGGTATTTCGCTACTTTTTTGATTTAAATGCTAGCTAGGCGCTAGTTTGTAATAACTTAGCTATTAAAAAAGTTGTTTGCCGCAAGCTTTAACTAGTTTATAAAGAAAATTGGATTAATTCTAAGCAGCGTGTCTAGGCGAACGTTAGCTACGAATTTAACTTTTAGTACAAAGAACTTGCTATTTTTCTAGTTAAGTTTCTTGCTAAGGTAGTTGTTAAAAAGCTATTTACTATATTGCAGCTAAACTTTGTTTTCTACTCGTAAAATAAGCGCTTTCTTGCGGTGTTTATTCGCTTGTTTCTTTTGCTTTTGTTAAGCTTTAGCTATCGCTGCCTAAGCGAAGTTAACTACTTTTTAAATTTTTCGCGCTATGTCTAAAGCGCTTTGAGCTAGGTTAAAAAAGTTCTAGTGCAAAGCGTTCGTAGTTTTATTAGCTTTAAACTAAATAGAGTCTATTTCGTAACTATGTTGTAAAAAAAACAAGCTAACTTTTGTAGAAACTGCTTTTTTGCTTTGAATAGCGATTTAGACTATCGAGCACAGCGTGCTTAGTTCTTCTAGTTCTAATCTACAAAAAAGCGAAAAACGAATTTAATTATTAAATTCGCTTTTTTCGTAGCTTCGTTCGTTTCTAAGTAAAACGCTGTTAAGAAGCGCTGCACAATCTCAAGTTCTTTGCACAAAATTCTCTAAAAAGAATTTACAAATTAAGATTTCTTGTTTAAAACAATCGCGTCTAAGAGCTAGTAGTAAGCTACTACTTTGTTAAGAAAAACTATAGCTACGAATTTTGCGTTTATCTAAGCTATTAGAATTAAGATTATTTTCTTGCTAAGCTAGTTTGTAATAACAAAAAAATTAGTGCAGCTATTGCTTTTAAAAAGTTTTATTATAAAGTTTATAAAAAGTTTCTTTTAACGTAATCTACTACCGAGAGCGACAAACTACCAAGAGCGACAAAATCTGCCAAGGCTGCTACTCCTCTTATTATCTTGTTATGCCTTAACTAAACAACGCGTTATTACAGCAAAACGAAGGGAAGCTTTAGATTGCCCTTGCAGCCTTTTAAGCTGGCTAATTTTAAAGCTATTAAGCTGCTGCTGCTGCTTTTAACGTCAATTACTATACTCTCTCTAAACGCGCTAAAAGAACTCTATTTTGCTTTAAATCACCTGCTAACGGCTATAAGCTTACAGCAACTAAAGAGCAAACGATTGTCTAATATATACTTAACCTCGATTCGCGAGGATTCGCGCCTCGGCTGTGTGAGGTGGCAGATATAGCTGATAAAGTGCTAGGTGTGCGCGGTAGAGAGCTAGTTGGCAAACACTAGGCTAAGAGATTCGTAACGCGTTCAGATTAGCTTAAAATAGCGTTTAATTGAGCTAAGAATAGGCAGAGAATACTCCAAGAGAATCTAGAGATAATTGGCGCGTGGTTCAAGCTAGTAGAGAATACTAAAGCCAAGTACAGCGTCCACGACGACGACGTGCACAACTTTAACAAGACTAGCTTCTAGATAAGCGTAATTGGCTCTATAAAGGTCGTTACAGGCTCTCAAAAACGTACTCGACCTAATCTTATCCAGCCAAGCAATTAAGAGTAGGTAACAGTTATCCAAAGCATTTGCGCCGCAGGGTACGCGATCCCGCTGTTTATTATCTACAAAGGGCGCGTTTACATCTTAGCATAGTACAAGGAGAACTTTATACCTAGCAATTGAAAGCTCTTAGTTTCTAAGAACGGCTGGACAAACAACGCTTTTGGTTTTGAGTAGTTAAAGCACTTTAACGCGCATACAAAGGCGCGTTAGGTAGAGAAGTATCAGCTGCTTATTTTGAACGGCCATAAGAGCCACCAATCTTAGAATTTCAAAGACTATTGCCTTGAGAACAAGATTCTTACGCTTTGCATGCTAGCTTATTTATTTTATATCTTTTAGCTACTAGATGTGGTTTGCTTTTCGCCGCTGAAGCTGAAGTACTCTCAACGCATTTAGAACTTAGCGCGCCGGCGCGTCTTCTATATCAACAAAAAAAGCTTCCTGCTAGCCTTTAGAGGCGCGTTTTTTAAAGTGTTTACAACAGAGAACTGCAAGAAAGCTTTTAAAGTCTTAGAGCTAGTCTCTATCAACGCGCAGGTAGTTCTTAATTGTCTTGAAGTACGGCTGTGTACTCTACTACTACTCTTTGCACTAGAAACGCCGTAGCAGTCAAAGACTCTAAGCAATACGCTTGAATTTGGATCGCAATTAAAGCTAGTACGCGATTCTATTACTAGATCGCTAACTTTAGCGCAGAGCGGCTTCTTCTAGCTTGTAAAAGAAGCTAAATTAATGCTGCATTAGAACGCGCTCAAGAACTACCGTATCAAGGAGCTTGAAGATCAATTAGCAGAGACAACCAAGCGGAAATCGCGCAAACAGAAGCGAATTTAGACAGGTAGTACAATAGAGTATAGTAACAAATTAGCGCAAGTAGCTGCTAAAGCGTCTACAGCGCCTTAGCTATCAAAGAAAGCGCGTAGTAGAAAGAGTTAAGAAAGAGCACAACTAGCTTTACGGCGCTGTAGAAATTGTGGTGATACAGAGCACAATGCCCGAACCTGCCAAAAGAATACAAAAGAAGCTTTTAAATTAGATACTAGCACGACGTACGCAGGCTCCTTGTTTGATAGCGATGAAATTAAAGATGCGTAACATGAGTTGGTGCTGCCAAGCCTTTTTGTCGCTCTTGGTAGTTTGTTGCTCTCGGTAGTAGATTACGTTACATGTAGTCTAGAACTAGTAGCGAGCGTAGAAATTCGCTTTTAAGCTTTCTTTACAGTTTTGCTCGTTTGCAAGCGTTACAATTTGCAATGTATTACTATATATTAGAACTTATTCTAAAGTAAAAAAACTTTTGTTTGGAAATATTGTACGTATTTTTTTTTTTTTAGGTGCTTAGCAATAGAAAAGTTGTATACTTTGGAAATTAGTTTTGTGCACAAATAGTGCGTTTTTAGCACTAACTTTTTTCTTTAGTAAAAAAGTTTACTGCTGTTAGCGCCGTAGTTTGCTAGTAAAGCTTTTAGATTCAATTCTAGTAGAAACTTCTAGCGAGTGCTTTTTTTAAGAAAGCTATTTTGCACTGCGTTAAAAGCGCTTTTGTAGATTTTATTTTTTACAACGCCTTTTCGCTAGAAGCTGTCTAGCGTTATTTTCTCTTTAGTTTTGTTATTCTAGGCGAGAATATTTTTTTGTAAGCTTGCATTTTTTTTATAAGCAGCATTTAGAGTTAGAACGCTTTTTTTAATCTTTGCATTTTTAAAAATTGCAATAGCATTTTCCTTCGAAAGAGCAAAACCTCTCTTAGCATTCTTAATATTCTGCGAAGTATTAGCTTTGAGAATAGCTAGCACCGTAGCAGCTTAAGTTGCAAAAGTTTAAGCAAAAAAAGCGTGTATAACGCTAAGTGTATTTTTTATATTATTGCTTTTATTAGAAACGCTTGTTAGTTTGAGAAGTTAAAAATAGAAACTTTAGAAGCAAAAGTTTTTTTTATTTTAAAAAAAGTTTTGCTTTTTCTAAAAGAAAGCGTTTGCTTGTTCGTTTGCTGCGCTTTAGTAGTACACGAACTTTAAGTTGTATTTAGAAAAAATGTTTGCCTAGCAAACGTGCTGCTTTGTAAGTAAGCAAGTAGTTGTAAAATACAGTAGATTTTTGTAGTTTGTATAAACTATAATTTTAAAAACTACTTTTAGCTTAAACTTTTATTTTTTAATGTACTTAATTACTACTAGCAACTTTTTGTTGTAGATCGTGTAATTAAACTTTGCTAAAGAGTTTTTAACAAAGTAATAAGCTACTGCGTGCTACATATTGTTCTTTGCTTTTTGCAAAAAAGCGCTACTTGTAGCGTAATCAAAAGTGTTTGCTTTAATTGCTGTATCTAGCTTAGAGTTAAAGTACGTTAGAAACGAGCTAAACATGAACTTTTTTTTTAGCGTGTCAAACGCTTGTTGCTGCTCTAGGCTTTAGTTGAAATCGCACTTTTTACTCGTTAACTTTGTTAACGAAGAAACAATTTCGAAGAAATTGCGTATAAATTGCTTGTAAAGGTTACCGAATCTAACAAAACTTTGTATTTTTTTTACTAAAGCAAGCGCTTTTTGCTTATAAATTGCTCGCACTTTTTTAAAGTCTATGCTAATTCTTTTTTCAACTTTAATAATAAAGCCTAGATACTTGGTTTTAGTAACTTTAAATTCCGATTTCTTAATATCTAGGTGTAAACTAGCTTTCTAGAGTTTCTAAAGAATTTCTTTAACTTTTTAACAATAATCTTTTTAACTTTTATTAGAGTATATAAGCACGTTATTAATGTACGCGAAAGCGTTAATGTCGATATGCGTTGCAAGAACGTAGTTAATATATTTCTAAAAAGTGCTTAGAGCGTTGGCTAAACTAAAAAAGCAAACTATTTATTTGTACAGCTTGAATCTAGTGCGAAACGCAGTTTTCTACTTTTTTTTTAAAGCGATTTGGATTTTGTAAAACGCCTAGACTACGTTTAGCAATGTAAGCTACTTTGCTTTGCTAATTTAATTTAGCGTCTCGTAGATTAAAGGCAAAAGATATTAGTTTTTTTTAGAAATTGCGTTTAGTGCTTAGTAATGAACGCAGAACTGCAGTTTTCTTTTTAGTTTCTTTGCAAACAAAACTAGAGCTTCGACCTAAAAGCAGCTAACGCGTATAAATTCTCAATTAAAGTAAAACGTAAGTTGCTTTTTTAACACAAGAAGTTTATTTTTTAACATGTTGTAAAGTAGTTTGTATAGAACTTTCGATTCTACTTCGTTCTTTTTAATTAGCTTAATAGTGTAGTTTATTTTTCTTTAGTAGAAAATAGTTTGTTAGCTTTCGCTTAAAAAACAGCTATATACTAGTTTTGCATTTAGTCTAGTAAAGTATTTCTTAAGTTAATTGCGATTTTTGGCGCTAAAGCTTTCTAGATGTTTGCTATAAAAGCTGCAAAAACTCGTGTTGTTAACTTTTTCTATTTTGCGTTTTGTATAAAGTAGCCAAATGCTGCTGCAAATACTTAAAAAAGTTTAAATTCAAAGAAAAGCTTTCTACTCTTTTAGCTTCTAATTCGAATTTCTACGAAGTGTATAAAAACGAATTTCTTTGCAAAAGTAATAGTAACGTCGTAGCAGTTTATCTATAGCTTGCTAAGAATAACGTTAAAACTATTGTCGTTTAACGTAAAGCACTACCGAGTAACTCAAACTACCGAGTAACTCAAAATTGCTTGGCATTAAATCCTTACGTTCAAAGCTTAATAACTTTACTAATAGTAGAGCTATCTAGATAAATTTTACACTATTTTAAAGCTCTAATCTAGCGCTTTCCGATTTGCTAAAATTTACTTAGCTAGAACTAGTATCGCTAGAGTTATTAAGGTTTGAATATAAAGAAATTCGCTTAGCTTCTAACTCTTACTTCTAGTACTAGACTACTATAATAAATAGTAAAATTGTTTAACTATCTATTATAGACTCTAAACTATAGTTTTATTTACATTTTATAGCGTGCAGCTTAGATTGAAAGCTAGTATATAGAGTTATATTCTATATACAAAGTTAAGTAGTTTAGAATAATATTATTATTTATAATAATAAGTATTTCCTACTTTTTATACCTAATATAGCTAAGTTCAACTATATATTAGAGTACTTAATAATTTTATAGTAGATTAAATAATCTATATATAGATATTTTTACTTAGAAAGTAGAAATATATTAGTAACTTTCTAACTTTTATACTAGCTGTAATTCTAAGCTACACGCTATAAGAGTTTTGCAAATACTTAAGAATAACTATATAAAAGAATTTAAGAAAGTATTATTCTTTATTATAGTAGTTAAGTAGTACATACTAGGTATAAAGCTTAAGCAAGGTAGTTAAACTTCAAAGCTTAATAAAATTAGTATTACGTAAGCTATAGTTGTAATTCTTAGCGCGTTTTAAAGTGCTAGACTAAGGCTTTAAGACAGTGTAAAATTTATCTAGATAGCTCTACTATTAGTAAAGTTATTAAGCTTTGAACGTAAGGATTTAATGCCAAGCAATTTTGAGTTACTCGGTAGTTTGAGTTACTTGGTAGTGCTTTACGTTATAACAAAAGCTTACACAATTTTTTTATAGCCGTTAATGTTTATGTTAAAGCAAGTAGCTTTTTGAACTACTACTTAGTAGTTGTTTAAGCTTATAATAGGTTTTTTCTTAATTAGAATACGCTAGAAACGCGTGTTGTTGTAGAATTTCTTGCTTACAATACTATACGTATTACATTCTAAGTTTAGCAATGTAAAAGCAAAAGTATTTTGATTAATAAGCGAGTGTATAGTTAAAAGTTTTCTATTTAGCTATTTTCAACAAAACTTATAATACTAATTCTAAAAGAAAATCGCCTAGAAAAGCAAGTTCTAGATAAAGAATGTAATAAATTCGATAAAGTTTATTTACAGCGAAAGCGAAGCAACTCTATATACTTCTTGCTAAGCAACTATTAGTGCTTTATTAAGAGCCTAAAGCGTTTGTAGCTGCAAGCAATATATCGTTAATATACTAAGCTAGCGAGCCTACGAAGTTTACTTAGAAAAGTGCGAAGCTTACCTAAGCGCTATATGTTAGCTCTAAGATCTACTAAAATTCTACAACCAAAGCAACTTATAAAGCTTTTAGCTTATTACATAAGCTTTTTATTCTAGTTTGTAGCAATTTACTTACTTTGTCAGCGCTTTAGCGTTTTTTCTAAAAGCGTGCCGTTTTAAAAGTCTTTCGGCAATTTTCTATTAGCGTTCTAGTAAGCCGCTGAATTTTTTTGCTAAGTAGATAAAGCTTTTGTGTTTTTAAATTTTAGCGCTAGTTTCTATGTAAGCTAGTTATAGCTAGTTTATTTTACGAAATACTTAAGCTACTATTCTTTTCTAACTACTTTCTAGCGTTCTTTTGTAATGCGTTTAACGAACTACTTTTGCTTGCTTTTTACTATAATGCTGCTTAGTTTCTAGTTAGAAATTTTTTATCTCTCTAGCGAATTTTTTGCTGCAAGTCTTAGCTTATCTATTGAAAATGTCGGATTTATCTCTAGTAGAGTATTCAAAACGACATTGCCTAAGAATTTAACTTCTAGAACTGTATACTTGCTGTTTTTTTAGTTAAGTTTTTTACTTAAGCGCTTATTAGAGATGTATTTGCTATACTGCAACTAGACTTTGTTCTCTACTTAAAGCAAAAGCGCTTTTTTTTATGTCAATTTGCTTGTTTTTTCTGCTTTTATTAGGCCTTCGCTATAGCAGCTTACGCGAAGTTGATAACTTTTTTTATTTTTTTAGCTATTTTCGCTGCGCTTCGCTTAGGGTCTAGAGTTGCCTAGTAAAGCGTATTCGCTTTTTTCTTTGCTTGAAGCTAAATCGAGTTTATCTCGTAGCTATGCTGCAAAAAGAAAAAGCTTACTTTTGTTAACACTACTTTTCAATTTTAAATTGCGATTTGTACGATAGAGCATAGTGTTATTAGAAGTGTTTTCTTACCAAAGGTACGAGTTATCAGACTTGAAAATTCTGCCTAAAGAATTGTTCTGTGTTCGAAAAGCTTGATAACAACAAAAAAACAATTTTAATTTTATCTCGAATAGAATAACAAAGTAACAATCTATTGCTTATAGATCTAATCTATGTATAAAATATACTTAAAAAAGTTAACTACAAAAAATCTAAATTATAAAAGAAATTCTGCTAATTTATATAGTTCTATAATTCTTTGCTAAAAGCGTTTTGCTTAGTTCGCTTAGTGTACTTAGTTGCTAAGCGCTTTAAGCTAGCTAAGCGCTCGCTGCTTAGTGTACTTAGTTTGCTAAAGTTCTAATTGCATTAATTACTATTACGTAACTGCTAACTTAATTTTGCCTTGCGCATTGCTGTACTTTTGTTTTACAAACTTGCAAGCTTTAACAACTTTTTTACGTCGTTGCTTAGTTTATAATACCTAGTATTGTCTTTGTTTATAACATTATTTCTTTCTTTAAAAATATTGTTTTAATAGCTGTTTTGCTGTGCTGTGCTAGTTTTTTTTGTGCTTTGCATTAAAAATGCTGTTTCGTATAAAAGTAAGTTAACTTTGATTTTTATCGTGTTGTAGCTTTTTTTTGTATTCTTTTAAGTTTTTAAGTTTAACTATGCCTAAGTCTTTGCTTTCTGTAGATTTGTGCTTTAAGTTAACTTACTATTGTTACAATTAAGTTGCTTGTATTTGTAAAACTAGTTTAAAAATGCTTGCTTTTTGCAGCTGTTGTTTTAAAAAAAACTTAAAGTGCCTAGTTAATTTTTTGTTAGATAAGTGTGCTAAATGCTTTTAGTCTAGCGCGCTCTACAGTCTTGCTCTAACAAAAAAAAAGTAAATAGCTTTTTAACAAAAGCGTTGCAACTTGCAACATTAGCTTTTGCTAGCTAAGCAATAAGTGCTATTTGCACGAATCTAAGCTGCTTAGCTAGTGTTCGCAGCAAAGTTTCGTGCTGCTACTCTTTAAGTAAAGCTTTTTATTACTAAAATAAAAAAGAATTAGCGTTTTGCTAATAAGTAGGTTGCTATTAAAAAGCTAGAAAAACTAGAAGCTGCGCAGTTTAACGCTACTGTCGATTTTAAGAGTACAGCTTCTACTAATAGTCCTGTACTGCTACTATTTAAAATGCTTTTAGCTAACTTAGGCTAGTTACAAACTAACTTTTCTTTACTTGTTTTTTTTTCTTTTAACTTTTTTGCTTTTTTAGAGAACTTGGATTTTTTGCTTTTAAATTTTGCTAGTAATACTTTCGTACTAGTTCCTTGTAGTTTGTAAGATTCTGTATTAGTTCCTATGTATTCTAGCTCTTTAGCTATTTTTGCTATTTAACTAAGTACTTCTACTAACGTTTAAACTTTTGTAGGTTTTTAACTTTTTTAACTTTGTACTCTTTGTTTTTAAGTTTGATATTAGTTGCTACTTTAGCGTTTAGTAGTGCTAGTTTAAAAAGTAATTTGTAAAAAACTAGATGTATGCGCATGCTTGTAAGTAGCTGTAGTTTAAATAATACAAGTCTTTTAACTTTTAAAATTTTAAATAGTTTTATTTAAAAGTTGTTTAACTTGTTGCATAATTGTTTAGTTTTTAGGTTTTTTCGTAAGAAAAAAACTCTATCTCTTTTTTTAAAAGTTGGTTTTTTAAGCTTTTTCTTGTTTGCTAACTTAGCTGTTATAAAGTTTCTTTAAGCAATTCGTTAGCTTAATTTGTTGTGTAATTTTTGCATTTTAAAAGCTTTATTGTCTGCTGCTAGCGAAATGCTTTTAATATTTTTTAAATTTTAATAAGCTACTAGCTTATATCTATAGTTTGCGTAGTATAGCGAGTGTTTTATTGTTATAAACTTCGTGCTGTTGTATGCTAATTATGCTGTTAGTAAAAGTTTAACCTAGTTGTTTTGCAGCTTGTTAGTGTACATTTGTAAGTACTGTTTTAGCATTTAGTTTGTTTGTTCTGTCTAGCCGTTTGTTTGCGGGTAAAAGCTTGTTAATAGCTTTTTTGCAACTTCTAACTAAGCTAAAAACGTATTTTAAAACTTTAATATAAACAGCTTGTTTCTATTAGTAATAAACTGTTTTAGCAATTTGTAATTAGCAACGAGTGCCTTTGTAACCTCGTAAGCTATTTCTTTTGCTGTAATTAACTTTTCTGTTAGTACAAAATGTAATTTTTTAGTTAATTAATCTACGATTACCAAAATTGAGTCGCATAGCTGTGCTAATTTGAGTTTTAACAATTTTAAAAGCTTTACTATAAAATCTATTGTAACGCTAATCTATAGGCGTGCGAGTAGTTTTAGCAGTTAAAGTAATCTGTAAAGCTTGTGTTTTTTAAGTTTGTTTTTTAAATAATTTAAATAGTTGCTTACTACTTTTCAAACTGTGTTTTGTACATAGAGCATTAAGTACTCGTTTAAAATTTGTTAAACTATTTTGTTAATTTCTAAGTGTTTATATGCTTGTAAAGCATGTAATTTTTAAATAAGCTATATAGCTTAAGTGTTGTTTGTAACTATCTATCTTTGCTAGTTATTTTTATTCTATTTTTAGTGCATTCTTTTTTTAATGCTTGTAATTTTAGCTATTTTAGCTAATTGTAGTTAGTTGTATTTGAAAGTTTTGTTTAAGTTTTGTTGTAATACTAAGTTGTACGTAACTAGTTTGTTAGTTTTTATAAAATCTAATTTTTAACTAAGCGCATTTGCTGCTTTATTGTTAGTTTCTTTGCAATAGTAAATCTTGATGTTGTAATCTGCTATAAATTTAGCTTATCTAACTTGTTATTAGTTTAATTTTTTAGTTGTAGTAAAGCTAGTAAAGTTTTAATAATTTAAGTACACTTGTACTTAATGCCTTGCTTTTTTTAGCTATGCTTTTTATTGTTTAAAAGCGTTTATTATTGCTAATAGCTTCTTGTTGTAAATGTTGTAGTTAAGTTCTGCTCTTAAAAACTTTCTAGAATAGTAAAACACTAGTTTTTATTTTTTATTATTGCATTGTTGTAAGAGTATTGCTTTTAATGCGTAGTCTAAAGCATTAGTTTTTACTTAAGTTTTCTTTTTTAAGTTGTGCATTTGTAGCATTGGTGCTATAGTAAACTTTTTTCTAAGTTCTTAAAACGCTTGTTTTTGTGCTTTTGTTTATTTAAACTTTTTATTTTTTTTAGTAACTTTTAAAAGCAGTGTCGTAGTCTTAAAGTAATTTTTAATAAACTTTTAATAAAAGTTAGCAAATTTTAAAAAAAACTACACGTTTTTTATTATTTTAAAAGTTAGCTATTTTTGTATAGTTTAAATTTTTTTTAAGTTTATAAACATACTTTTTCTTAAGATAATAAATCTTAGATAGCTAGTTTTTGTAACGTGAAATTTACATTTTTTTAAGTAAAGTAGTAGTTAATACTGCTTTATCTTTTGTAGTACTTTTTTAACATGCTTTTAATGTTCTTTAAGCGTTTTTTTAAAGTATATTAATACGTTGTCTAAGTATGCTGTAACAAAAATGTTTAAGTATTTGTATAGTACTTTGTTAATTAAAGCTTAAAACGTAGCTAAAGCATTAGTTAATTTAAACAGCATAACCTAGTACTTATAAAGTTTATATTAAGTTTTAAAAGCTGTTAACTATTCGTGCTTTTTTGCAATTTTAATGCGATAGTATCTGTCTCGTACGTTAAGTTTTGTAATTTATTTTATTTTTTAAAGTTAATTTATAAGCTTTTAAATAAGTAGTAGTAAGTATTAGTTTTTTTATGTAACGTTGTTAAGCTGTTAATAGTTTACGCATAGTTTTAATTTTTTGTTTTTCTTTAGTACAAACAATATTAGCGACGCTATTAAGCTTTTGCTTAATTGTATATATTCTCGCTAGATATTTCTTTAAATGTACTTTTTTAATTTTTTTTGCTAGTTGTAAGTTAAAAAATACATTAGTTTTAGTTGCAGTTTTGTTCCTTTTTTAAGAATAATTTTGTAATTCTATTTTTAGTAGTTTGCTAAGTCGTGCTTTTTGTTTTTTTTAAAAAAGCTTTTAAACTCTATTTAGTATTTAGTGGAAAAGTTTTTAAACTCTTTTTTTTATTTTTTTAAAAAGTTAGATTGCGGTTTGCTTATTTTTAAAAGCGCAACTCGTTGTATCTATATAACTTTTATTTGCTAAAAGTTCTTTTTACAGATTCTCGCAATTTTATAAAGTAAAATTAAACTAATTTTCTCGTTTTTAAGTAAGCTTTAAATTGTTTAACTATTTTGTAATACTATAGCAACTTTCTTTTCAAGCCTTCAGCTGCGTATTATTTTGTTTTTTTAATTAATATTAAAGTTGTGTTGTCGTAGCTAGTTGTACTTAATATACATGTTAAAACTTTTAAAGTTTATAATATTAATACACTGTTAGTGCCTAATGCTCGCAACTTTTAACTTAACTTTTTAAGTTTTTAAGTTAATTAAACTGTTTTTATATTCTAGTAGTTGTTTGTTAGCTAACACTATTCGTATTAGTTAAACTTTAACTTAGTAAAGTATTCTGTTTTTTTCTACTTATTTTAAAGAAACTAATGTTTAAGCAGCTTTACTATCTAGTAGTGCAGTAAGCTTTTAGCTTGCAACTTTTGCTTTTACTTTTATGTAATTTTGTTTTAGTTGCGTTTTTTGTACGCTTTGTACAGTTGTGCTAAGAGCACTTATACTATTCTAACTATAAGTTTAGTAGCTTGCTAGTTTTTTGCTAAAAAAGCTTTTAAAGCTTGTTTTTTTAAGATGTTTTATTGCTCGTAGTAGTTGCATTTGCTAGCAAAGCATTCTTAAAGCTTTAAAAACTTATCGTAGTTTTAGTTTTTAAAATTTTATTTTGTTGCATTTTTTTATAGCTTATAAATAGTGCATTTTGTAGTGCAAAAAAGCTAGCGTGCTGCTTAGCACGTATCGTAGTTTTTTGTACATAATTCGTTGTTGCATTTTAAGTAGTCTTTATTTTTTAGACTTATAAGCTACTATTTTGTAATATGCTTACAAAACTAGTGTGTTTAACATTTTTTATTATAACACTGCGCCTATTTGCGGCTACTGCTGTAGTTTTTAAACTAATTGTTGTAGTTGTGTACGTAGCATTCTGCTACTATACATTCGCCGTCTTTAAGCAAAATGTGTAATAGTAATTTTAGCTATTGCTAGGCAAGAATTCTATTGTCTGCGTAGTATACACAGTTCTTTTTGTTGCACTAGTACTAAAGTAGGTTTCTGTAATTTTCTTAATCTGCAAACTGTATTTTTTTTTGTTAACTTTTGTTGTGCTATTGCTGCGTTTGCAACTTTCTATTTTTGTAGTTCTTTAATTTAAAGTGTATAAAACTTATTTTTGCAATACTAAGCAATGTAGGTTTTTTAGCTGCACATTTAGCATTTGTAGTTTTATAGCTATTTGTTAATTTCTTAGACTTGTAGAGTTAAAGGTTTTTTGTTGTTTTTATTTATTAGCTTTGTAACGTCTTTAAGACTTTCTATTCAAATCTAATTGTTTTTTAATTTTTTAAAGTTTTTTGAGTATAGTGTAGCTACTTGCTGTAGTTAAACTATAGCAATAGTAGCAGCTTGTGCGCCTGCTACTTTCTATTATATTTCTAAGTAGTTTTTGCAAAAGTGTTTGTTTTTGCTGCATTAAAGACATACTTTATTGTTGTAACGTTTTTAACGTTTTTTTTTTAACAATTTGTTTTTAGAGTTTTGCTTTGTTAAAGTAGCGTTTTTTTTGTTAAACTGCTTTTGTAGTAGTTTGTTGTTTTAAACTCGTTCAACGCTATTAATGTTTATTAAGTTATAGTAATAAGTTTTTTTAATTGTAGCTACTAGACGTATGTATAGTTTAATAGTAAACTTGCGTTTTTACTATTGTTGCTATAGTTAGTTGTTAATTTTGTACTATAGTTTTAATCAACTTTTTAAGTTCTTTAGGTTTTTTGTTTTAACTAATTTTATTTTTTACATGTTTTTTTAACTTTGCGTAGTAAAACTTGCATAAGCTTTGTTTTTTTACTTTGTTTACTTTAGCTTAAATTTTTTTAAACTTGATTGTATATTTACCTACAGATTTTTTTTGTTGTAATAGTTTAAGTTTGTTTATAGCTTGTTGTGTTTTGTCTACTTTCTTGTAAATCGTATAAAGCTTTTTTTTAAACAATTTTTAGTTTTTAAAGATACGTTGCGTGTCTTGCTTTATTTTTTGCTTGCTATTGCTTTTAACATAATTGTTTACGTGTAGCTAAAACTATTCTGCTGCGTTATTTTTTATGTGCATTTTAGCTACAAAAATTTTGTTTTACTTTGTAAAAAAGCTTGTTGCATAGTAACAGCAGTAAAAGTTAATGTTCGTAAAGAATAATTGTAGTGTTTTTTTTTTTTGCTATATTTCTCTAGAGACAGTGCCTTTGCAGCACTACTAGTTTTTTAACTTTTTAAAATTGCTACTGTTTTTAACAGTTTGCTAATTTACTTGCTTATTTGTTTTATCTAGTTAGCTTGCTTTGCTAGTACTATTGCTGCGGTGCGTGCTAGTGCTTTAGCGCTGCTACTACTTAAGCTTGCTAAAGTTGTTATATTGTCTTAGTTTCAAACCTAAAGTAGTTAACGTGTTATTAGAAGTGTTTTTTTACTAAAGGTACGAGTTATTAGACTTAAAAATTTCGCCTAAAGAATTGTTCTGTGTTTAAAAAGCTTAATAACAACAAAAAAACAATCTTAATTCTATTTTAAATAGAATAACAAAGTAACAATTTATTGCCTATAGATTTAATCTATGTATAAAATGTACTTAAAAGAGTTAACTATAAAAAATCTAAACTGTAAAGAAAATTCTGCTAATCTATATAGTTCTATAATTCTTTGCTAAAAGCGTTCTACTTAGTTCGCTTAGTGTGCTTAGTTGCTAAGCGCTTTAAGCTAGCTAAGCGCTCGCCGCTTAGTGTGCTTAGTTCGCTAAAGCTCTAATCGCACTAATTACTATTACGTAACTGCTAACTTAATCTTGCTTCGCGCATCGCTGTACTTTCGTCTTGCAAACCTGCAAGCTCTAACAACTTTTCTGCGTCGTTGCTTAGTCTACGATACCTAGTATCGTTTTATTTGTAACACATAGTTGCGCTTAGTTCTTTTAGTCCTAGTTTACAAACAGTCTTAAAACAGTTTTAATTGTTAAATTTGCTTTTTTTGTAGCTTCGTTGGTTTTTAGGTAAAAAACTGTAGATAGCTGCTTTACAATTCTAAGCTCTTTGCAAAGCGTTTTTTAAAATTTACTTACAAATTGTGCTTTTCGATTAGAAACAATAGCGTTAGAAAGCTAGTAGTAAGCTACTACTTTTTTAATAAATACTTTTGCTACATACGTTGCATTAATTCTTCTTATAAAAATCAAGATTATATTCTTGCTTAATTAGTTTGTAATAACTAGTAGGTTTGTACATTCGTTGCTTTTTAGCAGGTTAGTAATAAAATTTATAAAGAGTTTTTTTAAATTCTATCTAGAACGAGTAGCGAGCGTAAGAATCTACTTTTTAGTTTCTACTATAGCTTTGCGCGGCTACATGCGTCGCAGTTTGCAATGTGTTATCAAACGTTCGAGCTTATTTTAGGCTAGAAAAAATCTTGTTTGAGAATATTATACGTGTTTTCTTTGCTTAGGTAGCTTGCGATAAGTAGGTCGTAAGCTTCAAAAATCAATTTAGTGCGCAGTTAATACGTTTTCGGCACTTATCTCTTTTCTTAATAAAAAAGCGCGTTGTTTTTGACTGCGCAATTTGCTAAAAACACTTTTAATTAAAAGCCTAAAAGAAACTTTTTATAGGTACTTTCTTTAGTTTAGCTTTTTTTTACAGCTTCTAAAGCTTTCTAGTACAAATTGTTTTTTTAAACTTCTCTATTCTAAAGTTTATCTAAGAACAGCTTTTTTGTATTATCTTTATAATTGTTTTTCGTGCTAGCATTTTTTTTCTGTTTAGCAGCATTTTGTCTAGAACTCGTAGCATTTTGCTTCTCAAAGCTTGCACTTTTAACTTTAAAAAAGAATATTCTACTTTAGAGCTTTTGCTACATTTGCTTTATAAAAAGCATTAAGCTTACTAGCGAGTTTATTTAGCTTTGAAACTAAAGTGCCGTAGAGCGAGAACGCGCGAATTACGCTTAAAGTTTTTTTTGTAATGTTATTCTTGTTTAACACACTAGTTAGTTTAAGAAGTTAAAATTTACAGCTTTTTAACTAGACATTGTTCTAGTTTTAAAAAAAATTCTGCTCTTTTTGTAAAAAAGCGTTTGCTTTTTTATTAGCTGCTTTAGAGTAGTACACAAACTCTAAGTTGTATTTAAAAAAAATATTTGCCTAACGAACATGTTGCTTTGTTAGTAACTTTGCTGTAGTAAAGTATAAAAAGTTTTTGTAATTAGTATAAACTATAATCTTTAGCACTGCTTTAAGCTTTGCTTTTTATTTAGTAATGCATTTAATTACTGCTAATAATTTTTTGTTGTAAATAGTGTAGTTAGACTTTGCAAGTAATATTTTAGCAAAGTAGTAAGCTACTGCTCGCTACAAGTTGTTCTTTGCTTTTTAAAAAAGCGCTTTTTTAGTAGCTATTTCTAAAGCGTTCGCTTCGATAGCAGTTTTCAAATTAAAGTTAAAATAGGCTAATAACAGCTTAGATATAAACTTTTTTTTAAGCGTGTCAAACGCTTTTTGTTGTTTAAACTTCTAACGAAATTTAACGCTTTTTTCTATTAACTTTGTTAGTAAAGAAGCAATTGCAAAAAAGCGCAAATAAACTGCTAGTAAAAGTTTGCAAAACTAACAAAGCTTTGCACTTTTTTAACTAAGGCTAAAGTCTTTTATTTAAAAATTGCGCAAACTTTTTTTAGATCTATGCTAATTTCTTTCTCTACTTTAATAATAAAACTAAAGTATTTAGTTTTAGTTACTTTAAACTTGCATTTCTTAATATTAAGTTGTAACCTCGCTTTTTTTAACTTGTTAACAACTTTTTAAACACGTTGCTAGTAGTTTTTTTAAAAACTTTTAAAGTAAATAAGTACATTATTTAAGTATGCAAAAGCGTTAACGTTAATGTAATTACGCAAAGTGTAGTTAATAAATTGCTAAAACGTACTTAAAGCGTTTGCAAAGCTAAACAAGCAAACTATTTATTCGTACAATTCAAATCTTGTACAGAAAGCTATTTTTTCTTTGTTTTCTTTAGCAATCTAGACTTTGTAAAAGGCCTAAATAACGTTTAGCTTAGTAAACTATTTAGCTTAGCTAATCTAATTTAGAGTTTCGTAAATTAAAAGCAGCGAGTATTAGTTTTTTTTTATAATAGCGTTAAGCGCTTGATAGTCTACGCAAAAGCGTAGCTCTTTACTAAGTTTCTTTGCAAACAACACTAGCGCTTTAGCTTAAAAGCAACTTACTTTAATAAACTCGCAATTTAAATGCGCAATAAGCTGCTTTTGCAAGACTAATAGTTCGTTTTTAAATATGTTATACAAAAGTTTCTATAGAACTTTTACTTTTTTTTAATTCTTTTTAATTAGTTTAATGCCGTAGTCTATTATGCTTTGGTAAAAGAATAATTTGTTAGCTTTAAACTACATAAACGCTGTATACTAATTTTTTATCTAGTTAAGTAGCGTTAAGCGTAGGTTAACTACTACTTTAGTTTAAAAAGCTTTCTAGATGTTTGCTATAAACGCAGCAAAAATTTTAACACTAAAGTTTTTTTTTTAAACTGCTGTATTATTATTTTAAACGCAGCTGCGAAAACTTGCTAAAGCTTTTGTTTAAGCTTTTTTCTTTTCTAGCTCCGCACGCGTGTTTCGGTTGAATAAATAAAAATCAATTTTTTTGCTAAATCTAGCGTTACCTAGCTTTCGTTTATTTATAGGCGCTTTAGAATAATATCGTATTTGTTATTCTTAGTTATAACGTACGCTTAAACTATTTGTTTATACTTATTTAAGTTTATTGTAAACTAAGTAGCTTTCGTAACTTTAACAACTTGTTCGCTAATGCTTACTACAAGCTTTTCTTTTACTAAAATACGCAAGAAATAGTTTTTTTTACAAAACTTTTTACTAACAAAACTATAGGTAGTGCACCTAAAGTCGAGCATTGCTAAAGCGAAAATAGATTAATTAATAATTGCATGTACTGTAAGTAGTTTTCTATCTAGCTAGCGCTAGCAAAACTTTAGAAGCTTATTTAATAAAAAAACTATGTTCTTTTTCTACTACTTTTAACTACGCTTTTGGTTAGAAGTGTCTAGTTTTCTAAGTCCTTAAACTCGAAGACTTTTTTAACTTTTGCTATTGTTTTAACTAGTTTAAAAGTTGCTTTTTGAGTTGTACTAGGCTTTTTTAGAGTTGCAAGCTCGCATTTATTAAACATGTAAGTTGCTAAACTGCATAAAAAGCAAAGATGATTCTTTTGTTGTTTCGTTATTTTAGCGTTGTTTGCTTATTTAGCTCGCTTTTTTTCTTATTGTTAGTAGCTGCGCGGACTACTTTAGTAGCAGCTTTAGTTGTTAGCTTCTAGTTCATAGCCTTCGTGTTGCTTATTAATTAATTTGGTACTATTTGCTACTAGTTGTTTGCTTTCGCGCAGTTTAGGTTTTTTTTAATCTAAGTAACTCGTTTTATTAGGTTCTAAAGTTGCTATGCTAAAGAAATAATAACGCTAACTATTTTATTCTATAAATTAGCGCGAAGCTTTGCTTTGTACTAGTTTTTTAATGTAGCTATGTTGCTTGTTATTTTTGCGTCGTACGCAAAGCGCATAAATTTCTTATTATACTTTTAAAAAAACATTTTTTTTGCTTAAAAGCGAAAAGTTGGTTAAGCGCTTTTTGCGCTTGCATGTAGTTTTAGTAGTACTTGTTAAAGTACTTTTAGAACTTTCTTGCTGTTTTGTTATAGTATTTCTAATACTAGGCGAGTTTAGTAGTAGCTACTTGCTTTGTTAAGCAGTTGTAAATATAGCTGCATAAGTTTTTAATTAGATTCTTGTTATTAAGCATTTTGTTTTCTACTTAGACTTTAAACTGTCTATAGTCTAACTTTGTTTCGTTGAACTAAGCTAGGTTAGGCATTTTATTGCGCTTTGTAATTAGCGTAGAAGCTTTTGAGATACTAAGAAAAGTTAGCGGTGTTGCTAGCGCAGCTCTTTTTTTTTTCTAAAGAATCTAAATCTAATTTTGCAGTATTTCAATAAGTGCCTAAACTTTCGCACTCTTGTTATTAACTAGCTGTTTAGAATTTGAAAGTTCTACGAGAACTAGCTTCGCTGCTAGTAGCTAATCGTTTGTTACCTTTTTAAGTAGTTTTGTTACGAGTTTTGCAACAAATATTTTCGTATATGTAGCTTTCGCTGCATTAAAACAAATTTCTTAAGTTTCTACATTAAGTTTGTCGTTGTTTATTAGCTTTTGTAAAGCTTTTTTAATTGCTTTGCTGCTTTAGCTTTCGCTTTCTAGCTTACAAGCTTTTACAACTAGCATCTAGGTATACTTATTCTAAGTGCTGTTTATCGTAGCAATTTAGTTTTAAAAACTTTTTTCGCTGCGTTGTAGAGTTTTTTAGAAGTTGCTTTTAACTTTTAAAAGTATTGTACTTCTTAAAGATCTTACGATCTTTACTGCGTAGAAATTAATCGAATTCAAATAAAAAGAAATTGCCTAAGAAAGCAGGTTCTAGATAAAGAATATAATGAATTTGATAAAGTTTATTTACAGCGAAAGCGAAGCAACTCTATATACTTCTCGCTAGGCAGCTATTAGTACTCTATCGAAAGCCTAAAGCGTTTGTAGCTGCAAGCAATATATCGTTAATATACTAAGCTAGCGAGCTTGCGAAGCTTACCTAAAGAAGAGCGAAGCTTACCTAAGCGCTATGTGTTAGCTTCGAGATTTACTAAAGTTCTACGACTAAGGCAACTTATAGAGCTTCTAGCTTATTACAAATTTAACAATTTCTACGTATTTCTTTTAAACTACTTTTAACTACAATTTCTGTTAGAAATGTTTAGTTTCTTAAACTTTTTATTTTAGTAACGTTTTTGATTTGCAAAGTTGTAGCAGTAGTAGCGAGTTGTGCTGTAGTAAGCTTCGTTGCTTGCAACAAGTAGCAGTTGTAGTATACTACAGTAGCTAAAAAACGCGCATTTAAAACAAAGCTTTTGTTTGCAATAGCAGTTGATTTTCTCGTTTGTCTACTAAACTACTTGTTTTTTGCTCGAAGTGCGTTTAGTTGTTTCTAAACGAGCTAGCTAAGTAGTAGTTGTAGTTTTCGTTGTTTATTTCATAGCATCTAGGTTAGCGGCGGCAAAGCTATTTATAGTTGTTAGCTAGTTCTAAGCAGCAAGTTTAGCGCAGCGAAAATTCTTGTTAATTAAAGTAACTTTTTTTATAACTTTTTAAAAGCTTGCTTGTTTCTTGAGAATTACAACAAACATTTTTTTCTAGAGGTTTAAGCGAAAGCCGGCTATGTACCTATTCTTAACAAATTAAAAATCGAAGATTTTTGTTATTTTCGAATTGTAGGCTAGCTTTATAAATTCCTCGTTATAGTTATTAAAAAAAAACTCTTTTTTTATCTTTAGAGTTAAAAGTTAGGTTTGAGCATTTTTTGCGCTGTTCTAGTTTACAAAGTAAACGTCTAGGTAAGCCTAAAAGTTTGTAGTAGTTTTAGTACAATTATTTTAGTACCAAGCGAAGCTAGTAATCGCTGCTTTTTCTTTTAACTAATAAAAAATGTAACTGCATTTAGACTTAATAGAGTTCTTGTTGTACGCGATTTTGTTTTCTATCTAGATTTTAAATCGCGCGTAGTTTGTTTTTTCTTTTTTAAATAGTGCTAGGTTTAGTATCTTGTATTTTTTTCTAGTGCTAGAAAGTTGTTTGGCGAAGTTGTTAGCAACGAAGTAGTAGAAAGTAGTAATAGAAACTAGCGAGCATTGTTGTTGCATGCGCGTAACTTTTTATTCTAGCTCGTAAAAGCAAGCTAGCAGAAGTTAGTTAAAGTTACTCTAAGAAAAGCGCTTGTTAACGAAAGCTTTTAAACTCGACAGTTCGTTTCTAGTTTGTTGTAAAATCTAAGGTTTTTATGTTGTTTGTAAAGTCTATGCTTTTTAAAATTCTTGTAAATCTTTAGTAGTTAAAGCTACCAAGCTGCTACTTATAGTTCAAGCTAGCTTTTCGTACGAAGCCTTTGCTGCGTTAATTTAAATAGCAATCGTATCGTTGTTATAACTTTTGTAAGCTATTTGCTTTGCAAAAACAACTTCGATGTTTTCTAATAAAGCACTGTTCTTAGCTATTAACATTGCTTAAGCTACTAAAGCTTAAATAGCTGCGTCGTAGAAGTTAGCTATCGTTGTTAGTTAGTTCTTAAGAACTAGTTCTAAGTGTTGCCGTGTAGAATTCAAAAAGTTTTTAAACTTTCTAAATATCCGTTGTTTTTTAAGAATCTCTCGATTTTTATTCTAAAGAGTTTAATCAATTTAAATGTAAAAGAATTGCTAGAGTAAGCAAGTTTTAATGTAGAAAGTAATAAATTAATACAGTTCTATTTATAAAATAAAAAAGCTTTTTATACTTTCTACGCTACGCTGGAATTCGTCGAAGCTTAGCTAAAAGTTAGCGAAGCTATTTCGTACGAAATTGCTCTAACTAAGGCCTAGCAGCTAAAGCATTCTATTAGGCATTCGCTTATTACAGTTTAAGCTTGTAGCTAACGTAAAAGCAAAGCATAGCATTTTAAATAAAACCACTTTCAACTTTAACAAATCTAGCTTTATAATAAGCGTTATAAGCTTTTAGCTTATTATTATAGCTTTAAAAAAACGTAAAAAGCCTAAGATAGTTTAGCTAAGTAATTGCAAGTACGCTAGCGAATAGGTAGAGAGTACCTATTGTTGGGTATAAGTTGAGTTAGAGTCGCACAAACCTAGAGTTAAAGTTGAGTTAGAGTAATCAAAGCGTAGGTTAAGGTTGAGTTATAGGTACTACCTTTAGGTTAATAAGCCTGTTATAACTAGCTGTTATACTTATAAAGAGAAAATATATTAAAATATAGAATTGTAGAGGTCTGTGCTAACTTAACCTATACCTACGCTGAAACGTTTTAGCGTAGGTATAGGTTAAGTTAGCACTAGAGTTTTACGTAAGCTAACTCAACTTTAACTTAACCTATACTTATTTACTACTCTAATTGCAAGTAAGTTACTATTATTAGTTGCATCTACGCGAGTAAGTAAGCGATTCTACTTTTTATTATTTACGCTAGCAAAGTTTACATTTTTACGTAGTACAAAAATGTCTTTATACTTTGCAACTAGGTTCTTACTATTAGTAAAAATAGCTAAACAAATAATAAGCTTAAAATCGCGTAGTTAAAGTACTTTAACGCGTTTACTATGTTGCGTACTATAAAGAGTAGTAAACTACTAATTTTAAACAGCTACAAAAGCTATAACTCGCTTGCTTTTTAAAATTATTATATAAAATATAAAATTATTACTTTGTATATGCTTCTACACTAGTTGCACTTGCTATAGCTTTTTAACGTTAGCTGCTTTTCGCCGTTAAAACGCGTATATAGTACTAAGATTATAGTTTTAGCACGTCGCTTCGTTACTTACATTGCTAAACTAAACTTTTTTACTACGTTTAAAACTGCCTATTTTAAAACGTTTACAGCAAAAGGCATTAAAAAGCTTTTAAAAGTACAAAGCTTGTTCTACACTTAAATGCTATAATATTAAAACTTAATATGCGTTTTTGTACACTTAATTAGCTACTTTAGTAACCTAATATCTAGAAGTCGCAAATACCAAGCAACGCGCGCAAGTTTAAAGCTTAATCTACTTTTATTCGAAGTAGAGTTAGGTTTTGCGTTAACTTATTACTAACTTCTATTGTTAAGTCGCTGCGAAAGCTTAAAAAAAGCGCGTTAGTAGTAGCTTACAAATACGCATTAATAGTTAATGAAATTGCCTAGCTTTGCACTACTGTTAAGGCTGCAACTAAGCGTAAAAGTCGTAAACTAAAGTACATCTAGAAAGAAAGTACACTTACAATAAAAGCTAAAGCCAAGTTAGCTAACAAAAAAAGTAGTAGTAAGTAAAAAATAGTTGCGAAAAAGTTAAGTAGTAATAGTGTAGTATGTATAGTACTACGACAACGACGCTGTAAACGCTGTAGTAGAACAAAGCATAATGCGCGAACCTATAAAGTAGTTTCTTCTAGTAATTCTAATACTAAATAATACTAGTTTATTTAGTATAATTTTGCATGATATAGTATAATCGTGCTATGTACTATGTTTTTTAGTACGATTTTAGTAAAGTGCGCTGCTTAGTAGAGTGCGCTGCTTAGTAGTAAATAACGTTATGCTATTTATTAATAAAGCGCTTGCAGCTTTAGAGTTGCTAAATCTTAGTAAATTTTTTTAGTATACAGAAATTGCAGCAAAATATAGCTGTAATCGACGTACGCTTGCTTAAAAGCACTAAAGCATTACAAAGCTACAAAACGTTAAAGCACAACAGCAACGCAACTTTACTTTACACAAAAATTTAAAGCTTGTAAAATACATAGAAAAACTCTTAGCGCGTTACTTGCTACCTACTAGAAATATAGTTTAGAATTTCGCCTTTTATATAGCCAAACGAGAGGTTTTTGAAACCTAGGTTACGCGCTTTATTAACCGAAACAACGTTTATTTTATATTAAAATAAGCAACTAGAATAGACTAGAAGTTGCTACGCAGCTAAGTTTGCAAGTAAGTACAAGCTGTACTTCAACTTGCTACAGCGTAAAATTAAAAAATATTACGTTAACGCTTAGCACACGTGCAATATAAATAAAAACAGCTTCATAATTAGTATTATAAGTAGGTTAAAACAAGTGTTTAGTAAAGCAATATAGAAAGCAAAGAAATTAAAGCAATTTCTTTAGAATAGCAATTGCTATTAAATAACTTTTCTAGCTTGTATATGCGCCGATAGCTTAGCTTTGCTACTAAGCTTAATATATTTAAGTGCAAACAAAAGTATACAATTAAGCTAGGTAGATACTATACAAGCTAGCAAGCATTAGATTTTTATTACTTTATTTCTATTAGGTTAAACGAATAATAATATTAGCTTAGCATAGCTTAAATAGGTTTTTAATTGCAAAACAAAAGCAAAAACTCGCTTAAGCTAGCGCTTACTTATTCTTAACAGCTATAGCTCGCACGGAACAAGTAGTTTTATTAACTACTACGATTAACACAAAATTTTGCTATGTGTATTTTTACTATACTTTACTTAAACGTTAGAGCTGCTTAATATAGCGCTTTTCAAGCTTCTTTCTACTGCGTACGCAAAAAAGCTATTAAATTACTTTTACCGCGCCTAAAGCTAGCTTGCAGTAAAAAAAGCAACTTCTTTAAGCTTTTCTAGCGAGCTTAGCGCTTTTCTTTTGTAAAAAAAACAATACTTAGCGCTTTTAAGTACACTAGAATAGCGCTGCTTAACAGCGTAGTAATTTTTAAAAAATTCGCTTACAATGCTTTATTTTGCGAAAGCTCCACTTTAGCGCTTAGCGCAAAGAATTAGCGCAAAATAAACCGCTTTGTACGCTTTTTAGTGCGAGATTAAAGTACTTACAACGCTTGTAAACTACGCAGCTCGCTCTACTATATTTCTATACAAAATAAGCTTTTCCGCACTAAAATTACTAGCTTAAAAAAAGCTCTACAGGTTAAGAAACGCTATAACAAGAAAAGTAAGCTTTTTAATTTGCAGCAATAGTAGAAGTACTACTGCAAAGCTACTTTCTAGTTGCTGCGCAAAATAAAAAAAGCGCAGTATTGCGAAATAGTAACCTAATAAGAAAAACAATAGCAGCAACTTTAAAAAGCTAAGATAAAAGAACTACAATAGGCTAATAAGCTATACAAGCAAAAAATCGCAAAAAAAAAGCGTATAGCTCGAGAAGCAGCGAAAGTAGCGAAAAAAAAAGAAAGCTAACAAAGCTACTAAGTAGGCTGCTTTAAAAAGCAGCTCGCAACGCTAAAAAAGCTATACAATTATTTTAAAAAAAAAAGAAAAAAGCTTTACGCGCTTTTTTACATAACAACAAGCGCTAAAAACGTGTTAGTGCTGCTGCAGCTTCTATTGCAGCGCTAGTACTTATATTAGCTACTCTAGCGCTTACTACACGCCGTAGTCGCTCTATTAATTTTCTAAAGAAATTTAAATAAGCTAAACTATAAAGCGCACTGTATTTACTATTGTACTATAAAATTATATACTTATAGCAATTGTATGTAGCTATACAGCTTTATGTTCAAAATCGCAATTAAAGTATTACGTAAGCATTAACTAAACGCGAGCATTAAGTGCACGAATATAGTATTGCTATTTTAAGCGCTCGTTTAACGCTACAACTGCGTTAAAGTTAATTTCTAGCAAGCGTAGCTTGTGCGCTACGCGCAACTATTAAACGTAATGCTAAAGCTAGAAAATTTAGCACCTAGCAACGCTGCCTAGCATACGCTAAAAACAGTATGTTAACTTTAAACGCAAAAGCTTTTTGTTTAAGTAGTGCTGCGTAAGCATTTTCTACGCAAAGTTGCAGCTAGCGTTATTAAATACTAGCAAAGCGTTTTTGCGCTTGCTTGTATAGCTAAAAGTTAAAAGCAAAAGCTTTAACGTATAGAAGCAGCAATTACTGCTAAAAATAAGCGCTGTTATTGTAAACAGCAAGCGCTTAACGTTAAAAGCAAACTAATATACTTTTAAAACGCTTGCAAGATAGTACAATAGTAGCAAGTTAATAACTTTGCTCGCTTTAGAAGTAAGCTCGCTGCTAAACAACTTCGCAAAGTTACTAAAATTGCTAACAAATACAAGTAATTACTGCTTATAATTAGAAACTATAGTAGCAAGTACTATAAGCGCGTAGCAACTAACGTACTCGCTTAGCGCAGCGTAACACAATAATGTTACGAATAGAAATAATACTAGGTATTGTAAACTAAGCAACGACGCAAGAAAGCTGTTCAAGCTTGCTAGTGCGCAAAACAAAAGTACAACAATGCGTAAAGCAAAGTTAAGTTAGCAGAAATTACGTAACGTGCTTAGCACGCTTAGTAGTTTTAGTACTAAGCAAACTAAGTAGAAGTTGCTTAGTAAGATTAGCGCGCTTAGTACTAAGCATACTAAGCAAACTAAGTAAAGTGCTTTTAGCAAAGAATTATAGAACTATATAAATTAACGTTAGTAGAATTTCTTTTTCAATTTAAATTTTTTGTAGTTAACTTTTCTAAGTATATTTTATACATAGATTAAATCTATAACGTTACGAGTTCGCCGCCCACACGGGTTCGCCGCCCACCGAATTTTACTAAGGAAAATCAATAATCTAGAGCTTAATAACTCTTAACCTACTTAATAAAATTCTCTAAAAATTTAACATATTATTTCTGTATATATAAACATTCTAGTTCTAAGATTACTAAGCTCTAGCTAGTCTAGAAGAGTAGATAGCTTAGAGCGCACGGATAATTTAAGCTTTTCTTTAATAACTTTCTAAATACTAAAGTTGTAGCTTAGTAATCTAGGAATCTAAAAGTTTATATAGATGCAGCTTAGTAGTAAAATTTTTAGAGAATTTTATTAAGCAGGTTAAGAGTTATTAAGCTCTAGATTATTGATTTTCCTTAGTAAAATTCGGTGGGCGGCGAACCCGTGTGGGCGGCGAACTCGTAAGGTACAGTTAAGCAACAAGTTGTGTAATTTGTTATTCTATTTAATATAAAATTAAATAGTTTTTTTTGGTTGTTATTAAGCTTTTCGAATACAGAACAATTTTTTAAGCAGAATTTTCAAGCAAGTACTTTCGGTAAAAGAACACTTTTAATAACACTTTAACTACTTTAAGTTAAGAACTAAAATAATATAATAACTTTAGCAAGCTTAAGTAGTAGCAGCGCTAAAGCACTAGCATGTACTATAGCAACGGTGTTAGCAAAGCAAGCTAACTACATATAACAAATAAGCAAGCAAATTAGCGAACTATTAAAAATAGTTGCAATTTTAAAAAGTTAAGAAACTAGTAGTGCTGCAAAAGCACCGTTTCTAGAAAAGTATAGTAAAAGAAAAAAAAACGTTACAATTATTTTTTACGAATATTAACCTCTACTGCAAATATTATGCAATAAGCTTTTTAACAATATAAAACAAAATCTTTGTAGCTAAAATGCATATAAAAGACAACGTAGTAGAATAGTTTTAGCTATACGCAGACAATTACGTTAACTGCAACAACAAGCAAAAAATAAAGCAAAACACGCAACGCATTTTCGCAAGTTAAAAATTGTTTAAAAAAAGCTTTAACGTAATCTACTACTAAGTAGAACACTCTACTAAGTAAAACAAAAAGCCTTGGCATAACCAACTTATGTTACGCATTTTTAATTTTATTGCTATTAAACAAAAAGCCTACGTACGTCGTGCTAGCATCTAATTTAAAAAATGCTTTTGTATTTTTTTTGCACGTTTGCGCATTGTGCCTAGTTCTGCCGCAGTTTCTACAGCGCCGTAGAGCTAGTTAAGCTCGTTTTTAATTACTACTACTACGAGTTTTCTTTAATTACTAAGACTTTGCAAACGCTTTGGCAGCTACTTGCGCTGCAGCACTTTTATACTCTATAGTACTACTTTGCTAAATTTGCTTTCTTTTGCGCGATTTTTGCTTAGTTATCTTTGCTAGTTGCTTTTTAAGCTCTTTGTTGCGAGCAGCAAGAAGCGCGTTTTAGTGCAGCATTAGCTTACTACTTTTTATAAGCTAAAAGAAGCTTGCTTAAGCTGTAATAAGTAATCGAGTAAAAAACTCGCGTACAAGCTTTAACTAAAATTCAAACTCGTGCGTATTGCTTAGTGTTTTTAACTGCTACGGCGTTTTTAGTGCAAAAAGTAGTAGCGAAGTACACAGCTGTACTTTAAGACAATTAAAAACTACCTACGCGTTAATAGAAACTAGCTTTAAAACTTTAAACGCTTTCTTGTAGTTCTTTGTTGTAAACACTTCAAAAAACGCGTTTTTAAAAGCTAGCAAAAAGCTTTCTTTGTTAATATAGAAAACGCGCTAGCGTGCTAAGTTTCTAACACGCTAGAAGTACTTGCGCTTTAACAGCAAAAAGTAAACTACGTTAAGTAGCTAAAGAATATGCAACGAGTAAAGTAGCATGCAAAAAGTAAAAATCTTGTTTTTAAAGCAATAGTTTTTGAACTTTTAGTTAAAGTAGCTTTTGTGCTCGTTAAGTATAAGTAGCTTGTATGCTCTTACCTAGCGCGCTTTTGTATGCGCGTTAAAGTGCTTTAACTACTTTAAACTAAGCGCGTTGTTAGTCTAGCTGTTTTTAGAAACTAAGAGCTTTTAATTGCGCAGTATTAAAGCTTTTTTGTACTACGCTAAGATATAAACGCGTTCTTTGCAGATAATAAAAAGCGAAATCGCGTACCTAGTAGCGCAGATGCTTTGGATTACTATAACTTACTTGCGGTTACCTAGCTAAACTAGCTTAAAACAAGCGCGTTTCTCTAAACTTGTAACAACTTTTATAGAGCTAATAACGCTTATTTAGAAGCTAGTTTTGTTAAAGTTGTACACGTTGTCGTTATAAACGCCGTACTTAGCTTTGGTTTTCTCTACTAGCTTAAACTACGCGCTAATAACCGCAGAATCTTTCTGCAGTATTCTTTGCCTATTCTTTGCTCAATTAAAAGCTATTTTAAGCTTAGCTAAACGCGTTACGAAGCGCTTAGCTTAGTGCTTGCTAACTAGCTTACTACCGCGTACAGCTAGTAGTTTATTAGCTATATCTACTACTTTGCACAGCCGAAGCGCAAATTCTCGCAAATTAAAGTTAAGAATATATTGAACAATTGTTTGCTCTTTAGTCGCAGTAAGCTTATGTTAAGCGTAGCAAGTTTTAAAGCAACGCGTAACTTTCTTGCGTTAGTAAAAAAGTGTTGTAAAAAGTACTTCAAATGCCTTAGCAGCGCGTTAAAAGCTTTGAAATTGTTAGCTATTATAAGCAGAAAAAGCAAGCTGAATTTTGCTTTTTTAGTTAGATAATTGCGCGTGTTGTTGTTGAAACATGTTGCGTTGATAAGAAAGTAGAAGTTCTTAGCAGAAACTGTTTTACTTAGTAAAGTATTTTACTTAGTAGTAGATTACGTTATGTAATTTACAAAAAAGTAAACAAAATATAATAAGCAATAAATAAACTTAAACTACTGCAGTAAAAAAAGTCTACAAGCAAATACACAATTAAATTTAAAAAAAATTGAAGCTAAAGTAGACAACGTAGAAAAACGCAGCTTATACAAGTTTTACTACGCAAAGTTAAAAAAACACGTAAAGAATAAAATTAGTTAAAACAAGAAACTTAAAAAACTTAACGAGTTAATTAAATCTATAGTACAAATTAATAACTAACTATAGCAATAATAGTAAAAACGCAAGTTTACTATTAAACTATACATACGCTTAGTAGCTACGATTAAAAAAACATATTACTACGACCTAATAGATATTAACAGCGTTAAACAAATTTAGAATAACAAGCTACTACAAAAGCAGTTTACTAAAAAAAACGCTACTTTAACAAAGTAGCACTTTTAGAACAAAGTATTTAAAAAAAACGCTAAAAGCGTTACAACAATAAAGCATGTTTTTAATATAGTAAAGTAAAACACTTTTGTAGAAACTGCTTAGAAACATAATAGCAAGTAGCAAGCGCGCAAGCTGTTACTATTGCTATAGTTTAACTACAACAAAGCGCTACACTATATTTAAAAATTTCTAAAAAACTTAAAAACAATTAAGTTTTAGTAGAAAATTTAGAAAACTCTATAATAAGTAAAAATAGCAAAAAGCTATTTATTCTACAAGTCTAGGAAATTAACGAATAATTATAGAATTACAAATACTAGATGTGCAGCGAGAAAACTTACATTGTTTAGTATCGCAATAATAAGTTTTATAAGCATTAAATTGAAGAACTATAAAAATAAAAAGTTGCAAACGCAGCAATAGCGCAGCAAAAGCTAACAAAAAAAAAGTACAATTTAAAAAACAAAATAGCTATAAAAACTTACTTTAGCACTAGTGCAGCGAAAAAAACTGTGCGTGCTACGCAAATAATAGAATTCTTGCTAAGCAATAGCTAAAACTACTATTATACGTTTTACTTAAAAATAGCGAATAACGTAGTTTACTATCGAGTTAGCAGCTTTATTGAGTTAGCAGCGCTACTCTACTAACACGCTTGCGCAGCAACAACGCGTAATGTCTTAACAACGCAACGTGCAAAAGTTTTATAATAAAAAAGATATTTACCTTGCTATCTCTAATATTCAATTAAACTAAGTTTTAAGTAAAAAACGCGCTGCAGAGATTTACAACGTTTTTTAAACAACAATTTAAGACTAATGCGCTAGACAACGCGCTTAACGCAACTGCGAGCCAAACCGCAAAAGCTTAACAAAGCTAAAGAAAAAAGTAATTGTACAGCGTATACTTAACGAGAGTTTACGTAGTGTACTACTCTCAAAGGCACACATACAAGATATAGCTAATAAACTACTAAGCAATTGCAAAAGCAACTCTACTAGCAAGAACTAAGTTAATAGGTTTATTAAGCGTACTCTTAAGCTGCGAACGCGATAGAGCTGTTTGTACAATTGCTAGCGAGCTGCCTGCAAAAACCTAGCGCTTATACTACTCTAGTTCGAGCTTGTTCAATTAATAAAGGCGAAGTATAGTATCCTTAATAAGAATACCTAGAACTTCGACGAAACAGGCTTTTTAATAGGCAAGATTACGTTTTAGCTTGTAGTAACAAGCTTAGATAAGCTTAAAAAAGCAAAAAAACTACAGCCTAGCAATCGCGAGTAGACTACTCTAATACAAGCCGTTAGCGCAACGAGAAAGCGCATTTTACTTTTTATTATCTTTGCTAGCAAAGTTCTAATCTCTACCTAGTTTAAGCTAGGTATACTACGCAACTAGGTTATCTAAGTTAGTTTAAATAGCTAGACGAGCAACGATCTAGAGCTTGCTTAGCTTAAACACTTTAATACGCATGCAAAATCTGTAAAAGCGTACAAGCTGCTTATTATTAACGGCTACAAAAGCTATATCTCGCTTGCTTTCTAGAACTACTGCAAGAAGAACAAGATTATTGCTTTTTGCATGCTATTTTACTTATTGCACTTGCTGCAGCTTTTTAACGTTGCTTACTTCGCGCTGCTAAAGCGCTTTTATAGCAATAGCATTTTAGCTTTAGCGCGCAACTACATCTACTACATTAGCAAAAAAACTTTTTTACTAGCTTTTAAAGCTGCCTACAAGTATACATTTACTAAAAAAAACGCTCGCGCAAGGTTTAAAAGCGCTAGATTAGTTTTATTTAACCTAAATGCAGTGTTATTGAAGCTTGATGTAAAGTTGCGCACGCTAACTCTACTACGGCGCAACAACGCTGCGTAAAAAGCAAAGACGCTACGCAACGCTAAAGAGCTAAAAGCTTAAACTACGCTTATTCAACAAAAAATGCAAAAGCGCTTAAGTTCTTTAGCGAGCTTCTTTAACGAGCAGGTACAATAGCTAAGTAAAAGCGCGTAGCAAATAGCGCATAATATAGTGTTGCTACAGAAAAAACAAGCGCGTATGCAAAGCGCGATTAAAGAGCTTACAAAGTGCAAAAGCTAAAAAAGGCAGTATATACAAGTAAAAAGACGCTAATAGTTAGTAAAGTGTCTAACTTAATTGCTAAAAAAAAGAGTAGTAGTCGTGAAAAAAGCGAGACGCTTGCGAAGAAAGTGCGCGCTAAAAAGCGCTGTAGCTGTTGCAGCAAGGTTAAGCACAACTTTTGCATTTGTAAAGTAAAAATAGAGAATGTAAATAATAGCAAAGAATTTAAAGTATAATCTACTGTAGTGTATAGTAAAAAGAATTGTTGTAGTATTGCGCAGCGTTGCTGCGCAAGCGTGTTAGTAGAGTAGAGCTGCTAACTTAATAGAGCTGCTAACTCGATAGTAAACTACGTTATACAGTAACAAAATGTTACGTATACAACTATTATAATTAGTTAAAAAACTATAGTAGCAGCTACAAATAAGCGTAGTATAATAATAAAAAGTATTAAATACACTAGTTATGTAAGCATATTACAAAGTAGTAGCCTATAAGTTTAAAAAACAAAAACTACTTAAAATATAATAATAAATTATGCGCAAAAAACTACGATACGTGTAAAAAAGCACATTAGCTTTTTTGCACTACAGAATGTACTATTTATAAGCTATAAAAAAATGCAATAAAATAAAATTTCAAAAACTAAAACTACAACAAGTTTTTAAAGCTATAAAAATACTTCGCTAACAAATGCAACTACTACGAGCAATAAAATATTCTAAAAAAATAAGCTTTAAAAGCTTTTCTAGCAAAAAACTAGTAGGCTACTAGACTTATAGTTAAGCTAGTAAAAGTGCTCTTAGCACAACCGTACAAAGCGTATAAAAAACGCAACTAAAATAAAACTACATAAAAGTAAAAGCAAAAGTTGCAAGCTAAAAGCTTATTGCACTACTTAATAGCAAAGCTGCCTAAACATTAGTTTCTCTAGAATAAATAAAAAAGAACAAGATACTTTACAAAGTTAAGAATTAACTAATACAAATAGTATTAGCTAATAGACAATTACTAGAATATAGAAGTAGTTTAATCAACTTAAAAACTTGAAAATTAAATTAAAAGTTGCAAGCATTAAACACTAACAGTGTATTAATATTATAAACTTTAAAAGTTCTAATATGTATATTAGGTACAACTAGCTACAAAAGCACAACTTAGATATTAATTAGAAAAACAAAACAATACGTTGCTAAAAGTTTAGAAACAAAGTTGCTATAGTACAACAAAACAACCTAGCAATTTAAAACTCACTTAAGAACAAAAGAATTAGCTAAATTTTACTTTACAAAATTGCGAGAATTTGTAAAAAAAACTTTTAGCAAATAAGCGTTATATAGATACCATAAGTTGCGCTTTTAAAAGTAAACAAACTACAATTTAACTTTTTTAAAAAATAAAAATAAAAGTTTAAAAACCTCTTTACTAAATAATAAACAGAGTTTTAAAAGTTTTTTAAAAAAAACAAAAAGCACAACTTAGCAAACTACTAAAAATAAAATTAAAAAATTATTCTTAAAGAAAGAACAAAACTGCGACTAAAACTTAATATATTCTCTAACTTACGACTAGCAAAAAAAAACTAAAAAAATATCTAGCGAGAATATATACAACTAAGCAAAAGCTTAATAGCTTTACTAATATTGTTTGTACTAAAAAAAAATAGAAAATTAAAACTATGCGTAGACTATTAACAGCTTAACAACGTTATACAAAAAAACAAATACTTACTACCACTTATTTAAAAGCTTATAAATTAACTTTAAAAAGTAAAATAAATTACAAAACTTAACGTACAAAATAGATACTATCGCATTAAAATTGCAAAAAAGCAAAAAATAGTTAATAGCTTTTAAAACTAGATAACGTACTTTACGAGTTCGTGCATTACACGAGTTCGTGCATTACTTTTGCTAAGCTTCTACTAAACTCTACTTTCTACGTAATACTTTAACAATAATACTAAATAAACTTTTCTAACGAACCTTAGATACAGCTTGCTTTTTAAGCTTTTAAACAAAACGCAACACTGTTTTAGCAACGCGTTTTAGCTATCTAGAATGTCTTTTATACAACACTAAGTAATTAACGCGCTAAACAGCTTCTACAAGCAAATCGCTAGCTCAAATTAAAGAATCTAACTAAGCTTAAAAAAGAAGTAGTTGTTAAGTATATACTTAAGCTTATTACGCGCGAATTTTCTTTTAAGCTCGCAGCTGTAGCTAATATAACCAATTTCTTGCGCGCAAAGCGCAATTTAGGCTAGGTTAGCTTAAACTAGCCTAGTACGTAGGTTAAGCACTGCTTTGAGTTTACAATAAAGTTTAATCGCAAGTACAATTACAAAAAAGCGCTTTGCGAGAATTTAGAAGTTATTTAGAGCTAGTTTCGCCTAGTAGCTAACATAAAAGCTAAGTATAGTATCTAGAATAAAAACACGTATAACTTTAACAAGTTAGGCTTTATAATAAGCTAGATATTAACTAAAGCAGTCGTTATAGCTTTAGAGAAACGAGAATAGCTAAAGGCAATATAGCAAAGCAATAGAAAGTAAACAATAGTTATCCAAAGCATCAACGCAATAGAGTAAGCTATTTTACTTTTTATTATTTTTAAAAGCTGCTATTACTTCTTTGCTTAGTACAAAAAAAAATTTACTTTAAAACTAGGTTATTGTAGTTTCTAAAAATAGCTAAACAACAAATAAGCTTAGGCTGTAGTAGTTAAAGTACTTTAACAAGTATACAAAGAAAAAAGTTGTAAGCGCTTATTAGCTCTTTATTATTAACAGCTATAAAAGCTACAACTTGCTCAATTTCTAGTAGTACTACACAAAGAAAAAAATTATTACTATTTGCATATTTCTGCACTTATTGCACTTTTTATAGCTTTTTAATGTAAGTTGTTTTGCTTTTTTTAAAAAAGCGTATAAGCGCTAAGCTAAAAATCTTATATGCAACTAAATTACTTATAACGTATTAAATTACCGAGCTAGCTAGATTACTAAGCTAGCTACTTTTCCTTAGCACAACCAACTTATCTTAAAGAACATTAAAGTAATTGCTATTAAACAAGAAACCTGCGTACGTCGTGCTAGTTTTAAATTGAAAAGCTTTTTCTATATTCTTTTAGCAAGTTTGAGTATTGTGCCTTGTATTACTATAGTTTTTACAGCGCCGTAGAGCTAGTTGTACTCTTTTTTAACTCTTTCTACTACGCGCTTTCTTTAATAGCTAAAGTGCTGTAAACGCTTTTAGCTACTTGCGATAATTTGTTACTATACTCTATTGTGCTACTTGTCTAAATCTGCTTTTGTTTTTGTAATTTTCTTTTTGTTGCTTCTTTAATAGTTTTTTTAAAACTAGAGATTCGATTGCGCATTAGCTTAACTTAATAGGCTATCTAGTAAAACTTTTTAACAAGCTAGTTAACTCTATGTTTTAGAGATAATAGAGAGAAACCAAGCTTAGTAGTAATAAGCTTTAATTGCAATTCAAATTTAAGCGTATTGCTTGAAGTCTTTGACTGCTACGGCGTTTCTAGTGCGAAAAGTAGTAGCAAGGTACGTAGCCGTACTTTAAAGCAATTAAGTACTACTTACGCATTAATAGAAACTAGCTTTAAAACTTTAAAAGCTTTTTTATAGTTCTTTGTTGTAAACACTTTAAAAAACGCGTTTTTAAAGGCTAGCAAGAAGCTTTCTTTGTTAATATAGAAAACGCGCTAGCGCGCTAAGTTTCAAACGCGTTAAAAGTACTTTAGCTTTAGCAGCAAAAAGCAAACTACATTTAGCAGCTAAAGAATATAAAAGAAATAAGCTAGCATGCAAAGCGTAAAAATCTTGTTTTTAAAGCAATAGTTTTTAAAATTCTAAAATTAGTAGCTTTTATAGCCGTTTAAAATAAGTAGCTAATACTTTTTTACCTAACGCGCTTTTGTATGCGCGTTAAAGTGCTTTAACTATTTAAAACTAAAAGCGTTGTTTGTCTAGCCGTTTTTAGAAACTAAAAGCTTCTAATTGCTAAGTATAAAATTCTTTTTGTACTATGCTAAAATATAAACGCGCTTTTTGTAGATAATAAACAGCGAGATCGCGTACCTTGCAGCGCAAATGCTTTGAATAACTATTACTTACTCTTAATTGCCTAGCTAGATTAGATTAAGTTAAGTACGTTTTTAAAAGCTTGTAACAACTTTTATAAACCTAATTACGCTTATTTAAAAGCTAGTTTTATTAAAGTTGTACACGTTATTCTCGTAGATGTTGTACTTAGCTTTAGTATTCTTAACAAGCTTAAACTACGCGCTAATTATTTTAAAATGTTTTTGTTGTATTCTTTGCTAGTTTTTTGCTTAATTAAAAGCTATTTTAAGCTTGCCTAAACGCGATACAAATCTTGTAACTTATTTTTTGCCTACTAGCTCTTTACTTTGCGCAGCTATTAGTTTATTTTTTATATTTCTTACTTTAAACAGCCAAAAGGCAAATTCTTGCGCATTAAAGTTAAGAATATGTTGAACAATTGTTTGCTCTTTAGTTGCAGTAAGCTTCTAGCAATTAAGTCGTGTTTAAAGTTAAAATGCAATTTTGTTAAGCTAATTAAAACGTTTTTAGTAATTAACGTTAAACAATGTAGTAGCGCGTCGTAGACTTTAAAATTAGTTAGCTTTATAAGCTTAAATTGCGATATTAATTTTGCTTTCTTGTTTAGTAAGTATTGCGTTGCTTAGTTAAAGCATTGTAAGCTAATAATAGAGTTAGTAGTGCTAAAGACAAGTAGCTAGCTTGGTAATCTAGCTAGCTTAGTAATCTAATACGTTATACAAAGTAGCTAACTTTTAAAATAGTAAAAAATATGTAGTTTTTTTAAAAATTTACTAACTTTTATTAAAAGTTTATTAAAGATTATTCTAAAACTACAACACTACTCTTAAAAGTTACTAAAAAAAATAAAAAATTAAAATAAACAGAAGTATAAGAATAGGCGTTTTAAAAACTTAAAAAAAAATTTACTACAGCACTAATGCTACAAATGCACAACTTAAAAAAAAAACTTAAGTAAAAACTAATACTTTAGACTACGCATTAAAAGCGATACTTTTATAGCGATGCAACAATAAAAAATAAAAACTAGTGTTTTACTATTTTTAAAAGTTTTTAAGAGTAAAACTTAATTACAACGTTTACAACAAAAAGCTATTAGCAATAATAAACGCTTTCGAACAATAAAAAGCGTAACTAAAAAAAGCAAAGCATTAAGTACAAGTGTACTTAGACTACTAAAACTTTACTAACTTTACTACAACTAAAAAATTAAATAAATAACAAGTTAGATAAGCTAAATTTATAGTAGATTACAACATTAAAATTTACTATTGTAAAAGAACTAACAACAAAGCTGCAAACGTGCTTAGTTAAAAATTAGATTTTATAGAAACTAACAAACTAGTTACGCATAACTTAGTATTACAACAAAACTCAAACAAAACTCTTAAATACAACTAACTACAATTAGCTAAAATAGCTAAAGTTACAAGCATTAAAAAAAATGCACTAAAAATAAAGCAAAAACAACTAGCAAAGATAAATAGTTACAAACAACACTTAAGCTATACAACTTATTTAAGAATTACATGCTTTAAAAACATATAAACACTTAGAAATTAACAAAATAGTTTAACAAGTTTGAAATAAGTACTTAATGCTCTACGTACAAAACACAGTTTAAAAAGCAATAAGCAACTATTTAAATTATTTAAAAAACAAACTTAAAAGACATAAGCTTTATAGATTATTTTAACTACTAAAACTACTCGCACGCTTATAAATTAGCGTTACAATAAACTTTATAGTAAAGCTTTTAAAATTGTTAAAACCTAAATTAGCACAGCTATGCAACTCGATCTTAGTAATCGTAAATTAATTAACTAAAAAATTACATTTGGTACTAACTAAAGAATTAATTATAGTAGAAAAAATAGCCTACGAAGTTACAAAAACGCTTGTTGCTAATTACAAATTGCTAAAATAGTTTATTACAAATAGAAACAAGCTATTTACATTAAAGTTTTAAAATACGTTTTTAGCCTAGTTAGAAGTTGCAAAGAAGCTATTAACTAGCTTTTACTCGCAAACAAACGGCTAGATAGAATAAACAAACTAAACGCTAGAATAGTACTTACGAATGTACGCTAACAAGTTGCAAAACAACTAAGTTAAACTTCTACTAACAGCATAATTAGCTTACAACAGCACAAAGTCTACGACTATAAAATACTCGCTATACTACGCAAACTATAAATATAAGCTAGTAGCTTATTAAAATCTAAAAAATATTAAAAGCATTTTGCTAGCAGTAGATAACAAGACTTTTAAAATGCAACAATTACATAATAAATTAAAGTAACAAATTGCTTAAACAAACTTTATAATAGCTAAGTTAGCAAATAAAAAAAAGCTTAAGAAACTAACTTTTAAAAAGAAAAATAAAGTTTTTCTCTTACAAAAAAATCTAAAAACTAAACAACTATGCAACAAATTAAACAATTTTTGAATAAAACTATTTAAAATTCTAAAAGTTAAAGAATTTGTATTATTTAAACTATAGCTAATTACGAGCATGCGCATACATCTAGTTTTTTATAAATTACTTTTTAAACTAGCACTACTAGACGCCGAAGTAGCAACTAATATTAAACTTAAAAACAAAAAGTACGAAGTAGAGAAAGTTAAAAACTTATAAAAGTTTAAAAGTTAGTAGAAATACTTAGTTAAATAGCAAAAATAGCTAGAGAGCTAGAATACATAGAAACTAATATAGAATTTTACAAACTGCAAGAAACTAGTGCGAACATATTACTAGCAAAATTTAAAAGCAAAGAATTCAAGTTCTTTAAAAAAGCAAAAAAGTTAAAAAAAAAAAAGCGAGTAGAGAAAAGTTAGTTTGTAACTAGCCTAAGTTAGCTAAAAGCAGTTTAAATAGTAGTAGTACAAAACTATTAGTAGAAGCTATACTTTTAGAATTAAGAAAAGCGCCTAGCTACGCTTTTTTAAAACGTTTTATTTTTTCAATTGTTGCTAGCTTATAAGCAAACAACTTTTTTTTTTACTAATAGTTGTATTAAATTAAGCACGAAGCTTTAGAACACGCTAACGAATTTTAAGCTTTTAAAACTCTACCGCTAAAAGCTTTTAACGCAAAAACTGCTGTTTTTTAGCAACAGCAGCAAACTTTTTTTTAAAAAAAAAAAAACTATATACTAAGCTAGAAGAAATATAGTCTAAACAAGTTTCTTTAGGCAAAAAAAAACACTTTAGACTTTTTAATAAGCAGCAATAGTAAGACTTCGCTATAAAATAATCTATTGCACGAATACGCGCAAAACAAGCGTGTTTACAAATAGTTAACTTTGCAAAAAAAAACACAAAAACCTTAAGCATAGTTAAATTTTAAAACTTAAAAAAATACAAAAAAAAGCTACGACACGACGAAGATTAGAGTTAACTTACTTTTAATGTACTTTACGAGTAGTTAAGCTATACAAGTTTGTAGAACACTTTTGCTAAGCTTTTACTAACTCTACCTATGTACACAATGCTTTAACAACAATACTAAATAAAACTTTCTAATAAACGTTAGATACAAACTGCTTTTTAAGCTTTTAAACAAAACGCAATACTTTTTTTGCAACGCGCTGCAGCTATCTATAACGTTTTTTAAACAACACTAAGCTATTAACGCGCTAAACAACTTTTACAAGCAGATTATAAGCCTAAATTAATAAATCTAACAAAAACTAAGAAAAGCGTAGTTGTTAAGTATATACTTAAGCTTATATTGCGCAGATTTTTTTTTAAGCTTGTAGCTGTAGCTAATATAGCCAATTCTTTGCGCGCAAAGCGCAATTTAGGCTAAGTTAACTTAAACTAGCCTAGTACGTAGGTTATGCACTGCTTTGAGTTTACAATAAAGTTTAATCGCAAGTACAATTACAAAAAAGCGCTTTGCGAGAATTTTAAAGTTATCTAAAGCTAGTTTCGCCTAGTAGCTAACATAAAAGCTAAGTATAGTATCTAGAATGTAAACACGTACAACTTTAACAAAACAAGCTTTATAATAAGCTAGATATTAACTAAAGCAGTTGTTATAGCTTTAGAGAAACAAGAACAGCTAAAGGCAATATAGCAAGGCAATAGAAAGTAAACAACAGTTATCTAAAGCATTAACGCAATAAAGTAAGCTATTCTACTTTTTATTATTTTTAAAAGCTAATACTACTTCTTTGCCTAGTATAAAAAAAAGTATCTACTTTAAAACTAGGTTATTGCAGTTTCTAAAAAAAGCTAAACAACAAATAAGCTTAAGCTGCAGTAGTTAAAGCACTTTAATAAGTATACAAAGAAAAAAGTAGTTAGTAGCTACTAACTACTCGCAATTAACAGCTATAAAAGCTATAACTCGCTTGCATTCTAGCAATACTACAAAAAGAACAAAATTATTACTATTTGCATGCTTTTGCACTTATTGCACTTTTTATAGCTTTTTAATGTAAGTTGTTTTGCTTTTCTAAAGAAAGCGTACAAGCGCTAAGCTAAAAAATTTATACGCAACTAAATTACTTATATTACAAAACTTAAGTTTTTGTTATGCTTTATACGCGCTTATAATGCAGCAATTACTTTTAGTAATATCTAAAAAAAGTTTCAAAGCGCTAGATTAGTTTTATTTAACTTAAAATAAGTTATAACAGCTTTTAACATTTAGTTGCGTACTCTATTACTACTACTATTTATTAACAACAAGCTTTAGCAGTTGCAAACTTTAAGCAATACTTTTAAACTAAAGTTACAATTAACGCTTGTAAAAGCAAAAATTTAAAAGTATATAAATAGCTTACTAACGTTTATAGTAAAGGCTTTTAAAAAAGTTTTAAAAAAAGCAGCTATTATTGCGTACAAGCTAGTGTTAGCGCAAAAGAAAATTGCAAAGCTTTAAGCAGCAAATAAAGCTGCTACGCAACGTAGATTGCATAAAAAAAAGCAAGTTTAAGTAAAAAAAACTTTAATAGTTAAGAATAAAGCTTGTTTAACTGCTCTAAAGAAGTTTAGAGCGCGTAGTAATAAAAAAAAGCTAAAAACGCAAGTGCGCGCTAAAGCAAGTGAACTATTTTAAAAGTAGTGTAAATAGTGTAGTTAAACTAGGCATAACGCACGTACGTATAAGCAAGTAGCAAAAATAAACTTTAAATAATATCTTAGGTTAAATTGCTTTATATAGAGCTAAAGTAAGCTGTTTTGCGCTAGAATAAAGTAGTTTTGGTAGAAGCTTAGCAAAAGTGTTCGGCGAACTCGTGTATCTAGCGAGCTCGTAAAGTACGTTAAAAAAAGTTTTTTTGTTGTAAGTTAATTAAGCTTTTGTACGTAGTAGCATTGTAAATTACAACGCGTTTGTACAATTTTAGCGAGGTTTTAGCATAAAGTAGCAACTTGCTTGTTCTAGTAACTCGCTTGTTTTCTACGTTATAAATAAAATTTAGGCTTTAGTATGTAAATAAAGTAACGTACTTTACAACTTAGCTACTTACATAGGTTAGCTACTTACTTTTGCTAAGTTTCTACCAAAACTACTTTATTCTAGCGCAAAACAACTTACTTTAGCTCTATATAGAATAGTGCAAATTAAAATATTATTTAAATTTACTTTTATTGCTTGCTTATACGTTTGCGCGTTATGCTTAGTTTAATTGCACTACTCGCAGCGCTTTTAAGTTAGCTTACTTTTTTTAGCGCGCATTTGCTTTTTTGCTTTTTTTTATTACTACGCGTTTTAAACTTCTTTAAAGTAGTTAAACAAGCTTTATTTTTAACTATTAAAAAATATTTTACTTAAATTTGCTTTTTTTTATACAATCTACGTTGCGTAGCAGCTTTATTTGCTACTTAAAGCTTTGCAATTTCTTTTGCGCTAACACTAGCTTGTACGCAATAATTGCTGCTTTTTTTAAAACTTTTTTAAAAGCTTTTACTATAGACGTTAGTAAGCTATTTAAATGCTTTTAAATTTTTGCTTTTACAAGCGTTAATTGCAACTTTAATTTAAAAGTATTGCTTAGAGTTTGCAACTACTAAAGCTTGTTGTTAATAAGTAGTAGTAGTAATAAAGTACGCAACTAAACGTTAAAAGCTGTTATAACTTGTTTTAAGTTAAATAAAACTAATCTAGCGCTTTGAAACTTTTTTTGAATATTACTAAAAGTAATTGCTGCATTATAAGCGCGTATAAAGCATAACAAAAACTTAAGTTTTGTAATATAAGTAATTTAGTTGCGTATAAAATCTTCGGCTTAGCACTTGTACGCTATTTTTAAAAGCAAAAAACAGCTTACGTTAAAAAGCTGTAAAAAGTGCAATAAGTGCAAAAACATGCAAAAAGTAATAATTTTGTTTTTTTTTTGTAGTATTGTTAGAGTTTAAGCGAGTCGTAGCTCTCGTAGCCGTTAATAATAAAGAAATAATAGTTTTTTATAGTTCTTTCTTTTGTGTAAGCGTTAAAGTGCTTTAGCTACTCTAAACTAAGCTTGTTTGTTATCTAGCTATTTTTAGAAACTGCAATAACCTAGTTGTAAAGTAGGTTAATTTTTTTGTACTAAGCAAAAAAGTAGTTTTTGCTTTAGAAAATAATAAAGAGTAGAATAGCTTACTTTGTTGCGTTAATGCTTTAGATAACTATTGTTTACTTTTTATTACTTTGCTATACTGCTTTTAGCTATTCTTGCTTTTCTAAAGCTATAATAACTAAGCTAGTTAACATCTAGCTTATTATAAAGCTAAACTCGTTGAAGTTGTACGTATTTTTATTTAGAATGCTGTACTTAGCTTTTATATTAGCTACTAGGCTAAACTAGCTTTGTATAATATTAGAATTCTTGTAGAAAGCTTTTTTATAGTTGTACTTTTAATTAAACTTTGTTGTAAGCTTAGAGCAACGTTTAACGAACGTACTAAGCTAGTTTACGCTAACTTAGCTTAGATTGCACTTTGCGCGCAAGAAATTAGCTATATTAGCTATAGCTACGAGCTTAGAAAAAAATCTACGTATAACAAGCTTAAGTATATACTTAACAACTACTTCTTTTTTAAGCTTAGTTAGATTCTTTAATTTGAGCTAGCGATTTGCTTGTAGAAGTTGTCTAGCTTGTTAATTAACGTAAACTACTAGTAACTCGGCTAAACTAGTAACCTAGCTAAAATTTCTTAGCACTAAATTCTTAGGTTCAAAGCTTAATAACGTTACTAATAGTAGAGCTATTTAGATAGTTTTTACACTATTTTAAAGCTTTACTCTAGCACTTTCAAACTAACTAAAAATTGCCTAAATAGAACTAGTATAGCTAGAGTTATTAAAAGTTATGTATAAAAAAACTTGCTTAGCTTCTAAACTCTACTTCTAGCACTAAACTACTATAATAAATAGTAACACTTTCTAGTATTTTTTTTATAGTTGTTGTTAAGTATTTATAAAGATTTTATAGCGTGCATCTTAGAATTACATTTAGTAAAAAATTAGAAAGTTACTAATACTTTTATACTTTCTAAGTAAAAATATCTATATATAGCTTATATAATCTACTATAACTATAGCTAATAAGTAATCTAGTTTATAGTTTACTATAGCTATATTAAGTTTGAAAAGTAATAAATACTTATTATTATAAATGATAACGTAATCTACTACTAAGCAGCTTAAAATCTTTTAGCACAACTAATACGTATTACGAATTTTTAATTTTATTGCTATTAAATAAAAAGCTAGCGTACGTTGTGCTTACATTTAATTTAGAAAATACTACTATATTTTTCTAGCACGTTTGCGCAATGTGCTTAGTTTTACTACAGTTGCTACAGCGCCGTAAAGCTAGTTAAGCTCTTTTTTAATTACTACTACTACGAGCTTTTTTAAACTGCTTAGTAGCTACAAAAGCTTTTGCAGCTACTTAGGCTACTACTTTACTATACTCTATAGTACTACTATGCTAGATTCGCTTGCGTTTGCGCGTTTTTCTTTTAGTTATTACTACTAATTGCTTTTTAAGCTTAGCAATCTAGGCTACTTAAAGCGCGTTCTAATGCAGCATACTTTTAGCACTTTTTACAAGCTAAAAAAAGCTAGCTTAAGCTATAACAAGTAATTAAGTAAAAGAATTGCGTACTAGCTTTAACTACGATCTAAACTCGTACGTATTGCTTAGTGTTTCTAATTGCTATAGTGTTTCTTGTAGTAGAGGTAGTAATAAAGTACGCAGCTATACTTTAAAACAATTAAAAACTACTTACGCGTTAATAGAAACTAGCTTTGCTACTTTAAAAGCTTTGCAACAGTTTTTTGTTGTAAACACGTTAAAAAACGCGTTTTTAAAAGCTAGCAAAAAGCTTTCTTTGTTAATATAAAACACGCGCTAGCGCGCTAAGTTCTAAACGCGTTAAAAGTACTTTAACTTTAGTAGCAAAAAGCAAACTACATCTAGCAGCTAAAGAATATAGAATAAATAAGCTAGCATGCAAAGCGTAAAAATCTTGTTTTTAAAGCAATAGTTTTTGAAATTCTAAAATTAGTAGCTTTTATAGCTGTCTAGAATAAGTAGCTAATACTTTTTTACTTAACGCGTTTTTGTATGCGCGTTAAAGTGCTTTAACTATTTAAAACTAAAAGCGTTGTTTGTCTAGCAATTTTTAGAAACTAAAAGCTTTTAATTGCTAAGTATAAAGTTTTTCTCGTACTATGCTAAGATGTAAACGCGCTTTTTGTAGATAATAAATAGCAAAATTGCGTACCTTGCAGCGCAAATGCTTTAGATAACTATTACTTACTTTTAATTGCTTAGTTAGATAAAATTAAGTTAAGTACGTTTTTAAAAGCTTTTAACAACTTTTATAAACTTAATAACACTTATTTAAAAACTAGTTTTGTTAAAGTTGTGTATATTATTATTGTAGATGCTGTACTTAGCTTTAGTTTTCTTAACAAGCTTAAACTACGCGCTAATTACTTTAAAATCTTTCTATTATATTCTCTACTTATTCTTCGCTCGATTAAAAGCTATTTTAAGCGCGTTTGAACGCGTTATAAAGCGCTTAGCCTAGTGTTTGCTAACTAACCTATTTCTACGTGTACTTAGTAGTTTATTAGCTATATCTACTACTTTACATAGCTAGAGTACGAATTCTTGCAAATTAAAGTTAAAAATGTATTAGACAATTGTTTGCTCTTTAGTTCTTGTAAACTTGTAGCCGTTAAGTAGAGCTTTTGCGCAAAAAGCGCGTTCTTAAGTGCAGTAAAAAAAAGTGCAGCGTTTAACATTAAAAGTAGCAGCAGCAGCGTAGTAGCTTTAGAACTCGCTAGCTTTTAAAGCTTTAAAAGCTAGCTAGAGTTTTTTTTTGTATTAAAGTAATAACGCGTTCGTAAGTGTAAGCATTGTAGATGCAAAGAAAAAGTAGTAAACTTAGTAGTTTTAAGCTGCTTAGTAGTTTAAGCTGCTTAGTAGTAAATTACGTTAATACTACTTTAAACTACTTAACTTTGTATGTAGAATCTAACTCTATTTACTAAATGTAACTCTAGGCTGCACGCTATAAATTTTTTATAAATACTTAACAATAACTATAGAAAAGAATACTAGAAAGTGTTACTATTTATTATAGTAGTTTAGTGCTAGAAGTAGAGTTTAGAAGCTAAGCAAGTTTTTTTATACTTAACTCTTAATAACTCTAGCTATACTAGTTCTATTTAGGCAATTTTTAGTTAGTTTGAAAGTACTAGAGTAAAGCTTTAAAATAGTTTAAAAACTATCTAAATAGCTCTACTATTAGTAACGTTATTAAGCTTTGAACCTAAGGATTTAGTGCCAAGAAATTTTGGCCGGGTTACTAGTGGTTTACGTTACTTAGTGTCTTTCGAGGCATATTATAGATAGCTGCAGCGCGTTGCTAAGAGAGTGTCGCGTTTCGTTTGAGAGCTCCAAGGGCAATCTGTATCTGACGTTCGTTAGAAGGCTCTAAGTAATGTTGTTGTTGAGACATTAGAGAGAGTAGGAGTTTTGGTAGGAGCTTGGCAAAAGTAGGCGACCAACCTGTGTGGGCGGCCAAGCCGTAAGGTACGTTACCTACATAAATTAAGCTATAGCACTGCCTTTAGCACTTTAAAATACTATTCTTATCTCTAAACGACTACGACTACGACTACACGCAAGACAAGCAGTTTACGCTGCTGGGTATCCTAAAACAAAGACTTCAGATCCCTTGAGAGAAAAACACGATGCACGAAGAAAACCGAAACAAAACGCCCAATCGCCTGGCCCGTCATCCATGATCAAAGAAAGGAAATGCTGCCCCCAAGAGGGACCGTAACTATGCAAACTATGCGTATTAACTCGGCGAATGCATACCATTATATGTCGCGGAAGGCAAAAAGTATGGACAGGTAAAGCCCAACAAATGCAACTAAACTATGCGCTCTACTCATCCGGCGTCTCCTCGCCCGAAGAGCTAAAATAACTCTGGTCGATTCTCAGTATCCACTCAATCTTCTCGCGCTCGCTGCGCGCGCGGAAAATATACGTATTGCTCCGTGCGAACACAGCCCACACGGTGTCGCCCGCCTGGCCGCGCTGAGCCACAGCAATACCGTTCGCATGCGCACCAGCACCACCACCGCCACTTAGCAGACGCGCAATATGCGGCGAGTGGTCGACGCGCGAGTTGGACAGGTTGATAGCGTTCAGCTCGTCGCCTTCGACAGAGTAAATGTGTAGGTACGGTTTCCGCAACTCGACGAAGCGGCGTATCCAGCGGGAGTTGGTCACGTCGGGCGTAAGGAGGTAGCCGCCCTTGAGCAGATTCGGGTTCTTGGAGACGAAGCGGACGGTAGCGGTGAGGCTGGGTGGGGTTGGCGAGGGGGATGGCGGCTGTGTTGCGAAAGCCGCGCCGTTGGTGGGCGGCTCGAGGTTCGTGGGGTTGAGGATGATTTCCGCGGGTTCTTTCTTGGTTTGCCAGAGGTGGATGACGCGGGTGAGGAGCGCGGCTTGACGGTCGTCGAAGGTGGAGGTTGGGGTGGAGGACGGGAAGGACGTGAGGGCTTTGGAGGAGAGGACTGAGCGCGCCGTTTCGATCTCGGCGATGCGGCGGCGCCGCTTTTCGGTCGAGATGAAGTCGCGGACGAGGGAGACGCCTCGGGGGGTCCAGCCGCTGAGGTGTTCTTCGCCTTTGATGTAGTCGCCGAGGGTGTTCATGCGCCAGAGGTCGGTTGCCCGCTTGACGCTTGTGGGTCGGATCGTTACGGAGAATATGCCTACTGTTGAATGTATGACGCGTGTCTGGTTCCACAGTCGTGCGAAAATGGAGGTCTCCCTGACAAATTTCCGGCTCCGGATCTGCAACGAGAGATCTAGAGTAAAAACCATTTGGTCCGAGAGCTTTGCGGAGTCTACGTTGAAGAGGAGAGAGACTTGCACGCGGTACTTATCGGGTGTTACGCGGTCAAGCAGCAGGGAGCTGTGCATAGAAGAGTCCCATTGCCCTACAAATGTGACATTGGCTGTTCCATCGGCGTTTGTTTTTACAGTAGGTGGAGATACGAGTTTAACTGGCACTTCCCTGACAGGACTGTCGAGGCCTGGTGCATTGCCCGAAGCATCGAGAAGCCGAATGCGGCCAACACGCATCGAGGTCACGTTCTGCCACTGTAATGTTTCTCCGGAGGTATGCGTGAGGTTCACGACAATACGGCGTTGAAGACCTTGATGTAGCTGGTACACTCCATCGTCCATGACACCGTCCTGTAGAACCTCGACAGGCTGGTAGGTGCCGTCTTCTGATATCTCTTGAACTTGAATCCTTGAGAAGATGTCATGGGAATCCTCAGAGTAGAACTCTGATTCTGGAAGACGAGCATTGCGGCGCTTCTGTTTCGGTATCGCTGCCGAGTCGCGCATGTCATCCCAGCTCAGTAGCTTGTCGAGATGCATTGTAGAGACCTTTGCGAATATTGATACTCGTAGGAAAGTTGCGCGGGGACTTGGAAAAGGCAGGCTCATGCTGTGGACGCTCTCAAACCGTATTGGTCCTTCGTCGAAGTCGCGGATCATCTGAGTGGTAGTGGCTCCACTCTCATCCGAGATGCCGGGCACGAAAAGTTGAGCATGCACTTGTGTACCCTCCCGCTCTGGGAACCCGATCAAGTCATGCATTACCACGTTGAACTTCAACGTGGTTGAAGGAGCCTCGGCGGACGATGGTTCAAGGGCAAGCCGTATTATACCGATGACGTTGGCGGTATAAGGGGATATTACATCAAGTGTAAAGTCTTGAACTCGGGATTCGAAAACCGCAGAGAGGGGAACATCAACGTCTCCTATTCGGGAGAACTCGGGCATGCAAGGCTCTGAGAAAGGATTTTCGAGACTGAAGTGCTGGAGATATTCTGGACGGTTCATATACTGGTGGACTTGGTGCATTATCCTTACGCGAAAGCGTAGCTTCTGCAACGACCACAGATGAACGACTTGGCTCTTGAAATCAACGACGCGTATGCCCACACATGGTTTTGGAGCCCGGTCCAGAAAGTCATCGTCTTCTCCAGGGATGCCATTCAGAACTAGGTCGTAAGACGAGGCAAACGAATGGCCTACGTCAACAATACAGAATTGGAACACGACGTGTTTGTCCATCTGCTGACTCATGACCTGTGCCTCCTTCAATGTTGCCGCATTCTGGAGGATCGTCTCCGCCATGGTAACGTATTTGCGCTGTCGCCATCGCTGAGAAACTAGTCTAGCCAGCTCCACTTGCTTGTCGGACGGTTCCGTTGAGACGTCACCGTTGATATCTGGCGGTGGCTCATGTCCAAGCTCCTTCAATTGCTGGTGGAACGCCGCTTTCTGCTCTTGCAGCTGCTTTTGCATCTCTTCTTTGGCTGTTCGAAGGTTTTCCTCCATCTTGGCCTTTTCCTCCTTGATCTCCTCTATCTCGACATTTGCCTCTTCGGCAGATTTGAGCTTCTCCTGATATTCCTCTTTCTGTCTGTCTAGCTTCTGTTGCATATCTTCTTTGACCTGTCGCAAACGATCTTCCTCTTCGCCTGGTTGCGGCGTAGAGGGCATTGTCAAGATGGTATCCATGGAGAAGTTATCCAGAGTGCCGGTAGAGGCATACTTTTCCCGAACCGGGTAGGAGCTCACGGAGTCCATATCTTCTTCTGTGTCAATTCGGCTTTCCGGGCGTGTTTTCCGTGTCTGGCGTAGTCTCTGCATGTCCTCGAACAACGCGTCAAACTCCTCGTCGTTGAGTGCAGCAATCTTCTGGTCTGAGCCTAGGACGGCAGTGACGGCTTCCTTCCGGGCGAAAGACCAGTCCGAGTCCCGTCCAGAACGCTGGAAAGGAGCTGGAGACTCAGCTCGCGGGCTTTCCGCATCGATGTCTGACGTAGGGACGCTGACTGTACTCCAGGCTCTGCCGTGGCCCGGTCGCGGTGAGGGAGAATTGAGTTGGCTAGCGACAATGGTGTGGCGAAGCAGGCTTGTGCCTACCTCTGCGCGTTCGGCTCGAGCCTCTTGGGGATTGTTGAAACGGAAGATGTGGAAGTCGCCCAGGATAATGCGGAAGCCACTCCTCAGCCGCTTTGGCTTGTCAATGCGAATACCATTAACCATGACGCCAGCATTTTCCCGAGGAATCACTGTCACAGCACCATCTACGTTTTCAAAAGTGCAATGCTCATGCAGAATCTGTGAGCCATTCAGCCTGATCTCGGCTGTTTGGCCTGAGGCATCTACGTTCCCGACTGTAGTCGTTCCAGGCTTAAGATTGTAGACCAGGCATTCAGCGAGCAGCGGATCATCGCTCAAGTTGACCAAATGTGGCATCTTCTTGGGTGTGGACAAGCCAACAAACCCTTTCTCAATGCTGATACCCAGCTCTTCGAGTGCGGCCTCGCGCTCCTTGTGGATCTCCTCTGTCTTTAGAAGCTTTTCTTCCCACGTCTGATTGAGGTCTTCGTACAACTTCTCAGATTGGCTCAGCTGCTCTACGATCTCGGCCTTTGAAACCTTCTTGATGCTGCCATCCGGCTGCGCAATGGACACCATTTGCTTTTCCAATGGCGTATCGGGCGCATATTGCTCTTCTGCAATCCCCGGGACACCGCCGCCACCACTGAGTTTAGAGCGCAGCTGTGCCAGTTCCTCCTTGAGTTCTCTTATCATCCGCGCGTTCGGATCCTCGTTGACTACAGCATGATTCTTGATGCGCTTGGCAGAGTCGGCGTATCGAAGCGTAGAGAGCGTTTCCTCAAAATTGATATCGGCAGGGGAGATGGCGGCAATCATAGCAGTCAAACTGTTGCCACCCAGGGAATCTTTCAACAGCCATGTCAAGATTGAGTCTCGGTACGGGACCTGCACCTTCTTCTTCTTCCCCTCGGACAAATCGGCAAGCGAGGCAATGACACGACCGAGGGTGGATAGGGATCTGTTGATTTCCGCCCCTTCTTTCAGGCGGGCGCCGGTGGCTCCCGTAGAGTTGGCACGCTCTGAACCAGCCAGATCGACCAAGCTAATCTTGGCCACCTTCTCCCCACTCATGCTTGTCTCGACATCGTGGCGTTTCTGGGTCAGGGTGAGGGTAAAGACGGCGTGCGACCGAGACGAGGTTTCGTTCATGTTGGTCGCGGCGACGGTACGGGCCTTGTTCCCCTCATCCATCAAGTTCTCGATTTCAGCAAACGAACGAACGACCAACTTGGCCAAGTCTTCCACATACGGCCCCGTCGACGGATGCTCGCGGACCCTGAGATTCCCCTTTGTGGAGGGATTGAGAAGATCGCGGACGCGCTCGTTGTAGATTTCCAGATACGACACCTCGACGGTGCAGCTCACATTCTTGTCCTGCTGTATGGCGGTGATCTTCTCGAACATGTTCTGGCAAATCTTCGGGATGACACCATACTCCTGGCCATAGCCCATCATGGAGTAGGATTTGCCCGAACCCGTCTGGCCATATGCGAAGATGCAGTTGTTGTAGCCCTGGAAGGCATTGTCGAGGAGCGGCTTGCCCAGGTCGACGAAGAGGTCGTCCTGGCCGGCATAGTTGGGAGCGTTGCGGTCAAAGGACCAGTACGACTTGTCGAAGGCGAAGGTCTTGGTGCCCTCGAGGACGGCTTTGGCAGTCTTGCCTTTGGCGTCGGCTTGGGTGGGGGGGGAGATGACGGTCTGGTCGCCCTTCATCTGAATGATGCATTGTGCGCGGCGGTCGATTTCTGGCGGGCATTAGATGGATGGAAAGAAGAGGCACAGCGGCTGCAGGGCCACGCACCTCGGCCATTGAAGGGCCGGCACCGCACCACGACCTTGATGTTGCCTCCGCCGGACGCCATGGTGGGTGGTTGTGGAAGGCTGCGAGCGTGCGTGGGCCGAGTCGCACCGGGGCAGCAACGTCGCAGAGGGCAGAGAGAAGGCCACGACTTGGGGTTGTTGTCGCGCCGGCGCACCAGACCAGTTCTTGAGATTGCCCGCGCGCACCCCAGCACCGGTCGTGGTGCGCCTCCTGCAGCAGCCCGCGCCCGCGGCCATGGGCGACCCCTGCGCCGCCAGCGAGGTCGCCGTCAGGGCAGAACAAAATCCAGAGCGGCACTGAGAGCACCCAACACTCGACAACACCTGCCCTCCTGCACTCCTGCACTCCTGCACTCCTGCACTCCTGCACTCCCGCTTGAACGCCGACCCTCCACCGCCAGCCCACCTGCATGTCTGCCCCCGCTGCTGCCCCCGCCGCTGCCATGTTCGCGCCGCCCGTGAACCGCGCCATGCACGCGCTCGACCGCAGCTTCTTCCGCAAATCCGTGGCCACGGCGGCCGCCCGCATCTTCGCGCCCCAGGACATCGCGCGATGCCGCACCGCCCTCGACCGCAGCCACGACGCGCTGAACCTGGCCCGCCTCATGCCCGTCCGGCCAGACCCCGACGACGCGCGCGCCCAGAAAGGTGGCCGCTGTCTGCTGCTGCGGCCCGACGTCGTCCCCAACGGTAGGCCTGGCCCCGCACGCAACGCTGCCAATGCTGAGTCTGAGTCTGAGTCTGAGTCTGAACGCGCAGCCAGATCCGTCCACCTGGAGCCCGACGCTGCAGGCCCTTGAGCAGAGCGGCACCGTCGGCGTCATCCCCTTTCAGCTGCACCTGGACTACGGCTTCTTCACCTATCTGGACATCATGAACGCCATCATCCCGCCGCCCGACTCGAAGCACGCCGACGAGATCCCCACGGGCTACAGCCAGGCCGGCCACGTCGCGCACCTCAACCTGCGCGAGCGGTACTGGCCCTACAAGCACCTGATAGCCACGGTGCTCGCCGACAAGAACCCCACCGTGCGCACCGTCATCAACAAGCTCGACAGCGTCGGCGCCGACAACGCCTTCCGCACCTTCCAGTACGAGGTGCTCGCGGGCCCCGACGACATGAACGTCACCCTGCACGAGCAAGGCTGCACCTTCGCCTTCGACTTCGCCAAGGTCTACTGGAACAGCCGGCTGCACACCGAGCACGAGCGCCTCTGCAACCTCTTCAACGAGGGCGACGCCATCTGCGACGTCATGGCCGGCATCGGCCCCTTTGCCGTGCCCGCCGGCAAGAAGAAGTGCTTCGTCTACGCCAACGACCTCAACCCCGAGAGCTACAACGCCCTCGTCGGCGCCGTCAAAACGAACAAGGTCGGCGAGTACGTGCGCCCCTTCAACATGGACGGCCACCAGTTCATCCGCACCGCCACCGCCGAGCTCCTGGATACAGAATACTCCGCGCCAGTGTATCCCAAGAAACGGCCCTCGCGAAGCGACCCCAACGCCGCAAAGCCCGCACCCACGAAAACCCTCGTGCAGCCCCGCATCTTCTCCCACTACATCATGAACCTCCCCGCCTCCGCCATCACCTTCCTCCCCTCCTTCATCGGTCTCTACGCCAACATCCCCAACACGTCGTCCTCAGATATAAGGAAGCTGCTCGCCCCACACACGAGCACCCCACTCCCGATGATCCACGTCCACTGCTTCAGCACAAAGAGCGACGACAACGTCGCCGAGACGCAAGAAATCTGCGCCGAGATCAGCAGGCAGCTGGATTTTGAAATTACGCCTGAGAGGGAGGATCTGAGCGTCTGGGATGTCAGGGACGTGGCGCCGAAGAAGCGGATGTTTTGTGCGAGTTTTCGCTTACCGGAAGAGGTGGCGTTTAGGGAGGGGTGAGGGTGCTGTGTTGTATGTTTGACATGTGCTCACGGGCGACAAAATACTTATGGATGGGATGTATATGTAGGCCTCATCCTCTTCACTTGGGTTGAAAGGTTCGTGCAGATACCCATGATAATAAATAGATCAAGAACATCTGAGATTCTGATCGTCTAGAACTCTTCTATTCGAGCAATGCTTGTGAGTCCAGGAGAACGGAAAATTAGACTTCTATCGCCAGTCGCTTGAGAGTCACACCCGACCCCTTTCTCCGTGTCATGTACCGCCGCCCTTGGAACCTCTTATATGCTCTCTCATCCCACATCACTCACCACGTCGGCTCAGCCCCTTTGCCAGCCCAATCCCCGCTATTCCCACCACCGTCACCACCACCGGAATCGCCGCCCGCATCCCCACTCCACTCATTCCCTGCACCACCCTGCTCCCCCGCCGCACCTCCCCAACCAGAATCATTCTTCCACACTCCCACCTTCTCCTCCTCGACCCTACCCTACGCCTTGACACTGCCCTTGCCCCCCTCCTCAGACGCGCCCCGCGAATGCGCCTGCACCCACGACGCCGTGCGGTCGCGGCCCACGCTCTCTGTTGCGCGCGACGGCGGCGGCAGCGCTTTCGCATCTAGTACTGGTCCTTGGTGTTGGCGCTCGGGTGGAGGCTTGGTGTTGACGGCTTCCATTAGCTTGATGTAGGACTCGATGAGGTCGTCTTGGGGGAGCTGCTTCAGCTTATCTTTGATAATAGCGGTAGGGGCTGGCGCAGGAGCAGGAGGTGGTGGAGGAGCGGGTTCCGCATCTGGGACCTCGGATCCGAAGAGTTTCCGCAGGATGGGGCGTGAGCGGTATTTGAAGCGGAAAACGGCATACTGCAACACAATAGGTTAGCTCAACTCAGCTCAATGAAACGGTTTGGAGACTCTCGATAGCCAGCGCGTGGCTCAACCGAAGTCAAGCAGGGCAGTCAATCGATCACTCAGTCAGTGCAAAGCAACGCGCCCATGTACTCACCGGCTTGAATAGCGAATCCACATACTCGGGCCGCCCAACCATGTGCGTGTACTTGGTGCCCTTTCCCACGCGCACCTGATGTTCGAGCAGTTTGTCGTCTGCGGCCGCTTTGCTGACTTTGTAGAGCGGCTCCGCGGGCACGCTGCGCAGTTTCGCGTCCTCGGGGATCGGGTGCAGCGGTTTCGAGGGGGTGGGCGGTGCGGGAGGCGGGAATTGCCAGTGCGGGTTTGTGCTCGAGGAGGCGGAGCGCAGTTGGCGGTACTTGGTGAGGCGGGATTTGGAGGAGCTGGGGTGGCTGGGGGGTTTGGCGGGTTTGGTGGAGGCGTCTTTGTTGAGCCAGGGAAAGGTTTGGGGGGCTGCTGTCCAGCCGCCGGCGGTGGTGTTCTGGTTCCAGGCGTTGTTAACTTGTTCGTGAGAGGGCTCTTGTGTCCAGCCGCCGGGTTGTTTGACGGGTTCTTCGGGTTTGTGCAAAATTGTGTCTGCCCAGGCGTTTCCCACGTCCGTCTTTGGCTTGCTCCAGTCATTGTTATCAGCAGCCGTTCCTCCGTTGTCCCAGCCAAAACCACCGCCAGAGGTATCCTTCTCCTTTGTCGTACCCCAGGTGTTGGCTTGTGTAGCCTTCTTGTTTGGATTATAGTTATCCCAGCCCGAGTCGCCTACAGCTCCCCAACCGTCACTCTTCTTCTGGGGGTCGCTAGCAAAGTTATTGGTAGTCCAACCCTTCTCATCTTGACGACTCGTGTTGCGGGTCTCTCCTCTGTCAGTACCCGCAGGTGCGCACCCGCCAGAGTCAATCTTCTCACCCCAACTGTTCTGTGGGTCTCCACCATTGATGGATTTGGTAGGCTTATTCTCTAGACCATCGTCGTTGTTCCAGGCACCAGGCATGTTCTCCCCGCTATAGTCTTTTGCCCAGGAACTCTGATTCCAGCTGCTGCTGCTCAACACACCGTTGTCCCCTCCTGGTACTGGTTTCAGATCTGAGCTATCCGCGCCCCAAGTACCGTTTTCGTGGGAGCTTTCCTTTAACTTCTTTTCTGATCCCCATTTAGATTGTGAAGGTTTTTTGCTTCGGTCCCAGCTAGAGAAACTATCTTCTTTCTGCGTTGCCCCCCACGAGACAGGACCTGATGTTACGCTGTCACTATACTTGGTCTTCGTGTTACTTATAAGACTTTCCATAGCGATACCAAATGGCGGAGGTGGTTTAGCGCCGGCGGCCTGATGGTCCTCGTACTTGCTCAAGCTGGGAGCACCGCCTGCGCACCCCCACGTTGGGGCTGGCATGGCCGGTTGATCAGCCTTACCCCTCGTGCGCTGGTTGTGCATGTTTGCCTTCTTCGACTTGCTTCCTACATCTTCAACTGAAGGACTAGAGACAATCTCCCACCCGGAAGCCACCGAATTTGCATCTTGTATTTCGGCAGTATTCCAGCCGTTGCTATCTTTAACACTCCAAGGAGAAGCTTTGTCGAAGGTGCTACGAACGGAGCCTGGAGGACGATATAGTTTTTCGTGACTACTTCGGCTTTTTGAGAACGATAAAGACGGTGGACTGCGGACAAATGTGGAATTTGTCTTGCTCCAAGTACTGTGTGCATCGGACAGATTGTCAACATTAGCCCAGCCGTTATCTTCACTCGCCAAGACTGTCTCTTCGATTTTCCAGCGCTGTTGAGAAGGTGACTTCATATGGCTCTGTGGCTGTAGAGAGGTTGGGGCAGTCTTTGAAGGCGCATCATCCCAGGTACTCGAGGCTTTAGATGCTCTTCCATAGGGCATAGTACTAGTACTATCCTTTGGTTGCTTTGTTGCCCAGGTCTCCTCGGTAGCCCAGGAGTCTGAACCGTTATCCTGAGGCAAGCTCCATCCATGTGGTGGCTCATCTAATTTGGGCATGCCTAAAGGAGATTGCAGAGGTCCATATGGGGAGATAGGCCATGCTCCGGGGGGCTGAAGAAGCTGAGCGTTGAAAACGGACTGATCCTGATCTTTATACGCAGGAGGAGCATCATCTTTCTGCTTGTACTCCTCTACTCCCTGCTTGACAGCTGTTTTCACAATTTGGCCAAGCCACTCGGGGTCGACAAGAGGTACGTTGGTTGAAATACCATCCAGGGTCCGGTTCCGGTATTGCTCTTTTTCAACTTCTCCTTTACTGAGAGGCGGCGGAATTGGTCCCGTGCCATACTGGTAACCCGGAGATGGTATTCTACCAGCATTCTTGCCAATTGGGCTTGGTGGTCCGTCTCCTCGGCGTGAATGTGTACGACGACTCTCATGAGAGCTATGCGCCCTCTGCGCAACTGATCCCTCCCTATTATGTACAGTCTTTGCATACGAGTATGGGCGCGGCAGTGGTGGAGGGGGGCCGTCTCCACTCTTGATAGAGCGTGCAGTGGCCTTGAGGCTTCCATTGCGGTCTTTGCGAATCCCAGGCAAACTACGGTCGTCGTAAGTAGACCGACGATCTGATATGTTCCACTCTCTAGGTTGTCCATCAAAGCCCCATGAATGATCCGGCGCATCGTTAGCTCCATCAAGGTTGAATCCCGGAGCTTTCGCAGTAGACCCAGGACCTCGATGGCCGGCACAGCGTAGAACCACGACTTCAATACACCCGATGTTATCTAATATGTTGGGGGAACAGACATCCGGAGCATCATCCGCCGTAGCTATATCATGTCAGCGATAGTATACAACGTACGAGAAAAAAATGTTTACTCATGTTGAACTTTTCAAACAGCCAATCCCGCGCAAGCATGGCGCCATTGCTATGCTTCTCTTCTTTTTGACGGACCCGGAAATCCACCACTGCTCGGCGATCTGCCGGATGTGCCGGATCGCGCAGCTTCAGGCCTAGGCGATTGCGATTGCATTGATACACGCCGTCTATGAACACGTACATGGCCAGACCAGGAGCGATGAAGCCATGAGAGGTAAGGTGGACGGCAAACGGCCTCGGCTCGCTAGGGACAGCAACGAACGTCTCGACGAACCCATCTCCGTAGAAAGTTCCGAATTCCTGCAGCTTTTGTTGAGATTCTGAGAGCTCAATGAAGCAGGAAAGATCTTTCAGTGAAGGCATCGAGGGAAGCGCTTCGCATTGGCACTCGATTCTTCACGTCTTGGTCGGGCCGTCTGACTATCTCAGTCTCGTTGATCGATCCCGGGGAACTGAGGAGTTTGATAGTAAAAATGAGCCGTATGTGGACAAGAAAAGTGTCGAGTGAGACACTTGCAAGGTTGCCAAGGCGACGTGTCTCCCTCCGGGCAGGAAGATATCTTTTGATCTCCGGACTTGACGAGAGGACGGTTTTGAGTTTTATTATCAGGGAAGATTATTTATATACTCAGTCAAGCCACCACGATCGGGGCCTATAGTGGATCCAGGTAAGAGCATGCGCCTCTAGGGATATTGAAGCTTTGCCATCGCAGCAGGTGCGAACGACTAAAGGCGGTCTGCTTCGTTGCCTTCACATTCAGGAGATGGCAAATATACCGATTGGTTCCACCGCCAGTCCACAGCACATTGAGGCCGATCGCGGCACGATATTTGAGGGCACTCGCGTCGAGGATCAGTCTGCTGTGAATTGCAAGCAGTGTGAACTTGTGACCATCTTGTAACCTTACAGTTATTGAGCAACAGCGTAGCTTGAAGGAAAGGGAGGCGAACAACACCAAGTCTGGAAAGCTAAGAAACCTGTGCGGTGCCGCGATGCCGCGATGCCGCCATGTTGAGGAAAGAGCGTTTTGTCACCGTCTAAATTAGGTCTAGTGCGAACATCGATAACGCGACCGCGGCCGCGGCTCCCGGCCTCATCAACGTCACGCTTCACGAGCTCCTGAAGTCCTGCACGAACTGTCGATTATCGACGCTGCACAGAGCTATCAAGCGCGCTCATTCCCGCGTACCTAGCTAGCAACCTAGATTGGTGTATAAGTGGTGATTGATGTTCATTCCTCGTCAATTGTTGTCGTTTGTGCGTGTGCGGCTTGGTGGTATACTTATTGAACATACCTCACAGAATACGCGAGTGCTGGACATAGTTTCGAAAGAATGCAAAACTCTATATGCATAGGAGTCGGAAGAGATGTTTGCAGGGAAGATCAAGACTCGAGTACTGGAACTACTCTGATAGCGTGCAGAAGAGCAAGATTCGCAGCAAAGAAGACTGTCAGCAGCTTGTGCAATAGACTGGCACGCCCTAAAAACCTGTGTTATAAAGAGATGGGATCAAGAGAAGGTAAAGAGCGTATAGAGGGACATTCAGCAACAATTGATCGGTTCGAAGTTCGGTAACAGGAAAACCCCTAGTCTTATTCACTCTTATTGAGCGATCGCCCATGTCACTGGCCACGTTCTGGCTCCTTCTTCGAAAATGCAACTTCAGCATATCATAAACTGTAGTACACTAGAGGAACAATGGGTCGTCTTAAAATGCATAGGGGTAAGGGGGCCTTCACTATGCCATTGATGGCAACTGACAATAGCTACGCCAGACACTCATATGTGCAGACAATCGCATTCACTGCGTCTCTAACTGTTCCGGTTGCCTAGCGCGTTCAATAACGCGTGACGTCGAATAGGCACACACATCTTATAAGTGAAGTCCAGCTCCCGCGTCGAATCGCTTTCGATAGATCCTAACAACAACCCTCCATTGCAACCATCACGGCCTTCCAGCTCGCTGTGACCTATTCAAGATGGACTTTGATGAGAATACACCGTAAGTCCTTGCACTCCAACCGCTATACACCTGTTTGGCCGCAGATCTACTGACATTACAAAGATTATATTTGTGGCCCAAGAACAATGACGGGCAGATTTACGACGGCGAAGGGTAGAGTATCCTCGCTCACTCATCACACTGTTTAGTGCTAACATACAGTAGTAACTACGTCTATGCATACACGAGGGACTCCAAGCGCATGCCAAAGCGCATCTCCTCGCCCGAAGACTTCAACGCCTTGAAGGAGCAAGTCCTCACAGCCATCAATCTCGTCAACCGAGACTGCGGCAACATTGCCTGGATCATCACGAAAGACCCGGCCATGGCCGCCGCTGAACCAGAACGCAATCTCATGCCTAAAATGTACAAGAGCGTTCTCCCAAGTGCTTCAAAGGCTGACACGGCTGACCACCTCAGAGACTGGGTGCACCCCGTCTATACGTATGACTTCACTGCAGCATGCAAGGACATGATCGCGGAGAAGATGCAGCGCGCCCAGCGCCTGTACGCGCACGACATGGCAGACAAAGGCCTCATCGACGTGCTCGTCAAATGGCACTGTCCCGCCGTCGACGCGTCCGCAGAAACATGCCTCAATGCCCGCATGGTCGCAGTCACGCAAGAAGAAGCCCAGATCATGCAATCCGTTGTAAGTAAACCCCCACTCCAAACCCTCTCTCGACCCACAGACATCTAACCCCTCCTCTTAGTGGAAAATGAACTACAAATGCGTAGACTGGAATACCCAACACGAAGACAAATCCACCACCAAACACCCCACCTGGGTGCCCCCATCCCGCAACACCGCCCACCCCCCGCCAGACCGCTGGGGCGGCTTCTACGCCTGCGTGACCCTCGCCCAGTTCGCCGCCCTGCAGACCCTCTCGTCCGTCTGGCGCCTCACCGTCACTGCCACCCTGCGCCCCGCGCACATGACCGCCACGCAAGAGCAGGAAATGGAGACCTACTACGTGAACCGCCGCCGCCTCGAGCGCGACGTCATCTCCAGGGAGAAGCAGGACGCGGTCGCGGCTGCGGAAGCTGCGCGCGAGGCTGCCGAGCGCGAGTATTGGGTGCGGCGCGCAGCGACGTATGAGAATACGTTGCTGGACAGCGTTAATTGGGACAATGAGCTGGAGCTTCTGTGTGGTGATGACGAGTAAGGGTCTGGCGGGTAGCAGCGTGCAGTGTCGGGTTCTGCGGGTTCTACAATGGGGTTTGGAGTGCGATACGCTGATGTGGGTGCATCTCAGCGTGTGCTCTTGATAGCGTAGCAGTCTTTCATATATGGGTAGCGGGATCACTTGAAATTAACTACGGCACACTATTGAAACTTAATCTTCATGACGTGCACGCGATTATCTACTCTAGCTCTATCCGCTCCTGTAGGTGTATACCATTCCAGCGCGCTCAAGAAAAGAAGAGAGTTAGATTTGATATAGTAGTATTTCATACGGCATGCTAGGTAATGTGTTATTAGTGCGATGCGTAGAGGGCTGCGGGTCGGATTGAATTTTGCGTTGGCAGAATAGGGGGTTTAAGCTTGATTTTGCTCGAAATTTGCGTACACGACAGTGGTGTATAGTTGCTTTATACCATCCTTGGAGGATCGGACGTAATTGTACAAACCATGTTGTAATCTAGCACAGTAGGTAATGCAACATGTAAAAAAAGTGGTTTATGATATGTCCCGCCAGTATGTAAAGAAAGTGGTATATGTTATCTACCCCGGCCAGTATGCAGATGCCTGTGCCCATATCCTGGTATCTCCCTCGTTTCCTATAAAAATCGACAGAAAGATGGCCAAGTAGATCGAAGGTCTATGTCGTAACGGCGTATGCACACCTGCTCAAGAACCCGCCTTCATGCTTCCGCAAAGCGAGCACGTCCACCACTGATGCTCCATGAACGTGCCGCAATTCAGGCAATTCCATCCTATACGGCCCTTGGCTGGCTCGAAGGGTGTCTTCGCGCTGGGGCCACGCAGTCCTGCCGCTGGCGGTGGCTTCGGCAAGGCCGCTGGGATATTGGCGGGGCCGTAGCGCTGGTGCCGCGGTATAGGCTGAGGTGGTTGCTCGAGGCCGCAGGCGCCGCATGCGAGATATTCGACAGGGTTGTGGAGAGTGCATGTTGGACATGCCCATTTGTCTGGGTCGACCGGGTCGAGCGGTGGTGGAGGAGATGTTAGGGGCGGAGAAGTGGGAGAGGGTGATGCGAGAGGTGGTGATGAGGACATGGCTTGGGTGCGGCGGCTCTCTTCTTCTGGTGATATGAGACGTGAAGTGTGGCCAGTAGAAATTCGCCGTGTCTGAGAGCTGGATGGGTGGTCTGTGACTAGGCGAGATAGTGGTCGTCCTTGTGAGGTGCGTTGCGTATTTGATCTCGAGGACGGTTGGGACAGTGTGAGGCCTAGCCCAGAAGCCCTACCCTGGCCGGGAGAGGAATTGCGTGAGGGTGGATCGCTGTCAAAGGAGAGGCCGTTCTCCGGATCCCATGCCAACCCCCCACTTCCGTCCGGTGCACAGAGTCGCTGCATCTCTTCTTCTTCCATGAGATCCTGCAGCGCTCGTGCTATTGCCATATCGGTTGCGTCGTCATGTTCGGCCCTCGTTCGAAAACCCTCTTGTTCTGCTTGGTCCACTAGCCTTCCAGCCTCGGCCGTGCCACTGGCACATCCATCTGTGATACTGCTCCTTCTAGTTGCGGCATCTGCGATTACCTTCCTCATGTCCACACCCCGTGTCACACTATGACCTCCTAGACGATGGCCACCTGAGTTCGCATTGGTAGATGCTTTGCGCTTTTCTGCGGCGAGCCGAGCTTGTCGGCGCATCTCGTCTAGAGGAACGCGCTTGCCACCGACCTTTTTACCCTGCGATAGGAAACCCTCGCCGGTGTATCCTTTGGCGAGTAGGGACTGGTGTTCTTCACGGAGTTCATTCCAGAGATTGTTAAAGTTATGGTCATGGGGTCCGAATACAATATGTGAGAGCTCATGTAGCAGGGTATCTGTCACCTGCTCCATCGGCAAGAACTGTCTAGAGTCATGATGATAGCGCAGCCGGATGAGGATCCTCTCCGTCCTGTTGATGTTGAGACCTGTGGCTTATTAGTAGGCAAAATGTTGTAGTAGCGAATATACACTCACCTAACAGCTGAGGCTCGTCGGGCAAGAACTCTGCAAGGGTACCGACTTTCCAACCGCGCTTTCTCATCATCGGTTTGACCAGTGAAGCGGCCCTACGCAGCATTTGGAGAGCATCTCTATCGTGGGGTAGGTGTTTCAGATGCTCATACGCGTCGAAATGGGCGTCGATCTCCCTCATGTTAACCTGCTCTTTTCAAAAACGGACTTGGAAGTGAGACGAAGTGTGGCCAATAGTTCCGGACTTGATAGTGTCCTGGAACGCCGGAGGTCGCTCGCTAGGGCGGTTGGACGTAGGCAGGTAGGTACCAAGAACAAAAGTTTCAACACGAAAAGGTTGCATCAACATGTAGCGGCGTAGAACACTGTGGAAAAGCAACTAGTAGTGATTAGGAAGAAAGAGAGGTAACCTTGGCCACGTAAGCTCTGTTCACGCGGCGTTGACGCGGACCACGGCCATGCGCGCCTGGACTGAGAGAAGGCTCTGCACCTCTTGTGAACAGGGAAGTGTGTTTATATTAGTACCTGTCGATGTGAAAGCTGCTAACCTGCATGTCAGCAGCTTCAGGCTGCCAGCGCGGCGAGGCGCCCAGAAGCCTGCGGCGATCCTAGCCCTGGAGATGTGGCGGTACATGGGTCACGTGCGCAGATAGCGCTAGCTCCTGGCTTGGCAAGAATTCTCAGGCACAGGCTCAGTGACGACTTATCGTTTGGACCCGGGCATTATCGACGACGATTTCTCTGCAGCCCACACCACACAGGAAGTAATCTGTCAGGCATATTGTCTGCTGTTCCACACACTCATCACCATGACCGCAGATGACCAGCATTTGCTGGACGTGGTAAGGCGACTGCACTTCCGCCGTGTCCCCGCTTACATGGCAATAGCTCGCAGATTATGGTTCAGATGTGAAGAGGTTCACAACCCAGATCTGGGATGCCAGCGACAGACAGTTTGCATCGGTAACAAAATACTTAAAGAAGAGCGTACCAGAGACCTGGATACCCGAGTCCACGCCACCACGTCCACCCCCGCCAGCGACTCCAGTAGCCGCTGCATACGTATACTTTGCACGCCTCCAAGATTGGGTGTCGCGGAACCGAGCCCTTACAGCAGCTCTCGTTGCGTTTCTTGGCACAGGGGGTTTGTTGCTGTGGAAAGAGCGAAGGAAGCACACCAGGAAACGCAGAGCACGGCGGGCAAATAATGGCGCCAAGAGAGAGGTTGTCGGTAGGTCGAGTCTTGGATACTGGAGTCGCAAGCTGACGAAGGGCAGTCATTGCGGGACCTCCTGGCTCGCAAATAACCAAGTCGCTGTCCCTCGATTTAGAACGAAGGGGGTTCATAGTGTACATTGTCTGTGCAAGCGCAGATGAGGAACAACAAGTACTAAACGAGCTGAAAACGGATGTGAGGCCACTCCATCTAGATGTTGTTGACAGCCTAGGCACGCAAGATGCAATGGACCGCTTCAACAATCTACTGCTCAGACCTCACGCTGCATTTGCGGGCGCGTCTCCATACAATCTAAATTTCTGCGGCCTTGTTCTCGTTCCCGACCTCATATATCCCTCAGGGCCAATCGAGACGGTATCTCCAGAACTGTGGTCAGACGCTTTGAACGCCAAAGTTCTGAACACCATCGCCGTGACCCAGGCGTTTCTACCAACGGTATGCGACTTCAAAGCGCGTGTCTTGGTGCTCACCCCGGGCATTGTCGCCTCATTACAACCCCCCTTCCACAGCGTCGAAACGGCCGTGGTAGGCGCGCTCGAAGGGTTCACAGCGTCGTTGAGGGCAGAGCTCGGAACACTTGGTATCGATGTTTGTCAGTTCAAGCTCGGAACATTTGATTTCACCAATGTTGGGACGAAACAACATATCCAGTCGATCGCTGGCCCCAACACCACTACTTGGCCAACGACGGCGCGATCGCTGTATGCAGCTAATTTCGTCAACCAGACCCGCGTTGCTCAACGCCGAGGCGTTCTGGGCCAAACAGGCGGCACAGGAAGCTCGTTGCGGGAACTGCATAATTCGGTCTTTGACGCGCTCACGCGAAAGAAGCCGCGCAAGGTATGGCGAGTAGGGCGGGGAAGCGTTACCTACGACGTCGTGGGCAGATGGGTGCCCGCCGGGTTAGTCGGGTGGATGCTTGGAGTGCGAAGGGTGTCCCTGAGCGAGGCTTCTGATGAGCCGCAGCTGGAAGACAGCGTGCAGTCGTGGGAGAAGGTCGAGGCCATGGTTTGATGAGGATGATTTCCGGGCCAACTTTCGCGACGCCGTTCGCAGCACCTGCAGCGGTCTCCCGGCGGGGGCTAGGGTTTAACGCGTCGTGTGACCTGGGCGGGAGTTATGTAAGAGCAGCAAGCGGCTTGGTGGTTGGCGTGGCCGAGAGTGCGGCCGGCTGTACTCCGTAGTGGTGTTATTGCTGGATGCTCGCCCGTCGAGAACCTGATGTTATTAGTGTAGGGGTACACAGCTGAATGGCACAAGAGGCTCCGCTCGCAGTGCTGTCGTGCAAGGAACAGTGGTTCACGGCGGCGGAGAGGTAAGATGAGCGGCAGCCACCGACCTCACGGCTGCAGCAGGTGGTGATTTGCCTCGGCGCGCGCCACAGACGGCCATCGAGTCACGAGCGTCAACCCGCGGGCGGACCCGAGAACGGGAGGTTGAGCCGACTCTGGCGGCCGCTGGCGAAATGAGGAGAGGAGGAAAGCAGCGGCATCGCACCGTGTGGCCGGCGCGCATTCGCTGCGTGGGCTGATTGCATTGCGCCGGCTGGGTGTCGCGTGCTCTAGTACATACCTGCACGTACTGAGGCCTGTCTGGCTGGCGTGCTGTTGCTGTCGCAGTCGCTGCGCTGCGCTGAGCTGACTGTTGCGCTGGAGTGGCACGGCGGACCTGCAGCGACGGCCGCGGTGGGCACTGGGCGAGGCCCGCCGGCGAGTGATTGGCTATTCTTAGAGACGTCGTCCCCCCTCCTCCCCCAGCCGGTCCTGAAACCGCAGCGGCCCTGCAGCCCGCCAAGCGAATCAGGGGAATCCGCCCTCTGCAGCCGCCGCCGCGCGATAGATGTAACCCGTCCCCGTCGCCCTCGCCCTCGCCCTCGCCGTGGGCCCTCGAGTGTCTTCCTCCACCATCTCTTGTGTTGTAGCTTCGGAGGCCGACGCCTCGCCGCTAGATTCACCTGCCGCTCCTTCGCCGCTGCCCCCCCTTCACACTGGACGTGTACGCTACCCAGTTAACCGCACCCGCGCCCGCGCCGCACCGACCTCGCAAACCGCAACCACCAACACCACGCCGCTCCGTTGTTACACACAGCCCCCCCCGATCGATCGATAGTCGCAGCCAGCACCCCATCACGGCCGCCCGCCGCTGCTTTCGACTCTTGCGCCCCAGCCGTGTCTGACTTTGCTGCCGCCGTCCGAGAACCCCCGCGCATAATTCCACCACCTTTGGCCTCGACACCTGCCCGTTTCACCATCCTCGCATGCCGACACGCGCCCTGCCCCGACTCGCAACCCCGACTCCATGAAATAACACCTCTGCACACCTCGCCGCACTGCTCTCGCGCCCACCTGGCACCATGGTTCACCGGCCAGATCGCCCTGGCGGACTCGAGTTCCGCGCCCACTCTTTCGACCCCCCCAACAATGCCAGCTCGACCAGTCTCTCGCTCGGCGACCTCCCCAGCCCGCGCGCAGGTGAGGTCCCGCCTGCGCTCTCGCCGCTGGACGCTCTCGCGCTGCAAGGACGGCTTCTGGCGAAGCGATTCGAGCAGGAGAATGCTGCGGGCCGTCGCATGAGCCGTTTGGCACCGCTCACCATTCAGAACGAGTTTGGCAACCGGTCCGGGTACTTCTCCTCGCTCTCCAACTCGACCGTCAACTCGCCCAACGAGAACGAAGACCTCGGTCCCATCAGCCCGCGCCAGCACCAGCAGCCCTCACCTCGCGAGCACATCACGGAGCGGCACAAGTCCTTCTATCCCCAGTTCGGCGGTGAATCATCACAACACGAGCAACCGCTCCCTTACCGGAATAACTTATCTCCCGTTGGCGAAGCCCGATCTTTCTCTGAGCCCCAGGACTACTTCGACGTGCCCAGGACCCAGTCCCCAGAACCCGAAGAGCCTCGCATTGGTTTGCAAGAAGCTACGCCGGTTTCTCCGAGCATGCCTCCGTCAGCCTCTCGGCCTTTTGCAAAAGCCCTGGACTCACTCAGTATCACGCCACAGCAGACTGGTTTGCTGCCCCCCAGATCGCCAAACTCCCTTCGCTCCCCCAAGGCGTCGCCGAGCATCAGGTCCGTTCCTGCGGACAGCTCTGACGAAGTGGACGATATGTCTCTTGGGGGCTCTTACGATTCGTCACGAGCGAGGAACTTGTCGCCGAGCTCCTCACTCTCCAGGGCTCAGTCGCCTATCACACCATTCGCCAACCCTTATATGCCCCGTTCCCCGTCGGTGTCATCCAACTACTCTGCTAGCGGTGGCCAACTCCCTCGTCCTTCTTTCAACTTCTCTCGTCCGAGAAGTAGCGCGAGCAGACCGTCTTTGGATGTGCGAGCATATGGAGATGGACCTTCACGTCAGGCTTCTAATGAAAGTGCTTACATGCGGCCGTCGCTGGACCGACCATCCATGGATAGCAGACCGTCTATGGATAGGCCACATATGGACCGGCCATCGATGGATACGTCATCAATCGATAGATCAATCGATAGTCTGCCTCGCCGGCAGGACTATACTTCCAATCCTACCAATAATTACGCCAATGACACCGTACACACGCCCGTGAGCATGACTAGTGAGGATTTCCGCCGGTCCGCCGAGTTTGCTAGCAATCCGGCATCCACCTATACATACTCTAAATTCCCTCTTCCCAGGGGTCGCAAGCTTGACCGCAAGTCCATCGGGATCGAAGAATTCCTGAATAGCCAAATAACTTGGGATGAACCTGGGAAAAAGAGCCAACGAAGACCTCCTTCGCCAGAATCACCTCCTCGGTCTTTCGACCAGTCACGAAAGACACCTACGCGGAGTATATCGACAGAACGCCCTTCTCTCACGTCTAGTAATAGCACCATCCGTGCTCGGACTGCCGGTGGCGATATCACCGCCCAGGAGCATTGCGACATAGGCCTTGAACTCCATGAAGCTAGCGAATTGTTGAAATCTACCTATCATCTTCGCCTTGCCGCGCGCGCAGGCCTCCCTGAAGCAATGTTCTGGTACGGTCTTGCCTGTCGACATGGCTGGGGCATGCGTGAAAACAAGGCAGAGGCATTGAGCTGGCTAAGACGTGCCGTTGATTCGGGACAACTAGAAGTTGCGGATTACGAAGACCAATCGAGGCATGGCCAGCCAACTGACCAGATGAAACGCAAGCAGCATAGGGCACAATACGCGGTTGCTATCTATGAGCTTGGCAAGTGCTACATGAATGGCTGGGGAGCGACACAGGACAAGTCGTTGGCTCTGCGCTGCTACGAAATCGCTGGCAACTGGGGCGACGCTGATGCCTTGGTCGAGGCTGGATATTCTTATGCCGAAGGCGTTGGTTGCAGGAAAAACATGAAGAAGGCTGCGAAGTTCTACCGAGCCGCTGAAGCAAAGGGAGTGAGCATGGTTGGCAACAGCTGGTAGGTTTCACCGTTCTTTCAAGCAGACCCTTTACTAACTGTCATCTCAGGATATACAAAGAGAAATACATGGACGATGGTACTGCCATCTCCGACTCTCGATCAGTCCGCTCAGGGCGCTCCGCGAAGAAGGATACCTCTTCCGACACAAAGCCCCGTGACAAGAGTCGATCAAGGACCATCTTTGGCCGCAAGAAGAGTTTCGCCCAGGTGTAATACCTCGAACATTCACGGCCAAGATCGAATTCTCTGAATGTGTCTACGACAATCCCTCTTCCTTGCTGGTGATGGCGTCCTTTGGGTTTTCGGCTGCATTCATCCATTTTACATATATCCAAGGAACCAAGAAAAGGCCCGTCGGTCTTGTTTTCCTTGTATGTACTTTCAGCATGGGGGTTCCCGTTCTCTTCCCTAAGCTTGACCATGATACCTGCCCGTGGCACAAACCCCGGGCACACACCAATATTCCTTCTTTCTCTCTCACGTTCCTCTACATCTCATTTTTTTTTCTTTGTAGTAAAAATTCCCCGTCTCCTGCTTCTCCTTTGTCCAAATCATTGCTTCGGTACCTGTTTGATACGGCTGCAGAATCCCGCAATGCGTGGGACGTGTATTGCTGATGCGGCAACCTTTTATCCCCCACTTTATTCCGTCCCTTTTTCAATTTTTAATCTAATACCAGTGCGGGTGCACTGGGCAGACGAGCGCGGTATCGTCGGGCTGTTAATTGTATTTGTGGGGGCCTCTTGTGAATATTGGGTGCCGGCTGGCTGGGCTGCATTTTGCATGGGCATCGGTGATGCAGTGCATGCATGCATGGGTGGGGGAAATGGGTACCTAGTTGAGTAGGAATGCATACTTGCGTATCACACTGCTTCCCCTTGATGCGTACAGAACGGTGGACATGGTAGGGAAGGCATGATGGATGGGTGACGCAGGATAGGTGCATCACGAAAAGACCAAGGACTATCAATCTTGGACAGGCCGGCTGAGATATGAACCGTACTGCCTCAACGCCAGCCTCCCGCTGTCCACCTCAATAATCCATCATAGCACCCACCATCCTCCGCTGATACTTCTCCACCACCTCCTGCGCTCGCACCAACACGCCCGCCGCCAACACCCTCACCTTCTCATCCTCGTCGCTCCCCGCGCCCAGCCCATCAAACACCATCTTAACCCACTGCTGCGTCTCCAACAGCTCCTTGGCCTGCTCCGTCGCCAGCCGCTCCTGATCCTCGTTCGTCTCCAGCAGCATCAACAGCGCAAACAGCAGCGCCCCCAACACCGCCTTGTCGTTCGCCGCAAGCCCGCGCACCGAGAGCAGCAGGTCCCAGAACTCGCGCGTCATCTGCGGCAGCGCGAGCGTATTGGCGCCCGCCGCGTACAGCAGCAGCGCGAGCGTGTGCAGCAACGGCGGCAGCAGATGCGTGGACGCGTAGATGGAGGAGTTGGCGTTCGCGTTCGAGCGCAGCGTCATCCACCAGCGACCCGTGAGCGGGAAGAAGAAGTTGTCGGCGACGATCTTGGCGAGCGCGTTGGGGATGGGCTTGCGTCGCTTGGCCTCGACGGCCATGCGCGAGGAGAAGGTGCGCACTTTGAGGATGTTCGGGCCTGTGAGCTGGTCGGCGGCGGTGGCGGCCATGGGCGAGAGGAGTTGTTGGGCGAGGCCGCGGGTGATTTTGGCGACTGGGTCGGGGTCGGAGGCCGGAGTGTAGAGTTCGTGGAGGTGTGCTGGGAGGGTTTTGCTGGGGAAGGAGGGCGTGGAGGGGATCAAGTCTTCGGTGGACGCGTCCTTGAGGCCGGCGAGTTCGCGCGCGCCGAGACCGAGGGTGGTGAGCATGGCGACGCGCTGCGTGAGCGAGTAGTCGCCCGAGAAGAAGGCGCGGGCGAACCATTGGGCCATGGGCGCGGGTTTGGCGAGCAGGACGGCGATGAGGGCTTGCTGGCGTTGCACGGCGAAGTCGGGGAGGTCGTAGTTGTCGCTTAGGCCTATCAGAATGGTGGCAAGCTCGTCGAGATGGTCAGTGACTTCGGTGCCGAAGTTTGCCTTCCTTCGGATCAGGGAGGCGGCCGTGGCGAGAGACAGTTGGTGGCGGTCGTAGTGGTCTTGGTCGCGGAGTCCGGCTATGAGATCGCGGATGTAGACTGGTGCGGTGGGTTTGTTGCGATTGATCTCTGTTGCGTCGTCTGTGTCGTCGTCGGGGTCTGAGTCGGGCTTTTCGTAGGGTACTAGGTCATCGTCTTCATCGACATCGGAGTCGTTCAAAATCTCGACAACCCTGGGACCGACAATCTCCGTGTTGGCTAGAGGTTTGGATTGCTGGGGATGTTTCTTTTTTCTAGCCACGACTTTGCTCGCTTGCACCTTTAGATCGGAGAGTTTGCCTAGCTTGTCATATATGTTCGTGAGCCGCTGGTACCACTTGGCTTCTGTGGCTTCGTCGCCTTCCAATTCGAACTTGAGTTGGAGATCGGGCTTATCCACCATCTTCGAGATAGCTGTGCCTATGGCTATGCCTAGAAAGCGGGCTCTGGGTGAACTGGCTCCTATACGGTTCGACATCCCAGCAGTATGGTAACTCGACTTAGCCATCATCGTAAGAAACATAGGTTGTGATCGCTGGACGTAGCCACATGTGATTGCTAATGTCTGGGCAAGGGCTGAGCTATTCAGTAAAGCATAGTCAAGTGAAGTCGAACAAACATAAGTACCTTCTTGCTGCATGATAGGGGTGTGCTTAACATAAAACGAGTCGCCAAAGAGCTTGAGGCAGTTTTCTAACACAGTCTGGATCTTGTCTGGGACCATCAGTACTCATCGCTCAAGTTCCACTTTTGACTTGCCTTCGTTTTGAGCCACTGCAGCGATAACACCTCGACGAGCAGCAATGGAGTCATCGAGTGCAGCAACAGTAGATTTGGTAAGTGTAATCACAAGATGATCTTCGAGGAGCTCGTTCTCCTTCACCAACCGTCGCAACAGAGTGGCGATACCGGAGATAGTAGGTGAAGATTCCTCGGGTACATCTTCCCCTTTTCCCACAATTGATTTGCAGTACTGCTTTGCTACATATGCAATGACAGCGTCAAGGTATTTGCGTTGTTCAAAAGCTTTCAGTTTCCGGAGGAAGCCCTCAAACGTTTGCGTAGACTCGTCTCGAATGACAGTCGAAGTAATGGATTCGGCAATGCGGTCTTCTTGGTCAACGAACGAAGACAGTTGAACATGCTAGACTTACCAGTATAGCCTAGCATCAGTGCCTTGCCGCAGACTTCTGTCACAGCGACTACTGATTCTTCCACGCCAGAGTTTTCGTTCATGAGGAAAGCGATATTACGGCCTAGCCATGAAGCAAATCCATTGCCGTCTGCGAGCCATGACGGTCGTCTTGATGGTATACGCTCTTTGAGTGCATCTTCTGCTTCGGCCACAAGGGATAAGATCCTTCCAGATGCAGTCTGAGCAACGTACTCTCTCCAAACCAGCTTCTTTTGCATGTCATTCTTTGCGTGGGTCTTGATATCGTTCCAGATTTGACTGGAGATACGATCTCCCGAAAGGACATGTTCTAGAACGTCGATGAGATCTTCTATATGGGCTGATGGATCTCTAGTGATATCGACAGATTTCTTCTGGCGACAGTCTAAAATCAGAGGGCGCAGTCTACTGATGATCGTTCCAAGGCCGCAAGGATTTTGCAAACATCTTATAAGATGCTTCCGCTGCTTTGCTGCCGGCTTAAACGTTCTCCAAAAGTCTGGGATCGTATTGTTGACAAGGTTGTACGCGATATTAGCGGAAAGTGGCTCTGGCACAACGAGACTGAAGCCTTCATCTAACTCGGATTCAGCCGCAAGATAACTTAGGATTTTGTGAACAGTGTCAAGATCTGGTTGGTTCTTGAGTGCCTCCAGAGCATCTTCTGCTGATTTGATAGGCCGTTGACTCTTGGTGTACTGACTGGCAGACGCCTGGATGAGTGGTGTTGTAGAACGCTTCACCTTGGTAGTTGAAACTTGAGTGAGGAGTTCTTCCATGTCCTACTCATCTCAACCTTATGACTTATATCCCAGTGTATGAGTCGCAGTTTCGTGCAGGCTTATGGCGCATACGCGGACCTGGCAGCCTAGAAGAGAATTCCTAGGGTTGCTTATGCAGAGCTGACATAAAAAATTAGCTTTGAGGGGACGATGATATGCAAAGACCTTACGAGGAGAAGCTGGTAGGCGCTTGATGATGCAAAGGTCGCTGGGAGCAACTGTACCATCTCGGGACCTTAGCGCCTTGGCAACGAGCTAGATCGAATGGAGCCCTGGTGCCTACATGTTCCTAAGGTTTGTCTCACTTTAAAGTTGCACCGCCGCTTCCCACGACAACATATAAAGATGACAGACACACTGAGTGCAAGTCTCTCGGAAAGCGGAGATACACAGCGGACAAGATGGTAGACACGGGATTATCGCAGGCCTTCAGACAACTAACTTTGTCGCGCAGGAAGTATCTCGACACCATACTCAACAGGCCTGGGCCGTTCACAGATGAGGAATGGCTCCCTGGAGTGATGGCGATTGAGGGGCTGTCTAGATCAAAGATTCTGTAAGCATCTTCTGACGCTATACCTAGGTATAAGAAGAGTCAAGAGCTGACAAACATCTAGCGTCATGTGAGTTACAACATCCCGAGGTCAGAACTTGTTGACTTGTCTGATGATATGACAGTGGTGCTGGTGGACTAGGGTGTGAAATACTCAAGAACTTAGCCCTATCCGGCTTCAAAGACATTCATGTGATCGACATGGACACCATCGATGTGTCAAACCTGAACCGTCAGTTCCTGTTCCGCCACGCAGATGTGGGGAGTTACAAAGCCGATGTTGCAGCCAAATTTGTCGAAAAGCGCGTAAAGGGGGTTAAAATTACACCCTATTGCGGAAAGCTACAGGACAAGGACGAGGAATACTACATGCAGTTCGCCATGATTGTTTGTGGTCTCGACAGCATCGAAGCCCGTCGCTGGATCAACGCTACGCTCGTCGGCATGGTTGATGAAGACAACCCAGACTCTATGAAGCCATTGATTGATGGCGGTACGGAGGGCTTCAAAGGCCAGGCAAGGGTTATCTTCCCTACCATGACCAGTTGCATCGAGTGCCAGTTAGACATGCATGCCCCGCGTGCCGCAGTCCCTCTGTGTACGCTGGCGACGATTCCTCGACAGCCACAGCACTGTATTGAGTGGGCGCACATCATTGCCTGGGAAGAAGAGCGCAAAGACATAACGCTTGACAATGACGATCCGGAGCACATCACCTGGCTCTACCAGAAGGCGCTCAAGCGCGCACAAGAGTTCAACATCCCTGGCGTCACATACTCTATGACCCAGGGTGTCGTCAAGAACATCATCCCAGCCATTGCATCGACCAACGCGATTGTTGCCGCAAGCTGCTGCAATGAAGCTTTCAAGATCGCCACGAACACCAACCCCTTCTTGGGCTTCCCGGGCACGAACAACTACATGATGTACACGGGCGATGAGAGTGTCTACACATACACCTTCGAACACGAGAGGAAGCCTGATTGCCCGGTGTGCAGTGAGGGCAACCTTGCGAGACCGTTACAGGTTGATCCAAAGGTGACACTGCAGGAATTTCTGGATGATCTGGCGGAGAGGCCGGAAGCGTATGTTTCGCACACGCCATCACTGTTACCCAGATGCTAATGAACTTGCAGTCAACTCAAGAAGCCATCTATTCGCTCCGAAGCCAAGTCGCTATACTACCAGACACCGGTGGGTCTAGAGGAGCAGACACGCCCCAATCTTTCGAAGAAGCTGAGCGAACTGGTCGAGGATGGCGAGGAAGTCGCTATTACAGACCCCGCATTCCCCACGCAGTTCAAGTACAAGCTGATCTTCAAATGATGGATCTGACGCGAGCGGAACCATGTGGCGCTACCTAGAGTATCGCGAGAAGTTGAGTGATAAATGGAGACAACTCGAGGCACACGTCCATACAAAACAATAAAAGGGGCCTTCGAATATGCGTTGAGCGGTAGCACTGAAGATCAAGTTGGAACAATCCAGCTTCCTCTTGATTGGTATATTTGACAAATGTGTATACATATGCTACAGTTCCGTCCCAAGCCCATTCCAAACATGACCATAGTTTTATGCACCATGCATCCCCACAATGCCTATCCTCTTCTCCAACCGGCCCCACGCCTTCTCCTTCTTCACCTCGCCCTCGAACAGCTTCTTGCCCTCTTCAAGCAACTCTGCCACCGCCGGACTTCCCAGCCCGTACCGCGGTTCGTAAGGCTTCCGCTCCCACTCTTTGTTCTGCAGCCGCAGCAACTGTTGAACCATGCCATCCGACAACGTATCCTCAGTCTTCACGTCCACGAACATGCCAGCCGCACCCGCACCTGCGGCCTTCCTCTCACGCTGCTTCGGCCTCGCTTCTTTAGACCCCCGAACCGCGCGACTTGCGCCTGCGACGGATCCACGGCCGCGAAGATTGGGACCTCCAGACTGAGGGCCCCCAGCACTGCGCGATATATTGAGCTGCGAGGGGGCGCGGACCATTGTGCCTGCGGGAGCCATGGGGCTGCGGACTGGCGCATCGCCGGCAGGTCTTTGAGGTAGCAGTCGATGTGTAGCACCTTGTTCGCCTTGGACACCAGGGCGCTGTGGGACTCTACGGATGGCCGAAGGGCCTTTTGCCATAACGACGCCATTGGGTGCTCCTTCTAGATGCTGGCCGCTGGGGGATGCGCCGCCTGCCTGTGGGGTACTCGCAGGAAGGGGTCGACGGTATGCGATGCCGCGGAGCTTTTCGGAGACTTCGGCGGAGCGGGCCCGGCGGGTGTCGCGTTGTTGCTGGGGAGCTAGAGTGGCCGGTGTCAGCCAGCATGCTCCAGAGCGCGCAGTCTTCCGCCCATAGGATACGTACCTGGCGCTGAAGGGGGTGGATTGCTGGGCTGGTCTTCAAGCCTGCGTGCGGAGACGTGCAACGAGCGTGACGAGGCATTGGGAACGGTGATGTCCTGAACCAATCGCCGCCGAAACAAGCCCAGTGACGGGGTTACTGGTATTTGTGGTGGATGCATGGCCGCTGTCGAGCGCGACGAAGCATCAGCAAGTGCTGTGATGTCCCGCGCGAATCGACGCCGAAACAAGCCCAGTGACGGGGATACGGGCATTTGTGGTGGACCCATGGCTGTTGACGGTGGGTGCTCCTCGTCGCAACCCTTTTTGCCTGGCCGAGTCTTGGCACGACCGGGGTGGTCCATCGAATCAAGGCTAACACCCAGAGGGACTAGTGTAGCTGCCGCCCAGCCTCCGAGCTCCAACAGTTGAAATCCATCGCCACCTCAACCACAATCACACCGACTATTCTCACGGCCACATATCCTCTGATCTCAATCGATTACAGCAGCTTTGAGCTCTCTCAATTTTGAATATACTTCATTCATCTCTTGCACCCGCCCCCCACTCCACCAAGACCTTCAACATGCTTCGACGCGCCCCCACCGCCATCACCATCACATCCATTGACGTCGAGCAATTCGAGGCCAACCGTCAGCGCAAGCTGTTGGCCAAAAAGCAACAGCAAGAGTCCTCTCAGTTGACTGAAAACTTGGACAAGAGCAAGGAGACGTCTGCGACCGCCAAGCAACAGAACGGCAAAAACAATCGCATCATGGGCCAGAGTAATTGACGCCTCTGGCGCACTACTATCCTCGTGCGTTCGCTGACTGATTCTGACTCCGACGACGGTGTATTCGACCTGTTCAGTTTCTGGACGTTGTTCGACGAGTTGTTTCCGGCGAACCCTTGAACCTTTTCCATCTCATGAGATACCCGGTCTACTTGGCGTTGGGATAGGGGAGGTACGTCTTCTTGCCCATTCACCATCAATATACGCTGCTAACAGTACACCAGATGAAGGGACGAATACGTAACGACCTGGAGAAGGGGGCATTATAGGAATGGCGCAAAAGGACTACTGTATAAACTTGCAATAACTGCCAAAGGCTGGCAATATTGTTTGTCCAGAGCTCCAATCAAACTCCTACCAGCATGCTACTTTCGCCTACTCCTCTAATTATCTGGCTGATTGCCCCAGCGAGCGGTTGGCAAAAATTGCAAGTTCACTCCGTATACGGTGGTCTGATGTATTTCACATTTTTGGTTCTTGTACCGGAATGTATTACCAACGCGTTGAACGTGAAGAATGCAACATCCCACATCAACTTGACGACCACGGCTTTGATCCCGAAATCCTCGACTTCCCTATCATTTTTCTCAATGTGAAGTAAACCATCGACGATACGATGTCTCATCTCGCGTCAACATGGGGCCTTCTCCTCTTGTTGCCACTCGTCCTCTCTCAGCAATACGAGCTCACACAAACATACACAGCGCAGAACTTTTTCGATGAGTTTCGCTTCTATACTGTACGTATCCCCCGTAGCGCTTGCTGTCCCCCGTTAAATCCTTCGTAGGGTCCTGATCCAACAGATGGATTCGTGCAATACGTCCCTTTAGAGACAGCTGCGCACAACCGTCTGGTAGGCAATGAGTCTGGACTCATCTATCTTGGCGTTGACAGCACGAATGTCTACCCAGCTGGAGGTCCTGGCCGTCCAAGTGTAAGACTCGAGAGCAAGTCGACTTTTACTGAGGGCCTCTTCGTGCTGGATTTAACGCATATTCCTACGGGATGCGGAATCTGGCCAGGTGAGTAGTGGATAATATCTTATGTGGTTTACTGATGATTTGCAAAGCTTTCTGGACTGTTGGTCTCGGTGACTGGCCAGTGGATGGCGAGATAGACATCATCGAGAATGTCAACGATGCGATTCACAACAACGCAGCTCTCCATGCTGCAGGAGAATGCGGTGTGTCTAATGCGACAGATCAAACTGGTAGCTGGAAGAGCACCGATTGTAATATCGAACATGACAAAAACCAGGGTTGCGGTACTGAGTTTAGTGAGCCCTACAACTTCGGCGAAGGTTTCAACCGGAATGGTGGCGGTGTATGTACACAAACAACAAGACTGTTGTAGTAGCTGACCAAAGCTAGGTTTACGCCATGGAATGGACGTCTTCAGCTATCAACATCTGGTTCTTCCCCTCGAACGCCGTGCCGGAGTCAATCTCTTCACCTGAGTCGTTCTACTCTTCCCACTCTCATCCAGACCCGTCAACATTCAATCGTCCCAGCGCGTCTTTCGCCGGTGACTGCTCATCGTCTTTTACTGACAAGTTCTTCAACCACACTATCGTGTTTGACACCACGTTCTGTGGAGGATGGGCGGGTGGTACCTTTGGTAATGAAGGTTCACAATGCCAAAGATCAGCATATGCCACCTCGAGCGAGAGCTGCGTTGACTTTGTCGGAAGTAATCCAGAGGCGTTCAGCGAGGCATACTGGGCGTTTAAGAGTCTGAGAGTGTGGCAGAAAGTACCAGGGTTTGCGCCTATGTACTACACGAATCAGAGTATGTCCAAGCCAGAGCTGGCAACCCCATCAGTACCTCTGGGGATTTCTAAACCAGTCCCGAAACCAGTAGTAGTCTCACTGTTAACCGGAGGCGTGATCACCACGGACGAGGATCTGGACAACATACACCCGGCACCTCTTCCTCTTGATCCTGAAGTCGGCGATGGAACGTACCCCGAGATATTCGAACCTGTACCTAGTGCACCAGTAGCTATTGAATTTGGAATTGGCGATGGCTCCGGCCCTGAAGCCTTCGGTCCTAATCCTGAGGATACCTCCATGGGTACGGAAGGCAGAATTACAGACGGAAACTTTCCCGCGCCACTCAGCCTGCCAGTACCACCGATATCAGGGGTTCAGGGTGTCATTTCTCCCGTTCATGGAATTTCGAACACTGTAGCCCCTATACAACACCTACCAGCTGCAAATATATGGAGCGCATTGGGTGACAATGCTCAAGACCAGCTCTTAGCACTGGCGGATAGTTTGGTCACTGCGCCGCCCATAGACGCTGCACCAGATCCAGCGTTGATTTCCCAGGGACCTGTCGTGCCTGCCTTGGACACTGAGGACACCAATAAGGCTGTTGGCGGCATCCTTGATTTGATGGACCAATCAACAAAGAATCAACTGTTCAGTTTTTTGGCGCCCACATCTCAAGTCACATCTGACATTTCGCGACAAGAAGTAGATCCTGCCGATATGGTGGATGAATTGGATGAGCTTATCAACGGCGACGTTGCGAATCCAGATTCCATTCCGGAGGAAAACGTCGGTTCTAATCTAGCCGACTCGCAGGGCACGTCGTTTGACAATCTAGATGAGTCTACACGACAGGCATTCGGCGATCTCATAGATCGTATCTCAAGTTCTATCCAGTCCGCAGTAGAACTACCGTCTAGCATTATGGAGGCGATACCCGCCATCTTGGACGCATTCAGAGACACGTCGAAGATTCCGATACTGCAGTGGCTTACCGACTCTGAGGAACTGCCCGAGGTATCATTTTACCCTGAAGGCTCCTTGGCCGAGGTAGACTGGGCTCAGATACTTAAGAACTTGGGCATAGAATCGTTGTTTGCCTTTACGACTGCCGCAAGAGAAGTGGATGCATACCATAGTCTTACAGACTCGGACGAGCGGAACGAGTATCTGGGAACGGTGGCGCAAGCCTTCAAAAATGCCTGGACGACGCTGGGAAATGCTGCAAAAAATGAGGTCCTAGGGGCGCTCACTGCACAAGAACTTGTTGCAGAGGACTTCACTCACCGTAAGCGAGATGTACCCCAGCAGGATGGAGGTGACGGACTTCTCCACGAGCACAACACAAGCCCCTTAGGCGGCGTCAAAGACTTCATCACGCAATACCACACTATTGGCCAAAGCCTTCTCGATCTCGACACAGAGCAGCTCGATGCATTGAGCGCATTGTTCGCAGAAGACAGCAACCTTGACGCGGACACAGTGAAGACGCTGAAGAGCTTCGATGACAAGATCAAAGATTTCGTGATCCGATACTACTTCTTCGGCCAAGCCTTCAGTGAGACGAATGCGGAGGATAGAGCACTGTTGTCAGAGCTGCTACAGCCCGATGAGACGCAGTCTGTGAGGAAGAGAAGCTACATGTCAAAGAAGAAGTACGACAAGCTATGGGACTACCGGTACGGTCTTCTCACCGCAAAGCAACGAGACAAACTGCACAGCTTCGTCAGCTACGCGACCATCTGCGCGCTCCAAGACGGCGAGACGGAGGCCTGTCTTGCGACAGTCGCAGCTGCCTACGACGACATCCTAGGGACCGGTAAACAGCTGGCTAAAGCTCTCAACTCAGTGGCACCAGATTACTCGCCCTCATCCGCACTCATACATGACGAAGACATGGATCTGGACAGGCCGGAAACAAACGGCACCGACGAGCACAACTACGTCCCGCACACGAGGCCTTCGCCATACTACTTGGATCTGATAAATCCCGAGTGGATCCTCAAACTGCGGGATTTCGCGCTGCAGGCCACGCTGTACAACAAAGCCCCCTCGCATTCCGCGCCTCAATCGTACGTTGACGACGTCGCGTGGTCGCTTCAGCAGTCCTGGCATCATCTCGACGACTATGCGAAGGATGGGATCTTGACGGTCCTTGCCCCGTGCCCCGAGTCGGGCTCGAGGCATTGTGATGAAGAGCAGGATCATGAGCGAGAGGTAGAGGACATACCGCACGTCGGTCCGCCGCAGCCACCACGCTTGAGGAACCACAAGCATAAGCGGGGAGCGAATGAAATGATTCCAAAACCTACGGCTCGACCTGCGCTCAAGGTGTATCATGAGCAGACACCGGATGACGCGGAGGAGGAAGCGGATTCCGACGCACTTCAGGGTGTCATGGGTGAACCAGGAACAACAGATCCGTACAAGCCGCTGAAGCCGCAAGAGGAGGATGTGTCAGAAGGTATCCCACCCCTCATCGACGAAGAAGAAGAGGAACAGGAAGATTACACTGGAGACTACGATGACCTCGATACTGACTCTGTCGACTCCATTCTCCCTAATTTAGAGGGACTCGAGGGGTTGAGCCCTTTGGACATGCTCGAAGAAGACGATGAGGAATCACTTGAGCTGACGCCAATTGGAAATGACGACCGCGACCGCAACGGAACAGTCAAGCTTTTCAAGCCCACAAAGCCACTTCCAGCCCCTTATTTATCTGAAGACAACTTCGCCATTGACAACGAGATGGCAAGCGAGGATCCGTATTCGTACCCAGCGGTCAATACCCCTACATCTACTAAGAGCACTACAGCCGAACTTTCAGGCCTCGTTTCCAAGCTCAAAGATCTTGTCAGCAAGATTTTTGGCAGCGGTGGTGTACCTGCGCACGCAGACGAGAATGCGGACGAGAATGCGGACATGAGAGAGGATCCACTGTCCGAGTTCGGCCCCCTTCAGTCAGGCAAGAAAGACAGTAAGCTCGGTGATTCGATTGAGGATCTGGATCTGCTCCCGTTGGCGAATACTGAAGGTATTCCGGCGGGTAGTTCTGCAGAATGGGATGAGGTTGTGGATTTGGATGAGTGATTGGGTGTCATTGGCGACGCCAAGATCTATCGACGATGGGTATGCGACTCGAGGAGCCCAGACTGAATCGACCGTTTGTAATATTTCTATTTCGTACTCGGTAGTTTTGTTCTTTTTTTGTTGCGTGAACGGATGACGGCTTGCAATGAGTGTCTGTAATCGAGTTAATGCCAATCCTCATAATCCCAGACATGTTGCGCCCCGAATGTGTATGCAAGCCAACAAGGTGATAAGACAATGAGAGAATTTGACACCTCTCGCCTATCATCCCGTGAAAAGCAATTCCCTCAGGCCGATACCCAGAAAAGATTGCATCAACAACTTGTACCCCACAGACACGGTTCGCTTGTCCAGAAGTTCGTGCTCCAGGCCCATCCGTGCAGCACACTGAATCTGGTTCCTGGGTATTGGAGGGCTGCATTTCTCGCGTGTACGGGCCACTGTTCGCGAATTGGTGCCCAAGTCACCAACTACCGAGCCGATGATTGTGCGTGCCGGACTGCCTTCCGGATGGGGGACACGAGCGTCCGAACGCCGTGGTGTAGCTGTGGCGTTTTTTGACATCGCCTAACCTTACCTCGCGTTGGCGCCTTTGCATTACCGCGAAGGGCAGGTCGAGGAGCAATGTGGTCGCCTGTGCTCCGAGACATTAAAGCGCCTCTGCGTAGGAGTACCTACCTTTGTAGGTGGTAGGAACAACCCCCACGCGTGCGATCTGCGCTTTGCGTGTGAAGGATTCGAGTTAGACGGCCCGAATGAGACAATTGTTGAATGCTCTAACCTTGGTCCGGAGGAGGGAAGGCACAATCCTCCCGCCCGGTAATATCTATTGCGTGTTCATGTAGTGTGGTCGTCGATGTGGCGTCTCCGGCCGCGCACGCGAACCCTCGTATCGCACAATATGACAGGTAACGCTCTCACCTTGTCGTCGGTAGCCACAAGTAACAAGTGTAGCGAGATATCAATAACACCCTCGCGTAATTTGGTACTTACGAGTCTTATTCTATCGAGCTTATCGTGGCGATTAGCAAAAGGTGCACACAAGAGCACCTTCTGGGTGCAAGGATCATCGTTGAATGACAGTTCAGCTACAATCAATTGAACAAAGTAAAAAGGAGCGCGGTCTGCAACAGGGAGCTTGGGCAGACTTGTCCTCGCATGACCAAAATCATATTAAATGAAAAAGAAGAGCGGTGTCGCGTGGGCGATTGAGATATGGCGGTGGATGAAGGGCACCTACAAGATCCATACCCGCAAGGAATTAATCAGCAAGCGCTAAGCCGAATCATCCCTCCAGCTCCAATCATAAGTTTTCGTAGGGTTTCGAGTCAAATCCTAGAGTTTATTACGTAGTGGGATGGTAGGAAGTTATCTGAGTATAAATTGGTTTTCCATACGGTTACTATATAGACTCACAATCTCAACCATAACTTCACTATTACCTTCCAGAATTGCTTAGCTTAGGGCAAATCAGAAGAGAAAAGTATTCTGCTTATATCCACAGCAAACGAAAGTGGAGAAAAGGGGCCATAAATTGAACAACAACAAGAGATAAATGTAGACGAGTTTATGATCCAAGCAAATTTATAACACCTTCGGACAAAATTGTTTCTCCCACTGATACAGGACAAAAATAGCCACATCAGGTCTGAGGTGACAACTAGCTTGATTCTTGCTCAAGACGTAGCTGAAAATCCCGGGTTATTCCATACCATAGCATCTTTTACTCCGTGTTCGACACCTTCCCGGAGCATTTCCCCCCGCTCAATTGCCCGTTCTTCGATGGTTGCAATGGCCATAGTGAGGCGAATAACGCCCGCATTATGAAGTGCCAACAAAGCATCTTTGACCCATACTCTGCATGAGAATAGTTCCTGCGTATTGGGCGACGGTTGACCGCTCCCCGGCACTTGCCTTAGAGTAGCTCTAAGTACACTCGAGTTCTGACTATTGACAGTCCCGACTTTGAAACAGAGACAAAGACTCAAAGAGCTCGGAACTCCGGAGGTTGTCTTGATTTCCACGCTCCATCCACCCGTTCGGTTGACGGCGTGCCAGACGTCGCCCTGAGGTTTGTTTGTGGGAACGTATATTCCCCAATGGAAGCCCGGTCCAGCGCCTCGGAGGTTTAGGATCACGTATATGGAGTAATTCTGTAGTTGGGCGAGTACGGACGACATGGTCTGATGTACGAGTACAAATGTTCGATAGTCGATAGTCGATAGCGGATAGTGGATAGTGGATAGTCGATAGTCGATAGTCGATAGTCGTAAAGGTGGAAAAAAACGAAACGCCAGACAGAAATCAAGGGTGGACGAAAAGCGAGTTCAGATGGGAAGTATGGGTAAACTGATAGTCCTAGAGTCTTGAAGTATTGGTAGGTCAGAATGAGACGCTTTAGCAGGAACGAAGTAGGTCTTGCTGGCAACATTTCCTCCTCTTACTTATCATGATAATGTCGGCTGTGCCATATCGAAGCGCTGTCGATGGGCGCTTCTGGCATGCCATAGGAAGCATTTTCGACCCGCTGGTTTTAGTTATGCTGCCCAAAGCGTCGTTGCCTTGGGCTAATGTTATGTGGCCCAAGAAGATCCCCCAGATGGCAGGCTGTCGTTGCTCTTCAGTGCTACTGCGCCATCGCAAGCGCTTGTAGGTTTGAGCTCTTAGAACCAGTCGACCCAATCTAGCATTCCAGCCTGAGAACGGCGTTGCCTGTGCCGCATATGTGAAACGAATGGCGTGATGGTTTCGGTGGTCCAATTCCAATTCTCCCACTCTCTTGAGTGATGTATTCTTAACCAAAACATCCAAGCAATTGGTGTAGACTGAAAGAAGTGCGTAAGACTTGTCAGGGCTGCCTTGAACCAGAACGAGCTTTCAACGAGGATACAATAAAATAAATATCATTAAATTATTAGTGTATAATTTACCCTTTTGGATAGTTAATTAATATATTTTATGTTAAATATATTCAAAAATTTTTTTTTTATTATATCATCAGATATAATTTATATTCGTAAAGAAAAAAATGGTTGTCCGCCAAGTATTTATACTTGCCAAGGCGCTAGATCCAGTTCTGGCATAACGCGCGCGCACTTGAATAAAAGACCTCGGGATCCGGATAGTCAACCTCCTCGAACCATCAATCTTCGAACCTACTACTGTCGCCAACTGCCATGGGCTCACCGTTCAATATTTCAGGATCTGCTTCTCAGGTCTTCTTTAAAAACAAACATTCCGCTGAATACAAGGCGCTCTCTACAATCGCCGACTCTTTTGCACACCCTCAACGAGCACTTGTTAGTGCCTTCGTGCTGAATGCCGTCGACCGAGAACTCGCATCGCAGTTCTTCCTTGATGAAGTCTCTGTCAAGAACAAGGGCACAGCATCAGAGTTCTTAGCCGATTGGACATGTCTTCTTCAGAAAGGTACATTGATACTACTAATTGACGTGAGCATGACTGACCTTTTTGATTAGTACGCCCCTTTGTTTGCACTAATGTTAAGGGGACACTAAAGCAAAACATATGGAAAAGAGATGGAGGACGGTGCTGTGTCTCCAGGGCCGGGAATGGGAAGCAACACGACGAGAGCCCCTTACTTACATGTCTCTTGTCTCCTTCATTTTTCTCTGATGGTGTCATGGCCAATAACGTAAGTGTATCTGTTCCATGTCCCTTCAACTCCTAACTCTATTTTAGAAAAGACTTTCCAAGATATTAGTGGCATTTATCGGAGACTCACAGTGCCAAAATCTGCGATCACTGATGGCCGACGACTCTGTTTCCGACCAAGACCATTCCGGCCAGCTAATGCTATTGTCGGCGCAAAACTTTGAACACTTCAGAAACGGAAGGATCTCTCTTAAACGCAGTGTTTCTATGGATGAGAGCGACTCGGCAAGTTCCCATTGACTAGATTTAGTACCATTCTAACCAATCAGGCTGGATATTTGGTGGCTTCGAGGAATTACATTCCATCCATTCAAGTTAAAACATTTCACTTCACGACGCTGGAAAACCGAGCCATTGGACTTGCTTTGCTTCCTAATGCGCAGATTCTGGAAATCCACCACCGGTGCGCCGAGGCTTTGGCTTGGCTAGAAGTATCCGAGTATATGAGGAGTGCCAACACACTAGATCAAAAGGGTAAAAGGTATCTCCCAAATCCTACCAACGGAACCCCGGCGAGGGAAAATCACTGGAGCCTACGATACCTCCAGGGTATACGCCGAGCATGTCGAAATGTTTGGATTCAGACACCGGCTTTTTTTCGAGCGTTTGCCTACAAGCGCTTGGTGAACGCTTCGGATATACTCTATGGTCATACCGGCTCAGACAGGGTTTATCGACTTCCTTTCAATCTCTATTTGCGGGTGGCGAGGAGTGATTGGGCTTCAAAACATCAGGCGGAAGCCGAATCACTTCGTCTGGTCGAAAAGTATACCCATATACCTGCACCAAGAGTAGTCGACATTCTTCAATACTCCGACACTTCGTTTCTCCTGATGACCGGCACCCCTGGAGAAATAATTGGGCGGAGGATCTGTACCATGACTGACGAGCAGTTGCATTCGGCTGCTCAGGATCTCAAGAATTATATAGCTGAGCTACGGCAAATTCCTAACAAGACAGGCTCGGGTTTCCAGATATGCAATGCACTAGGGGGGGGGATCTTGGACTGGCGAATTGGCGATTCACAGCGTAGAGAGCTTAGGTTCCAAGATGAAACGCAGTTCAGTGAGTACTTGGTTGACGACCTTCCACTCGACGAAGAGGCTTGGAAGACCTTGTCGAAGTCGCATAGTGTGAAACATGATATTGTTTTCACGCATGCAGATATTAATCTAAGGAACCTCCTGGTTGATAAGGATGGAAAGATTTCTGGTATCGTTGATTGGGAGTGCGCGGGCTGGTATCCGGCGTATTGGGAATTCACCAAGGCCCACTTCTCAGCGCGATATAATGTTCGATGGACTGCGGATGTGATTGATCAGGTTTTCCTTGGCTATCGCGATGAGTTGCGGGCGGAGGATGTCCTCACTAGCATGGCGCCTCCATGGTAGGCCTATGGGCATGTGTCCTTGTCACGGGTTGTACTACATGTAGAGTTAAAATGAATTAGAAAAGTTCCATAAGAGAGGTGCAAGTAGCTTCACCACCCAGGCCGGACTACCACCACAAATACAAACGATGGGCCTGATTTCTCCGCAGCAACTTTTGGCGAGACCACAGGCCTTGGACCGGTCAGGCGAGCACCGCGAAGAGTTGTCGTCCCAGCCAGTACCGGTTGGCTGTTCAGCTGGCCACATCCCGCAATGAACTAATCTGGCTCGTTGAAGAGGCACAGCACGTCTCAGCAGGAGTTGCTGTTCGCAATCTGACCCGCTCAAGAGGCGCGTTATTCCAAGGTTGCCTAGGGCCACGTGAGAACACACAGCACGCGCGATCATTGGGGAGCGGAGCGCTGGACAACGGCCGCTATCCAATGCCCTCGAACCAGTCATCGGCCCGCATCGACAGATTCCTTCGAAGTGGATCAACAATCCCCAGTCTCGCCCAAAGCGGATCGATACCACTGGCTTTGGCTCCATGAGCGGCAGCGGGCGAGTCCCCACACGTAATCACAGCCAGCTCGATCCCAGCCAGCAGTCGTCGTCGCGTTCGCGTGTGCCGTCAGCATTCAACATAGGCGGGTACGTCAGTAGTGTCTCAGCCAACACCAAGCGACTCAACAGACTGCGAGTGCCCCGTACCTGCGGCGAGGCCTTTGAAATCGCCCTATGGAGCATAGCCATAGTTTCCTGCCCTTCTGGGAGCGCCTCGTGGGCGTCGGGGTAGGAGAAATGCAATGGCTTCTGCCTCGCGACGACCGCTGGGCGAGTGTCGTCCGGGCTGAACGTCATGCGAGGACTTCTGCCTTCGTCGCCGTGGTCGGCGGCGCGAAGGCCGTCTCTCGGCGTTGCGAATCAGAAGCACGAGCTGGAGATTTCGTGCGCCCGTGGTGTGCGATGCCGTCGGGTCTTCCGGCCAGTGCCAGGTCCTGGACGGTCTTTATTCCTGGCCCCGACCTCTGACCCCTGGCATCTCCCGCCACTGCAGGATTCCTAGCCGCCTGCAGGGATTTCTTACCCTGGTCACTTTTAGTTCACCGGCGGTGCGTGCGCGACTCGACTGCACTAGCCTGCAGGGATCGTGGATCATCGCCCACATTCGTCGACCACCAGGCCGGTGCCCCAACCAGAAATCACCCTCTGCACCAGGTCCCTTTAGCTTGGATTTTGTACCCATGTCTCTGTGCCGTAGCCGGCTCTCTACTTACACCTGCTGTGTCCCGCCGTCCTGCGTCCCTCGCTTGGGACTCATGCTCTTTTGATACTGACCATAATCATTCCTTCTCTTGTCTGTCAGTGATCATTGAGCTCCCCGTACATTACCCCCGTGTTTAGCACTATCATTAGTCTGTTTGTTTCTGCTCTTACCTACTCTCCTTCGAACCTTAGCTCTCCTTGCCGCTAGTTTCAACCCGTGTATGAATCAGTATCCTACGATCTCGAAACCCAAGTACCATCTACCTGTGATCAGTCTCTGCACCAGTACCAAGTACGAAACCAAACGGGAACGACTGTTATCGCCGAACTACAGACGCGCCTCGATATATCTTTCCGGACGAGTCCAAGAGGTTGTCAGACTGTCTTCATGTCGCGCACATAAACTGTCGAATTGGTCTGAACCGAACAAAATTTTCAAGAGGAGTTAGCAATGGCAAACACAACACAAGCACTTCGAGGCAACTGCCCACCGCCCTTCTATGATATCTCCCAGTTTGGATTCGACGGATGTATGTTTACAACCTGGTATACTCTCGGACAGACAGAGACTGATTTTGCGCAGATACTGCCGGTCGATTCTGTGCGCCGTTTCCTCTCCAGCCAAACCTCGTTTGTTGTTTACCTTGTCCGGCAACCGATTTTCTCTACCCACCAGGTAGGCATACACTGTCGCCAGCTCCGAAGTAACACGAGCTAACATCTTCTTATAGAATTCAGATCTTGGTACCGGGCTTCCGAGGTACTTAACTTGGTGGGCCTAGTACTATTGGCTTTCTTACTGCTTTCCTTCGTTGTCCTTCCGGCCGAGAAAACACGGCGGCACTACTTGAGTTACTGTTTAATCATCGCCGCACTCTTCCTAGCTGTGAGTTGTGCGCTACTTCTCTGCCCTTCGCTGCTAATGCCACAACAGCTTGGTTTTGTAGTGCCATTTGCAGCGAAACCTAACCAATGTTACGATGAGATCACGCCGAATGACATGTTCTCGAATCTTACTTGCGCCTTTTCAGGTGCATTTCTTATCGCTGGGGGCTTGTCTATGGCTGTCTGGAGTGAGTGCAATATCATGTTAAAAGACACCATTCACTAACTCCATTAGTCTTTATCCGCGCGCTCTCGATGCATCTTCAGATTTGTTGGGATGTCATGCCGGGAAAGAAATTCTTCTATTGGTCGCAGGGTCTCGGATGGGCCGTTGCTGCGACTTTCTTTGCTGTGACCATCACTGTCACTGGTGTCTCATTCAGATTTGGAGATGTGTGCCACGTCAACTCTGCCGACTCCATGAAAAACCTGTGGGGTCCTTTGCTTACGATATCTGGTGGAGCAATGGTGCTCCAGCTTGCGACGTGGGTTCGATGTTTCCCCCCGGCTTCAATGATATGCTGACATCTCTTCTAGTTTCGCCTATTGTATCAAGATCTATATCAAGAACATGTGGAGCGATGACAAGACTGAAACGCAGAGCAGCGCCGGCCTTCCCTCATACACAATCAGTGTCCGAAATCGATCTGCGCGAGCAGTATACCGACGCGTCCGCAAAGTCGTCTGGCTCCAATGGCGAGGTCTTACCATCGTCGTTGTCATCCTCGTCGACGTTGTATTCTTCTCTGTTGTCTTTGTCTACCTGAACTCGGTCGAAACTGATGCGGCTGGCAACCTAAACAAAGCCATGCCATACTTGATTTGCTTGGTGTCGAATTCGATCGACCCTGAGCCCTGCTTCGAGCTTGGACAAAATTTATTTGTAAATCAGTCTACAGTTGTTGCTGTACTGATTATGCTTTCTGTGAGTCGCTTATGACGACCGTCATTGATTTCCCGCTTACTTATCTGCAGCTCGCCGGCATACAGTGCTTCATGCTTCTCGCCCGATGGTCCATATTTACTGCCTGGTGGGACCTCTTTAGGGCGAAGACGAGCTCGAAACGCGAATTTGTATCACTAGACGCCAAACAAAACCACACCGATGACAAACAATACGAACTGAATCAATACGCGCAAAGTCCCTTGAAAGTACCGGAGAGCGCGTTCACGAGCCCCAGCGAGGATTACGATCCTTACCGACGATCACTGACCGGAACTCCTGAGCACTTTGGCCGCGAATTGCAACGACAATACCAGAGTCCGACACTCAGTTTCTCGACCCCTCGAGCACCATCACAACAAACCATGCACGTGGAATGGGATCCTCGATCGACGCACGCGAGGGGAGGATTGGGTCTCCATCCACCACTGTCCGAGGATGAAGATGATGATATCAAGAACAAAATATGAGCACCAATACGCAACGACTTAGCATTTCTAGCAGGGGAGTTCGGCGCAAAAGGTTTTGAAGAGTCAAAACCAAAAGCAACCTCGCTCCAACAGATTATACCACACTTCCTCCTTTGGAATCACCTAGGACGCGACTGTCTGTCTTCCCCACGGGAACTGCCGACCGGTTTCGATATTTTTATTAGCAAGATACTTTGAAGACCATGGCGACAACGGCGTGATAGCGCCGCATCTCTAGCGTCGGCGCATACCCGGAGTTATTTTGACTGTCGCCATTAGATCGACGACCCTTGTGCAGCCTCCCATGCCCTATATTCGGCTATCACCGGCTCGCGCCATTGGCCCAAGAACGAAGAGTAGGGGGAGGTGAGAGCACACGACAGGTATCAGCCCTATGGAACGACATATCGGCAGGCAGGACCGACAAGGAAAGCCTACGGCACATTGTCTTCTTCGAATGTAGCCCCATCACAGGGCGCCTTTGTACCCACTTTTCGAGCCCGGCTTATGATACAGCTGGATGATATTATATTACCTAATATACTACATGAAGAATGTCTGCTCCCCTTACGCTCAAGTCTGCATGTGCCATGGAGCCATATCAAGCCACGGCAATGCATGTCAACTCTCATGGCCATTCAACCACGCGAAGCAGACCCACAGCAGACCGGTGCAGCTGCGCGGCCTCGCTTGCTAGTAAACAAGACAAGATAATAAATAATAAAACCCCCGATTTTCATAACTAGAGTGGTGCTTCGCTTGCGACATATGAGTGAAGTGCATACCGATTGCGTGCTTAGTTTTGTTGAGTAGGCTTTTAAGCATTTTCCTGCACGCGTCGTCACATTATTGCGCGTGTTTGTGGTCTACCCAGGGGCTGGGATTCCAGGAAACTTTGGGTAAATGCGAGTTATATGATTTTACGGGGAAGGCTTGGTAGGGCCGAAAATCACGATACGAGATGTTGAATATATGTGCCTGGAAAGGCTTTAGATACAATAGAGAAAGGTATCCACTTCCCCTGCGTCCTCCATGTTGCGGCGCAGTCTGCTGTTCTGATTATCGCTTCACCAATTAACTAGGTCCTGGCCTGTGTATGCAATGCATGCTGTGTTATGATATAGGCTATGTGAAGCTGAACTGAGCTGAGCGGTCAGCGCTGATGCTGCAGTGCTGACAGTGAGAGCGGAGGCGGGACGATCAGGCACGAATTAACTGTGGTCAAGGAGCGAGCTGACACCGGTAGCTAGGGAAGGCAAGGGAAAAGGTGGTGAGTACGGAGTACCTTGTGAGATCATAGATGGGTGTTGTGATTCAGCCGTCCCGTGCTTAATGCTTGCCTGCGTGTCCCCGGTGTCGGCACCGGAGAGTGAGGGGCCGGATTAGTATCATCCCATCCTTTGTTTCTCCGTACACCTGCCAAGGGAACCTAAAAGTACACGCGCGATTCTTGCGGTGCTGGCGGCGATAGATGATCGGGACTTCCGCCGCCCAGGTTGCAGGGAAACGAGTGAGTAACAACAATGTCCCGTATGCGGAGGCGGCCGTATTTCGCGTTTCCAGAAGGTGGTTTGACGCGTGCTAGTGTGCACCTTTCATCGGAGCGGCTGGGAGCTGCGACTGCCGTAAGCCATGCCTATTTCTAGGTAGCCTGCTTCTCGCTTGCGGAAGGCACGGGTGCGAGGCTGATTCAGGGAAACGTGCTCCGTGTCACGTTGCTAGTCTCTCAGGCCGCACCGCGTTCATACCCGCAGCTCTCGGAAGCCGGGAACAGGGGAATTTGCTCTTGAGTCTTGTGGAAGTCGAGATGAGTCGGGGCCGCCACCGGCTGATAATCGGCCTGTTATTGTGGGCTTCAGTTAGTTTTGGGCGAGATTGTCACCGTTCAGCTCGGTATCGCTGCCATTACTGGCTCCGCGGGCCCAGCTTTGCAATAAATATCAGTGCCTCGGACAGGGTAGCTTCGTATCCGCGCGAGTTCGCGGCGTCTGGACGCGGTGTGATAGATAGTCTGGTGGGGCAGCTGAGAAGGATGAGAAAGCATTGCGGAGAAGGCAGGGGTCGGCTCGATAGTTGGAAAGATGAGCGTATGGGCAGCCGACGGTCGGTGAGTTGAAGTGTCCGGCATCATGGCACGCGCCAGTGAGCCTTTGGGATGGCTTCAGCATCACCAGCCTTCCCAGACAAGACGATGGGTGTACGGAGTACTTGGCTAGAAACAGCACCACTCTTCGTGGAACATTAGTGGCCCCCTGGGTGTATGAAGCCTATGCACGTCGTCGTGCGGGCGGCAGACCCCCGCTGCGTTCTGCGTGTGGACGCGGCATGTGGACTCTGTTCCAACAAGCCAGACGGGATGTTTCGATATCGTCAAGTGACGAGTAAGATCTCTCGAAGGTGTGGCGCAATCTGTTGGCTTTCTTTTTCGCAAGGCCCGCATGCTGCAGCTGGAGTGCGTGGGGTTCTCCACAACTTTGTGAAACTATATCGACTCCCGCCGACGTTGTATCGATAAGTCGCCGGGCTGTTTCGGGTGCATGGTGACGTCGGCTTGGGCAGCTCCACGATGCTCGACGGACGACTTTGAGGGAATTGAGGGAACAGCGTACTCAATCTTGGCTCCGTTGCAGATGTCGCAAACCGAGCAGGCACGATCGACCAGATTGGAAATCACCATGACCCCGCTATGATGAGATGGGCACCTTGATCCATCCTGCGGACTTCACGCCCACGTTTCCCATCCGCAGAACCCTCTCGTCTATTGCTTCCTTGTTGTCTCTCGAACCCTTTGCTTCCCAATATCCGGTTTCACCCCCACACCTCTATCGCACGAGTCAATTGCACCCATGGTCGCAATGGGTGGGGGACAAGAGCTTCCGCAACGAGGTGGTCAGTCGCAGGGCGATCTGCTGCTCTGCGTGCTGCCATGGCCCCACGAGGAATGCGAAAAGTCGATCGCTCTCATCAAAGACGATTTCCCGAATCTGGAAGTGAAATTCATCCGCGACACGTCCAAGGCCAAGGACCACGAGAGAGGCCCGGTGGATGTACCTAAAGGTAACGCTTCAATGAGTCGTTGTGTCACTATATAGCGTTCCGCTTTTGAGTCTCTTGTTTCCACTGTCATGAAATCTGCCGTTCCGTCGTTTTTATCATAGTTTTCTCCTTCTTCTACAATTATCCCTTCTTACTCTTGAACCTACAGATCTCTACAAACGCGCCAATATCCTAGCAACACTTGCATGGCTACCCTCTACGGCCTCTGCATCGCCAAAAGTCGAGCTCATACAGTTCTTCTCGGCTGGTTCCAACCATATTCAGCGTCATCCAATATATACGGACTCCAAAATTCCCCTTACAACTGCATCGGGCATCCATGGACCCCAGATTGCGGAATGGGTTATCATGATGGACCTCGTGCATGGCCATAAATACGTCGAGATGTACGAATCTCAAAAGAGGAAAGAATGGGCGCAAGCAAAAGGCATGGACGTTACTGACTGTGTCGGTCGCCGAGTCGGGGTCTTGGGCTATGGATCGATTGGCCGCCAAGGTGAGTTCGACTTCCGTGTCTCATCCTCATATATCTATCCGCTTGACCATGTTCTTCGCCCATGGCAATGTCTCTCGCTCTGTCGTCACGACGCCATGTTCTGGAGTTCGTATGACTGTCGAAAATCGCTGCCTTCCAGAACGCCACGAGACTCCTTCAACACGGACACTCCAACGGTAATTGCGTAAATGCTCGGCCCGGTCCATCGTAACTTCCACATCCCTCCTCCCGATCGCGCAATGCGTACGCTAGGAATCCATTCCGTCCGTCTGGGCAAGGTATATTTCGAGAGTGCCCAGCGAAATCCTCTGACCCCAATTCCGGACAACCTTAACAATCCATCGGTCTTGGCGGAGAAGATCACTACGCAGTGCAGCTGCGCCCAAGACCCTTTCGCGCAATATTTACCAATGCCATGGCTTTAATCTCAGAGAGGAAGGCACTGACAGTACTATAGTGGCGCGCGTGGCGAAGGCTATGGGAATGGATGTTCTCGCCTACACCGCATCGCCTCGTCCGACACCAGAGTCAAAGCGTGACAACGGATTCATTGTACCTGGTACCGGCGATCCCGACGGAAGTCTCCCTAGTGCATGGTATAGTGGACTACACAAGGAGGGCTTACATGAGTTCCTGAAGCAAAAGATCGATCTGCTAGTGATCGCTGTTCCCCTGACGTAAGAGCTATCTTTCATCTATCGTGGAGCAGTACGGGGTTCCCGTCATCAGACTTACGTTTACGCGTCTTGTCGTTCTCCGAATCTTCTCTGCCTGATGCGGCGCAAATTACATCACTGACCTGCCGTGCAGCAAGGAAACGACACACTTCCTATCCACCGCCGAATTCGAGCTCATGCACGAGTCCAATTCGAAGGGCACCTACGTGGCTAACATTTCGCGCGGCCAAGTTATTGATCAAGGTGCGCTGATCAAAGCCCTTGAAGCCAAACAAATCAGCGGTGCAGCTCTCGATGTCACTGACCCTGAGCCCCTTCCCTCGGATGATCCGCTGTGGGACGCGCCGAATGTGCTGATAACGCCGCATGTTAGCGGGAGCAGTAAAGCGTATTCTCAGCGCGCTTTCCAGGTTCTCCACGAAAATTTGAGAAGACGAAGGGCTGGGGGGAAGCTGGTGAATGAGGTTGATCGGAAGAAGGGGTACTGACACATGATGCGAGATATGCTTAGGACGGACTCCCACTGAAGAGCTACATGACCTTATAGAATACAAGACATCTCACCTGTTCGTGTTCTTTGTTAGTTGATCTCTTATGTACTCCTACCATACCTGATGTTACTCTTACCACCTAGTAAGTGGCCACTAATAGTCTCTGAGTTTTGTCGTTCAAATCAAGCATCACGTAGTCTGATCAATCGCTGTAGGTCAAAAGGCTCAGAACCTCATCTAGCTGCACTGTGAGCGTTCCTTCAAATGATTAACAGTATCAGTGAAGAACTCAACAGAAAGCACACCTTTGACGTGTCGAACACATCTTCCATTTCTACTCTGGCTCCTGCTCCCTCCACTTCTCCTTCACAGCACTAGTATCGATTCCACAAGCATCCGCCCTCTTCAACACAGCCTTGCTCTTTCCCACCACTGGCTTATCAATCATCTTACCCTCCAAGGTCCACGCCCCCCTCCCCGCTCTCTCCGCCTTCTCGTCCGCAATCACCACCCTCGCCGCCCACTCCACCTCATCTTTCCCGGGCGAAAACGCCTTATGACACACCTCGACTTGGCTCGGATGTATACACTGTTTCCCGTTGAATCCCAACCCCTTCCCATTCACACATTCCTCCTCCAGTGTTCGAAGCCCCTGCTCGCCTTTATACGCCGTACACACCAAATCGATCGTCGAAGGCAGCGACGCCGCCCGCGCAGCCGTCGCAATGGCACTCCGCGCGTAGAGAAACTCGGTGAGAGATGGCGTGCGTGTGAGCGACATGTCCAGCGCGAAATCCTCGGCGGCGAATACTAGCCCGCTTAGATATGGGCTGGCTCGACATATCTCGCCTAAGTTCTGGATCGCCTGCGCAGACTCTATCAGCGCGATGATGGCCAGCGGCTTCAATGCGCGCTCTCCCCGCGTTCCACCGTTTGCATGTCGGTCCGGTAATACATGTCGAATCACATCCGTCACGAAGTGTAGATCGGCGGCGGACTGGCACTTCGGCAGCATAATCGCGTCGAGGTGTTCGCTTTTTAGGATTTCCGTCAGGTCGTCAAGCGCAAGGCCGCTGTCGACGCTGTTTATGCGCACACAGGCCTCTTTCACGGTTGAGGGCCGGGGTTTCGAGAGAATGGCGCCGAGGTTCTGGCGCGCTTCGGATTTCTCAAGGGGGGCGACGCTGTCTTCGAGGTCGTAGGTTAACGTGTCGACGGTCATGGATGCGCTCTTTTCGAGCATGTGTTTCGAGGAGCTGGGGACTGCGAGTTGGAGTTAGTCTGGCGGAGGGGAGGAGTGGAAGGGGTAGATACCGTACATGAGCGCTCGGCGGATCATGGGCGCGGCCATGGTGGAAGTGAAGTGCGTGTGAGACGATTTACGAGAGTTCGAAGTTGCTGTCTGAAGTGTGTTAGCTCCAAGCTCCAATGACGCGGGGCAGCTGGAAAGCTCCCCGGGCCCCGACGCGGACACGGACCGCGTCCCAAACGCCACGTGAACGTGAACGTGAACTTCCACCCGTGGACCTCCAGCTCACAGCTACCGTTGGACTCCAGCTCACCACCACCCACCCCGCCACAATGGAGACCGCGCAACAGACCCCGTCGGCCGGCAGTCTGACCTGGAAACTCAGCAGCCACCCCATCACGCTCCTCACATTCCTCTCCTTCCGCGTCTGTAAGCACCCCCATCGCACCGAGCTCCCATAGCAAACCGAACACACCCTAACCAGACCCGCAGCAAGCCTCCTCGTGTACCTCTTCGGCCTGCTGTTCACCTCCAACTTCGTCATGATCTTCATCATCACCATCCTGCTCCTCGCCTCCGACTTCTACTACCTCAAGAACATCGCCGGCCGGCGCCTGGTCGGGCTGCGCTGGTGGAACGAGGTCGACTCGGGCTCGGGCGACTCGCGCTGGGTATTTGAGAGCGCGGACCCGGAGAGCCGCGTCATCAATGCGACGGACAGGCGCTTCTTCTGGATTGCGCTGTATGCGCAGCCGGTGCTGTGGGTGCTGCTGGCCGTGGTCGCGTTGGTTAGTTTCGAGTTCATCTGGTTGACGCTGGTTGGTAAGTTGGCTGCTTTCCATTTTAGTGGCGGGATATGATTGTAGGTCATTAGGGGACTGAGAAAGGCTAACGAGGTCGCAGTGATTGCGCTCGTCCTTACCATTACGAATACGCTCGCCTTTTCCCGCTGCGACAAGTTCAGTCAAGCGTCTGGCTTTGCTTCGACAGCTGTATACGGTTCTGGATTGGCTAGGAATCTGGCTGGCGGCATGATTAGCAACTGGTTCAGCAGGAGATGAAAGCGAAGAGTCAACTTAGTTACAGGAGGAAAGCTGCGTCTGTACGATCACAACTAGGAAGAATTGACTACTGTAACACCACGACACCGAAGTCCGGAAGCAGTCTTTCTATGCAATTATATTGGAAAGGCAACGAAGACAGATATTTTCAACGTTTTGAGAATCCAGGACTATCACCGGAACTTTTACGGGGCACTTTATTGATACATCGATATTGGCTGATTGCCATGATCTAAGATTGGTGTTTGTACAAATGGTTCTGCAATGTCTCGTTTGACCAGTTTCTCTGACTACAGGGTGATCATAACACTGGCGTTTTTGTACCAGCTCAACAGTGGGTTCTCTCCATTCTTCGTCTGCGTCTCTTCAATATCCGCTCGCCCCGCCATGAAGTCCTCGTGCGAGTATGTACGAGCAAATCGTCCGGTTATAGCTGTATACATTGGTTCTACAACGTCGAAGTCGGTCGGAAAGAGAATGTCAAAATAGCCTTGGTGGACCTATCGCGACGGATTAGTACTGCTCGGAAGACTGGGATGATGGGAAAAGGGACTCACCAGAGGTGTGGTCACGGCAATCATTTGCCTCTTGTATCTCGTCTGCACTACTGGCGCATTCAAGCCTTCGACTGTGTCACTCAACGTGTTGAAATCGCTGCTGATTAATTTATGATTCGGGAACTTCTCATACAGGATGTAGAAGAACTGCATCAGCCTCGTGGGTATGTATTCCGGCTCGCTAAGAGTGCCTTTAAAAGGCAGCAATGAGCGCAGATTTGTCATGAGATTATTGCTCTGAAGTGAATGTGCGTAAGGTTTACACGCAACGTCCCGTCTGTCGAGGAACTGCGCGGCCACAGGGTCAATGGTGCGCGAGTAGTATTCGAAGAGTTCGCCGCGCGGGTCTATAACGACGTGTGATTGATAGGGATGGCCAGTTTCGTGGTCGTACTTTAAAGCGTCGTGACCGAAGTTGTCGAAGACTTCGAGTGCGAGGAAGTAACAGGGCGATGAGACGTAAGTGTCCCATTCGAATATCGAGCGGTTGATAATGTCGACCTTGTCGGCATGGCCTCGTGCATATGCTGAATGTCCTAAGCCCTGCTGTTGTAATCTAGCCAGTGCGCTCGAGATCTCAACGATCTTGAACTTGGTCCGTTCGTATACCTCCGGATGAATGTCTCGTATGTAGTCCAAAATATTCAACATCATGGTCCCGTTTCCAGCGCCCATTTCGTAGATATTCAGGTCGTGGTACGGGTAGAAGTTGTACTTGTAATCCTCCACAAGATATCTCGCAAGCGCTTCCCCATAGTAGGGCGAGAACAGTTCGGTAGGGGTATGCCAGAGTTGGCGAAGGTCGTTTGGTTCCTGATAGTCTAGCGTGTCTTCAAAGTCGGTATACCGATGTCGTAACTGCTGGAAGAATTCATGCTCCGAGGCCATGGCGTTGAAATCGAAGGGTTTGCCAGGAGAGAAGATGACGACCTGCTTAGAGAAATAGCCATAGTTTGGATTATACAGACTATCTGATGCTATGTTAGCTCCTCTAGGCTACCGCAGCTGCCAGTCGGCCTCGATATACCTTCGATGAAGTCGCGGAGCAGCATCTTCACCCGCCTCGGCCGCTCTCTACGGTTCTTCAACATATCCGACGTAACCATGGGATATCGATCAAACTCGTCCGCCCGTTCCTGGGGAAATCTCATTTGCCTAGGAGTCCATCGACTTTCTCTTGTGGTCTCTCCTGCGCCTAGCCGCGTGGCCTTTCCCCGTCGCTGGATGCGCGCATAGCGGGCACTCGGTGGGGCTCCACGGGCAAGACATTGGGAAGCTCGATGTGAAAAGAGCTGGCGAAACAATTGCGTGACGAGGGGTGAGTCCATTGGAGGCTGGCAGCTCAGGTTCCGCCCGAACGCGGCGTAGAGAGTAGTCCTCAGACGGCACGTGGTGGAGATGCGGCCCCATCATTTGCGCCAAGCATTCTACGGTATCTAGCAGGTGTCAAAGCTCCTCCGCGGTCACGTTTCCCGAGATCTCCCCGGGGCCGTCTCAGTACCTCCTTCCTCTCAACTTTCGAACTCCAAGGGATGTCGAATCATTCCCAGCTCTATACCTTGGGGGCATTCTTATTAGGTATCGGTTTGACCGTCGCATATCAACAGCAGCTTTTCCGTCCAGGGTACGACCGCCGAAGCCGGAGGCGAAAGATCCACCAAGATATATCTCGACTTTCAAAAACTGATGATATTGAGAGCCTGAAGAAAAACCTCACGGACATTGTAGAATCTTTAGAGCGAGAGGCTGGGTCTATTAAAGAGGGCATTGAAGGATGTATCGGTAACACTCCATTGATCAAGATCAAATCACTTTCAGATGCTACAGGATGCGAAATATTGGCGAAAGCAGAGGTAATCATGTAGCACGCCATACGGGATAGGAAAAAAATGGCTGACAGACAATTGAACTAGTTTCTGAACGGCGCTGGTAATAGCCCGAAAGACAGAGTGGCTTTAGGCATTATCCAATTGGTAACTTGCGAATAGTTTTCTTTGTGCCACGATTATGCTGAGTGACATCCAAGGCTGAAGAACGCGGTTTGCTGGTCCCACACTCTGGAGATACTGTGTATGAGGGCACTGTTGGAAGCACCGGTATCTCGCTGGCGGCAATATGTCGAGCGCGAGGCTACAAAGCCCATATGTGTGTCTCGCACTTTCTGGTTCGTGTAGCTTAGCTGAACAGTCTTTTAGTTGCATGCCTGACGATATGGCGATCGAAAAATCGGATCTCCTTCAGAAGCTCGGCGCAGAAGTGGAGAGAGTACGGCCAGCGCCAATCGTGGACCAAAACCAATTCGTCAATCTAGCACGTACCAGGGCCACCGAGCATACGAAAAACCCAGACAAACCGGGCAGAGGGCTTTTCGCAGACCAGTTCGAAACAGAAGCCAACTGGCTTGCGCACTTTGCCGGCACGGGGCCTGAGATCTATGAGCAAACCGGCGGATCCCTTAACGCGTTTGTAAGTGGTGCTGGCACAGGTGGTACTATTTCCGGGGTCGCTCTATATCTAAAGCCAAAGCTCCCCGACATCAAGATTGTCCTTGCAGATCCACCGGGAAGCGGCTTGTTCAACCGCGTCAAGTATGGTGTCATGTTCGATCCTAAAGAACGTGAGGGAACACGCCGGAGACATCAAGTTGACACCATCATCGAAGGTATTGGAATTAATCGTGTGACACACAACTTCGAGGTTGGAAGAGAGCTTGTAGATGACGCGATCAGGGTGACTGATGATCAGGCGCTTGCTATGGCAAAGTGGTTAGTGGAGCATGATGGCATCTTCGTCGGCAGCAGCAGTGCTGTAAACTGTAAGTGTGACATCGAATTTGCGGATAGAGCACTGACACTTCGCAGGCGTAGCAGCAACGAAACTCGCAAAGCAACTTGGCCCCGGTCATCGCATCGTGACTTTGCTGTGTGATAGGTAAGCTGCCCGCACAGATCATTCACTCATAATTTAATTTGAGCATAGCGGAGCGCGACATCTTAGCAAGTTCTGGGCCAGCACAGAACCAGTTGGGGGCAGCGAAGACGACGTGTCCCTGGAAGAGATCATCAATTCGTGAATACACGCAACTACACTTCTAACACGGTGTCAGTGACATAAGGTTCGTTGACAGTGCTGCTTTGTTGAAGCCTCCAATCTAGCCTCTCTTCTCGCTAACAAAGGAGCTCAAGGTCGCCGTCCACGATCAGGAGCAGCGTCACAGTCGGGGATGGTAAATGTTCCAACAAATAGACGCAGTCCCCAGGCATTTGTCTACGACATCAATCCCGATCCACGAACATTCCGAGGCGCGTACAATCTTTCGACTCTTATCTCCACAAGGACATTGTGCAGGAACCCCCACGAGACAGCCAGAAGACGAGTGAGACATAAGTCGGACAAAGAGTACGTCACGAAATTCAATACTGCTATGCACTTTTCAGGGCGGCAACAAAGAACAAATCATCTTCAACAATACCCATTCTTCTACTATACCTTTGTCTGTTTGTGTTCCAATTATATATACCAGCTCACTCACATAATACTGCGAGTTCGCTGCACACTCCCGCGTCTAGCACAAATCAACCGTATCCGTTTCTTAATCATCAGATACTTCTACGCAAACACCGCCGATCCGTCGTCGATTCATTGCAACTGGGCCAACGCTGCATTACATACCCCAGAACCACGCATCCACTCCAAGCAAACCCCGACTCTGCGACAGGAGGGTTAGCAACATGGCACCTTCAACCCGCACCCCAGAACTAGCCGAAAAGATCTCTCAGATGCGTCTCACCATCGCGCCCATCGTGCACGTAGAGTCTGGTCTCGCCCCACCACAGTTCCCTACCACCATGCTTGAACTGTTTCTCCTCACAGAAGACGAGCTCGACGCCATGGCGCGCTACTACTCGCAAATGACACCCGACCTGCACACACACCACTACCCACAGACCATGGACTGGGACCGCCCGTTTCTCGCGCGGTCACGGCCAGGACACACCTTGCCAGAGAACTGCAAGCTGAACGATTTGGAGAGGTTGAAAGTGAAGATGAGGATGTTCGCGAGGTTTATCGGCATGCGGGGCGCAGACACTCCAAAGTGGGAGTACGAGAGGCAGCTCGACATACTAAAGGCGAAGATCGACAGGAGCATCGAGGAGGAGGAGAGGGCGACGACGAGGAGCAAGTGGTACAAGGGCCCGCCTACGAGGCCTTGATGCAGGTGGACTTGTCGGGCAGGAGCATGTTTTCCAGTAGTTCACCTTACACACAGCATATTACATACAGTACAGTGTGCAGCACAGCATTATCTAAGCAGAAGCGCAATTCAAGCCGTTTGTTGATTTTAGCCACCCCCGCGTGTCGACGTGAAGCAGTGTTAGTTACTACACATACAGGGTCAAAAAGAATGCAACCCGCGCGTGACCACAACCACCACAAATGGCAAAAAGAAAGAGTTAGTCCTGGTGGGGTTCGAACCCACGGCATCCGCATAACCAGATGAAGGCCATAAGAGTTCTGACGAGTCTTATAAGAACGGCGCGCTACCACTGCGCCACAGGACTTGTCGATGCTCCACAAGTGGAATTTATCAGTTATTCCCCGTTACAGAATATATAGCCTCCCACTGCGGCGAAAACCTAAGCGACAGTGTGAGTCACCGTAGAAAGAATATTCACACGAATTACCCTGCCACCCACACGTCGCTGGTAGCGCACAGTCAGCCTGCGGTACAACCCCGCTTTAGTAAGTAGCGGGCGCGCGGGGTTCACTAACATCCGACCACACCCCATCTGGCCCTATCACCCACCATTCACCTTCATCATCGTTCCTCATCTCTACATCTGTCACCTTCGTCCAACGCTGCGCACCGTGTCACTAGTTTCCACCAGCCAAACAGTAAGTATCTCTTCCTATAATTTAACCGCGCCATTCGACCTCCCCTTGTTCTGCATCCTCTAGTCCAGTCTCTCATCCAGTCTTCTGTCTCCTTTCTCAGCAGTCGCTCGAAATGAATTACCTTGCTGCGGCTTAAAAGAGTACGGTTGCTAACCAATATGTACAGTTGTCTAACCTGCTCCTCCTAAGGCCATCTTCCCTTACCACGCCCTCGTCCTACTAACTGCGGCACTCAGTATGACTATCCGAGCAGTAAAATTCACGCCCGAGGTCCTGCTCAGCGCTCCCCGTCGCTCCTCGGGCAACCCTAACTCCGATGGCTCCAAGGTGCTCTATAGCAGCTCGACCTATTCCTTCGCGGAGCACGCCAAGAAGACTGAGATTCGCGTTCTCCATGTGCAGTCCCAGCAGACGACTCTAATCAGCGACGATCCTGTTGCGAGTGAGCCGAAATGGCTGGGCGATGACGCCATTCTGCTCTTGTCCAGCGGCGATGATGGTGTGACAAGTGTCAAGGTCGGCAAGGTGGAGAACTTCGGCGATATGTAAGCATCGTTACACTGCACAACTGTAGCTTTGTTCGACTTGCAGCTCCCTTGCCAGTGATCGATCCTGGATTGCTAGGCTTAGTTTTCCCTCAAGCCGGTCACCCATCTTATATCCAGCAATATTCACTAAACTTTAGCAAGGACGCTCGTCTGAAGCTTCTGCGATCACTCATATATGTTCTATGCTGCCAATTAGATGACCTATATCTCCTAGAAGCGAAATTTTGCAAGTCTATACCGTGTATCTCAAATCATATCAAGCGAGGCGCAGATTCAGTATATGTGTACAAGCTAATCTTTATGACAGTAGTTACACAGTTGGGACCATTGACGGCCCCGTTGGGAACCTCAAGCTCCACGCACTCGGCACAGACGAGTTCGCCATCGCCGTGACAGGCAAGACGACTCCTGATGGAGAGCTCTTCAATCCTGAAAAGGCGAAGAAGCCCCTCACTTCCGGAAAGCTCTACAAATCTCTTTTCGTCCGCCACTGGGACCACTACGTCACTGAGAACCGCAATGCGATCTGGCTTGGAAAACTCTCCAAGAAGGATGGTAAATTCGAACTCTCTGAGATGCGTAACGCTCTCAAGGGTACCAGACTGGAGTCTCCCGTTGAACCATTCGGCGGCACAGATCACTTCGACATCGCAAGTACCGGACTTGTTTTTACGGCAAAGGATCCAGAGCTGAACCCCGCCTTACATACCAAGACCAATATCTACTTAGTGACCAGCTCATCATTCTGGGATGGCAAGCCAAAGACCCTTCCTTCACCTCAGCAAGTACAGGTTTCTGGCTTTGAAGGTGCCAGTACTAGCCCTACCTTCTCCCCGGGTGGGACACAAATCGCCTTTCTGTCTATGAAAACCGACGGTTACGAGTCTGACAAGAACCAACTTTTCATCATCCCAGACTACCGAACACCGTCATGGGTAGTGCACGCATTTACCTCAAAGGATGGCAAGGGAAGCTGGGACCGCAGCCCTCAAGGAATTTTTTGGAGCCCCGACAAATCGCATCTCTACTTAGCTGCAGAGGAGCACGGTCGAGTCTGTCTGTTTTCTACAGATATCTCGAATGCCGCCAATGCTACGTTTCCTCGAATGATCGTCAAAGGGGGTACTATAACCGATGCCCAATCACTAAAGAATGGGGACATCTTTCTCTCTTCCAACAGTCTGATCGAGAACAGCTTGTACTCTGTACTACCTCTGGCGAGCCGCAAGGACCAACACATCTATACCCTCCCCATCGACGATAGACCCTACGACGCGATACCATCTAAACCGACTACCAAATACGTCTCCTCCCAAACCCGAAGCGGCTCCATGTTCGGCCTCTCACGTAAACAAGTCATTGAAGTTCAATGGCCAGGCGCCGGAAAAAACACATCAGTCCACGCCTGGGTCATCAAGCCCAGCAAATTCAACGAAAACGAGACGTACCCACTCGCCTACCTCATTCACGGCGGCCCCCAAGGCGCATGGGAAGACTCGTGGTCCACGCGTTGGAACCCCGCCGTCTATGCAGAGCAAGGCTACGTAGTCGTCGCCCCCAACCCCACCGGCAGCACCGGCTACGGGCAAGACTTCGTCGACGCCATCCAAGGCCAATGGGGCGGCCTCCCATATAAAGACCTCGTCAAAGGCTTCGAGTACATCGCATCGAACCTGCACTACGTCGACACGGACCGCGCCGTCGCGCTCGGCGCCTCGTACGGCGGCTACATGATCAACTGGATCCAGGGCCACGAGCTGGGCCGCAAGTTCAAAGCGCTCGTGTGCCACGACGGTGTCTGCAGCATGAGCGGCCAGCTCGCATCCGAGGAGCTGTATTTCCCCTTCCACGACCTCACCGGCCCGCTCTGGGACAACGCCGACGCCTGGGCGCAGTGGGATCCCTCGAGGTTCACGCAGAACTGGAAGACGCCGCAGCTCGTGATTCACAGCGAGCTGGACTATCGGCTCACGATCAGCGAGGGGCTTGCTGCGTTCCATACGCTGCAGGCGCGCGGTGTCGAAAGCCAGTTCTTGACGTTCCCGGATGAGAATCATTGGGTGCTGAAGCCCGAGAATAGTTTGCTATGGCATGAGACGGTGCTGGATTGGATTAATGAGCATGTGGGCCTGGAGAAGTATACTGAGGCGCGGGAAAAAGTAAATGAAGATGCCGTTGACACGGAGAACTAGGGCCTGGTAAGCATAGCTTAGACAGCGTTATAGTGGATGATGAATTAATCGATAACAAATTTGTCGTTCATCAATGATCTCGCACAACTTAGGCTACTCATTTGAGGAAGGTGAGATGTAAATTTTCTCCACTGTGATAATAGTGATGATGTTGAATGGACTCTATAGCTAGCTGATAATAGGATCAACACGTTATAGGTAAGGAGTAGAGGCTTGTACAGTGTATACAGCGTACAGAGAAAAAAGGTTAATACAATAGTATTCTTAGTATTGTATGCTTTCTATCTACGTGCAGATAGGACGGAAGACTCTGCAGCTGCGCACAGGCATTACGTAAAGCAAGCTTACATAACCCGAAGCTGTACAGAGTCTCAACCGCACTGGGTACGGACAGATGAGCGTCTAATATCTCGCAGCCGTGGTGCTATAGGATCGACGTGAAGAAAGGGTATATTGAGATATCCAGCTAAGTCAATCAAATTCGAACTTCAAACGAATGCCAAAGTCCATCGTACCTCAGCGGTTTCGCTGTCGAGAAAGATCAACCATCGTACATAAAAAAACACCCCAATCTCGACTTGGGACTCTCCGTAGAAAGACTGAACTCCACACTTAGTCTTCTCAATCATCCGACCCGTCCTCCGGTAATCCCGCAATAACTTCCTCACAAAGCGCAATCAACTCATCCACATCTGGCCGCTCACTCGGCTCGACCATCAAACACTTCCGCACAACCCCCTTGACCGTATCGCTAATCGCCTCCTCAGCGGGCTGTTTCTGCTTGCCCCTCTGCGGCCCTTCGTCCGGAAACCTCCAGTCACCGCCGAGCACGCAGATACTCAAACTGCCACCGGTCTCGTCGCTTCGAGCTTCGAACGGGCTTTTGCCAACGAGGCATGCGTAGAGGGTGCAGCCGAGCGACCAGACGTCGACTTTGGTGTCGATTACGGAGCCGGTTTTCACGTCGAAGAGTTCGGGGGCGCGGTAGGGCATCGTGGAGTGTTCGGCGGCGGTGTCTTGTACTTGGAGGGCGAGCGAACGCGAGGTTATGGGGGTAGGAGACGGCGCGAGAGAGCCGAGGTCCATGAGGATGGGGGATTTGCCGTCGTCGTCTATCATGATGTTGCCTGCCGTGGCATTTAGTAGGTATAGCAGAGTGAGATCCAGGGGAATCGGAGCATACCAGGCTTGATATCGCGATGCGCATACGCCCTCGCACCCCCCGGCGCAATCCCCTCCTGTGCCATGGTAACCTCAGCCTCCATGAGCGGTTCCGCCTCCTGCTCCTCATCGTCATCGTCTTCCCGATGCCGTCTGCTAGCCCGCATCTCCATTCCCTCCGCAGCCTCTGCAGCGTCCGCATCTGCTCTCGCAGCCTCCTTCCTCACTTTCTTCGCCTTCTGCTGGCTCCTCTCTCCTCCGGGACCGCCTTTGACTTTGTACTGGTGCATAGCCTTCAACGCTCTGCACACGCCCAGGAACAGCACCATGAGCCTCTTTTCCGGAAACTTTGTATGATTCACCAAGTTCGCATTGATCATGTCTTGTAGATTGCCACGTCTATAGTATGGCAAAAGTATGTACACGGTTTTGGCTTGCGGGTCGGATCGGTCGGATTCGACAGAGTAGTCGATGGAATGGATGATGTTGGGGTGTGGAGAGAAGAGCGTGTAGGCTTCGACTTCTTTGAGGGCTAGCGAGACGGACTCTTGGCCGAAGGGACAGCGGATCTTTTTCAGGGCGAAGAGTTGCTGGTTGGAGTTGTCTTGCACGAGGTAGACATAGGAGAAGCCGCCCTATTCAACCATTGGGTTAGCTCAAAGGTCTGGCTGGAAGTTGGATGGAGTGCTATCAGGGCACCATCATCTCACATACCTCGCCCAGCAGCCGCAGTATCTTGAAGCTCCGGCTGTTGATTTTGAGCTGTGGAGTCCCCGGAAAGCAGGACATGCAATTTGTGAACGAGTAGACTACGTCTAGAAAGTATGAGCCTAGCGACCCCATCTTGCCGGTATTTGTGGGTGACCCGGGCGCTGTTTGTGAGGCTGTGACAGCAGTGCGGAGCTGCGTTGAGGGTAGGATGCTACCAGGGAGCCGATATACGATCGCGAGTGACGACTAGTGATAATGATGAAATCTAGGTCTCTTGCGAAGCGATTGCGTGGGAGAGGGCAAGTAGAAGAGGTAAGAATTGTTTGCCCGTGAGACGAGATGCCGCGCAACCGCATCGGGACCCGGGAGAGCTGGCGATGTGGTTAGTTCCAGGATGCACGCCAAGCTGTGGCTGTGAGTTGCGCCACGCAGGCGCGTTGCTATTCATGGAGACTTGGACCGACTGAGAGCCAACCTCACGTCGTCCGTAATCGACACCTTTTCCGGGAACCTGCCCGATTAGGCAGGTTGGATTGGAGAGCGACATGGGACGGAAGAGCGCGACATGGGATGGAAGAGAGCGGTATGGGACGGAAGAGAGATTAACATGGGACGACGCGGCCACTACTGATAGGAAGGTTAGACTTGGGGGATCTAGTTGCTGTGTGAGTACATAGCCATCATCTACGGTACAGGTTAATTCTGTTAGAAACATCGAGACGTATATTCCGAACACTAGAGGTTCTTAGGCGCATCTACGAACAACCCAAACTCCTCGCCATGTTGGGTTGAGTCACCGAATGCAACGACGCAAGATATTGCAGGCTTTGCTATGTGAGTTAAGAATATGGTATCTACTGTTATGGCTATAACAAAAGAACGGATGCTCCCCAATATACATGTCGCTGGGCGCGATGCAATATATAAACAACAATAGACGCCAAGACACCAAACCATGAATGCTTGCTCAACATGCAACAGGCGAGATGGCCACCCCTTCACCGAAGCAAGAACGCCCTGCGGTGGATGCGAAAAATTATTTACTCGAAAGTCATCTGTAATTCTTTCTCCTTCCCAAACTCGTCTTCGTACTCGTCGGTCCAAGCATTGTATCCTGGCACAAGATTCAAACTGGGGTCGGTAGAAGCGGACCTCAAAGGTGGCCGCTCTGAAGGTTTGTCGCTCCACGTGGGCATATCGGAAGTTTGGTAGGTGGGGATGGTAGATTTGGAGCTGTTTGCTTCTTGAAAGGATGTCTCGAACGTCATTGTCAGGCCCCCGTCCTCATTGTCCTCGTAATTCTCGAAGCTCTTCTTCTTCACTAGTTCGTCGGCAGGATCAGAAATGCCCAAGCCTTCACTGTAAGTAGAGGCCGCCGGTACCAAGCTGTCGTTGTAACTCTTAGTTTCACGTAGCGAGGAATACGGGTTCGGTGAGGTTGCCGATATGTCGATTTTCATAGGCGGCAGGGTCGACTTGATTTCCCTAATTTCGATAGGCTCACCAGAGAGCGCCGCCACTTCCGCTTTGATGGCATCCACATCGAACAGGACCGTCGGAGTATCAACACTCTCGCCTTCTTTTGCGGTTGGTTTAGTAGAGTTCTCATCGTACACCTCCCACTCCTTCTTCTCGGCTTTCTTTTTCCGCCAGAAGCTAAACCCCTTCTTCTTTTGTTTCTCCTCAACCTGCTTCCTGGCCTCCTCAAGCTCGTTGATGAGTTCTCGCTGTCTCTCCTGGTGATTTTCCGGGTCTGGGTCTTCGATCTCCGCGAACTCGTCGCTCTCCACAACCCACCCAACCTCTCTTAAGAGCTTAGGCATAGCCGTTCTGTACGCCATATGACCAGGTACGAGCTCCGTCACGTTATAGTTTTCTACTCCAGGCACGTCGACTGTTGCAAGACCTGCTACCCTTGCGAGACCTCCTCCTGTGGCCCTGAAAAGGTATCCTATTGGAGTATTAGATGTGCGTGGCAAGATGAGGAGGAACTCTGCTCACCCAAGATCCAATCATTAGTTGCATACCCATTCACGAAACGTCCTGGGATTATAGCCCTAGCCCGAATGTAATCGTCGTTTTTCGAAATAACTGGAGTGCCGAACATATAAACATTTTGAACAATGCCAAATGCGCCCCGATTTGCCAACTCTTTAATGCACGAGAAAATCACGCGGGACCCTAGCGAGAACCCGACGAGCGTCACCGGTCGTGTTCCTAAATTCCGCTCGATTAATGAATCGGCGAGGATGAGACCAGCCATGTCTGCTCGCGCTTGAGAAACGCTCCATGGATTATCGATTAGATAAGAAAGTTTGGTCAAGACGACCGGAAGCTGGATAGCTGACATGAGTAGAGTGAGAATTGTATTGCCGAGAACGGTTTGAAGTCCTTGAGTGAGAGCCTATCGCAAGTTAGCAAGTCCGTGATTACGTTCTGTTCATAACAGATCTGACCTCCGTCGCTAGTATGTTGATGGTTTGACCCATGCTTTGCAACATTTCAGGCTCCCAAAGGATAGAGTATATGTCACCCATGATGGGATCAACTGTACTATAGGGTAGTCGAATATCATCGATCTTGCCGTTCATCCATCCAGCCACTGTGACTATAAGATTGACTCGTTTGTTGTTGTGTAACGGACGATATTCGAACGTTGTAACAGCTCCGGTTCGTCTATTAGCTGCTCTAACAGCAACTGTGCCACCACTTAGGACACCAGTCGTCGTGATGATCGCGGCACCACCAGCACCTGCTAGAAAGCCGCCTGTCCCGGCCACACCAATCGTCGTGAATCCAGCAGCAAGCCCAGCGCCAATCACAGGTGCGAGAAGACCTGCAGACAGGCCAATGACAAGACTTCCTCCGACGGTAGCAAGACCCATCAAAGCAATACGCTTATTTCGGGCTCTCTTGCGCCGAGTTTCCATGTGCTCGTCCTCATTCCAGTTCTCCTTATTTGCTTCTTCTTGCATCTCTAATGCGTCTGTCACGCGCTTCTCAAAGCGGCAAATCTCCAACCAGTCAACGCTGAGATGTTTGCCAACTTGCTCCAAGAGTTGCCTTGAACGGGCATCGTAGACAGAGTCGGCAATAAGCACCAGAAAAAGATCACAAAGTATAGTCCATCGAATGTCGATATCCAAGCTCTGAGTTCCGGGTAGCTGCGAGGGCATCCGCACTGCCGGCATATCATCGCCTTGATGATCTTCGTAGGGAGGTGGTGGAGGCGTCTCAGGAGGGTCTTGTAGTTTGAGAGAGGACGCAGATTTAGACATGGATGACTGATCTTCCGGGCGAGGAGAAGATACAGACAATCTTGCAGAATCCAAATCCCCCTTTCCCGACTCTGTTTCGTCCGCGGCAGGATTCTTGACACGAGCATTCTGCATCAGAGCTGGAGTCAAGTCCGCCGGAATCACTCCATGCTGTGAGAGTTGTTCAATCATAACCTGTTCGGGGGCATCAATTTCCATATGAGCGTAGAGGCGGACAATCATCTTCTGAGACCACATTCTCGTCGTTTCCTGCAAGAGATCCACGATTTTCCTGGTGTTCCTGTTTCGCTCGAACTCGTTCGACTTGGCCTCCATTTCTAGCATAGCAAGTCGTACCAGGCTAACATAGGCTATCCGCTGTCCCTCCGTGAGGATGTTCTTTGTTGTTTGCATTTGTGAAAGTGGATCGCGGGCTGCCTCGTCATCGTCGTCGAGGAGCGCGTTACTTCCCCCCGTCTCCTTGAACAGATAGGCCGTATTGTCATCCATGCTGGTCTGTGACTCAACATCATCGTCCATGGTCACCCGGGTATAGCCCTTCGCAGCGCCTCCCACGTTTGCATAGCCGCTCATGTCTGCCAACTCTTCCGTATTCTCTTTCGCAATGAGCTTATTGTCGTCATCGTACATGTCATATCGGGCGTATGCAGGCATTGTCTGCCACTCATCGCCGTCTTTCTTCACTTCGTCGTCTTTGTGGGTTTCAGGAGCGAGCTGCTGATGGGAGTATTCGGAAACGACAGAATGCTGGTGAGCATGTTTATTCCCTGTAACTATACTGGTGCGCTTAGCAGCTATTGACTTGCGTTCCTCCTTTTGCTCTGGTTTAGCAGGCTCTTGCTCGTGCTGCTGACGCTCGGCCTCCTGCGCACCCACCAGCCCATTGCTCATCGGAGTTGTGCCCTCCTGCTCTCCAACTTTCGTTGGCGCATCTTGAGGCGCACGATCACTCGCGGTGCTTTGCTCCGGCAGTACAATCTTCTCCTGGCTCGCTGACTTCGAGCCTACCGCATCCGCGAACTCCTCGTCCGAGTCGGATTCATGGAGGGGCGTTCTCGGCCGCGCTTTACGTATGGGCAGCCCAAAATCGTCATGTTCAATCTCGGGCTTCCGCTCACTTGGTTGCGTCGCGCTGTCGGTATTTTTCGACTCAGGAGGGGGCCCGGATGCGGACTCGTTCGGCATAGTTGAGCTAGATGCGACGCATCGAGTGGCGGAAGCGAAGAAACCAGAAAACAAACTGAGAAACTAGTGCGGGGGAGAGGCTAGAGTACTGGCCTATTTACAGCCTCTGCCAGCGGTGCGTGCGGTTGGCATGAGCAGACAAAGCGGAGGTGCGCAGTCATCCATGATCCACCGCCGCAACACTCCGCATCCAACGCACGGGCCAGTCGATCACTAGGGTTCCAAGGTTCCGAGAAAAAGTTGCGACCCCAAATTCCACTGCCCGCATTCCACCTACAACCGTCTCCCAGAACCCGCGTCGCAGCGTCTTGAAGACTAGCCTCGTCAAGATGCGCCTCAAACGCTCCAAAAAGTGCGTAGTCTCTCTCAGCAAGGTCCAGGCCGCTTCGCAGAGCTCCACTAACAGCTGTTAGCTACCGGAAACTGATGCAGGCCTACCAGCTGCACTTCGGCTTCCGGGAACCATACCAGGTGCTCTTGGACTCGAGTGTGCTGGAAGATGCAGCAAGATTCAGTATCGACCTCGTTTCGCGCCTGGAGGGTGTCTTACAGGGCAAGGTCAAGCCGAGTATGTCCCTCATTGCGACGTGCACATCATAGCTGTGAAGCAGCGAACGAGGGCTAATTTAGTTCAGTGATAACGCAGTGCTGCATCCGACACCTCTACAACGCGGTCCCTAAGAACGATGCGCTAATCCACGAGGCTAAAAGTTACGAACGTCGCCGTTGTAATCACCACGAGCTCGAGCAACCATTGTCATCCCTCGAGTGCCTATCCAGCGTTCTCGGCAGCACAAACAAGCATCGCTATGTGGTGTCTTCTGACGATATCGAAGTGAGGTCATATTTCAGGCAAACGCCCGGTGTTCCCCTCATATACATCTACAAGTCCGTCATGATCTTGGAGCCCATGCCTACCGCTAGTCTAGAGGTACGGGATCGAGAAGAAAAGTCCAAGTTCAAGGCAGGACTTAAGGGACAACGAAGTGCAAGTGCAGGCCAGAAACGAAAGCGCGAGGATAAAGATAGCGGACTGGAACATGAACGTATCCCCATTGAGCAAGCTGGTGCAGTCGCTAAACCCGAGGCGAAGAAGCGAGCGAAGGGTCCCAAAGGTCCCAATCCGCTCAGTATAAAGAAGGCCAAGCAATCGAAGGCGGCACCATCTGAGCTGCATGACAAAACGAGTAATATCAAAACGATGGAACCAAACCGCCCCTCTTCTCCCGCAGCGGATACGCATGGAGCCTCTACACTAGATGACGGAGAATCGGGAAAGCGTAAGAGGAAGCGGAAGCATAAGCCAAAAGGCGAAGGGGGAACGGATGATCGCACAGATCAGGATACCGCCATGTCATGATCCCGTTCGATCCTGGGTTTCTCGATTTGTTGGGACAGTGAGACTGGACTAATGCGACTTCGGCAGAGGATCCTAGCACAAGTGACTCAGAAGATGATTAAAGACTGCAGATGATGGGAGCTTGCCTTTCATCTCCCTTTCTATCTATGGTGGTTAGTTCATGGCGGATACCATTGAAAGACGCACGTTCAGACTTTCTTGCCCTGGGCAAGAAGATCCGAGACTTTCGGCGGAAGGATTAATGTGCTGCGGTCATTCCGTTTAACAAACTCAGCCACGACCTCTGCAGTCTTCTCGGGTTGGTCCTCTTGTACGAAATGACCAGCAGCAGGGAAGACCTGAAGCTGGAATTTACCTAAAGTATATCAGACGAATACGCATAATGTTAAGTGTATGAGACGTACCCTGCATCTGCCCTATCATTAACTCTGTGTCTAGTCGATCGGTCCCAGCAAGTATGAGCAATTTTGCCCCTTTCCCACCTAGAAACTTTGAACTCATTCCGGTAAACCAGTCCGTCCAGAAGGGTTCCGTATCAGAGAGGTTCGTTCTCCACGTCCACCTGTCTTCGGGTGTTTGTAGCAGTAAGCTTGGAACACTTGCCCTAGCAGACTGTGGGTTTCTCAAGGTTCTGGTCCGAATATGCCATTCAACGGCGGCTTCCAAAGTCGGGAACGTGTTCGGTCGATTCGATAGATATGTCTGCATATGTTTTAAAGCGTCCATAGCTGAGCCCTCGACCACATCTATCACCCCATAACCAAGTAGTTTTTTCCCCAGGAACCCTTTGTTTGCCGCATCCGTGACCACAGCTCCGCCCAAGCTATGGCCAATAAGGACAATCGGAGGTAGTTCTTTCCAACTCATCCGCGCTTGAGTGAGAAGTAGCATATCAAAAAGATCTTGGCTGAGTGCATCAATAGAGAAGTTATTGTCAACCTTCCCTTGCGGATCCCAAACTACACTCCCATGATCCCTAGCTTCGACTGCCAGAACTCCTGCATCGGGTAGTGCTTTCCTAATCTCTTTTGCGAATAGTGCAAAGCTCAGCGCAGTGCTTCCAGCACCATGATGAAGCACTAGGAGAGGCGCAGTTGCAGAACTAGGCGGCGTAACATAGACGTGAAACTTCGCATGATTGATATTGGGAGATTGGAACGGTCGTTCCAGAAAGAACTCCTGAGAGAAATAGTCGGACCAGTGTAGGGCCGGGGCGGACCTTTGGGACGATGTAGGAATTATGGTGCCGGTACTGGACATGGAACTTGCGGACGAGGAATCATCTTCTTCTTCTGGGAGGGGTGGCTCCGGCGGTAGCGCGGCAAGCTTGGTTTTTGCGAACGTTTTGGCCAGGTCGGACATTGTGAAGGCAGACTAAGACTCGATTGGCTAAAAGGGCTTTGATACCAAGTCTCCCAAAGCTGCGGCTTTCCGATAGCAAGCTGGTTGCATCGGGTGGGGTGGTCCTGTGGTGGAAGTGGGATGCTTACCTAGCTTCGAACTTAGCGCGATGACGTAATGGCCCAGCAGTGGGAGCGACAGAAGTCTCTACCCAAATACCGGGAAGCTTAGCAGCATGTAGTACAGAAGTTGGTTTTCAAGTGAGTGAATCAATTCGTTGTTCTCTAGCATGGAGGCGACGAGTGGGTTGTGAGGTGGCACATACGGACTGACCGACCGTGGGTCTAGAATACACTCTTGGCACGAAGGAATCTGCTCTCCGTTGAAGTTCAATCCTGGCTCTGAGAGATATGCGAGATACGGGATCGAATATCGATGGATTTCGTGCCGATCTCGCCCGATCTAGAACGCGATGCACCAGCCAGAAGCCTTCACAAGACCATGACGTCGATCTAAAGTGTTAGCGCGCCATCGCGCACATAGCTCGCGCCCCTCGACACCAACCTCTCCAGCACCCGGAGACTCCATCCTATTTCACCTGTCCCTTTGTTGCTTAATTACTCCAGATTTGCGACGCTGGTAGAGAGCTTCGCTTGCTCTTCCAAGCTCTCCATCTCCAGCTCGCCTTACTCGAGCTCAGCATGTCTAGCTTGTGGGGATCAAAGAAAGACCGCCAAGATGGTGATGAGGGCGTGCAAGAGGACCACTCCTCAAGTGGAAACACGCAAGGGAGAAACTCGCGAGACGAGCCAACTGAGAGGACGAGACTACTCAACAACCCGTCGAGGCCGCCCAACTCAGACGGTTACCTTGCCCCGGATGATCCAGCAGTAAGTATCCAGTATTTCATGCCCATATTGAGCCTCTCGAGATACTGACTACTATTGTTAGGTGTCCCCTTACAATCTCTGGTCCGTCCGATTCCTCCGAACCTTCACCGTGCTCTTCCTCATGATATCTTTCTTGTGGTGGGTGTTGCTATTCGTTTCCATCTTTGTGTCGCCGCCGGGCCTACACACACGCGGGTCGGGCTTCTTCGACTTCGCCTACACCTCTTTGACCATCGGCAATTTACTCGTCGCTATAATCTTCTTCGCCGTACCAGCAAAAGCCTTGCGAATCACTCTCGCGATCACCGCAGGGCTGCTTGCCATTGACATGATCATAATCCTGGCGGTCCCCCGCATACGATTAGAGGAGGGCTGGGTCGGCATCGCCTCTGTCATCTGGGCTTTCGTGATCGGAGTATGGTGTGTTATAACCGATCGCGTCGTAGCCTGGGGCAAGAAGGAGGAGGAAGAGCGTCTCACCGGTCGACCCGAGACCAGACGCACACTCAAAGAATGGCTGGCTGTCCTTCTTGCTACAATACTCACGGTCCTTTTCATCATCATCACCGTTCTGATGACCAGTACCCTCGCCATTCGTGCTCGCGATTCCACACTCAAAATGTATGGGGACCGCATTCTTGTTGATGGTGATAAATACGCCGTCCACCTCGCCTGCGTAGGCAACGTGACAGACACGCACGGTAATAAGTACCCAACCATCATGCTTGAAGCGGGCGAGGACCCGTCCGAGTACGACTTCGAGCACTGGGCGTACGCCGCCTACCAAAACGGTACAATTGATCGATTCTGCTACTGGGACCGTCCGGGTTATGCGTGGTCCGACAATGCTCCTTCTCCTCATTCTGCTGGTATGTCCGCAGATGCTTTGTCCGAAGCCCTCGCAAAAGCCGGAGAAGAGGGCCCATGGATCCTAGTAGCAGCTGGCACCGGCAGTATCGTCAGTCGAATCTTCAGCGCTCGCCATGTGAAGCAAGTCACTGGCATCATGCTTGTCGATCCGCTCCACGAGGACTTGTTACATCGCATCGCTAGCCCCACACGTGGTTTCTACCTCTGGGCTTGGGGCATTATCTCTCCACTTGGCATCGAGCGTCTTGGTGGCGCTTTGTTCAAAGGTCGGACCCGTGAAGACCGTGTTTATGGCCGCAACGCCTACCAATCCGGCAAGTACATCAAAGCACAGCTTCAAGAGAATCTGGTTGCCGACTCGCTCTCCAAGAACGAAGTGTCTTCGTCCAGAAATATCCAAAGCGCAGACACCCCGCTTGTTATCATCAGCTCCAAGGAAAAGTGCCGCACTGATGAGGAATGGGAGCGTAAACAGAAGGACCTGACAACCTTGACGGACAACTTAGTTGCATGGGAGATGCCCCAGGCACCGCATCAAGTCTGGCGGACATTGGAAGGCAGGTCCATGATGGAAAAGAGCTTGAAGAAATTGGTTAAAGCCGCTGCAAAGGCAAACCTCCCTCCGATCGATGCGGAGTAAGACAGATGATTTCGTGAAAGTGTTTGTACAGTGCCAGGTTTTCAGCAGGGTTCCTTCTTCCTGTCCTGTTCTTTTATCGAGCTTCAACTTGTTAGCACAAAACCACGCAAGGCGTCTGCAGGATTTCGGTATACTTTTCTCAATAGTACATACATCAGATCGAATTTAATAGCTTGTATAATGCATGGTCAATAATCGGCAATGACAGAGGCACGAGAGAGAGGATGCTTGCATGTGACACTCAAGACTCGAGCCATTGAAAAACGCCTCGCTTCGAATCGTATACATAGTATACATAGAACACATCTGTAGCCGTCATCGCAGAATGTAGAATACTATTCACAGTAGAAACTCACATCCCCAAACATCCATCATCTACCCCATAGCCTTCAGGAAGTTTGCCTCCTTAATCGTGCCCCTTCGCTTCGTCCTCATAGCCTTGGTCAACTCTTCCCTTGCGCTCGCCGCCTTGACCGCGCCCTCCAACGTTCCGTCGCCAGCCGGCAAATCAACCGTTTGTTCGTAAATCGGCACCTTGCGAGCCAGCATCCCGGGGTTCGCGAGCAATTCCTTGCGGAGCCGTTTGGCGGCCACACGGCGCTGTTTCTTGGATTTGGCTAGACGCTGAGTTAGCAAAATTGACCACCAAAGACCAGACTAGAAGCGCGCTGAAGCTGCGGGCTGTGTAATGTGATGTGTACGGGGCAAACGCGAGGAGCAACATACAGAACAAATCGCCAGCACCCCCGGCCTCGGCCTTGCTCTCCTGCTTCTCGAGGATGGTCCACAGCCACGTGGGATACTCGCTGTCCTCCAGCGCCACGGGGTCCGTCTGGTTCTTTAAAAAATTCAGGCCTTTGAGCGGCGTGCCGGCGGGGACGGAGCTCTTGACCAGCGGCGTGGGTTTCGTGGATGATACGGGTGCTTGTTTCTTTGCGGAGGGGGTGAGCGGCGCGCTGAAGGGCTGCGCGGCGGACGTCGAGGTTGCGGCTGGTGGTGGGTTCGAGGAGCCGGGCACGCCTTGCCGGCTGACGGTTTGCGTGGCGGTGTTGGCGGAGATGGGGGTTGCGTTGTGGAGGGTGGTGGTGGTGGTGAGGAGGCGAGTTGGGGTTGGTTGAAGTGGTCTGGGGGACGCGGAGGAGCGCAGATGAGGGCGAGACGCGGCGCGGATACAGGAGCGGCAGATCATTGTGCGTATGAGTGTGGGTGTAGATGCGGCGACTCGACAATTCGGCGTCTCGAAACCAGCTTCCAGCATCAAAAGTTGTCTCCCAAGACCCCGGTTCCGCAGACACTATTCTCCGCTCGCCGACGGCTACCCAATCACATCCGACCAGGGTCCGGGGATAGATTGACCACCCCCACTTCCCCCACTTCCCCCATCTAATGTATCTATCAATCAATCAATCAATCACACGCAACACATGCGGATGCGGTACCGCTGCCCTAAATGCAGCCCTGCAGCCGGAGCTCGTCAACTGCCGCCGCCGTGGCACTCTACGCACATGCCGGACCTAGGAAGTGCGTCGATCTGGAGCAATCTGCTGACCAAAAATACCACCTTCCATGTCCAGGCTGGCTGTCTCGCGCTCGGTGTGGTAGAGGATAGTGGGCCTGTACGGGGTGAGTGAGCTGAGATTCGGATGTGTGATGGTTATACAGGGTAATGCGAGATGTGATACATGCGGTCAGCTTTTGGTGAAGGGGATGTTTTGGTGGGTTTAGGACTGGTTTCGGGCTCGTGTAATGAGTCTCGCTTTAGTTGCACTGCATAGGAAGGCCTGCAGATGGGTATTGTGAGACGTAGTAGGATAATCATACTTTCGTCTTTGACTCGGCAGCATCATTAGTAGGTCACATCTGGGCGATGATAGATAGTTGTATGATATGGTATTTCTGATCTAGATCAATCGTCCAATCCGTGCCTTCGCATTCCACTCTGTTCATTACAGATTCAGATGCACCGTCCTTCGCATCATCGACAACCGCCCAGTAACTCGTATACAGATAAGACATTGTAAAAGATAGTATGGGGCCGCAAACGCCCCCTGGGGTGCTGGCCGGTAACCTTCCGGGATGACAGACAGATAAGAGATGTTTTGGTCCAGAAACGCCTGTATGCCGGCGTGACAGTGGAGTAGGTAATTATGTGAGAGAATGAATGAAGCCAGTAAGAATATATACACTGAATGATCGTCTAAGGTATCTGGTCTGGCAAAGAAAGGACTAGATGTGCTGACGATAGGAAGATTGATCTCGGTGGGCGCAGTCCGCTGTTGGTCATATCCAAGCCAAGGGAGCGGGAGCTGGTGTATGCGGAATGCCGAACATCTTGCTGAAGAGAGGTTGAATTTCCGCAATGTACTCGGCAGCGCAAAATTGAGCGAGGTTCTGCTCACGGATGAGAGCAATGTCCGCTTCGTACTCAGCGCTGCGGACTGCACCGCCGAACTCCTCGGCCACTTCGTTCAGTTGCTCCAGCTCTTTGCCGAAGGGGTGGACCTCTGGCGTCTCCTCCTGGATGGTGGAGGTGAACATATCGACGGAAGATCGGTGTTCGCGAGATGATCGATCCGAGTTCATGCTACGGCGTGGGTGGATGTTTTGCAGGGATCTCTTCTGGGCCAGACGTTCGTGAGCGCGCTTGCTGTGCGACAGAGCCCTTTCGGGGATGGCAGGTACAGTCTCTACAGGTTCTTCCTTGAGCTGCTGGAGGTTTCCTGATGAGGCTGATTTGCGCGGACCTCTGCCAGAAGCGGAGAAATAAGCAGAGAGATGGTTTGGCGTAGGCGTAGTTGGCGATCCTTCTACTGAAGAGGCGTCGGTGAGGGTGTCTCGGGAACCATGGGAAGAAGAGCGGCTTCGACGGGTCGAGACGGTGTTGTCTGAGTCGTCGGCAGAGTGAGTCGAAGACGTCGAGGATGAAGGGTGCCGCAAGGTAGCAATGTCCGGGGCATTGTATGAGAGCATGTTGGTTGTCGAAATCAATGCCACGGGTGAGGAGATTTTGGCACGGTCAATCTGCAGCGCTGGGTTCTTCATACTCTGGGTGCGTTGCAGTGGCGAGGAGGGGCTTGAAGCGTCTGTCCGCTTCATGCGCTTGGTGACGGCGCGAGCTAGCGACATAGTGGAAGATTAATTGTGGATAGATTTACAATTAACGCTGGAGAGGCCAAATGGTCGGTTGCAGGGCCGGGAATCCTCACAAAGGCAACTGTGATGTTCCGGACCGCAGGAGTGCGGGGTGTGGCCGCGGATAAAGTGGCCGCCTTAGTGCACGCACAGGTGGCGACAATCAATGGGTGGGGTAGCACAGGTGCGCCTGACGCGCTGAGCTGCAGACAGGCAGGCGTTCGTCGCAGAGCGGTGGGAGCAGCACTGGACGAGAGATCACACTGCACACGGTTGCGACGTTGCGGCGGGATCGCGTGCGCCGTCGGGGTGCCACCGGGCGTCGAGTCGGGCTGGCGACTGGTGATACTGGAAGGTCGCAGCACTGGCGCCGGAGGCGTTGTCTTGTAACCTGTCTGGAGTCCGGGCGGGCTACGGGTCGATTGTCGCTGTCCTCGGAGTCCTTTGTTGGTTTCTGTTGTTCCTGGGTGCCGACTAGCAGCGCGTGACCGAATAGATAAAGAGGGGCAAGGTGAACAGTCTGTCAAAGAGTGTGGAAGTAAGGGAGAGGGGGTTCCAGTGAGGCCAGCCGGAGAGTGTAAGGAGCGAACAACCGGGCCGCAAATAAGGGAGCGAGTGGAAAAGCTACGGTGAAGCCGAAGGTCACGCAGGAAAGGGAAGGAAGGGAGGGAGGGTGAAGAGCAGCGAACTCTGCAGAGGAAGAGAGAGAGGCAGGCTGTTGTGCAGGGCACGGCGGGTTGATGAGAGAGCGAGCAAGCGGCCGGGCGCGCGCCGAGTAGTGGGATTCATTGGGTCCAGCGGATCCATGGGCATGCCGGGATGCGCCGCGTCGACCTGTCGCGCAGAGATTGGCAGGGCCGAGCAAACACCAGCGAACCGCATCCCGCATCCCGCACAGGGCCAGGGCCAGCCGCCGCCGTGGCGTCGAAGCCGCCTGGAGCAGTCAAGCTCGCGCTGCGTTTCCTGCGCCGGCCCAATAGGGGGCGGCGTGGTGACAAGCTACGCGCGACAACGTGTTTGAGGTGTGCTGGCAGCTCTTTGCCTGTTCACACTTCACCTTGCGCTTGACTCCTGGACTGCGCCGCCGTGAGTCGGACTGCCGCACTAACACCAGTTCGCTGTTTCAATCTCGGCAGCCTCCTCAGCTTGACGAAGACAACTGCCTCGCATTGACACCACGTCGACACCACCTCAGCGCAGAGTCTGGCCCCAGGAACCAGACTGCTTCGCATTAAATCCTCCGCATCGTAGGATCCCACAGCCTCGTCGCGCACAAACCCCAAATAAGCTCCGCGTCTCAGCGCCCATCCCCCCATCCTTCGTGGAGACGTGGGCCGCCGATGGCGTGATGAGCATGCTGCATGCAGTCAGCGCTCGACTCGCCTTGCCTCTTGTCGTGGCGCCAAACACCATGCTCTTACTCGTGCCTTGCAGAGCGCCAGGGGTCTGCGCGAACGTTAATCCTGGCCGTGGAAACTTTCTGCTAAAAGCGTGTGAACAGCCGGTGAATTGTTTCTGTGTTTCGCCTGCGCGGCCTTGATTGAATCGTGATCGTTTTGAAACGTCCTCAAAAAGCAACTGCATCGAACATCGCATGTGATGATCCACGCCATATGCGTGAAACTTCAACTCTTTAGCCCGTGTTTTGTTTTGGGTTAGTTGTGTGTGAACCGAGGGCGATCAGCCGCTGTGTTGGACTCTCGGCCCCTAACTCTCTTTCTACATCGGCCTGTTCACGAGAGCTCAAACCTAAAAGCATGTAGTTAACAACAGGTAATGAAACCATTGTGCGAGGAGCATGCTGGAACATGTCCACCGAGCTCGTGTCGTGTCATCGCTATACCCACGTGGAAGAAGACCTCGATAAACTACAATGCGCGCAGCTCGGTGTCCATAAAAGTCGCATACTAGTAGACCCGAACAGCATCTGACTGCCTCTCGCGAGTGATTTTCGTAGAGCTGAGCCTCACGGAGAGTTTGGTAGTGCAGTTAGCGGCAGCTTTTTAAAGGCCGCATATCGCCACGGGCATTGCGGTATACCGGAGGTGCCAACACGACCTTTTCGATAGGCCGTCGGATACTCCGTACATCGCCGGGCTAATATTTTACAGCGGCTCTGTCCTCTTCTCGAGCTTGTCGGCTACGCATTCTCTTCAGCTAGATGCCAAGAACCGCCCGATATACGTCTACTTGTCCCTTTGTAAGACTGTACGGCTTCCACATGGAGGACCACTAACACGAAGCAGATTCCCTTGCGAGTGGTCTTCTGAGTACCGGTATACCACCACCTGCCATCGAGCAAGGAACACTGGAGCGAACATGTGAAGCCAGTCGCCTCGTTCTATTCATCCATCGACTCCCATCCTTCCCCGCCGTTGCCTTCTTGAGCACCTTCGTCTTCGCCTTCCTCGGAATCTGAATCCGTATCAGATTCATCCAAGCCAACCAGTCGCTCTTTGCCGTCGCCTTTCAACTGGGGGACTTTGCTTGCGAAAGCCGACCGAACGGCAGCATTGGTGCTGGTATCCCAGATCTGCACGGCACCTTTGCTACCCGCGACCGCTAACCTAAACCCAACTTCTTGATCGGGTGCGAAGGTAGTGGAAAACACTTTGCCGACACCCAGGTCTCGGGATACGACCATACTAGGCCCCGTGTTTTGCACATTCCATAGCTTCACCTGCTTGTCAGTAGAGCCAGTCACCAAGTATCCGGGTATCACTGGATTGATGTCGAAAGACGACACTGATTCATCGTGTGCCTGCAGCATCCACACTGGTTTCGAGCCCGACGGATCCGCTGGTGCATTCCGGGCATCGTGGTAATGAATCATGCCATTATCCGTGGAAATCTAGACTTTATCAGCTTGCTCCTACCTGGAGACCGGCCTAACACTTACATAGAAATAGTTGGGGTCGTGGGGATTCCATCGCACTGACTCCACGTCGCTCTCTACACCCCATCGTGGCGCTTTGGCTTCGGGTGCTCGCATATCGGCTGCCACCACCGTCCGGTCATAGCTGCCACTCAGAAGAATCGTGGACTCTGATGGATGCCAAACAACCGAGCTGACCTTATCCGTGTGGTATGAATATGATTTTGCGCACTTCGTCGTGTTCAAGTCCCACAACTTGATAGTTTTATCAGCGGATGCGGAGGCCAGAAGGTTCCTATGTTGACGGTTGGCAGCAAGCGATAGCACCGCATCGACATGGAATTCATCGTTGACCTTTTTCGACTTCTTCTTCTTCTTCTTTTTCGGTTTCTCGGCATTTTCCGCATCTTCGGCGCCCTGGCCCAGAATGGCATCCGGATACATGCTGTCTACGACGTCCAAGTTCCAGAGCTCGATGTCTGGATCCATGGTCCCGATAGCCACAAAGTTCCCTTTGGCGTCTTTACCAGCATTTGAACTCCCGACTGGCATGTCTAGCCATTCCACTGCCAGAGGTATTGCGGGGAGCATGATATCATGGTGTACGTAGAGGTTGTCCACCTCGTCTTCGTAGACATAGACTTCAAGATGTGCAACCTCGTCCTCTATCCGTCCTGCTAGTACTAGATTGTCTGTAGCCAAAATTTGCAGCTCTTCTCGTTCGTCGTCATCTTCCTCTTGCCCTTGCATTGTGATATAAGGATCCTCCTCATTGTTGTTGTGATATACCAAGTTCTTCGAATTTCCGAACATTCCCATAGTATCACCCTCGTCTTCTTCCTCATCGTCGTCGTAATGTTCTAGGTCATACTCTTTCAGATCATCATCGATCTCCCTAGCGAAGGATTAGCGAATGAACATGCCAGCACCTCTGAGAGCCATTGCACTTACTCGTTGGTCTTTGTGTCTGCGACATGTCCGGGAGTGCGCTTTCTGTTTTCCTTGTCGTCTTTCTTCGCGTCTTCCAACTCCTCTTTGGCATCATCCAATTGGAGCTTGGCCAAATGCGATATCCGCTCATACTCGTCTTCGTTGAATGTGTACCTGGAAGGGAATGGTGCCGCGAAGCCTCGCGGCACCCATGTGGTCGCCGTGATCATAGACATGGAGGGACAGAATTATGCGACTGTGAATGCGATTGTATGGGAGGAGTCCCGAGGTGGTTGCGTGGGAAATTTTGGACAGGAAATTTTGGGCGGGGCATGCTTATTACTGCACTAGCCTCACTGTGGCTGGGGCTCTCCCGCGGCCGCGGCCGCCGCCTACCTACCTACTCGCATCTCAACATTTTCGGCGACCGCAGCTCCCACTCGCGCCAACAACCATCATTCCAACCATTTATTGCTGATCATGGACAGAGATGTTAGCTCGAAGCGGCGCCGGATTGATCCCGAACAGTTCTCAGTTGCTCCGCGCCCCAAAACCTCCCGACCGCACCACTCCCGCGCCTCGCCAGCTGGCTCGCGATCGCATACATCGAAGCTATCGAACAACGCCTCTACTCCCCTCCAGAACACTTTTGACGCGCCTGAGCCTACGACGGAAAACCTTGACTCAACAGCTCTCGATCGGGATTGGTACTTGGGTGAGGAAAACGGACATACATTTGGTGATGATTCCCACAATCCGTTCGGTGCCGCGGACAGTACATGGCTCGATCAACAACGAGGGGCTGCTCTCACTGAGAAGAAGCAAAACAGTCGCGCTAGCGCAAGACAAGTTCAGAAGCAGAAAGATGTGGACGCATGGGAGACGAACCGCATGCTACAGTCCGGAGTGGCTCAACGACGAACATTCGATACCGACTTTGAGGATGACGACGAAGGGACCCGGGTACACATTCTAGTGCACGACCTCAAACCACCTTTCCTCGACGGAAAAACGGTCTTTACCAAACAGCTAGATCCTGTACCCGCAGTTCGCGATCCGCAGAGTGACATGGCCGTTTTTAGTCGTAGGGGCAGTAGGGCAGTCAAAGAGAGACGCCAACAGAAGGAGCGCCAAAAGCAGGCACAGGAAGCCACCAATGTTGCTGGGACCGCGCTCGGCAAAATCATGGGCGTCAAAGAAGACGATGGTGACAGCGCCGCTCCTCTGCCAGGAGACGAGCAGAAGCAAAGTGGCAGCAAGTTCGCTGAGCACCTCAAGCAGAGCGAAGGCCAGAGCGCCTTCAGTCGAAGCAAGACACTCCGGGAGCAAAGACAGTATCTTCCAGCATTTGCCGTGCGCGAAGATCTCCTACGAGTTATTCGAGATAATCAAGTTGTCATCGTCGTTGGCCAGACAGGCTCGGGCAAGACTACGCAGTTAACGCAATTTTTGCATGAAGATGGGTACCATAAACAAGGGTTGATTGGATGCACGCAGCCACGACGTGTTGCAGCCATGAGTGTTGCGAAGCGTGTGAGTGAAGAGATGGAAGTCAAGCTTGGCGGCTTGGTGGGATATGCAATCCGATTTGAGGACTGCACTAGCAAAGAGACGGCGATCAAATACATGACCGATGGAGTGCTACTTCGAGAGTCGTTGGTTGAGCCTGACCTGGACAAATATTCCTGCATTATCATGGATGAGGCGCACGAAAGGGCCCTGAACACTGACGTCCTGATGGGTCTTATCAAAAAGGTCCTAGCTCGAAGAAGGGATCTAAAATTGATTGTCACCTCTGCGACGATGAACTCCGAACGCTTCTCTCGCTTCTATGGTGGAGCTCCTGAATTCATCATTCCAGGACGCACATTCCCAGTCGATATTCAGTACTCTCGCTCTCCATGCGAGGATTATGTCGATAGTGCCGTTAAACAAGTCTTAGCGATCCACGTATCTCAGGGACCTGGTGACATCCTTGTCTTCATGACGGGCCAGGAAGACATCGAAATCACCTGCGAATTGGTTGCGGAAAGACTGAAATTGCTTAATGACCCAGCAAAACTGAGCATTCTTCCTATCTACAGTCAAATGCCTGCGGATTTGCAAGCAAAAATTTTCGACCGAGCAGCACCGGGAGTTCGCAAGGTCATTGTCGCAACAAACATTGCGGAAACTAGTTTAACGGTTGATGGCATCATGTATGTTGTAGACTCAGGTTTCTCTAAACTGAAAGTGTACAATCCGAAAATGGGTATGGACACTTTGCAGATCACGCCGATATCCCAGGCGAACGCGTCTCAGAGAGCTGGTCGGGCGGGCCGCACAGGTCCTGGCAAGTGCTACCATCTCTATACCGAACGAGCATTTCGCGACGAATTCTACATCCAGACCATCCCGGAGATCCAGCGCACAAACCTCGCAAATACCGTACTCCTTTTGAAGTCACTCGGCGTTAGAAACCTATTGGATTTCGACTTCATGGATCCACCGCCTCAGGATACTATCACAACATCCCTTTTCGATCTGTGGGCTCTGGGCGCATTGGACAACATCGGCGAATTAACTCCTCTCGGCCGTACGATGACAGCTTTCCCAATGGATCCCTCTCTGGCTAAGCTCATCATTACTTCAGTGGACTATGAGTGTAGCGAAGAGATGCTTACTATCGTTTCTATGCTTTCTGTACCGAGCGTCTTCTATCGGCCAAAGGAACGTCAGGAGGAGTCTGATGCCGCAAGGGAAAAGTTCTTTGTGCCCGAATCGGATCATCTTACCCTGCTCAACGTCTATAGCATGTGGAAGGTCAACGGGTACTCAGACGGCTGGTGCATACGGCATTTCCTCCACCCCAAAGCCCTTCGACGAGGCAAAGAGATCCGTGACCAGCTGCACGATATCATGAAGCTACATAAAATGGCCCTCATCAGCTGTGGTACGGATTGGGATCTCATCAGGAAATGCATTTGCTCGGGGTATTATCACCAGGCTGCTAAGGTGAAGGGGATTGGAGAATACATTAATCTGCGCACCAGTGTTACTATACAGCTTCATCCAACAAGTGCGCTATACGGCCTCGGCTTTCTCCCAGATTATGTGGTCTACCACGAACTGATCCTTACGTCGAAAGAATACATGTCCTGTGTCACTTCTATCGATCCGCATTGGCTTGCCGACCTTGGAGCGGTTTTTTATTCGATCAAGGAGAAGGGCTATTCAGCTCGAGACAAGCGCGTCACCGAGATCGAATTCAATCGCAAGGCTGAACTGGAAGCTCAGATGGCAGAAGACAAAGCAAGGGAAGACAGGAGAATTGCCGAAGAGGAGAATGGACCCCTGGTTAAAAAACTGGGACCTCCGGTGAAAAAGATCGTGCTAGAGGGCACGGTGAAAAGGCCAATGATATGGAAAGGTAGAAGGAGAGGGGTTTGAAGATGATGCTGCGCCTTTGGGGCAACTATTTATTTGAATATATCGCAACAGATCCTGCAGCGTATTTGTCAGCAAACCAAAGCCATACAAGCAACTGGCGGATATGTAACGATAGCAGATTTGGACTGGGTATATAGACCTACACTCATATTGCATTTGAAGCACAGTTTGAATTGTTTCGACTGATCAATGGCAAGTGAAACACTACATAACAGTTCGAGACTCCAATGGAGCGTAGGCGAGCTTACCTAAGCTAGCTGTAAGAGGCTAAGGCTAGCGCAACTTTCGGGAACCGCCAACCTTGAAGCCATCGAGACGCTGTGTTGCCGCGCAGGATCTTTACCCGCGACATCACCAGCCGAATATTTCGAGCTTTCCTAGCACTGCAGACTATCCTTCGCGTCAGTATTTCCATCGAACGCCTATGGCCCAGGCGACAAAACCCTGCTCGTAGCACCGCTACCCCTCGATTTATACACCGGTTCACCAACCGTAGTGGCATCGTTTGCGACCGCCAGGAATACATGACGGCGAGGTGACAGGATGGAGCCGCAGGTGGACACAAACAACTATGGACCCGAGATGGCGTCGTGATAAGCAGGACTGGCACATTGGCAGGAACGAGCATAGAAGCGGGCCACCTACATACTGGGTCAACAGAGTCCTGTAAACTTGTGCGCGGCTCAAGAGGATTTTGAGAGTAGTCACACAATTAGCGACCCGCATAGGACGCTGGACCAATAAGGACGAGATGGACTGCTACATGCGATTCATGTTACCATAAACTGGGACGGCCGTCTTTTGCGCACCATTGGAGAACCTTGAGTTCGGTTCCAAGGTTATTCGATAACAGCTCCCTACACACCATGATGGTACGCTGCAGCTCAGTATGTTGACCTGATGGGTTCTCACCTCTGGCCATATCTGGATTACGCCTTTGCGAAGAAAACCTGGCTGAACAGACTATTTTACTCGACCGTATCGGCGTCTAGTTCCGATATCTGATTACATGAACTCTTTCTTGGGACACGTCGAAATTCTTTCGGTCAAAATCGCGCTCCGAATAGAGGTAGAAAGAGAGGGAATATTTGAATGGATAGACCTCGTTTTAATCGTCGCAGACCGTGGGCTTCTCGACGCGGTTTGCGCCAATCTTTCAACGCAATCGCTCAAACCACCTGCTTTGAAAATGCCAATTACACTCCCCTGGTTCGGACTCAACATTTGGCGCATGCCGACCACATCTCCGTCTACGTTCGATCCTGTAGCCTGTTAGGAGACAAAGATTACAGAATGAATATGGACTACACACGAATGTGTTGACCGCTTGATGTGTTTGGCATATTTGACGGTTTACCTGCTCTTTCTTGGGCTAGTACTCGGTTTTGGCATCAGCAAGAACAAACAAATGTGCTTTTAGTATACCTTGAGGTACGAGACAACGAGGAGGCTATGCCTGTCTTGCAGAGGTTACGTTGGAACTCTGTGACCAAGTGTGTTGATAGAGTCTTAGACTCAAATGACACTAGTATGGCATGGAGATGCTCGACGTGGCTCAAAAGTCATCTCTATGCAGAAGTTGAAAAACATCCCTACCCATTCAATTACGGGCGTTGTGTCTCGTAACAGTATTCTGTAAGTCATATACCTAAGCTTCGCAATACGGCTTGCACTTTGGATGCTCCTCAAAAACTATGAAAGCTAACAAACTCCGCAGTAATCGAAAAAATAAGAACTTTATTCTACCTAGTTGATGACCGAACAGTGAACATGTTCCACTGCGCAGAGATGGACCTGCACATATTTCAAACAGCGTTCGCTCGTTGACTATGAGCAGAATATCTCGAACAGGTCTTTGAGACACTACGATCTAGTGGTGAAAAAGGATCGTTTTACTGGACTTCTCCAGAACGTGTCCCCAAGCTAGTGTGGGTCCTCCCAGACGGGAACAGGTGCAGTACTCTCACCCGTAATAAGACTCCGTATCACATTACTGATTGGTCCTTGTAGGTCCCCCATGCATACGCTAGGACCTGTCAACAGCGACTGAGACGAACCTGGTGTTGCTAGAGAGCTCTTCTGCACTCCTTCGCATGCTCACTCACCGACGACCACGACCCAGATTTCACACTAATCTAACAAGTGTCAAGGCGAAGGACGATATCCCAGAAGACTACATAATCAATTTTGGCGTCTAGCTGAAGCGTGAGCGATTTGTCGCCAGGCGATACCATCGGATCTCACCGTACTACCAGGGTTGCTGGGCTGACTTGATTGGCGGGGCTGCGTCGATTTCGGTGACTGCCTTTTCCTGGCTACAAATCTTTTCGCTGACGAAATCATCGTAGCCAATGCGAAAGAGCTCGACAAACTGTCCAAGGCTTTCCAGCGCGACATCCGTTCACTGGCCGGGCTGTGCTGTATCCAAGGGGGCCGGAATTCTTGTCTCCCCCCGCGTCCGAGCACCTTCCTTCGACCACGCTAGCAAAGCAGCGGCGACACACCCACAACACCCAGCACACAGCCACCGAACGCTGCAAAGCTATTTGACGGTATCGGCTGCCTCTATCACCACTGGTGAAGCGCCTCTCCAAACCCGTTCGGCGATTCCGTTTGTGTTGCGGGTATTCAGGCGTGCACGGCGTGGTCGGCACGTGACTCGAGTTTTTGCCGCGCTTGGTTTTCAGAACTCGAGCTCTGCGATTGACTTCCCTTCCTCCCCACACACCAACCCGACGCAACCACCCACCCACCCTGCTCCATCAACACAACCGGTCAGCCATCAACAGCAAGCGTTCCCAGCCGCGCTCCAACCCTTGGCGAGGATATTCGCGCCTCCAGCCTCCCTCTACGCGTTCATTCCACCGTGCGACCGTCAGCACCACCTCGAACAATGGCCGACGACACCAGTACACCCGTATCTACCGACGCCGCGAACCCAGTCGATGTGTCGACGCGTTCCACTGACGTCTCCGCCGACCCTGCTGTCGCAGACGCGACGTCAGCGAATGGTGACGAGGCAGCCATCGATGGCCCCGCAGCTGCAGGTTTGTTCCCTCACCTCGACCTTCGCATAGCACTAGCTAACGGCGCGATTATCTAGAGTATAAGTCGTCTGAGCCCAAAGAAGACACCGTCTTGGAAGCGACGACTAGTGACCCGAACGAGGATACTGCAATGGCAGAAGGTGATGCTGGTAAGTCAATGCAGCTCTGGTCTATGCAGACATTCCGGTACCACCCGCATCTTTGATTCCCAGCTGACATGAACGCATAGCCGCTGGTCCTGCTCCAGACACCGCTGCGACGAACGGTACCCCGGCGCCCAAGAAGGCAGGCAACAGCAATAACAACAAGCGCAAATCAGGGGCCGGCGTGCCCGAGCACAAGAAGAAGACACCGAGCAAGAAGAAGAAGAAGGCAGCGCTTGAACTTCACCTCAACGTCCAGCCGGGTGAAATGTACATGATCTCCATGAAGGGTTATCAGGCTTGGCCTGTGATCATTGCCGACGAGGATATGCTGCCAGAGGAGTTGATATCGAGACGACCTGTTAGTGCAAAGCAAATCGACGGCACATATCGGGAAGACTTCCTCGAAGGTGGCAAGAATGCAAAAGATCGTCGATACCCGGTCATGTTTCTCGGCACCAATGAGTTGTAAGGCTCTACAGGCTTGTTCGCTCAGATGCCGAACACATCAACTAACTATATCTCAGTTCCTACCAAGTCAACACCGAACTCCTGCCTTTCGATCTAAAGGCAGTCCAGAAGGAGGTAGAGGAAGGCAATACCCGGAAGATGAGCAAAGCCCTGTGGGCCGCCTATGAAGAAGCTGCCGAAGGTCACGACCTCGTCCACTACAAGGAAATAATCGCGCACCATCATAAGGCTTTGCAAGAGGAGGCTTCGAAGAAAGCAGAAAAAGATGCGAAGAAGCAGGACAAGCAGGAGAAGAAGGAGAAAACCTCTAAGCGAAAGAGTACAGCTGCTGAAGACTCGGATGACGTCGATATGGATGAGCTCGATGAGGAAGCTGCCCCTTCCGCTAAGAAGGCTAAGGGCTCTAAGAAGCGGAAGAAGGATGATGAGAGCGATGGCGAGAACGAGAAGGTAAGTCTAACCCTTGCGAGTCATCTATATTGACTGATGGGGTGCTGTCTAGCCTGCAAAGACTCCCAAGACTAAGCTAAAGCTCAACAATAAGGCTCCAAAGGATGCATCAGCTACCAAGCCCAAGAAGGAGACGAAGCCGAAGAAGGCCAAGGCCAAAAGTGAGAGCGAAGAGGCTGAGGTTGCTCCGATTGAAGAAAAACCCATGACAGAGGCTGAGCGGCTCGAGAAGCGTGAGAAATCGGGTAAGCTTTCTTCCCTAAAACACGTGTTCAGTCTACTAATGACGTCAAGTTCTGTACCTTCGGCATAGGCTACAGAAGGGCTTCTTGTCACGCGACCAAGTGCCGAAGGAGGAAGAAATGTCCAACATGTCCGACTATCTCAAGCAGCTAGAAGAGCATAGTGATCTTGAGGCCGAAGTGATCAAAAAGACGAAGGTTCACAAGGTCTTGAAAGCCATCATCAAGCTTCAGCCTATTCCCAAGGAGGAGGAGTATCAGTTCAAGAAGCGCTCCACCGACCTCCTCGCCAAGTGGACCGGCGCATTAGCCGCTGATCATGACACTGTTGGAGAATCGTCTGTCGTTGTCACTAGCGAGCCTGCTACCAATGGCGTCCACCAAGAAGAAGAGAAGCAGGCGGACGCGGTGGTTATTGCGGCTGAAAAGACGGAGGTGTCAGTTGAGCCCTCTAAAGCCGACGACGCTAACGGTGACGTTCCCGTGGAGGATACTAAAGTTGAGGCTCCTGTGGTTGCTCCTGACTCTAGCACAGAGGAAGTTGCCGAGGAGCCCGCCTCTTCTTAAGCTATCATTACTACCCTTAGAACACAACCTTGCGGTCTCCCGGAAGCGTCGGATCCAGTCTAGGGACCCAAGAGCGCCCCCAGAACATTTTCATTTCTCGATTTTTGGCTTTACACGCGAGCAGATGACTGCGTCCGCCTAAGGCGGTGATTGAAGGCGACTCGAGCGCTACCGGGGCTTTACAACGAAGCCAAAGAAGGATTTTTGTCGCCTTATTTGGGAGAATGTCCAAACCTGTACATATTTGGGACTGGGTGGAAGGGTATTTGGTAACTGGATGACAGGAGATATTCTTTACAATGTGCGTTTGCGAGTCAGGGGCAAAAGAGTGAATTCAGCGATTAAGTTAATGAAGTTGCGTTTCAGAGTGCTAGTCCCTCCATGTTGCGTGAGGCTCATTAGTGCTTATTTATGCCTTGTCTTCTTACTCGTAGCTGCCTATCCGCAACTGACTTCTCCAGTGTCATTGCAGGTTCACAGCGTAATTTCAGACCATCTGATTACATTTTATCTTCAAGATACTTGGACGATACCGCCGCCTCTTAGACCAATCGTCAATCAAATGTGTTTGCTATATAATCCCAGCAGCCGCGCATCGGCACATAACACTCGGTGCATCTTCTCCTTTCCCACTCCCATATCTGGCTCACCCACCTTATAAAGTCTCCCGAAAAATTTCCGCGTTCTCATGTCCGGCAGTCCTCAGAAATATCTTCATGCTCTCCAGCACCTGCGCCTTGAGATCCGACCGCGTGACATCCTGGCCGGGAAACCCGCCATACGTTGTCTCGAAGGCGAACGGCTTGAGCGCTTGCCAGATGCGGTGGACTTTGGCGGGCGGGAGCGGGATCATGTTCGGGTACGACCACATAAAGGAGAAGCTGGTGGTGCCAGGAAGGCGGTCTTTGTGGTAGAAGCCGGACTGAAAAGAGGGGTATTAGTGTGAAGGACTTTGACGAAGAAGGTGGAGGGTGTGGATAGACGTACCGGCACACTCATCATCGTATCCGCAATGAATAGCTTCTTCTCCTAATGCAGCACTAAGCTCCCATCGAAGTGGCCACCCGTCTGTATCGCGGTGACGCCCGGCACAATCTCTTCTATGCCTTTGATCAACGCCCTCACCCCCTCTCGATCCTCGCGGTTCATCCACTCGGCGTCATCACTCGACACATATACCGGGCACTGGAAAATCCGCGCCCATTCTAGATGCGTCGTGTAGAAATGCGGATGCGATATCACTATTGCTTTCAGCCCGCCTTTGCTCTTGATAGTCTCGACTGTTGCGTCGTCGATGAAGGCAATCAGGTCCCATAGGACGTTGCCCGCAGGCGTTTGGAGCAGGATGCAGCGTTGGCCAATGCCGAGTTGCTTGCGGGTAGTGGTTGAGTCGGACAGGCCGGCGGGCAGCGTGCCGGCGACTTTGGGAGTGGTCGAGATGAAGTGGATGCGTGGGTCGGAGGGGTCTTGGCTGATAGTGTTTTTTTGCTGGTTTTGTTCGCGGGCGAGTGAGGTCCAGGATTGACCGCCAGCGGGGACGTATTGGCGTGGGTCCTGGAGGGGAGGTTAGTCTGATGTGGGCGAGAAGGGCAGTTACGTCATGGGGATTACTTGCGTCGCAGATGCGGCAGCTTGCGGGAGGAGAAGTGTAGGGGACGTCGTATTGGTTGCCACAGGTCATGCAGATGGCGAGGTCGCCGCTTGAGAATTTCATGCTGGAGACTGAAGCTAGGTGTCTTGTTGCTGTGTTTGATAAGTAGTTAATTGGTTTGAAGTGGAGTTGTGTGTAAATATGCAAAAGGTGGGGGGCAACGCTTTTTGGAGGTACACGGTCGGGCTTCGAAAATTCATGTCTGGCCCGTAGGAGCTTAGCAATTCCAGATACGTGATACTTAAAATCGACCTTCGTATTCAGGCCTAGGTGCCCGTAATCCGACGTGAGATTTGCTTGGTATCTATGACAATTCTACTTCATGCTTCGTTGTGCCGGGAATGGAGTACAATGTTGTCATGCTGGATGCGAAATCAACTCCAAGAACGCCCGTTATACAGATACTACAAGGGTATTACTATGCTAGAGAGCCACTTATGATCCAGATCTCGCCATTAGAGACTTTGTCAGCGATACTTGTGACTTCGACATCGCCGGGCTGGATCTATCCGCATTGTCAGCTCGGTCTGTACAGTTGCCGAGCTGGGGACTTACCATCTTCTTCCCATCTTTGGTCTCATACCATACCTCGTTTCCAGCTAGGGTCTTCACTTTCTGACCCTCCGCCCAGGGGCTTTCGGGGACGATATGTGATTCAACGAAACGTCGTAGGTTCTTATGCGCCCTGTCTTCCCCTGCGTCGCCATCATATGCGTTTGCCCCAAAAGAATCATAGTCGTCTTGGTCTTCCCACGGCTTTCTTTTCAGATTCCGCATTACTCCGTTATCTGGTGCCAGCACCGTAGCATTCTTAGCCGCATCGTCGAGGCGATCGCTCACTAGGTCGATATCTCGCGTGAGCCCGCTGAATATGGCAATAGTCTGTGTCTTCCCAATGACATCAGATATTATCACTCCGGTAGAGACTTCGCCCGCGGGTGGCATGATATTGATGAAAGGATTATGCTTTCCTAGTGGAGATTGTTGGCTGAGGAGGTTGAAGGATTCGATGATGGATTCGAGGGGGCGCGGTACTGCGGATGCGGCCAGAACGAGGCAGGCAATCGCGGCGGGATAGGCGAGGAGCGATGCAGGTTTCATGGCGTTGGCGGACTGAGGAGCTGTTGATAGGAAAGGGATGGTGGAGCGTTTGGAGGGGCGGGTGCACGTCATCCCGCCGTGCCAAGCTGTCCCGTGATCACGCGAGCGATCGGAAAGCGCAACTGGGAGCTTCGTTTCTCTTTTACTCTCTGCCCTCTGCGGTGCTTTCACCCCCGCCATGCCTTGATTTCTGGAGTAGGTGGGCTTGCACACCCTTCTCATGATCAATTACCACGAACATGGCACTGCAAATTCCTACTGTCAGGGTTGTAAGTCACCCTTGCTTCGCCGCTATTGTGGAGCTAATTATCTCGGGCAGGACGACCTCCGCCAGTTCCACGCCAAACACTTCCCGCAAGCACCACCTCCCGAGCAATTTGTCTCTGGGGCCGACGTCGGCGGAGGTGCTGTAGTTGACGAGGAGCATCACGATTACGGGGATGATGGCCTGGGCTACTATGATGACGGCGTCAAGCGGACGCTCACCGATGAGCAGATTGCCATGTTCAGACACTCCGAGATCCAAATCATCATCCGGGAACGACGTAGGAAGCGCGAGGCAAGCAGATCGCCGTCGCCAGAGCCCGAGTCCACACCCATGGAACTAGCAGAAAGCTCATCTCAAGCTCCAACGAGATTCGAGTGCGAGACTCCAGATTCTCCCCGGCCAAACCCCGCCGAAGTCAACCAGGGCGCAGACAGAGTTCAGCATGGCCGAGTGGAGAAACCGCAGCAACAGTGGACAAAGCTCGGTCCGAAGTCCAAGGCGCGGAACGCGAAGAACAGGAAGAAGAATCGCGTCAATCATCGCGCAAGGAAGAAAGAAGAAAAAAAGAAGAAACGTGAGCCACAACGGGATGAGGAGGGCTCTGATGAGGAAAGCGATGAATGGGATGCGTGGCATCAGGCCAATGGCCCGGACGCACAGAAGGATACTGCAGTTGACCTGGATTATTGACCTGGACGGGACTGCGGTCTAGAAAACACTCCCCATTATTTGCGCCCTCGGCTGCATTTGCACTTTTTCAGGGAAGATACCGACGGGCAGCACGAGTGCGAACAGCCATTTAGATACCAACCGTCGGCAAAGCAAAGACTATGCTCCCACACGAGTCTACCCTCACGCATCCTGTAACAAAGTACGTATACTGCAACAAGTTTCGTTCAAATCTGTATCGTCATCCTTAGGCGTAGCCAGGCGCAGGCTTGAGCCGAGAGCGAAGATTGCATATGCAATTCGAGCTTGACGTTCGTCTGCGACTGTCGTTGACGAGTCTATAATCTTCTCTCTGACTCCGCACTTGTCCACGGGAATTTTCCAAAAAAAAATCATATTCAAGTTGCAGCTAACGCGGTGGACAGACCTTACTCTACTAGACTCAATGTCTCAATACCTGAAGTGCTATGACTGGCGCTGCGGCATATCGTAAAAGTCGTCGTATGCATCAATGACTGGGCTATAATAATGACCGTGTATCGTAGCGGGCGATGGTGTGGCAACACTCATCGTAGTAATAGAGTCATAGCGTATGACTGCAACGACCTCCTTCTTCATTGACATAACTCTTGACAATTCCACCTATTCTTATTTTACCACCATCATAAACTTTTGAATAGCTTTGGTCAATTATCACGACTCAGCTTAAGCACTAAATCACACGTCACAGATCCACATATCTCCACCGATGGGTTCCGCCGCTAGTACTGCGAAGACGGAGAGCGACAACACCAAGTCTTCAACTACACAAGTGCCCGAAGGTAAGTTGTTTGCTGTGAACTTATTTTATCGCATTCTAACTTTCTACACCTAGGGAGACAGGACTCGCCGTCCCCACCGCCAACACCGCCACTGCCCCCCATCGAAAGCATAGACGCGCTGAAAGAATATCTCACAGTTGAACTCGATCTTATCGAAGAGGCCGCGAAGCAAGAGCGCCGTGAGGATGAGGAAGAAGGCAGCGCGAGTGAGATATTTCTCCAAAGAATTGACAATCATTCGGAACTTCAAAAATGGCTGCACGGCAACGGGTTCTTAAGTGGCAAGAATAACATAGCGGCAGTGTACGTGCGCTTCCGCAAGAGGCCCAATGAGGAACAGACTTATCATACTTTTGGCGCTGTTGCTGCAAAGCTAGTCAACGAGGAAAGAGAATTCGCTGGGCAAATCGTACTACAATTTCACGACCCAGTGGTCAGCGACATATTTGCCGGCTTCCTCTTGCGCGGTCTGATCCTACAACTTCTATCTCATCCACAGGTCAAGTTGACCAAACCCTGGGTGCCCTCCTTGAAGCTGCCCTCATTCGAAGTCCTCCTGGGTCACCTCTTACGTTTGGCTTGGGAGAGACATAGGGTCGTTGTCATCATCCACGGGTTGGGGGAATACGCGAAGAGAGGCATGAGTCATGAGAGAGAAGCCGTATACATGATGGAGATATTGGAGTATGCCGAAGAACTTTACGAGGACTGCAAATATCTAAGACGCCACTGGCTCAGGGTCATTATCACGACTCCATTCCAGTATAGGGCGCGTTATTGTGAAGGCCCTGTGTTATCGGGCATAGAAACAGTCGATGTGGTTTGAGTAGATGCTCGGCAACTTGGCACTCCGCCAATGACACATTACTGGAGATGACGGATCTCTTGCGGAAACGGGATCTTCAGAACTAAGGCTGAGCACGCTGCATTGTAACTCTGTAACTAAAACCCTATCTACTACTTAGATTTTACGTTGTGTCTTGTAGAATTAAGTAAACGCTATAGTTATACAGAATTGTAGCTTTCTACAGCTATATTGCTGCGTTAGATAATCCTTTTGGAGGCGCGCGGATTTATCTCTTTAGTTCTGGAGTTTCCGTTTCTGCAAGAGACGCATAACCCAGTCAACGAACACGACTGGACAATGAGTCCTACAGCTTACAGTCATTAGCAGTCACTGTATCATATATATACTTCTTCTACTTCGTACTAACCTCTATCTCTTATACATCAATATCTTCGATTATCCATATTACCAGGCTTAACACGAAACATCAGCATCAACAGCTGCACACCAACTCTACAACTCACGAATATGTTTGGCGTGCTCGGTACTATCGCTGCTCTGAGAGGAAGCTATGTAGGAAGAAGAGTCTCAAAAGGTAAAGTTCCGCTCGTTGCGTGACTACTTTCCATACATGGACTTAACATACCTACCCAGTACTGAAGATCCCTAATGGCTTGGGTGCACTAGAGTACTTCATAATGAGCTATTGTGAACATCTCGAAGATGCGGCAAACGAAGCGTTACTCCCCGACAGTGACAACAAAGCACTGCTTCCCAATAGCGACGACGACGGGACGCCACTTCCTTCTCGCAAAAACAAAATGTTACTTCGTAGTAACGGAAACGGAAGGTTGCTCGAACGGCTTACGACCCCGACGCCAAGTCTTGTGGAATGGCTGCGGGACGGTATCTGGAACAAGTTCTGGAACAAGTTTACAGCAAGCTTGGTATACTCGAGTACTCAACGGCCCCCTACGGACTCCTCTCCCATCATCCTCCATCTTTACTGCCCGAGGGAGTCTGAACACGACCTCCTTTACTGGGGCCTGCTCTACCTCCTATACCGCACCGGAGTTGTTTCATGCCAGGATGTAGTGACTCCGGACAAGCTAAGATCGGTGTTGACCAGTGTGCTGGATAGAATGAATAACTCAGGAAAACGGATACTCATATTAATCCACGGATTATGCGAGTCTCAGCAGAGACACACCGAGGAAGTCCAGAATCTCAAGGAAGATCTCTATGCACACGCCGAGGAAGTCCAGAACCTCAAGGTAGATCTCTATGCACACGCCAAGGTGTGCTTTTGGTACCGCCGTGTGAACAAGGTGGGACTCAGAGCGAGTGTTGAGTAATTCGATATACAATGGTGGTTCAAGGGTCTTCATGTTGAAGGTGCCCCAAGGGGGGCGGGCGGTCGATGCACGGTTCTAAAATGCTTTGCTGCTTATCTGTCAGATATTTCCTTCATACTTCATATTAGTGTTATCTAGTTCTCCATTTACACCCTCAACCCTTCCTCCCCATTACTCATCGCTCCACATCCCCTTTACAGCCCCCTCATATCTCTCGCCATGCGCCCTAAAATGCTCACAATGTCCACTTCCCTCAAATTCCACATTCCTAACCTCCCACCCCTTCTTCTCCACCTCCTCCGCATGCGCCACCACATCCTCGCCCGCAATCATCACATCCCCCATACCCCATAAATACGCGATCCGCCTCCTCCCTGCGTTCACCTCCACACCAGCGCCATTTCGCCTCATCCTCCACATACCCTCATCCGCCAACGTATCTCTCACGAAATCCTCAAATGTCGGATAGAGGCCCATCCAGGCCGCAGAATACATCCAGGCCGGGATGAGGTGCGCCATGAACGTGCTTACGATACTGAGAGGAAATTGCTTGGGCAGCGTGAGGCGGATGGCGTTGTAGGATTTCCAGTACTCGCCCTTGCCGGGCGCGGAGTCGATCACGATGCCGTGGAGCGGGAGCGCGGATCCGGTTTTCTCGTGGTGCGCGGCGAGCAGCTGGGTTGCGGACCACGAGCCGCCGTTGCTCATCATGTGGAGTAGGATTTTGGGTTCTTGGGGCGCGGTGGTGGTGGAGAGGGTGCGGAGGACGACTGTCAAGGGGTCGGCCATTGATTGGCGTGCTGCGGTGTAGGACCGGGTGATTGTGCGGACGTTGGCATCGAGAAGGAGGATTGGGGTGGTAGGCGCGAGGGCTTGGTAGAGTGCGATGTATTTGGCCTGGTGTTTCTTCAGGGCGCCGAGCCAGGTGCAGAGGATGATGAGGGTCGTTGGGTCGTTTTTATCTGGGGTGTAGAGGGATGTAACGGCGTTAATTGACGTGAATCCTGGGTGGGTGTTTGGCGGCATTGTGGCGGCATGTGGGGGTGGGAGACCGTGGGGATTTTTGATTTTTAAAGTGTATGCTGCCTAGGCACACGACTAATCGCCTAATTCCATTGCAAGAAAAGAAATTGGCCTCGGTCTGCGCTATGACTGCGCCGGAGGATTTCTTACTAAGAAGTCGCGGGTGAAAGATTAATACGTAACGTTAACGTACCTCACGGGTAGTCGGGCCACACGGGTTCGCGGGACACTTTTGCCAAGCAAATTATCTAATATTATAACCTTAATACCTTTCTTAATAGTAGGCCTATTAGAATAATTTATACACTGTTTTAAAGCTCTAAGCTAGAACTTTAAAATCTACTAAAAATTACCTAAATAGGCTAAGTACTACTAGAGTTTTTAAAGTTTAAAGATAAAAAGCTCGCTTAAGCTCTATACCTAGTATCTAGTAGAATTCTACTATAATAAACTTTTATATTCTTAAATATTCTTATTTATACTATATATTAAAGTACTAGAAAGTTTTATAGCGTGTAGCCTAAGATTAAAGCTACTAGATAGGTTAGAAAGTAGTTTACTTTTTTTATACTAGCTAAGTATAAATATCTATATATAACTATTAAAACCTAATGTAAAACTACTTAATAATTTAGTACTTAGTATAATTATACTATATAAGCTTTAAAAAAGTAGTATTATTTAGAGTTATAATAGTACTAATACTTTATACTTAGTAGGTTTTATATATAAACTCTAATTCTATCTAATAGCTTTGATTCTAAGCTATATACTATATAACTTTCTAGAACTCTAACTTATAGTATAAATAAAAATATTTTAGAATATAAAAGTTTATTATAGTAGAATTCTACTAGATACTAGGTATAGAGCTTAAGCGAGCTTTTTATCTTTAAACTTTAAAAACTCTAGTAGTACTTAGCCTATTTAGGTAATTTTTAGTAGATTTTAAAGTTCTAGCTTAGAACTTTAAAACAGTGTATAAATTATTCTAATAGGCTTGCTATTAAGAAAAGTATTAAGGTTATAATATTAGATAATTTGCTTGGCAAAAGTGTTTCGCGAACTCGTGTGGCCCGACTACTCGTGAGGTACGTTATCTACTACCAAGCAGCGCACTCTACCAAGCAGCGCACTCTACTAAAATCGTACTAAGAAACATAGTACACATTACGATTATACTATATCATGCAAGATTATACTAAATTAACTAGTATTATTTAGTATTAGAATTACTAGAAGCAACTACTCTATAGGTTTGCGCATTAACGTAAAGTACCAGCGAACCCGACAGACCAGTAAACCCGACAAAATATCTTGGCACAACCAACTCATCTCAAAGAACATCAAATTAATCGCTATCGAACAAGGAACCTGCGTACGTCGTGCTAGCTTCAGATTCAGAAGCTTCTTCTGTATCCTTTTGGCAGGTTCGGGCATTGTGCCCTGTATCACCACAGTTTTTACAGCGCCGTAGAGCTGGTTGTGCCCTTTCTTGACCCTCCCCACTACGCGCTTTCTTTGATAGCTGAGGTGCTGTAGACGCTTCAGCAGCTACTTGCGCTGATCCATTACTATACTCTATTGTGCCACCTGTCTGAATCCGCTTTCGTTTTCGTGATTTTCTTCTTGTTGCTTCTTCAATAGTCTTTTCAAGGCTAGAGATTCGATCGCGCATTAGCTCAACCTGATGGGCCATCTGGTGGGACCCTTTGACAAGCTGATTAACCCCATCCTTTAGAGATGATGGAGAGGAACCAAGCTTAGTAGTAATAAGCTTTGATTGCGATCCAAATTCAAGCGTATTGCTTGGAGTCTTTGACTGCCACGGCGTCTCTGGTGCGAGGGGTGGTGGCGGGGTACACAGCCGTACTTCAAGACGATCAAGGACCACCTGCGCGTTGATAGGGACTAGCCCTGAGGCCTCAAAGGCCTTTTTGCAGTTCTTTGTCGTAAATACCTCGAAAAACGCGTCTCTAAAGGCTGGCAGGAAGCCTTCCTTGTTGATATGGAAGACGCGCCGGCGCGCCAAGTCTCGAACGCGTTGGGAGTACTTCAGCTTCAGCGGCGAGAAGCAGACCACATCCAGCGGCTGAAGGATATGGGATGAATGGGCCGGCATGCAGAGCGTGAGGATCTTGTTCTCAAGGCAATAGTCTTTGAAATCCTGAGATTGGTGGCTCTCATGGCCGTCCAAAATGAGCAGCCGATACCCTCCTACCTGACGCGCCTTTGTATGCGCGTCAAAATGCTTCAACCACTCAAGACCAAGAGCGTTGTTTGTCCAGCCGTTCTCAGAGACTGAGAGCTTCCAATTGCCAGGTATAGAGTCCTCCTCGTACCATGCTGAGATGTGAACGCGCCCTTTGTAGATAATAAATGGCGGGATCGCGTACCCTGCGGCGCAGATGCTCTGGATAACTGTTACCCACTCCCGATCGCCTGGCTGGATAAGATTAGGTCGAGTACGTCTTTGAGAGCCTGTGACGACTTTCATAGACCCAATAACACCCATCTGGAAGCCAGTTTCGTCAAAGTTGTGTATATCATCATCCTGGATGCCGTACTTGGCTTTGGTATCCCCAACAAGCTTGAACCACGCGCCAATCACCTCAGGATCTTCCTGTTGTATCCTCTGCCGGTCCTTTGCTCGATTGAAGGCCATCTTAAGCTCGCCTGAACGCGTTACAAATCTCTTAGCCCAGTTCTTGCCCACTGGCTCTCCACCCCGCGCAGCTACTAGTTTATCTCCCATATCTCCTACCTCAGACAGCCGGGGGGCAAATCCTCGCGAATCAAGGTCGAGGATATATTGGATAATCGTCTGCTCTTTAGTCGCAGTAAGCTTTGAAGATGTAGGTCGTGTTTGAGCTCGAAATAGGATTCCTTTGGCGCGTTCAGAGAGAGTATGGTGTTTAACGTTAAAGGCACTAGCAGCAGCTCGATAGCTTCGGAATTGGCCGGAATTATAAGCTTCAAGAGCAAGCTGAAGTTTCCCTTCGTGTTGGTGTAATAACGCGTTAGTTGGTTGAGACATATCGCGTTGATGGGGGAGGTAGTAGTCTTGGCAAATTTTGTCGGGTTCACTGGTCTGTCGGGTTCGCTGGTGCTTTACGTTATGTCTTGTCTTGCTACAGCGTCTATAGCGTCGTTGTTGTAGTGCTGCACTTACTGCACTATTACTACTTAACCTCTTTGCAACTATTTTCTACTTACTACTACTTTTTTTAATAGCTAACTTAGCTCTAGCTTTTATTGTAAGCGTACTTTCTTTTTAGATATACTTTTGTTTACGACTTTTACGCTTAGTTGCAGCTTTAACAGCAGTGCAAAGCTAGGCAATTTTATTAACTATTAATGCGTATTTGTAGACTACTACTAACGCGCTTTTTTTAAGCTTCTACAGTAACTTAACAATAAAAGTTAGTAATAAGTTAACGCAGAACCTAACTCTACTACGAATAAAAGTAAATTAAGCTTTAAACTCGCGCGCGTTGCTTAGTGTTTGCAACTTTTAAATAGTAAGTTGCTAAAGTAGCTAATTAAATGTAGTTATAGAAACGCATAACGTACTTTACAACTTCGCTACTTACACAAGTTAGCCGCTTACTTTTGCCAAGCCCTTACCAAAACTTTTACTTTTTTTAATATCTTAACAACAATAGTACTTAGAAGTTTTTTACAAACGTTAGATACAACTTGCTCTTAAAGCTATTAATTAAAATGCAACGCTTTTTCAACAACGCGCTGCAGCTATATATAATGTCTTTTAAAAAACACTAAGTAATCAACGCGCTAGATAACCTTTACAAGCAAATTGTTAGCTTAAATTAAAAAACTTAAAAAAGTTTAAAGAGAAAGTAATCGTAGAGCATATACTTAAGCTTGTTACGCAAGAATTTTCTTTTAAGCTCGCAGCTATAGCTAATATAGCTAATTCTTTGCGCGCTAAGCGTAATATAAGCTAGATTAGCGTAAACTAGCTTAGTACGTTTATCAAACGCTGCTTTAAACTTAAAGTAAAGTTTAATCGCAAATACAACTATAAAAAAGTACTTTGCAAAAATTCTAAAGTTATACAAAGCTAGTTTAGCTTAGTAGCTAACATCAAAGCTAAGTATAGTATCTAAAATGTAAATACGTACAACTTTAACAAAACAAGCTTTATAATAAGCTAGATATTAACTAAAGCAATTGTTACTACTTTAGAGAAACGAGAACGGCTAAAGGCAATACAGCAAGGCAATAGAAAGTAAACAACAGTTATCTAAAGCATTAACGCAATAAAGTAAACTATTCTACTTTTTATTATTTTTAAAAGCTACTATTACTTTTTTGCTTAGTACAAAAAAGAGAATCTACTTTAAAACTAGGTTATTGCAGTTTCTAAAAAAAGCTAGACAACAAATAAGCTTAGGCTATAGTAGTTAAAGCACTTTAATAAGCATACAAAGAAAAAAGTAGTTAGCAGCTACTAACTACTCGCAATTAACGACTATAAAAGCTATAACTCGCTCGCATTCTAGCAATACTACAAAAAAAACAAAATTATTACTATTTGCATGCTTTTGCACTTATTGCACTTTTTATAACGTACTCTACGAGCGAGTAAGCTACACGAGCGAGTAGGCTACCGAATTTTACTAAAGAAAATCAATAATCTAGAGCTTAATAACTCTTTACCTAATTAATAAAATTCTCTAAAAATTTAATATATTATTTCTGTATATATAAACTTTCTAGTTCTAAGATTACTAAGCTTTAGCTAGTCTAGAAGAGTAGATAGCTTAGAGCGCACGGATAATTTAAGCTTTTCTTTAATAACTTTCTAAATACTAAAGTTGTAGCTTAGTAATCTAGGAATCTAAAAGTTTATATAGATGCAGCTTAGTAGTAAAAATTTTAGAGAATTTTATTAAGTAGGTTAAGAGTTATTAAGCTCTAGATTATTGATTTTCCTTAGTAAAATTCGGTGGCTCACTCGCTCGTGTGGCCCACTCGCTCGTGGGGTACGTTAGTACTTTATTTTTTAACTTTGGCGCTTTTCTAAAAAAACCTCAAAAATGACTTTACTTTGTACTAAAACAAGAGTTCCTAGGTCGTGCCGAGATCACGGAGGTAAGAGAACGATGAAGACGACGATGATACCTAACGATGCTGACATTCATACAACCGTCAGGTGTGGAAGGTAGCACTAAGAAGTATCAGGCTCTATACCCAAGATTCTCCTAGTTAGAGTGGATGATCCTAGAATTGAGAGTCAGTGTGTGTGACTGATAATTTCGGGCTCGGGAACTCAGTGCCAATAGGGGAGTTATAGTGTTTATTGAAAGAACACGTATGCGTCTGGTAAGGCCATCCTCCTATGAGTTGAAGACGGTAGTTACTCTAGCAGTATATTCTCTCTAGAGGCTTGATAAAAGATGGGAGCTCCAGGGTATAGTTTTTAAGCCTACGAAGACTGTGGTAGAATTTTCGCGGATGTAAGACAGTGGCTACATGGAGGAAGCTGTGCATTGACATAACGCCCATTCGCATACACTATCATCAGTGGGTACTCCACACATCACAAGCAAGAGGAGCAAATTCGGAAAACTTCACTGCTACACCTGAAGATAACGATTTGAGATTTTTCGAGATTCCCCGATGTTGACGGCAGGCCAAACGAGGCAGTCATGACGGCATCCAAACAACGACCGATGAGTCCCCGAACCCGAATGAGTGGTGTCCTTCAAATGCGAACAGATCAAACAAACAGTCCGACAGAGAAAAAAGCCAGCCTCAATCCTTCCGGAGAGGTCCGATGGGAGATTACTGTCCAGAACGCCAGAGAAGTGAAAACTTCGATAACTCCCGTCCATGCCATAAAGCTCTAAACCACATGCCTGGTGAATCAGAAATAGCAGCCAAAAGAACGCCCTAAGAGTCCCTGAACTCGATGGATATCCAGGTACAACCGGGGGTGCCAATCCAAAGACCCGAAATCGCCCGTCATTTCGTACAATACACATTAAAAGAGTTATGTCATCGATTGAACAGGCCGTTACCACTGCCAACGCTTACTGTGCCAAGGTGGTTTCGTTGCGTTAGTGGAATCCTCGCATCTGGTCGGCCTGGTAGGGTTGGACCCGGAGGAATTGTCGGGCCACCATGATTTAGCGTACGGACACCGCTGGCCTCCCAGCGGGTACTTTGGTCTTCAAAACGCGGGTCCAGATGCTGCGCTGTAGGACTAGATAACATGTTGCCCATGTAAGCCTCTCTTCCTAGTCCAGCGAAGCTTCGGCCATGATTTAGTGGTGTCTCCGTGGGGTCACCAGGATACCGTTTCATTTGCAGTACTGGCGATTCTGATTCCCCCAAGCGACTGTTGCTGTTACTAAGGACTGCTGCGCCAGCCGTTGATGACGGAGGGTTCGAGTTGACTTCGATGGTAGAAGCAGACCCATTCGTAGCATTGATATCGACCACCCGTCGCTGGCCCGCGGGTGTCTGGTAGGTTTGACTAGGTGCTCGTGATGGGCCGGGAACAAGCCCTTGATAGTGAGACTGTTGGTGCACAGGATGTTGTGGGTTTGCCCATGGAGTACGTTCGAGAAATTGCTCCTCCGCCGCTGCCTCGTCTGCTGTGGTAGATGCTCGATTATACGGACGAACATAGGGCGTCGGTACGGCGGGTCGCGTTGCGATCTACGAGCACTTAGCTGCTGTATACCCAGTACTAGCAGATGCAATCACTCACCTTCATGGCGCGAAGATCATCCTCAATCTCCGAGGGGCGCGCAGAATTAATGTCTGGTGCAGCAGGAAACCCAACATATTTCGCTACACCGGAGAGGACGGACACTTCGAGGTTGTACGCGGTCTGTTGCCGTATCTGATCCGACCGCTTCTCGGGCAACTTCATGGAATACTCCACTTCCTCCACACCCAGTGTTCTCCGGCCCTTCTGTAGCTCGTATAGGCGCTGGTTACACTCTGAGAGTATGTTCTCCCGTGTGTCCCGTACTGTCTGGACATATTGGCTATGCAGCTGGTGCCGCTCAGCGGTTGTAATGGCTTCGAGATTCTTCTGCTTGTACTGCAGTAACGTCTTTTCGTAGTCGATCTTCTCGGCTCGTCGTTCGTCTATGCCTTTCATCATGGCAAGGTACTCTGGGTGGATGCAGTTGGGCTGCTTGAGCATTTCTAGCTCCTGTTCGTACTGGGCGATCTGCTCGTCACACAGCCTGTCTGCATTAGCACCTGTCACACCAGCCATGTGGAGATGGGGCGCTTACTTCTCACGGAAAACCTTGAACTTTTTCTCTATCTTTGCAAGTTCACCAATTGCGTTCTTCTTCTTGACAACTGCAGGAATTCTTGTCAGCTCGCCGCGCGCAACAGAGGGAAAGTAATACTTGCCTTCCTCGTCTAGGACGCCGCTATCCTCTGCATCGTAACCCTCGCCTTCACCATCCGGCGCCTCGGTACTCGCGAGGACCTCGTTGACGTGACCAGTGTCGTCGATTTTGCGCTTCCCTCTCCTGCCGCCTTTCCGCGGTTTTGTGTGTTTTGCGACTGTGGCCAACTCGCTAATAGCTTCTGCTACGATGTTTGCCTGTGTTTCTTCGAGCTCTGCTTCTTCCTGGGCGAGCTGCTCAATACGCTTCTCGGCGTTATCAAGCTCCACTTCTACGTCCACTTGTTCAGAATTGTCGACCATGTCTACCTGACTGCCGCCAGGTCCAGGACTCTTGACGGTGCTGCTTCGCTTCCGTGCCGGCTCTTCTACAGGCTCGTCAACGGAGCTGCCGTCTGCGATCGATCGTTTCCTTTTCTTTCCTGCGAATTCAAGGCTAGCGGCTTCTGAAGCGGCTACCATGGAGAGGGAGTGTAGGCTCGAGACAGCCAGTGCAGTGTCGGGAACCGGCGCATCTTCTAGAACGACGAACGGCGCGGGCGGAGACGAGTCCTCTTGGTCGATTGTCTTTGTATTTACTAGCTTGCTTGGAGTCCTGTGGTATAAATGTTCCAATGTTGGTGAGTTGTCTGTTGCTATACGGGCCAACTTTCGAGGTGTTTCTCCCAGACGCTCCGTTTCCGCCTCAGAGTCGTCATTCAAGTCTGCCGGTATGGGCGCGCGCGGGGTGGGTTCGGAGTGTTCGTCTGAAGCGTCTCCCAGCTCGCTCAGGCTACTGGATCGGTTATCAGGAAGGTCTTCAATGCCATCCTTGCCGTCGCTCAGCAGCGCAGCCACATGCGGGTTGGCAGTCAACAGACTCGGTGCCTGGAGAGTAGAGAGCATTTCTGTATTGCTGGACGAAAGGACCATGTGACTTGTGGCGGGTAGAGTGGTCAGCGCAGCTGGTTGCGACGGAGAGGGCGCGGAAGAGGGGTCAGGTCGGTCGCTAGTGGAGGTCGGAAAAGGACCTATACGAAGTCAGTGTTGCTGTTCGATCGAGGATGCTCGGCATGGGCGATGCTCGGAGTGAGGGTGGTGTGGTGGATCGCGGCGACTCGATGCACTCCTTGTCCACGAAACCGGCCCACAGCTTTGCGGCGACGCGGAGGGAGCAGGCCGCGAGCTTCGGGGTGCAATCGTCGACAAGTTGCGATCGCGAAATGGCTGCAGCTAGGTGCGGATCAAGAGAACCTACCGCGTGATTCCTCGACGTCACCGCCAGTCTCGGGTGCCGACTTCGATGTGCTCCTCGTTCCTCGCTGGAGCGCGCTCATGGTGCGCCCACGCGGAACGTGCGTCAACTTGTGTCCAGGGTGGTGTAGATGCGCTCTGGAGCGGGTATTCGACGGCGCCGACGCAAGGAGCCCGTGGGGGGGGGTGGAGGGCACTGCGCGGGCAAAAAGGCGGCTTCTCTCGAGTGGGACGCGAGAAGGGTGGAGGGCGGCAGAGCTGGGGCGCGGGGAGCGGCGAGCGGCGCAGGACGAGGGCGGTTCGGCGAGAGCAGGCGACGGGCGTCGTGCGGCATGGAACGGGCAGGAGGTGAAGGGCGCACGGCAACAAGAGGCAGCTGCGACGTCGAGCTGGAGCTGGAGCTGGGCGAGGGAAACTGCCTTCGCTCGCAGCAGCAGCAGCCGCGGGCTCAATGCCGGCCCGCGCCTGCCCTGGCTGCGCCGACCGCCTTTTTCTGCCGCACGCCGCTAGCGCTCCATCGGGCATGGCGGCGGCGCATCGTGCGTGACGAGCTGCTCCACCGAAACTTTCGTCTGCGTGCTCCCCACCCACACTCCGATTGCCGCGCCATGGCCAAGTCAGCCCGCAAACAGCAGAAGCCCGCTGCCACGCCGCAGCGCAGTGGCAAGGCCTTCATTGCTGTCGACAAAAAAGCGTTTGATCCCAGTGTTGCGTTCCTGTTTGCCAGTAGTGTGCGTATTCACCGGCTGCGGCACCTTCTGAGCCGCACCGCTACCTTCGCGATTGCTGATTTTTGGTACAGCTAGGTCCAGTCCAGGCGCCCTCCAAGTCCCGATATGAGAGTGCCGTAGAAAAGCGCCCCAGCACACGTGCCAGGAAAGACGCGGAAGAGAGTGGGGACGAAGCAAGCCCCGAGTCTGCAAGTGAGCAGACAGCGGATGACGCAGAGGCTGAAGATGGCGAAGCCAGCGACGGAGAGTCAGCAGCGAGCTCCGATGGCTCTCCTGGCGACAAAGAATCCGCTCCCAACAGGGAGACGATGCTGGCCAAAGTCTCGGACCCCGTCCTGGATGGGACGCAAGACCGACCGAGCACCAAGCGGAAGCGGGCTGGCAAGGAGGAAGACCTGGAAGACACATACATGCGGAAACTAGCGCGCGAGGAGACAAAAGAGGAGGAGAAAAGGCAGAAAAAGCGGAAGACTCAGTCTGCTGGATCAGAAGACAGAGAGGTGACAGATGTGCCGGACGCAGACGATTCCGACGATTCCGACGAGGAATCTTCTACAGTCCCTGTACACGAGTCGTTGATGCAACCAGCCGAGAAGAACGCTGACGAGCTTGAGAAGGCGGGTCGCACTGTCTTTCTCGGCAACGTCTCGAGTGAAGCAGTCGTCTCAAAGCAAGCCAAGAAAACGCTGATGCGACATCTTGCCTCTTTCATTCCCGATCTAGCGGATAACAAACCTCCCCATAAGGTGGAGTCGTTGCGTTTCCGGTCCACCGCCTTCGCGTCCGCCGTACCGAAGAGAGCCGCCTATTCGAAAGGCGAAATCATGGACTCTACGACGAAGAGCACGAATGCTTACGCCGTGTATTCGACCAAGGTGGCGGCGCGGGAGGCCGCGAAGAAGCTCAACGGCACGCTCGTACTGAACCGCCACCTGCGTGTGGATTCCCTCGCTCATCCGGCCAAGGTCGATCACCGTCGATGTGTTTTCGTAGGAAATCTTGGATTCGTCGATGATGAAACCAATATCAATGGCGATACCGACGAGAAGAAAAAGAAGAGGCCTCCGGGGGATGTCGAAGAAGGCCTATGGGTCCAGTTCAGCAAAGCTGGCAAAGTGGAAAGTGTACGCGTGGTGCGCGATTCGAAGACCCGCGTCGGCAAGGGCATTGCATACGTCCAATTCGAGGATGAGAATGGCGTTGAAGCCGCGCTACATTTCAATGATCAGAAGTACCTACCTCTTCTTCCTCGTAAGCTGCGCGTGGTCCGTGCGAAGGCCCAAAAGCGTAATGCGAAAAAGCCCACTACACCAGCACCGAGGCCGTCGAAAACGAAAGGTGGATACCAAGCGAAGATTACCGATGAGCAGAAATCACAGGCGGGTCGTGCTCGAGCCATGCTTGGCAAGGCCAGCTCTTTCAAATCGGCGGAGTCGTTTGTGTTTGAGGGCCATCGTGCAAGCAGCAAACAAGGGAAGAGCGGCCTGAAACTAGGCGGGAAAAAGAAGGGCCCAAATGGGCGGGCCAAGAGAAGTGCAGGGTGGAAGAGCAAGGCGAAAAAATGATTACGTGAACTCAACTGTCGTTAGAAACTGGTGGTTTGTGCTCGAGCTAGTGGGATAAAAATATGATCACTCTGTACCATCGAACAGATTTTGTGTTCCTGCCTGTGAGGACCTGTCTTATAGTCTTTCATAAGCGGTGGTGTGTTTACCGCTACCTATCGAACTCAACGCAAAGACATTTGCCCGACTTTTACTGGATAGACTCGGTGCTACTATACTTGGCACATCAGCAACTTTCACGAGCAAAAAGAAAACACATCATGTTGTGTCTAGCGGTACAGACATTGTATTTGCATTACGAGACTATACCATATTGGACTACGAAAGAGGACTTGCCTTCACGTTTTCGTCCTCTTCCTCTTCGCAGAGCCAGGCGCACAGTCCTTATCCATACCCTCAGCCTTCACTTTCCACGCCCTAGATTTACCACGGCTCGAAAGCTCTACGTCCTCCATAGCATCGTCTTCGGCAAAATATCGATCTAACCGCATACCGTGACTCTTGGAACCCGACCAATTGCCCTTTTCCACCTCGTCGAGATCCAGGCAGAAGTTGTCCCAGTCGACAGTGCCTTGGTAGACAAGGCTCTCGTACTTGTCGAGGACTTCTCCCACGGCGATGTAGTAGTCCATGGGGTCCCGAGGGCCGCGTGTGCAGTTGACTTGCCATTCGTAGAAGGATGTGCGCATGCAGCGGATGGTGTCGAGGAAGTAGGTGGCGGTAGGAAGGCCGCTTTCAGTGGGTAGATACTCTGGGAGCAGAGTTGTGATGCAGTCCTGCGGTTTCATGTAAGTTACGACAACTTGTAGCTGGTTTCCAGGGGGACTTACTTGTTTCTGAGAAACGGGTTTCTCTGCGTTGGGGTTAGCATACTTGCACCCGGGAGCGCCGCAGAGGCACCACCGATTGCGAAAATAGTCAGCTTTGTAGTCGATGCAGACCTGCTCATTCGGCAAAATCGTCTTGACGGCGACGAGAGCCAGCACGCGCGTATTGCCTACCTTGGCTTGCTTGATCTCTGCGTTGTTCCCGCACGAATGGTTGCAGAAGCGCGTCCAGTTGCCGTACTGCGCGGAGTCTATGTACGCTGTCTCGGCCTCGCGGTCTTCGAATTCCGGCCCAATGGTTACTTCGTGGCAGTAGTCAGTGGTCTCGCGCGGCTTGAGTATCAACTCACCGAGGTAAGCGCCCAGAACGTCGCCGGGTTGCCAGAAATGCGTCGAGAAGACGCCTGCGCCTATCGAGGGGCTGATCTCGCGGATTTCGAAGCGTGATTCCCAGTCTGAACAGCCTCGGAGCCACTCGTCGAATGTGTGGTCGCAGACGGCTTCGTTGTCGAATGCTTTGGGACAGAGGTATTTGGTGCTCCAGTTTTGGGTCTGCCAGCAGTACTTGCCTAGGCATAGGTCTGATGTGTCTTTCAGACCGCCGTGCTTCTCAACGAGGTTGTTGCATGACTTCGTCTTGGGAAGCATGCTCATGTCGATGTTAGTGTTTAGAAGACTGGCTGCTGAGGTCGGTGGCCACGTTGATCCGACATAGTTCCACGGCTGGCGCCGGCTTGACCAGTATAGCGGGTTATACTTGATGAATTTTATGTTTTCAGGCACTACCGGTATCCCCTGATTCGGACCGGGTGTGTTTTGAACTGGCGTGGTCGAACCAGCAAGGAAGAAAAAACGAGATTGAGAGGTAGGTTTCGAAGGACACTCGCCATAGTCGTCTTCGTACTTGTTCTGAAGTACGCGCTCTTCTCGTCTACGCAGGCCTGTTCGCATGATGCTAGGTTATACTCCACTCGGGATATAGATAAGAATTTGGTTGCAGGATTGATATAAACATGTCTTGTAAGATGCATCTAATTAGTCTCCGACGTATATGAACAACGTTTCCTTTGAACAATGCATTGTTCAAACACAGTAGAACAAAGACTCAGGGAAAAGCTGAAAACCACTTTGGAGAACAAAGAGCACCATGCTAGCGTATAATCGTCGGGTTCTATTTTCAGTGTCTTTGGAAAACGTTGTGTCGCCCTGCAGATTATGAAAAGAATCTAGGTATATAAGTTTTAAGGTTGTGTTTCGCGTCCTGATAGACATCAAACACGTTGAATTGTACTTTGTGCTGTGTACAAGTTTAGCTATGAATGCGCTTGCATTGTAGGCTCAAAGGCGCAAACACAAGGCAGGCGCTCCGAAGGCCAAGGTTGAAATGTTTGCAAAGATATAGAATTAGCTTAAAACAACATGTGCTGATATCGTTGGAAAGCATGAAAAAAGCGTCAGTGGTTGTGGACGAAGTCACAGTGGTGAGTAACTCGGGAGGTCGTGAGCTTACCGGTAGCCCGTCCCAGTGATGACACGGCTGCCGGTCTAGCACCAAATCGGTTAGCAGCCAGCTAGCATCTGCACCTGCCTACATCCCTACCCTCTTCTCTTACCTCTCTCTTTCTAGACGTAGTATAGTAGGTACAATATAGCTTTGTAAAGATAGAGGTAGATAATCTCCCTATTGCTAAAATCTCCTAGGCTGTCAAGAGGATAGCCTGGAGATTTCCTTGTTGGCAATGGATTATGTCAGCAACTATCTGACGTTCTGGCCGTGTTCCCATCCATCCTTCATCTGTTCACCGCCGACTCATAACGAGACACATCTTTCATCACGAAATCCGGTCATGTTACAAATTTTCAATATTTCCCGTTCCTTTACACGACAGGCGGAAAGAGCAGTTGACGACGACTGATACTGTCTGTCATAGACGTCGCTTGCATCGCGCGCAGGGCACCGACACTACGGCGACATTTGCACTAAATAAGAGGTGTACACCTCTAATTAGAGGTGTACGCCTCTATATAAGGGGTGTATACACCCCGTATCTATCTCAATTGGCAGAGCGCTGAGATGGCCGCTGAGATTGCTGCCCCTGAGTGGCCTCCGAGATGGCTCGCGCCTATGGCCGCCGAGATGGCTCGCGCGGAGAGCCGGCGCCCGAGGGCAACTATATAGGCAGCTCTACCCCCTCATCTCTCTCATCACCTCGCTCATCACCTCGCCTATCTCCTTCGTCTCCTCAATCTCATCCACCTACTCTGCGCCTGCTCAGCCATCTGCTCTATGCGCAATCTCACACTGAGTAGGCAATCTTCACTGCCAATTGACGAATTAAGTACTAATTTGCACGGCGCAGATGGTGGAGCAGATGGATGAGATTGAGGAGATGAAGGAGATGGGCGAGATGATGGGCGAGATGATGACGTCGATGAGGCAGTTCGGATTCTAGGGGTGGGGAGCCGCCGCCAGAGCCAGCGCCTCATGGCCATGGCCGCATGGCGGGGGGGGGGAGGGGTGTCAACCGTAGCTAGCTCTAGTCAATCAACCACAGTTCAATTGCGCTCACGTTGTTACCCACTTTGCTCGAGCCTATCAAATCGTACCTGTACGCAAAACCCTGCCAAAATTCGCTTTAAAACCCCCTACATAAGGGGTGTACGCACCCCTTATAGCGTCCCATATTTACCCCTAATTAGTGGACCGTTTTCTACCCCTTATTTAGTGCGCGAGGCGCCGTAGTGGAACACACATATCTATACCGGCAATTGGAATGATAGCCCGAGGTCACCGTGCAGTATGATACAAACAAAACCACGTACCCTAATTGGAAGAAAGAAAGAGGATCCTTGTATATCCATATTGGAAAAACGGAAGAGTCGTTTCACTAACGGGTGCCTGTACAGTGGGGCCACAACCGCAGTGAAACCAATACGGACGATTTTCGCAATCTGTCGTCGGTTTCCAAATGTGGAATGAAGCAAGAATCACGCTCAGACCATTCTGGGGTATTTTGTTCCTTCTGCTTGGCACGTGAGGGTTCCGACTAGAAATCTGGCCGGTCACTGGGTTCGATAACGTTTCATTCGCTTTGCTATGGTGTTATCCGCCGGAATGGCGGTACTTATACAATCCTACACGGACCACCATTGCTACGATTTCCGTGTCCCTACGGATCACTATCCGGTCACTTGGAAGCAAAATGTTTGCCTTACACACTTTTCTTCTGATCTATCCAGCGACACCAATTCTAATCTGGTGGTAGCCCACGAGACATGTGGTTCACTGCACTGTTGCTTACAGAGCGAAATCCAATATCTATATATTGGCTCAAAACGCTGATCCTCACTGATATCCTCACTCTGGCTTATTTGCGTCGTCTTAGACGTTCGCTAAGACTCGACGGCAAAATGCGCTTCTCTCCCAAAATTGGAATCCGTGCGCTTATTTGGAATCATTTGTTGCTCCTTACCTTGTCATTGCCTAACACACAAAGTCCCTGTGGAAGCATACAGGCGTCCCCATTCCTTTCCACCTCGTGTGGGTGCACTTCTGAATCTGCCAGCTACGGTCCCTCTGCACCTGTGTCAAGGTTTGAGGCTCTCTTGCCTCATGAAGCAATCCGCGCCTCACCTTCGGTGTGGTGCGACTACCCATCCTGCACTAGCGCTGTTTACAGCCACCCATGTATATCTACCGTTCGTAGCTACACACAATACAACCTCAGTTCAATCCTCAATTCCCAACGCACTGCTTGCACTCACCGCGACAACCTGTGATCCCAATCTCAAACTCACTTCGCAACGTATCAACGACAACACCCCTCCTGGACACATCTCGGGTTTCATCAATTCGAACAAGCACGCGCGAACCGCAGTCATCCGATCTTCCGTCAGATACTTCCGCAAGCCTTGGGACGTCACTCTCCAGCTTCTCCTCAGCCACTGTTTCCAGATCCTCTAGTATGCCAGGCAGTACGAGTACTCTTCTCACATCCGGAACTATTTCAGAGGAAGCGCGCTCTTCTTGAGCTCATAATTCCTCTGGTTCCAGCTCTTCTGTTAGAAATATTTCGTTCTCTACTTCTGTATCCATTCCCACCCAAGTCACTGTATCGACTTTGACGTCCCCTGTATCAGACTTATCCACTGGAACACGGCCGTCGACTCTTTCAATTGGTGACTCAACCAGCTCGCATGCGTCGAAAAGTGTCGGGTCATCATTATCAGTAATCTCCTCATCCTCGAAGGAGCGGAACACACCCCATAGCTTCTCGACCTCCCAGCACCATAGTCAACTTTCTTCGACGATTACCAGCGGCCAGCTAGAACAAACAACTTCTATCAGTCGTTTCTCTTCTTGGACTCGAGGTTCAACTGTCCTCACTGACTTGAGCTCTGAAAGCTTTGTATCTGGTCAACCAAATTCTCCCACCGCCATGGTGTCGAACAGCAGTGGGTCTTCGGCGTCATTTTCTATTGGAACGAAAGATGCCACTCATCAACTTTCCAGCTCGAACTCGACGCTGGAAACCGCCATCTCCTCAGGAGGAAAGCTCAACTCTACGTCCCTCCACTGCTACAATGTCCACCAACCAAGATGAGACATCCGAAGCAACACCCTTGGCGTCACCTATACTCACATTCACCGTTGGTGGGCAGACTCTTACCACTGTACTTCCAGGCACTTTCAACGGTCCTGCGATAATCATGATTACCACCTTTACGCTTGGTTCTACCAAAGTTCTACCAGCGCTATCTGGAGGTGATCTTACTAAATTAGTACTGTTCACCGACACTGTCACCACAACTCTGGAGCCGACCGGAGCCCGGATGTCAACAAGTGTCACAGCGCTATCCCTGGACTGGATGAAAGTTGCCCTAGCGATTGACGGTTGGATACAAGACCCGAAACTTCCGAAGCAAACTGCTGCTCTGGAAGGCATCGAGAGGTTTATTTCGCATGCTGGCAGTATCATCCGACAAACCTCTAGAGATAATGATGACAAGAAGGGAGACTCATGCACGCGGAGCGGCAACGGACTACTGTTCATTGGTCCCCTTATCAATACGATCCGTTGTGTGGCTAACATGGCAGCCAACATTGCGAGTACAGTTGGAGGCGTTGCTGGAAACGCTATCCAACTTCAAGAAGCCAAAAAAAATACCGCGGCGCAACTGATTGATATGTTTAATTCAGTTAAGTTTATGACAAGTCCGGGCCTCAATCCGCCGACCGTTGATTTGCCAGACACTGGTTCATCTCTAAAGCCTTCGCACTTGTCTTCAGAAAAAGCTTTAAAAACAGATGAGCAAGACACAGCCCGAATATCTTCAACAACAAGCTCACTTTCGATTAGATCGGGGACTGCTACACCATCCAGCTTTAGCCAACCCCGTTCAACCTTCAGTTCAATTTTTTCTTCCGCAGCTTCTTCCACAAGTCTCACTATATCTAGTAGTTCCTCAAGAGCATCATCTGGTGTTTGTCCAGCTGCCACTGGTTCAGGGTCCAGAAAAACATCTAGGGGTACAAAAAACGAGCCGATCTGTCTTGGCCGCGAGCCCTGCGGTATAGCCTGTGGACTTTGTATTGGGTCGGACTATGTTGACGTTCAAAACGGAATACACTTAGGTACTGCGCCAACCACCACCATGGTCATTCTCAACCGGCTAACCTAATACAGCTAACCTCATGAACGTTTCTAAGATATCGCCTGAAGGTTTAGACGCCTCGAATGCGGTGTTTGTTCAGCCTGAAGGAAACAACCAGGACGACATTGAGAAATTCATGAAGCAGCAATTCAAGAAAGCCCAGGAGATTCAAAACGATGATGAGTTGTTTGAGAGTGACCAGAGAACATTCGTACCTCATGGACACCACAACGGCGACGCGAGCCCAGCAGCCTTGTTTCGAGAACTTCAAGACGAGCGACTGACATTAGGCCTCGTCAATCTCTACGGCTGTACTTCAATCATGGTTGTGTCCAAGCATGCAGTGTGGTGGTCACACTTCTGGGAAGTCCCGTCGTTCTTGTTTAAGGATGAAGAGGACGGGCATTGGAACATCTTTGGCGACCATCCTGACATTCCGAAAACCGGTGAAATGCCGCGGGATTTTTATGAAGATGTCCTTATGAGCCTAGGCGGAGCGGGGCAATGCGACATGGACGAGCCTCCATATAGATTTAGGAAGCTGGCTTGTCTTGTAAGCACAGGCACATGCTCATCTGGTTCTGGTACTAAGGTCATAATAATCACGCCTCGCGACGTGAAACCCGAGGATGAGTCCCAGACGAGTTGGCATACCCTAGAATATGCGGATCACATCGGCTTGATCAGGACTACTATAAGGCAGGCATTCGAAGACGTGGATGATTATTCCGACGACGACGTGTTGGTTGTCGACTATGACACTAAAGGTGGATTCGACCCAAACAGTGGGCCTCCGCACGAAGGTGGCAATCCTGACTATTATAAAGACATGCAAGGGAAGTTTATGCTCCGATACGATCCCATGGCCGTTTTGAGCGACGATGGCGAATGGGCAGCGGGCGTAGAGTTATGGGCAGAGGCTCGACCCACGCCCGTGTATTCCAAGATTTGGACACCTCTTGACTGTCAAGTGGTTGACTTGGAGTGGAGCGGGGAGAACAGTGGCGTCCAGGACTCTTCCCGGGAGCGTTGCGCCTGTGTCTCCGGTAGTTGTAAGAAACCTCACACAAGAACAGGTTCTACGACGGGCGGATCCAGGCCGACGGATGCTATGTCAACCAGAACGAAAAGCTCTCTATCTTCCAGGACAACGCAGTCGCTGTCAACCACTTCGTCTAATCAATCACTGTCAGCTAGTTCTTCTCAGTATTCGATCACAACGATATCTTCCGTTACTAGATCTGCACCAATGCGAAGTTCCGGTTCCTTGACGAGCCCACGTTTATCGGCCACTCTATCTCACTCAACACCTACTGGCAAGAGACCGGGGGTTGACGGCGTTCCCGGCTGTGCGCACGTTATCGCCAACAACCTGAAGGACCGAGCCCTATGCTATGCCGACTATTGTAACTGTGGTGGAGTGGTAGCACCCTTGTGGACTACTACTGTGAGTAAGACTTTATCAATCGGCTGCGCCTATCCAACACAGCCAAGTGTCAACCAATGTCCAGGACATCCACCAGAGACGCCTTCCTCATTTACGCCCACTCCTTCCCAAACAACCACACTCCCCCCATCACCGCCTCCGCCTTCACCTTCTCCGCTCTTCGCACATGGTACATGCCGCATCCACCTCAAGCAAACATTCGTCGACAAAAAAGACGTCGACCTCGAATTGAAAGTCTACGACAACCGAAACACCATCTCCTGGCCCTTCTCCGGCCGCACCAAATTCGCCTCGACGTTAATAATGCCGGCGGATTCTCTGCCCATGAACTACAATATCGGCGTTCACGTGGAAAAGAAATCTGGACACTAAGGCTTGAAAATCCAGATCGGCGACCTGACGAATATGGACTTTAACGACCTGGATGAGAAAGTCATGCCTCATTGCAAAGTAGGCGCTTGGGATCGTGGGGAACACCATCACCGTAAGGGGGGGTATAAAGCGGTGAGTCTCCTTTGTCTTGATAGTGCTGCTGTTATTAACTGTTGCGTAGAACCGTGAGGCGGACTGCTGGTGGACTTGCTGACAGAGAAGCCTATGATGCCAAAGTCCGATATCTATTGCTACCTACCGTAGCAGTATATGAGCCATGGTTTGCCATGCAAGAACTGGAAACAAAGAAGGGGACGAAAACGCTTGCGAACCCAACTTCTCTTCACTACACTCATTTGATGCCGGCTCCTCATGCACCTACGTTTCTCCTATCCCGTCAGCAACTAAGACAAGGCAAAAACACTGCGCTCAGAATATTATCCCATAGCTTAATGAAATGAAGCCGATCGCAGGAGACCGCAAGACCACGTGAGAGACGAGACTCCCAACCCGCCAGCCTCCTGCCCCCAAGGTGTCCGTCCATCTATCCAAACTCAAGCCAAGCTGAGCCAAGCTAAGCTCATCTATACCCAAACGCCGCAGAAGCTCAAATAGGCTTTCCCTTTCCTTCTTTCTAGGCTACTAAAAACGATGCTCCGACCTAACCTACCCATTTCTATTCCAGCCAACAGCCACGTCGGGGGTGAAACAGACAGTAGCCACGTCCACGCGCCGTCACCACCCCCTTGGCAGAATTCATGTCCGATAACGAACGATAAACTTGAGGGAGATCCTCTTGACAGTATAGGATGTTGTAGCAACAGGTAGAAAGTGTGCCTCTACCCCTACGAAGCCCTATTGTATCTTGCATACTAGGTAATGTCTGGTAGGGCTTGTAGAGGTGAAAAGTGTATAGTCCCACCTAAGGTGCGCATCGGAAACGAATTATGCCAGGGGAGTGCCGTTGAAGGTAAGCAGCCCGATGCCAGAGTTGATGCATATCACGTAAAATTCGCAACACACTCCCCCAGTCTCACGCGAACCAACACGCAAAAAAAAAAAAACAAGACACCCAAATAAACGATACACTCTGTTTTTTAAGAATCGTGCTCTACGGTCAGCCTGCTCGATACTACATACACCCCATTCCACGCTGCGTCCGAGTCCGCGTCCTACAGCACACACACATGAAAGCTCACATCGTCGTTCCCTTCCATTCCTTTCGTCCCCTAATGCGACCATCATGATACAAGAAAGAAAAAAACGCCTGTCTTGCACGCCCCCTACCCGAACAGAATGCCCGTCCGACTTTTCCCCCCTTTTGCAGGAAAGTGTGTGTAACAGAACAGAGTAGGCAGTCAAGGAAAGGGTATTCATGATGCCACTAAGAAAAAAAGCCCTAGATTAACACAAAAGAAGAAGTAAACGAAAAGGTGTAAGAGAAGATAACAGTGCTGTGACCTTTCGCCGAGCGTTACGACTTGCTCTCGCGCTTCACGCGCCTGCGTTTCCGCGCGTTGTCACGGAGCGTGTTCGCACTGACGAATTCCTGCGGCAACTCGAAGTCGTGTTCGTGGAAGTCGGGGATTGGGAGGCCAAAAGCCGTCGCGTTGCGACCGTGGCGGTGTTTTCCTAGCGCCGCGGCTCGCAGGTGCGGTTTGGCGTAGAAGGATTTGAAGGGGGATTGGGGTTCGAGAGGGACAGGAGGGAGGACGAAGCCGTGCGGGCGAGGAGGCCGTCGAGGGCGCGGGGGTTCGATGTCTTTGCGCCGGTGCTGGGATGTAGATCGCTCTGCACTAAGTGTGTTGGTTATGTTTGATACGGAGGACTCTTCTTCCTCGTCTTCGTCTTCAAGGGCAGCAAGTGCGGCTTCTTTCACGGCACGTAGCCTCTTCTCTTCTTCCTTCCAGATGCGGAATTTGTCTACGAGCGCCTCCACTTCGCGGACGAAGTAGTCACGCTTCGGTTCCCAGTCTCTTCGCTCGCCGTCCGTGACACCAGTGATGCCCATGACTTTCAGCCAGTCGGGGCCTTGGAGGCCGTCGAGGAGCCGCTCGAGCTGGACTTTCTCGTGCATGGCTCGCTCCTTCTCGATGTTGCGGAGCTGCTTCTCCTTCCGCTCGGCCCGCCGGTGCTGGGCAAAGTATACCGAGTCAGCAAGAGGGTCTTCTTGGTCGTCATTGCGGAGATGCCGCGTTATTGCAGAATAGTCGAGGACTTGGAAGGCGATTGAGGACTGTTGGGCGAGTCTTGCGGGGTCTGATGGGCTTCGGGGTGGTGTGTGGGCTTGGAGTTGCCGTGCGCGGCTCGGACTCGCTGATTTGCGTGAGGCTTCGGAGGGCTCTTGGTCGTGGGGTTTCTTGGGGGGTTCGTCGACGATGTAGATGGGCGTGTTGAGCTCGAGGAAGTCTGCATGCGCCGATTAGCCAGGCACTCCACCATCCGTGGTCTGCTCCGATCACATACCCGCTGTCCGCGGCACACCCGCAATGACATCGTCGTAGTTGGCGAAGTAGATGGGCAGGTCGCTCTTCAGCCGCGAGCCGCCGTCCTGGCTGCGCAGGCTCCGCTTGTCCTGGGCGTGTGCCTGCGTGCCTGCGGCCGACCCCGGCACCGCGAGCGCGGCTGCGCCGTTCGGCCTGGGGGTCGAGCGGCCAGAGGCAACGTCGTCGTCGGCAATGCCCAGCGGCGGCTTGGCCACTCCGTTGGTGACGGCCAGCAGTTCGCCATGTGGTTGTGTAACGGTGACTTTGGTGGGAGGTCTTGTGTTGGGTAGCGCGTCAGCGACGAGAGCGGCGGCTGTGGCTGGCCGCTTCCTGGAGCTGGTGCGGGCAGGCTTCGCAGGTGTCGCTCGCAGCGCTCTCGCGGCCTTCTGGTCGCCGAGCGAGCGCAGCGGCGTGCTTCGCGATGAGCGGCGCGTGCTGAGCGGCGCGTTGGGCGGCTGCGCGCCGTTCTCAATCTCGTCGGTGGGCGACTTGGTGTGCCTCGTCAGAGGTGGCCGTGTCGGGTTGGCCATCATCGTGTGCGGGTGTCTGGCGCATCTTCCGCCTGCTGTTATTCGGGCCCGCGAGCTGCCATTGCGCGGGTGGGCGAGATTCGACGGGTCAGTAAAGCGCGGCTGTTGCTGTTAGGGGCACGTCTCCGTCTCGTTTGGGCTGTCCTTCAGCAGGCGAGGTGCAGAGCTCGACGTGGGAACTGCGGGCGTGCAGCGCATCAGATCCGGCCTCACTTCTGGATACACTGTACCCCGTAAATGCACACATGGACGATATCAAAATGCCCTACGCCAGACTCCATCGGACCAGCCCCAGCGAATTGAAGTCTTGCATGGTCCGAAGTGCAAGTGATCGTCCAACGCCACCACCTCGGCCCAGCCAATCACGTCTGGCTGGACCCTCCAACATCTTCATTTTCCCAACGTCATGCCATCCACACCCCCGTGCATGAATTCGTGTCCGATTTACCAGTAAGATAGCTTTAGGCAATGCTCTTGACAGTATAAGTAATTCTAGCAATAGCTAGCGAGCCTATTTTTATCTTTACAAAGCTCTATTGTGTCTAGCATACTAGGTAATGTACTATAAAAACTTACTGAGGTGTAAGGTGCGCGTTTTAGCTGGCGGACACGAATTCATGGACGAGGGTGTCCATAGCCGAATACTATCTATGATGAAGTGAATAATCCATTCCCCAAAGTCTCTCGTCCTCGAACATGTAGAAGCTCCGGTTGTCTGGTTTCTGCATTAGATATTACCTATGAAGTAGCTCTACGCTTCACCCGCCCCACATCCAGCTCTGTGCCCGAAACCAAATGAGAGAAATACCGAAATTTTCAATCGATCAACCATTATTTCGCTATCCGGGCCGTACGTCGTATGCAATCTCCAAGGCGAGTGCCGGAATTCTGCGCGGGAAAGTGCTGTGTCCAGAAAGAAGAAGCGCAATAGATATGTACAAATGGCAAGATTGTCATGAGAACAGAAACTCCTTGAGAACCGGAGACCCAGCAAACTCGGGGTTGAGCATAATGCAACTAAAAATAGTCAGCTCGATATCCGCTAGTGCTGCGGGGTGGCGGGGTGGGGTGGGTGTACGTACTTCAGGAAATATTTTAGACCCTCCATCCGCCGTGCTAGAAACCTCGGTCGAAATCGAGCTAAAGAGTTGCCAGCTATCAATATCGGTGCCCTCTCTCATCGGGCAAGTGGGGTGCATCACCCGCAGACGACTTACAGACGATTGATTTGGGCGGCAGCGGAGGCATGGACCCCGTGGCATGGGGGAAGGTTTCGGCCAGCCTGTGCCGCAGCTCTTCGAATTCGGAATATCTAGCCTGGTGAGCCTGGGGACTCGATGGCCAATCTCGCCAGTGCCACCCACCTTTTGATAATCTTCATGGGGCCACCCTGCGGCTCGTCAGTCGGCTGTCGACGAGGGTTCCAGATAGATGAGCAATGGCTGCAGAGATAGTTGCACGCGGATGCTAGCGCGGCCGTCCAGTGACACTTACATCCAGAGTCTCCACGGTGCAGTTCCAGACGACATAGGCACCCAACCCCGGCGCCGTGCCGCTGACAACCACATAGTCGTCAATGGTGACCTGCTTTGCCCACAGCGCGCTGCGTTGCTCGCATCCTTCGTCGGTGTGGTCCTCCAGCAGGATGGGGGTTGGGCGGTCCGTCGCCGCGCCGAAGCTCACGCTGCTGTCACTACGGGCATGCAGCTGCCAGTACGGCGGGACGACGCTGTTGCGCTCTGGCCGTGGCGTAGCGGATTTGCAGGTGCCCCCATCCCCATCATCACGGGACGACGGCCGGCGGGTGTGGGTTTCAGCAGACTCCATCCATCTAGGGTGGGTCGACGGCCGGCGAGGCGGACGAGCAGCTTCTGAGGCCGTGTACTCGGTACGTTGTTTGCGCTGACTGCGAGAGGGCCTGTTGATATGGCAGCGCCTGCGAGGGGTGGTGCGGCATGCAGCGAGATGTGTTATCGCGGGCGAGGTGGAAAACACGCCCCGGTCCCGAGGGCGGTTCTCTCCAGAGAAAGGATGGAGCGTCTAAGAACGCCATGGACAAGGATCGATGCCGTCCGCGATCTGCACCCTGAAGCCAGCGCCGGCCGCTTCGACTCGAGGGCGCCCCCGCGCGCTTGTGAATGGCCAATGTCTCGACGCTTGGTGCGGGCGTGCGCCTCGTGCAGCTCACCCTGGCCACCGGACTGAGAGCTCCATCGTAGATACTAAAGCCGAGCGCTGCGAAGTCTGCGTTCAAACACACCACCTCCACACACACCCGCCGGAGCGGCCTACGCAACGCCGCAATGGAGACGCACGCCGCGCGAGCCCGCAGCAGACGTGCAGCCGTCGAAACACAGAGCACCTGGGCGGACGCCTGCATCCGATGGCTGGCCAGAATGAAGCCGCGCAGAGTGCACTGTCCTCATCCCGCCCAAGGGCTGGCTAGAGATATCGATCTCCACTAGTTCTAGCCACCCCGGCCTCCCTTCTTTATCAACCCTCTGCTCGCCGCCCGCTCGTCCTGTCCTCACCGCCACCCACACTCGCTTTGGGAGAGACACGCAGTTGCTGAGACGACCCTTTTCTTCTTGCATATATTCCACCGCTGTTTCCACCGGTCGCTCACGATATACGCTTTATAATTCTTGCTCTCCGTCTGGTGCTGTATCGGACGACACAAACAGTGAGTGCATTCCTCGGCCCCAGGGCAACATACCGTAGCTCTGGCCTTTTCCTCTGCGTGAATCCTGAGCTGACTTGCATCCTGACAGTCACTCCTCATCCACAGAATTCCCTCGCCATCACCGCCATCACCACCACCACCATGCGTTCATTCTTCGCCCTCGGCGTGGTTGCCCTCGCTGGCTTGTCGGCCGCTCAGGACCCATACAACATCGACCCCCAGTCTGTCGATCAGCCGCTCAGAGGTCGGTTTCCCTGCTCGCAACCTACACTCTACCCTAACCACAACATCAGACTATTGGTGCCAGCAGCAGAAGACACAATGCCCATTCATATGCACACAACAGGACAACGTAGAGACACTTAGCACGGTCAGCAACGATTGTGATGCGGTAAGTCATGAATTTCCCTGTCTTGCTCCAGCACACTCTAACAGCCCAGCAGGACTCGCTCGCCTATCTCTGCGTCTGCGACAACGGCATCTCGCCCAACCTCACCGAGTTCTCGCAGACCATCCCATATTTCAAGTGCACGGAATGGGGGAACCAGTGTGTGAAAGGTTGCAACGGCGATAATACCTGTGCAGACAAGTGCAGGTACGTTCCTCCGCTGGCGATGCGTCTCACACGGGGCCCAAGCTAACATTTTGCCAGAGCCGATCACCCCTGTGGTGCTCAAGTGCCAATTACCCCAAACAACACCGGATCCGCGATCCCCTCCAGCACCCCGTCCGAAACCGGCTCACCCTCCGCAAGCACCGCCACGGACGGCAGCGCCCCTACTTCCAGCAGCGCGGATTGGGGTACCGGCGCTGCCTCTGCTATGCTCGACCTCGGAGCAAGCTACAGCATGGCTATTCTGTTCGTCAGTGTCTTTGCCGGCTTCGCCATCCTCTTGTAACATTGAGGACGGCCTTCCGTGCCCCTACCCGCTCACCACTCTGAATCCACTTCCACTCTCAAAGCATCCTTCCGCATCGCATCTATCTCGCCATTTACCTATTGCAGTTCCGTTTTGATTTCTTTCCACATCATGCATAGCGTTTAGGTGCACTTGGCATCTACAGTCCTTTCCAGTATATACCCAAGGGGGTCCGTCGGTCCTTTTCACATCACCAAAGCGAAAGCAATGGCATACCAGTGCGCCATTGTCGTCGTTGCTTAGAAGCGTTGGTCTGTTTGTTTCACGTATGGGATCTTAACTTAATAGGCGCAAAAGCGATGCTAGGGTTAGGGATTGGATAGCATGTGCACTTCCAGGACGAGAAAACGAATAGTGACCAGTTGGTGGCATTATTCACTTGGTATTATTACTAGGTAGTTCAAAGTTGACTTGACTTGTAATGGCAGTCGGGTAGTTTCTTCATCACATTCCATGTGGTGCTATGGACGTGGTCTTCATTACTTGATATTATGTGAACTTGATGCAAACTTCGTTTCTCATGCTATCCGAGTAGAATAGTTTCTAGTCTTGATTACGTAACAGTGGTACTACCACCCCTGTAACATCACTCTCAACAACTGTGTCCCGTCCTTTATGTCCTTCGCGAGTGACGATGCACTGCGAACATGTCCCTGAATCATTTCGACCTCGAGTATAGTATCCCCCGTCATGTTTTTCTCGTGCGCTTCCCACCATAGATGCGCCTTTCACGCGACCTCCCCCGTGTAGAGCAATAACACTCGCCTCCGCTAAAACACGCCTCATTTCCTGATTCTTCGGAACGAGCTATGTGGTTGAGGTATGTGTTGGTGAGATTAAACACGCGGCGCAAGCGCAGGTCCTCGTCATCCGCCGAGGTGTCGTCGTCGACGGCCGTGTGTTGTGTGGCGTCCGAGCCGCTGCTTTGGGGCGTCATCGAAGGCCTTGGCTTTGTCGAGCGGGATGGCATGAGCGCTGCGGGGCTGGGGAGTGGGGTGAATGGCATGTCGATTGGGGTGGGGTGTAGAGTGGGATTCAGAGGAGGAGATGGTCGGGCAAGCCATGGGCTTGGGAGTGGCATGAATGGCGTGTTGGTTGGGGTGGTGTGCATGGTGGGATTGAGAGGAGGGGAGGGAGGGGCAATCCATGGGCCTGCAAGTGGAGGAAGCGCGAAAGGCGGCGGCGAGGGAGGGAGCCTAGGCGGCAGATTGAGCGGTGGCGTTAAGGAGTTGCGAGAATGTTGATGATGATGGTCCCTTAGAAGACCGCTGGAGCTATCGATTGATGCTTTGTGGAGCGAGTCGGTCCAAGCACGGGGCCTGACGTCGTTGGTGTCGAATATGGCATGCGGAACCGTAGATGCACTTTCGAAGGACGATGGCTCGGAAATCACGCCGATTTGGTTGGGGGTCTGAGGTGGCAGATCTGGCCTGTTGCTAAACGGGTTGGGATGATCCGACATGTCGTCGGCCTGTTCGGGGAGCTTTCCCTTTGAATATGCAGCACGACGCCGTTTTGACATATTCAAAAAGCTGGGGAATCTGAAAGATGGCTGTCGTGGGTTGGTCTTGCGTTTTGCTGGACTCGGTTTTGGTTCAGTCACCGCGCGATGTAGCTCGTCCATTCCATTTGCCTCAGCCCCTGTTCCGGTAGTACGCATGGTGCTTTGTTGAAAGAGACTGTCGAGTGCGTCTCCTTGTGGAGGATTACAGTATGAGTTCTCACGCTGCACAGAGAAGCGCCGATTTTGGTAGCTTTGTCTGTGATAATAAGTGCTCGGCCCCGGAGTCTCCAACGTGTCTGTGCTCTGGCTACGGAAACGTAGCATTCCGTGCGATGCGAACGACTCCATTTCCGAATTACAGTAGAGCAATCCAGTCGTTTCGTGCGGGTTGCCTCGTCTATCTGAACCCACCGTGCTGTCCTCGCTGTGTGCCGAATCTTTGCGTCGGAGGTTTAGTATTTCGGCGAGATCGAGGTGGTTCAAGAACTCTTTGAATTTTGAGATTGTTGACGACCGTCGACGCTCGCCTTCAGCATTCTCGTTTGGTGACACATTGGAAGGACCGAGACCAGCGGCAGAAGCCGGAGCGGTCTCACTGGAATTTTGGCAAGTCGGGCTGTCACCCGGCTCCGATATTCTCTGGTGACTATGATGTGAGGTCCTGTGGAAGGGAAAGACACTGGAGCCCGACATCTTATGGCCCTTCCGCGACTCGTCACCGTTCACGGGAGTCTCCGGAGCGTGGAACAATGACCAAGTGCGTTTTCTCTGAGGCGACTGTGGGCGAGAAGGAGACGTTGGGGAGCTGTGGCAAGCTGAGGAGTTTCTGCTGCTTGCATCCGAAAGCATGAGATCGTAGTCGGCGACGTCTGGCCTAGACATGACAGGACACAGAATGCGACTCGGGATGTTTCGAAGTAGTAGAGCTTAAAAGTTTTCGAACGAAATCCGTGAGCGGCAGAAGGGGTATCAGGTGGAAGTAGACACGGAGAAGAAAGAAGCGAAAGAATAAGGGAGGACTTGCATTCAATAGAGGTGTAGAATTTAAATGCGGCGGCCGACCCGCTCAGGGCGACGGTAAATTTTATTCTAGAACTCCGGGTGGAAGATGCTATTTAAACGGCTCAGCAGCGCTATTCACGAATGGAAGTCTTTTGGATTAGTGCCGACCTAGGTAAGTGGGCGGAACTAGGTCAGTGAGAGGCATTGGGGCAATGAAACTGCTCAGCCACTCTCCTTCCCTTAGCATTGAACGTTATGACATACGATGCTCGCCATTGAGCTCCCATGGTACTGTTCCCAGAAAGAGGGGTACCGGAGTGGGTGAATCATAGCGTTGGTGTGCACAGCTGGCATCAACGAGCGCATCGAGCGCATCGAGCGCTGAGTTGCGAATATTCTCGTGAGCAAATACTTGAGGCCAGCCTGTGCGGAGAATTGTCGGTCGACGTGGTGCTCTTGAGAATGTGGTGATGAAGGTGAGTCAAGCAGGTCGAGACGAGACCATCGTATGGGTTATCGTCGGTACGCTAGCTTTAGCAGGCTAGACCAGCCGGATGCCGGATGCCAGGCTCTTGCGGAAACCAGATCTCCGGAACTAAGGCTGAACACGCTACGTTATAACTAAAGCTCTATCTTTAACTTAGATTTTATACTATATCTTGTAATACTAAGTAATTGCTGTAAATAGCATTGTAGCTTTCTTTAGCTATATTGCTGCGTTAGATGATCCTTTTGGAGGCACGCAGGTTTATCCAAGCGGCCGGGCTAGTATCATTAGGTCATCACTCAGGCACCCAAACAGCAAACAGCAAACAGCAAACAGCAAACAGCGCAAACACTTGCACAGTGGATGCATGACACCATCAGTGCCCACTCGCGCACCCAGACACCACCCAATCTGTGTCGACCGCTGATGAGAGAGCTTCTCTGGGCTTGTGATGCCACCTCGAATTGCCTTGGGAGTGCACCGGGCCTTATCCCCAACATCTCGTGTCCAATTCCGAGTGCGGAGGTGCGCTTCGACCTCCGCCGCGTCACCCGAAATCTACGATGTGGTCTGCGTAGGGGGAGGTCCCGCGGGATTGAGTCTCTTGGCTGGGTTGAGAGCCTCTGGCGCAACACAAGGGCTGAAGGTCGCACTTATTGAGGGGCAGGATCTAGAGAAGAATCGATTACCGAAAGATGCGACCTTGGATAGCTTCTCAAATCGATGCAGCTCCCTCACGCCCGCCTCTGTGAAGAACCTCCAAGGTGTGTTTACCAACATGTATTACAAGTAGCTAGATGCTAACAAATTTATACGCAGAGATTGGAGCATGGTCTCACGCAAACCTCTCGAGAATCCAACCATACCAGGAGATGCAGGTATGGGACGGCGTCACTGATGCCCGCATATCCTTCGACTGGGACTCCGCACGTCCACTATTGTCACCCCGAAAACCGTCACAGCCAACCACAATCGCATATATGATCGAGAACGCAAACACCACCACCACTCTCCTATCCCGTCTCGAAGAGCTCGGCGGGGTTGATATGTTTTTAGCTACAAAGGTCGACTCGATAGACCTCGGCACAGATACGGAGCGCGTAGATCTTTCATCGTGGCCGGTCCTTACACTGTCAAACGGGAAGAGTTTGGCTGCAAGACTGCTGGTTGGCGCAGATGGGGCGAATAGTCCCGTCCGAACGTTCGCAGGCATAGCTTCACGCGGCTTTGACTACGACCGCCATGGAGTTGTCGCATCTTTGAAGCTGGAAGGCGAGGGCTGGGGCGGCCCGGACCATAAGATTGCATACCAGCGCTTTCTCCCAAGCGGTCCTATCGCCATGCTCCCGCTTCCTGGCAACATGGCCACCCTAGTCTGGAGCACTACACCCGACCGTGCCGCGAAGCTCAAGTCATTGCCACCCAACGACTTCATAGCAATGGTAAACGCGGGGTTCAGACTATCGCCCACAGATCTCGACTACCTCCACACGATGCCGTCGGGACAGGAAGAAGAGATTGCATGGCGGGAAAAACACACTCCATTCAAGAAGCATGATATTCCCATGCGTGTGGCACACGTCCAGCAAGGCACGGTAGCTTCCTTCCCACTCCGAATGCGTCACGCAGACACGTACACGGGCGAACGAGTCGCTCTAGTCGGCGATGCTGCACATACCATTCATCCACTTGCGGGACAGGGGCTAAACCAGGGGCAAGGCGATGCAGCAGCTCTCGTCCGTACCATCACACACGCCGTACAGACGGGACAAGATATTGGTTCAATACTGGCGTTGGAGAGCTACAACAGCGAGCGATACGCAGAGAACAATGCGATGTTAGGTGTCTGTGATAAGCTGCATCGTCTGTATAGCGTGGGTTCTGGACCCCTTGTGGGTATTAGGAGCTTGGGGCTTCGGGCTGTAGATGCCATGGGTCCACTCAAGGGCTTTTTTATGAGCAGGGCAGCTGGCGGTGTATAAAGAATGTGTATTAATAGTAAGTGAATGTATACCCCGTGATCCAAGCTGCAGTCCCTCATCCATTACGTGTTGCCCCAACTAAAGCCAATCCTCTCACTCCATCCTCAGTACCAATCGGTTCGGCGCCCAGACTTATCCCAACGGCGGGAAGTCATCATCAGTCGGCACCTTTTGCTCTTCCTTTGCCGTCTCTGCCACCCTCCCCATTGGATTCCCGCCATACCTGATTTCCTCTCCACCGGCGATGATCGTGTACGTTCCGTCCTCGTACAGATGGCACTCGGGGGACTGCGTGCCGCCGCTGCCGAGCAGCCTGAGCGTGAAGTTCCAGTGGAGGCGGTTGGCCGTGTCGGTCCCTTCGTGGATCACGATGTTGGATAGAAACACTATGTGCATGAACGAGCAGCTGATCAGTTTCTTTTGAACATACACGAAGTCGCTCGCAACAAGGGGTAGGAGTGTACTCACGCTGTCTCGTCGTGTCAAGGCCGTTCAACACTCTGCCCGCTGGACTCTCTGGGTCTATCATGTTGAGCGCTTGGTTGACTGCAATCTTGTCTTGAACGTCCCAGCGCGGGTAGTAGCTGCCTGGGTTGAAGCGGTCGGCGAAGTTCTCTGTTGTTTCGGTGTAGCGGAGTGCCATTTTGCTTGTTGTTTAGTTTGAAGGCTTGGAAAATGGGAGCTGGAAGATGGAAGCTAAGCTAGAAGACTGGAAATGGAAGATGTCTGGATGTTCGATGCTGAGGTTGAGGTTGAGATGGATATTGAAATTGAGGGTGGAGTTATGGGGGTTATATATGTGGTGGACTGAGTAAGATGTGCTGCAAAGGAGAAGAGAGGCGTACACGATGATCAGGAGAGCTCCTCGTCGATTCTGGCACCGAGCACCCGTCATACGATCTCTTCAGACTTCAGCTACACTCCATACCGCCAAACCACCCAGCACCACCGCTCCAAAGAACACCAAATTCTGCCTCCGAATCCGAGAGCTGAGCGCAAATCTCGGTGAACACTGTGCACGCGGTGCCCGCTCAGCTAGCGCCATATATTGACGCCCAGAGCTGAACGGAAGGAGATGGTGGAGTAGTGTGGCGTGATGTGCTGTGGTGTCCCTGACACCTCCCTAGCAGAATTCATTGCCGATATCATAGAAGACGTCGTGATCCTTTTGACAGCCTAGGAGGTTTTAGCAACAGTTAAATAGTCTACTTCTGTCTTTACAAAGCTCTATTGTATATGGTATACTGGGTATTGTATAGGTATGGCTTGTAGGTAAGAGGATAGGCTTACTAAGGTGCGCATTGATCGGAAACGAATTATGACAGGGCGGCGCCGACGAACACCTGCAAAAAGTTCAGCTCTGGAGCCGAGTACCCATCCCATCGTCTATACTATAGATCAACTGATTCACATCACGTAAGCCAAACTAGAACTAAATGGCACATGTGCGAGAAGGACATTACTGCTCGAAGTTGGAAGGAGGCATGAAGTATTTTAATGCGACTTGGTTACTTAGTAGCTAGCTTTCTTTATACCTCTACCTCTCTCTCCCTTGCAAAGCTATAGATAGATTGCGACATCGGAACCAAAGGACCCTGATCTCATCTACCCCACCACCCCACCCCCCACATTTTAACCCCTCCATCTTTTTGTCCCACCACCAAATAATACCCCTGGTCACCAACCTCACCGACCATACCGTCTCATAACACCAACAACAGCACCATTCCCCCTCCTCTTCCCCAATCCGGCACAAAAATGCCCTCGCCCTCGCCCGACACCTTCGGCCAAGCCGACGACTCCTTCTGGCTCTTCGGCTACGGCAGCTTACTCTGGAAGCCGCCGCCGCACTTCGGTACGCACAAGCAATTGAATTGAATCCACTGAGGGCTGAGCTGAGCGTCGCGTGTGCATGTTACAGATCAGCGCGTCCCGGGCTACATTGAAGGCTACGTGCGCCGGTTCTGGCAGGTATGAGACGCGAATTTTTGTCGGCTGGTTTGTTGATGAATTGGCGCATGGGCTAAGTTGTGTGCGTAGGCAAGGTGAGTGGAATGGCTGTAGGGGGAGTCTACATATGTGTCTATCTTCTATACGTTCCTCTATAAGGGTTTACCCGTATTTCCTAGTACTCGCTGATACTCGAAACACAGTGAAGATCACCGCGGCACACCCTCGGCGCCCGGCCGCGTCCTCACGCTGATCGACCGCGCGCACTGGGACACTCTGACCGACCACCACGAGCCCCCTGAGCGCGTCTGGGGTGCTGCATACCACATCCCCGCAGCCAAAGTGGCCGAGGTACGCGAGTACCTTGACATCCGCGAGATCAACGGGTATTCGATTCAATTCACGCCGTTCCACCCTGCGCCGTTCGTGACTTCAATATCCTCCCTACCTACTACGCCCGCGCATTCGTCGACTCGGTCCATAACAGCGTCAACAACGATTTTCGCAAAGCCGGAGAAGCAGGGTCAGGCGATTAACTGTTTGGTGTATATCGGATTGCCAAGTAACCCGCAGTTTCTGGGGCCACAGGATCCGGATGCGTTAGCGCGGCATATATTGAAGAGTCAGGGGCCGAGTGGGGAGAATAGAGAGTACTTGTTTTTGCTGGAGAAGTGTTTGCTCGAACTGAGTAGGGATAGTGGCGATAAACATGTCAGTGATTTGGTGAGAAGGTGTAAGGAGATCGAGGCTGTGGCTCAGACTCAGGCTGAGGGTGACGAGGATGGTGGTGACGGAGCGGAGCAGACACAGGTGCCTGTAGGAGAGTCGTTACACATAGACGGGAGTTCAGAACAACCGGAGGAAGTCGAGAAGTAGACTCAAATAGAGACAAGCGGCGAATATCCGAGCTGGCATACCGATGAACCGAGTGAAGTCTATGTATGCTCGCACTCATATTACAGAGACAGACGTTGAGATTGGGTGTAGTGGCGTCCGAACCCTGCGTCCACATCTCGGGATTTCCATCATTGTGATATGCGCGAACGATGAGTAAGTGAACAAAGCATGGTCGAAACTCTCCGGTTCGCCCATATTTCTGGTTGATCGACCGGATCGGCTGGGTAGTGCGCCAGGTGCAGAACCAAATACTGACCACAGGCCATGTCTACCATTCTGATTTTGGGTTGTGTTGTGCCACTTTTTCCTGTTTTCAGATAGGCTGCACGGATGGGCATGCAACGGCTCGACTGCCTGTTGGCTCGGAGCAAGTGGTGTCTTTAGCGTCTGCAGAAAGGTCGACTCTCTCGGCTTGCAGGGTTGAACTAGTAGTGAGAGTCATGTGGATCGACCAAAGGAGTACGAGACATGGTATAGATATGATAAGATCATGATTCATCAAATTCGTGGATCTAACGCAAAGCCACGCTGTCGACATTGCAATGGTGGTATGACTTTCGCCGAACCAAAGAGCAATTGGCTAGGTGGACATGTCGATGCCATGCAGTGCTTCGTTATGCAGTACCCGAAGTGGCTACAGATAGTTGCCCGAAGCGGATTGATTCTTCAGCGGCGAATCGGCTCACTAAGAACCCTCGCAATTATCCCATGTAGTAATGGCTACTGAGATGGAGGACCTAGAACGCCAAGCGTCAGCACATATCAGCATAAGCAAAAATCGCGCAGGGTAGGATGTTGAAAGGAGTGGGGCACGGACGTACGTAGCTGCTAGAGCCAAAATCATATAAGCCCTGGTCCGCACTCGTGGACATGTCTTCGTGCATTTGAGTTTCGTTGCTTGAAGCCAGCCAGTCGACGTTCTGCCAGTCTGTCAAATCCGGCTCCGACACCTGGAATTGCAGCGGGCCAACTGTGATGGAGTTATCGGAGTAGGGCTCGAGCCTATTGCAGAATACTCAAGTATAAGCAAACGACCTGATCGGCAGGAATTTTCGGTTTTCTGACCTGAGATTAACAATCCTCTCCCATAGATGACACACTGCTTCATCGAGCTTGAAGCTGACCCAGCCACAGAGGTGTAGTCGACCGAGCATTTCCGCCGCAGATTGGATCCCAAATTCAGCGCAAGCCAGCGATGTCTGGTAAACGAACCACGACGCCTGTTCAGACCCCTCCGCAGATATAGCGCCAATGGCAAGGATCCAAAAAAGAAGGTCCGGACAGAATGCCCACTCGCCACGGCTTGTTGCGCTCAATGCTTTTTCGAGCCGCCTGCTTGGGAGAAAGTGCAAAAAATGCCTTTCGGTTCCGCGTGTCAATGCCTCAGTCGTGCGGACGGTGAATATCAGAAGCGCAACGCAGAGAGCGTCTTCAATAGGATTGATGATATGTCCGTTATCGCGAATCCAGTTCAGCAGCATGCATTCCAAGACACATGAATAGTTCTGTATATCGAGCGGATCAAGAGGGCTGTCTGGATCGGGGAACCAAGCGTTGAGATCGGCGATAAGGATGAGCGTAGACTCGACTAATACGGTCAGGGACTCCCTGATTCGAGCCTGACGGCAGTAATTAAGTAGATGGCTTGATATCTCGGGCTGGTAGCCCAGAGGATGACGAGGGATCCATGCAGGACTGATGTAGTCGATAGTGGAAAGGTATGGGGTTTGAAAGGAAGCTATGGCGTGCGCCGTAGAATGCCTGATGCTCAGTAAGCATATACCAAACCGGTTTCGGGTTGGCTAATGGAGTAGTAGGGCACACACCAGAGTATAAAGGCTTGCAGTATGCGGTTCGAGTTTATTGCACCCAGACCTCCGCGCAGCTGCACCATTCTGCGCAACCCGTTTAAATGGATTTCGCGTTGGTTAGGTTGCTCTTCGTGCGACCGAGCCGGCAGAAGTTCTGGTAAGAACAAGCTTTCCTCCACACTTAGTAGATTGAACACAGCGCCGATGTTCGCATCCGATATTCCTAGATTCGGATCCGGACTTGATATCGCGGCGTTGATCGCAGCTATGGCTTCGGCTCGGTGGAAAAGGATAGTATCGACATCGCCTCTTCCAGTAAAGTATTGGTGAAGTGCAGCAGTGCAAAGCAAGCTGTGCATGAAGCCCGGGTTGCTCATGGCGGTACCAAACCAATCCAACCTCATCAAATTGGACTTGCGACGAATGTCTATGGCAATCGTAGTAGGTGCCATTTCAGTAACAACTGCAAAAGAATGTCAGTGCCTGCTCAAGGTTCCTTTGTGGATTTGAGTCAAAGTCATGTCACCGAAATCGCCGGCATTGCCACACCCGCTCAAGGCTGCAACATCCTTTCGTATGGTGGTTCGTCGGCATTCGACGCTGGCGAATGCACAAGGGCCTTCCGTCCCGCCGCGTCGGCACCAAGCCCTGGGTGTCGAAATTTGAGCATGCAGGGTCCAACTACTTACAGTGATCCAAGAGTTCAGACATCCTTCCATCAATGTTCACTGAGACAGTGCCAAATGGGTCGAACAGACTGTTGTCGAGGTCTTCGGCAGGTATCGGAGGTCGAAGCAGGAGACATCGGGGACACAGCGTCTGGCCTGGCCGACAAAGGAATATCTGGCAATCTGAACATATTTCTTGCTTGACTACTAAGTAGTGGTTCGGGTCGACGAATTGTGGAAAGAAGTCGGCTCCATTATTCGGAGCTCGGGGAGGGCTAGGCGTCGAGGTGATGGGGGTGTGTGACAGGTCCGGCGTGCCGACGGTCGCAGGACTCGTCGACTCTGGGCTCTTTCTCTGTTTCGCAGCATGTTTACTCGTTGACCAGGGATTTTCTCTGCGCGCCTTCTGCATAACAAAAGATCGAGCATTGCGACGACCTTGGCGGGAACTCTTCGCTTTGGAGGCGTCGACAAAAAGAAAGTCTTGCTGAATGGGTACGGCTGATGGAGTGCTTCTCTGTTTCCCCTTGGAAGCTTCCCTCTGGCTCGTCATCATTCTTCCCCACGCAGCGCCAGCGGAGCGCCGTACAACTGCCCCGGTTCGAGGAAGTTGACGATGGTGGGCTCAGAATGGGATATCCGTAAGGAAGTCGCGAAGAAGAGCCAGGCAATAGTTTCCTAATTCATGCTCACTCGCCACCATTTTTGTTTCTGACAGTGCTGGCCACGCCCGGCTGGTGGTATAGGCTGATGCTGCCACAGTGCTGGAGTGCAACTGGACGTCTAGGAGGGGTCTGAGAATTCAACTATCAAGGACCCGATTAGTACTAGGCTCATGCGGGTGCCTCTCTGGGGTACGCTGCCGACATCAGCTTCGCGATCAATTAGATGTCGTCGTAGGTACCTACAGCTATCATGCAGTGGTCGATTGCCGTTTCGAGAAGAGGCGCGGAATGGTTCCAGAAGAATGCAGCGCAGCTGGAGACGGGATCACGGGAGGGATATGTAGGGAGCCGACAGCCTTGCGGCGCATGTTCCGTGCTGGATCAGCAAAAATAGAAGCTGTTCCTGGAAGACGGCCGGCGACGCAAATAGCGCAGAAAGCTGTCCCTGCGTGGGCGTATATCGCTGACTGATGGCGGCTTCTGGTGTTTTCTGGAACGCGGTGGTGCTCAGTGTCGCTGACGCTATGGATCCAGGTCCTGTGCTGAGGTCGGAGTGTCTGGTATTGATGAGGGTTTGGCGACGGCTGGGTCCGCTTGCCGAATCGGACGCCGCGCGACGACGAGCCTAATGTTACCAGCTGCCGTCAAGGTGCAGGCGGACGTGGGTTTGGGGGAGATCGGCATGTCCGGGGCCGCCGCCATTCACGCATATGCAGGACGGCAATACAAGCCAGACGCTGGAGATTGAGGCAACCCTTCGCGGGCGGCGTGGGACGGCGCTTGCAACGAAGCGACATATGATTGCCGCAGGCCCGCGTTCCCACTCCCCATTCTTATCTCTATCGATGCCCTCTTTGCACCCTGGAGTCATGGACTTCGTGTCGTTGGATTAGCGTTTCTAAAGATACTGCGCACCCGGGCCAGGCGCTGCGCACGTCTCGCCGCTTGGCGTTTCTGCTCGTGGGCGCTGGGACGGTGGCTCCGATGCCGTGCCGTGCCGTGTGGGCGTGGGCGTGGTCGCTCCAACACCACCGTGTCGCGGCGCATCTGAAGTGACGATGTGTCCGGTGGAGAGGACACGCGGCGTGTGAGGAAGCTGGCGACGCAGCAAGAGGTGACAGCAACCGATCCAGCGACTTCCCCCCGCAACACCGCAACACCGCATCCCGGTCGCGCCTTCCGCAGGCTCTGCTGGCTCTCTCACCAGCCCGTCTGGCACCGTCTGGCATTGTCTGGCATTGTCTGGCATCGTCGCCATGCCCGCCCGCGACGCCCAACAACCTCCAGGCAAGTCTCCCGTCGCGTGCAGTCGATGCCGGTGGCGCCCGTATAGCTGATCCGCGTCCTAACTCGGGGCGCTCGATAGTTTCAGGCCGCTCGTTCGCCGACGTCCCTACCCACCTGCTCCGCGCTGAGCTGCACCGACGACAGACTGATGGGCAGCCGACGTGCGGCACCAAGAGTGGCCGAGGCGCCTACAACACGCCCCTCCACGTCTTTGCCCTGGTGCTCATCCTTGCCTTGAGCACTGCCGGTACGTAGTCCCCCTCCCCCCCCGAAACTGTGGCCAGATGCAGACTGACGCAGCGCTAGCGTGCTCCTTCCCCATCGTCGTGCGGCGTTTTCCCAAGATCCCCATACCGCACCAATTCCTCTTCCTCGCGCGGCACTTTGGGACCGGCGTGCTCATTGCCACGGCCTTTGTGCATCTGCTCCCCACGGCCTTCGAATCGCTTACAGACCCGTGTCTGCCCTACTTCTGGAACAAGGGATATCCGGCCACGCCCGGCCTGATAGCCATGGTGTCTGTGTTTGCCGTGGTGGGCATTGAGATGTTCTTCGCCTCCAAGGGTGCCGGCCACTCCCACTCGGTCGACTACGAGTCGCTCAAGCTAGACGGCCACAACGCACATGCCCGGCCAGGACACAGGAGGAGCAACAGCAACAGCTACGGCCGATATAGGTCAAGTGCCACACGCACTAACGGCCATGTTCCAGACATAACACTCCACGACGTGACGGCTTCGTCGGACAATCTCATGCCAAGTCAATCGCCGTCTGTTCCAGCTGCCTCCTCACGACCTTACACGGCCCCGAAGACCCGCGTAGCAGATGCCCGGGGTGACGATGAAGATTCCGATTTAGATCTAGACCTTGAGGAGCTTGGGCCCGCGGATGTCGACGATTCTGAAGACGATTCTCGCCTGCTTTCAGGGCCATCTTCACGGAAGACTGCACAACACACGTCCGCTCACCATCACACTGAAACTCCTGAAATGACCGAGGCGCAGCACAGAAAGCAGCTACTCCAGTGTCTCCTCCTTGAAGCCGGCATTTTGTTCCACAGCGTCTTCATTGGCATGGCTCTCTCTGTAGCGACTGGCACCTCCTTCGTCGTGCTTCTAGTAGCCATATCGTTCCACCAGACGTTCGAAGGTTTCGCGCTTGGCTCGCGGATTAGCGCAATCCGATTTCCTGCCGGCTCGCCCAAGCCTTGGTTGATGGCAGTTGCCTATGGCACTACAACGCCCATCGGGCAAGCAATTGGACTAGGTATCCATAACCTGTACGATCCGGCGAGCCAAACTGGCCTCCTGACTGTCGGCTTCATGAATGCAATCTCGAGTGGTTTACTATTATTCGCAGGGCTTGTTGAGTTACTCGCCGAGGACTTCCTCAGCGACGAGAGCTATATCGTTTTGACCGGAAAGCGACGACTACAGGCATGTGCCAGTGTCGTAGGAGGTGCGGCACTGATGGCACTAGTCGGTGCTTGGGCTTAGACCAGATCAATCAAGTTCGTAACTTCAAGACACCCTTTCTCGCTTGTATGTTTCTCCAGTTGTGGCTAATTTACGCAGACATCGCTTTACATCTAACTAACAAGTTCTAAAATGATGCGCATATACTTGCTAAAAAATATCTTTTCAGAACAATTACAATATATGGCCATTGCCTGTTATTTCTCTACCTAAGTAAATCTCTGCTTTGAACTTACCAACCCTAATCGATATGGATCAACCGGCGAATCCCAAACGACTGTTTAGGTACCTCGAATATGCCGGTTTAGAACACTCCCACACATACATATATCATCTAGCATAATGTAACGGTCATTCTATTGGATTGCTTTGTGGTTGCGAATCTTGTTGCCTGGCTTGATTTTGAGACGTACCATGGTTAGGTTGACCAGTCCAACACCCCAAAAAATTCTCTCACATAGAACATATTTCGCTGACAATAATTAAGCCAGTGTACCCACCCACCCATACACTCTACACACTTTGAGCAACTACTTTTGCCTTAACATACATCACTCCGTCTTCTCATTTCAGCTTATCTCATCGCATCGCATTAAAAGTAACGATGTCGCCACAATCTAATCGCACCAGGCCCTGTTCTACTCCATCGAAACCCATCGTTACATGTCTTTCGTCGCTCGCGCAAGAAATCGTCGACATGATTCCGCAACATCTCTCCGAGAGAGCAGACCTCCTTAATCTCGCCCGCACACACAGCTGCTTTCGGAAATGTACACAAGCACAGATCTTTCGTGATGTTACCTTCGAACTGCTTTCAGAAGGCCACAGAAGAGAGGCGATGGAACGCCTAGCAAATTTCTTACAGGATCAACCAGCGCTGCGAAGACGTGTCAAGACAATGGAACTACGGTTTGGCCTGGGCTTTCATTCTGACGTGTTAGAGTTCAAAAATCTCCTCGACGAGATGCTGCCGCGCTTGGATGAACTCACTATTACGATAAGCCACCTTGGCCAGCGCCCACCATTCAGGCCCCTCGAGCGCCGCGCTCAGCGGCTCGCCGAGCGGCTCGGATGTCTCCTCGCGCAACTGGAACCTACCCGGAAAGTAGTGGTGCAAATCACGCGCTCGTATGATCCGCAGGGGTGGCAAAGTTCGTTCTTTCCCGCACATATCATACTCGATATACTACAGCAGCCCAACCGCCGCGTCGAGCACCTCGCTGTAACCGACCAGTTCCGCTACCCCCATGCTTATGATTACCCGTCTGGTATCGCCTTCTCGCCAGCCGAACGGACCCACAACCTCACAACTCTCGACCTCGGCGGCGTTCCGCTTCGCATGGCAACAATCAAGTTACTGCTTACGACCGCAACGCATCTGACTACGTTATCCATAGCCATTGCACAGACATCGTCACCATCCTATTGGTTCTTACCACCCATTCCACTGCACTTCATCTCCGAAGATAGCATACTCATCTGCCCGCAGGACCTAGCCGATGCGTTGGACCCGGTCAAGAATACTCTACAGTGGCTGCGCGTCTGTAACGCGGGCAAGTGGCTGCGCACCAATACGCAGGGCGACTTCAAGAGCTTGGTGGCGTTGACGCGCTTGGAAGTTGCTGCGTCGAGGTACCAGGACGTGGTGTCGCTGGTGAGACCGGGCTGCGAGGTGGTCGCCAGGCATCATCCTGTACAGTCTGATTCGGATCTGCAGAGTGGTGGCAATTGGAGGCGCTCCGAAGTGTATCCTCAAACCCCGAACACGCGAATATGTCTTGCTGGTATTGACATAGCTCCGGCGTTGTTTATGCACTTGTGAAGGAGTACGAAAGATTGCCTTCTTGCCAAGGATGGAGGAGTGGGATGTACTAGATAGATACAGTATGACTCTGCGACTTGTTGTACAAAGTAGGAGGCTCTTGTTTATTGTATAGATAGCACGACACTGACTGCTCAAGCTGTATTCGTCTCGATCATCGCCCCCCGCATATTTCTCACGAGGTTTAAGCCATCCAATCATAACTTTTCGCGCTGCATTAGCCGCTTACTGCTAAGTCACTAGCCGGTGGACTAAATCGCTAGTGGTAGAGTCAGCTAACGACTTCCAGCTGAATCTCGTTCATTCATACATGTACACCGCATACTCATAACAGAATGTAGCTAATTAGGTAAATCTAGGCTCAGGTTGCATAGTCATGCCGATAATGGGAGCAAAGTCAGCATCTTGGCAGACTCCGCGGCTCCTTTGGGAAAAAGGTACGCCTAATCGTGCGAGTCTATTTGTACCTAGGCATCCCCGTGCTTGGAGCAGATACTAGTAGATGATCGGTACACCCTGGTTGCGGTGTAGCTTTTCGTAAGCCGGATTATTCAAGTACCTTCTTACCTACCTACCTACCTACTTATATATCTATCTGCGTACCTCTCGGCTGGCCTCGCTGTCTAGATTATTTGCACCCACACCGCCAGCCCACGATCATAACCATTACCATGTCCGCAAACGCCGCTCTCCCGACCATCGTACTCGTCCACGGTGCCTGGCACACACCACCCGCATACCAAACCTTCAGCGACGCCCTCACTTCTGCCGGCTTCTCCGTGCACTGCCCCCGCCTCCCCAGCTGCAGCGGAACCTCTCCACCAACAGCCTCCTTCGCCGAAGATGTGGAAGCGGTACGCGCCGTCGTCAGCGACCGCGTTGCAGCTGGCGAACGTGTGTTCATGGTAATGCACTCGTACGGCGGCCTCGTCGGCACCGAAGCCGTGACAGACGACCTGCTGTACAAGGCAGGCGGCAGTGGAGGAGGGGGAGTCGTGCATCTGCTGTACCTCTGCGCATACATGCTGCAGGCCGGTACCAGCGTCATCGACATCGCCAAAGCCGCTGGCTTCTTCCCGCTGTGGGAGCAGTTCGTGCGCAACGACGACGACGGGCTGTGTTTCCCGATCGATGCGGCCGCCATGTTCTTCGGCGAGGGTGCTGAGGCGAAACATGTCGAGGCGGCGCTGCCGCATCTGGTGCGCTTTCCGCTCTCGACGTTTAGTGCGCAGGCTGGGAGTGTGGAGTGCTGGAAGAAGGTACCTGTCACGTATGTGAATACGTCGAGGGACGGGGCGATGCCGGGCGTGTATCAGGATATTGTACTTGAGCGGGCGGCGAAGGATGGGATTGTGGTTCGGAAGGAGGTGTATGACACGTGCCATAGCGTCTTTGTTACCAAGCAGAAGGAGATGGTGGAGCTGGCGTTGGAAGTGGCGAAAGATGAGCGGAATGCCGAGTAAGCCAACGGGTGTCTCCGTTAAACGTACTTCAACGTTCCGGGTTTTGACTATAAATCTCATCCTCGAATTTCCATGACCTTGCTAGTGAAGTAGCTGGAATGATCACTGTACATGAGAGCGGCGATGTCGAAGATCCGACGTACTCAGGTTGAGAGAAGGGAACTGCTGTGCATTTGCTACCCGAAAATCTTCTCGATCACCATATGAGGGTGGTACGTGTGAGTCTTCTGGAAGGGCCGTTCTGTGAACCGGAGGTGCGTTATCGAAGCGCGAGTCTAACTCCTTGACCTTAGCCTCCCAGGTTGACATTGCTGTATCGAGCGCCAACCTGGTCCCTTCAGCTGGAAAGAGGGAGGGATCTGGAGGTTTATTGTGACGAAATTTGTGTGTTTCCACTGCGTCGTAATACGGTGCATAGTATGCTGTATTCGCGCTAAGATTTGGTGGGTAGATGGTGGAGTTGTAGGCTGCAGGTGCCACATATGGAAGCGGGGTTTCGTCCGATGTGTACTGGGAAGTATAGCTAGGCACTATATAGTTCGACATTTGGGTGGTCCCGGATGGCTGGTCTAGATAGGGCTGCTGCGTGTACGTCGATCTAGGGTAGGCCGCATAGTCAGGACCAGAGTATTCAGCCGAGTATACGCCGTCCTGTGTGTGAGTAGCTTCGTCGTCAGGTGGCTGAAATGGTATCTCTCCAAAACCACCGTTGGTAATGACTTGAGCCATGCCGCCCTCGGTTTGTGCTTCTACAAATCCCTGCGTCTCGAGATTCTCGATGGCTTTGACGGGGAAGAAGCCTCCGGCGTCGACTATACCATGCAGCCTCTGTAGATTAGCTGGCGAGAAAGCGGATAACGCCACTTGACATGTTTTCCAAAACTCCTGTAAAGCGGCGTCTGGAGGACTAGCGGCTAGGGATTGGGAAGACGGGCTTGTTCCCATAAACTTTGTAAGCACAGCTGCATTCTCGGTCTCCACTGCATATCTTAACGTTTGAAGAGCTGCCTGGAGGTCGAGTTCAGAAGTCTGCCCATATAGGTCGCTTTCGATGAAAGCGCAGACACAGCCCCAGTGTCCCCATTTAATCGCATCATCCCATGCCGAGTCCAACTGAATGAGCATTGACAAAGTCTCAGAAACAAACCCCTGGTATATTCGCTTGTTGACGCTGTTCTCGACTCGCCTCGCTAGAGGCTCATGGATAGGCTTCAATATCTTCATGAACTCGTACTGGTCCATGGCCAATTGAAGAATATCGGTCAGCTTGATCAAACACAACCAGCGTAGAAAATTGGTTGGGATGGTACAAAATTCAGCTATACCCCACATGAGCAAAAGCCAGCTTCTGAATCGGGTGGCATATGCTGTTCGGCTGTAACCCTGCGTGTCTCGAAGAAATATCAAAATGGCTCGCACAACCTCGGCATTATTACTCTCCACGGCGAGGTCTAGAGCAACCTTGCCTTGGGCCCCCTCATAAAGTACGTCCACATCCCGGGCCAGAAGTGCCTGTGCAATGATCCCAAATGAACGGGTATCCGTCGATGGATCTAGCAATTGGTAGTGAGCCGGCGCAGCGCAGAATTGGAGAGCACTTCGTCCATCGTTAACGGTCGCGGTGGTGGTCGCGCCATTATCGAGCAACAACTGAACCAGCTGGTGGTCTCCTTTGATGATAGCGTACTGCAGCGGTGTCATGTTCTGGTACGGCAAAGGTGGGTACCAGAATTCCTGGCCGTCTTCCGTGACCACCGTGTAAGTTTCTTTGGGGAAATGGTGTAATGCCAGTGGTAAATTTGGATCTGCGCCAGCTTTCAATAGTCGCTTCACGAACCAAAGCCGCTCCATTAAGGCATAAGCCTTTCCAATAGGTGGAATGCACTCGATGGCGACCTGCAACGGGTACACGCCATAGGGACTAGCGGTGTTGACATCTGACCCTGCTTCTAGCAGCAAGTCAAACGATTCGGCGGCCGAACGATCGTGTGGTTCGTTGGAAGCGTACGATACAATTGCCGTGAGCATAGTGTGCCCCTCTGAGAATTCTGTCACGTCCAATTTTCCATGGTCCAGGAATAGTTTGATGGCTCCAGAGTGATGAATGCTAGCCGCAACCCAGCTAGGTTTTCCTGCCTCTCCTTCCATGACCACGTCAGCATGTGGGTCCGCACCCAAAGACAAAAGGTAGTCAGTGAGTTCAAGATAGCCGAAGTAGACCGCATGGCATAAAGCAAGGCTTAGGTCGATAGACTCGAGTTGTCCGTCCGCATACGCGAGCTCAAGTATCTTCGATGCTATCTCTGAATTTCGAAGCTTGATGGCATCCAGGAAGATTGACTGATAGTTGGTACTCTGGAAGATGAAGTCCCGGCATCTAGAGGTTAAAAGTGCTACGATATCCTCGCACTTGCCCTTCTGCATAGCGATGTCGAGCGGTGTTAGCCCCTCGTTGGTACGTGCAACACAATTAGCACCGGCATCAACCAGTTGCGAGAGACTGTCTATCCATCAGTATAGTATATCTTGACATCAAGATTGACTTACCCAAATGAAGAAGAAAAATCACTCTCAAAGAGTACATGGACCGGCGTTCGACCATGGGAGTCCCTAATGTTTACATCGGCGCCTTGCTCGATTAACCATTCCAGGACTAAGGTACTGTGGTAGTCAATTGCGATGTTGATCGGTCGTAGCTCCGTGGCTGGATCGCCATCGATTTTGGAGCCGAGGCGGAGAGCGAATTTCAACAATTCCAAACTCCTCGCCTCATCGAAGACCGCTGAGCATGCGCCAATAGTGCAGCACACGATGAGTTCTCCCAGTTCCGAGTCGCTCAAGACAAGAGGAATATCTTTGAAGGAGACTATATCGGAGATGGTCTCTGCTAGGTCTAGGTCTGCATATTCTATTGCTGGTCTGAGGAACGACCATAGGCTGATCGGTATTTCATGCAAATGTAAGTGGTTCATGAGCACAAGAATGGTCTCCCTAGCGGCCGTCTTGTAGTTGTCTCCGTGTATGAGGATCCGTTCTAATGGATATGCGGTGGGGAGGCTGAGTACGAACGCTAATAGGAGAGGTGTGTAATCAATTTCGTGAAAATTGAAGCGCGCGCCGGCGATGTCGTGGAGAAACAGATCAAGGATATCGGCGACATGTAGTTTTGTAGCTACATGAATCGCACTCTCATTAAGAATGTTTGACCGCCATGGTACAATGCCGCAGAGTGGATCCGCGTGATGATGCAATAGTTCCTTGACTGCTGCCATACAGTTCGTGGCTGTTGCAAAAGCCAGTGGGGTCCCTTGAAGCCTTATCGGGAGCTGAGGGTCCAACCTTTGCGGGTTGGTGACTACATGGTCCACTTGTGCACGAGATGAACTATCGACCAGTGGTATAAGCCCATCGGATTCTCCAGAGACAACCAGGATCGGTACTTGGGCGTTTTTGATGAGGCATGAGGCGATATGTGGGATATCCTTATCTGGGAACATGAATAGCCAGTGCAGATAGTTGGTTCCAGACGCATCATTCCCCTCCAGGTCCGGCGATTTCCCAGACAAGTCCAAGAGATGTTGAGCCGCCTGGCTGTCCCCAAGTTTGCATGCGTACATCAGTGCCGAATCACCCTTCTCGTCCCTGATGCGCGTGATGCCTCCTTCGCTCAGATCAAACCGTTTGTAGAACTCCTCACTGAAAGTCCAAGGGGAAAGGTGAGCAGCATCATCTTCGGATTTTAGGACTTTGCGAAAGCCGTGCCGCACACAACCAAGGAACGTGTGTAGCATGGCGGTTTTCTCATCGAAGAGTGGTTGAAAACTGCCTGCAACCAGTAGACCTTTGGCTACACTAGTCTTGAACCATTGTTCCCCTTCACTCTTATCCCGGCGCGTGCCAAACCCGACCAAGTAGGCCATAGCCGCCTGAAACGCAGCTCTGGCCGCGACATCAGAAGTTCCTGGCTCTGCACCGAGTTCCATACAATCCGATAAAACTTGTTGCTTGACGTAGTGAGGAAGAAATCGCGCTGCGCGAAAAATATCGAAGGTCCACGAAGAACTTTGCGAAGAATTGTCCTCGGGAGAAGCTTGTGTGGCACTAAGCTGCGAGAACAGAGGTATAAAAGGGATGTCTGCTACTCTGTTTTCCGGATCGACTGCCAGTGTCCTTTGGTAAACGCCCTCCAACTTGTAAATTAGATCGTTGCCCAGACGGTTGCTCATAGCCTGCCTGGTCTCAGCAGCCGCAAGGTCGCCAAATTCCGAGCACGTTCCTAGGAGGTCTTCGAGTTCTGTCGAGGTTAAGGTGCGTGCGCTGCTGGTGGAGCTATTGGTGTTGCGGGGCGTGCCTCGAGCACTATCGATTCTTTTCTGAATCTGATCGTAATTGTAATATGGATAACCGTCCCTGAACACCTCCCAGCAAAGCAACCCTAAGGACCAGACATCGCATTTCCGGAAGTTAATTGCTGTCTCTATGGAATGTCGGGATTGTTCTACTTCAGGCGCATTATAGATCAACGTTCCACCGTATCGTTGGAGGTGTTCTGGGGCTTCTTCATTATAGAGAATACGGAGTGAGTGTCCAAAGTCTGATAGACGTGCCACAACGCCAAATCTTCTGGCGTGAATATCAGGTATTTCTGACTCGGGTCCCGACACTTGACTGTCGGGAATCCCAGAAGCCAGCACGTTATCAAGTTTCAGGTCGCCGTGAGCGATGCCACTGACGTGTAGCGCATGCAACCCACGAGCAACATCTTGGCATAATATTACTTTCTCTTCTGCAGAGATCTTGTGGTCCTGCCACGTGCGTAAGCATTGGCGCTAGGAGTATACAAAGGCTAAGGGGTTGTTTACTTTCAAGAAGTCTCGTAAGGTACCTCCAGGAGCAAATTCTGTGACCAGGAAAGGGAGGACACCTCCCAAATTATGGTCCCAGCCATAGCCCACAAGATTTAGCACGTTGGGATGGCGAGCCAATCCGGCCATAACCTGTTGTGGATTCGCGTAAGTGTGGAATTCGGAGACTTTTGCGTGTATCTTACCTCTAGATCTCTCAATATACATCCGATCTGACGTTGAAACCCATGCATATCATGGTCTGCTGAAGGCAGTTTGATCTGCTTTACGGCGTACACTGCGCCCTGCGTGCGGTGATAACATCGCCATACCTTGTAGGAGACGCCTTCGCCGACGGCATTTGCACCAAATGTGAAGGACGATTTTTCAAACGTATCGAGGTTCAATTTCCGGACGGAGGTAAGAAGTCCTTGAAGACTGTGTATGCCCCGTTGTGTAGGCTGCGAAAACCCGCCGACGCTGGACAGGACTGTCCGCGAGAACTGCAGTGACTCGAACTGGTGGGGCTTAGCACATGGTCACCAAGGCTGGCGCTGCACTTACATTAAACGACAGCCCTTCAATAGTGGCCATCTTCTCACTGCACGACGGGAAACGGTGACATTGTCCGTGGTGGGCACTGGGGAGGGACCGTGGAGTGAAAGACGCGCCGAAGGTTTCCCACCTGAAACCGCGCCTTCAGGGGTCCAGCCCCAAGAGGTGAACGAGGGGTGAGGGGATGAGGCTCAGAGCTGATCCCAAACGGACGAAAATAGACGAATACGAGCCATGGACCGCGGTGGCGTTCGGCGTGCAACCTCCATGGATATCAGCTGATGAGACCACATCAAACCCAATGCGGTAGAAGGCGTTCAAGGTATCCGTTCAACAGCAATAATGTCGAACCTGTTATCTATCCAGTTACTAAGACAGAGACGCGTTGTCTAGCCCAATGTCATTAGACACGGTTCGGACGGACAAAACTAACGCACGACGTCCACCGCCCCTCGAATTGCGGCCCCCACGTATCAAATACTAGAATCAAGGGACGGGACGTGATCGGTTCAAGAGGAAGTAGAGTGTTATTAGAGCAAAGTTCACCCGACGAAGCGGAGACGTAAAAGTAGAAGGTGTGGTGTCCCGCCCCCGCATCCCCTCCTTCCCGAAGCGAAGAGTGACTAGACCTAGCTCGGCAACACCAACACTTGTTACAAGTGCTTTTTCGAGATTGGAAGAACCGCAGGACTTTATGCGACTACCTGGAAAACTTCGATCCGTACTCTCTAGATCGAGATGGCTTATAAAGCTTGTAGCACATCGAATTCAAGCTTTGTACGGAGTACCCTCGACCTTCCGTATTCCCATGTACCACCAGACTATCGATATTTCTATCTTTAGATTTTTATAAAGGTCAGCTCTGCCGACTTATAAAACTGGCCGCTCCCCCCTCTCGACTCCGTTTCCTAAAATGGCCGTAAATACCTAAGAGATGAGATACCAGCACCAACCACTCCCCACCCCCGAGGACTCCTCCGACATCTACATACGTCTGGTCGTGCTCGCAGAAGGCCCGAAGACAGGCCCGTTACACTGCCACATCATCCAAACACTACTCTCGCAAGCGCCTGAGTACGAAACCGTGTCCTACTGCTGGGGCGACGGCAAAGACCAGAATGAGATCTTCATCGACGCCCTTTCCGAATCATCTGCCACACACAGCAGCAACAATGCGACGTCTCTACCCCTCCTCGTTCCAAACTCTCTAACCCCTTTCCTCTACCGGACGCGTGCGCGAGGTATTGACAGGACGCTCTGGATCGACAGCATCTGCATCAACCAATCCGACGACTTGGAGAAAAACCAGCAGGTAGCCCGTATGCGGTCCATTTACATCCGCGCCACGCACACGCTCTGCTGGCTGGGCCCGGAAGCGGATTCGAGCGACATAGGCCTAACCTACGTATCCGTACTTGGACAACGCTTGTATAGAGAGGAGGCCGCAGCAGCGCAAGGCGACAGCGCTCCCCAGCCTGAAAAACGAGAAGATGATCAAGTCACGGTAAGACCGGGGCTTCGGGCGCTGGAAGCCATGTTGAAGCTACTCGACCGGCCGTACTTCGAGCGCGCGTGGATATGTCAAGAGGTGATTGTAAGTGGGGAGGCGTTTATTGTGTGTGGCAATTTATCCATCCAGTGGAAATTTTTCATCTGTGGCTTCCTGTATTTGTTGATGTTGCACAGTTGGGTGTTTGAGTTTTATGCGGGACAAAGACTGTCTCTTTTGATATCTCTGCGGTATAGCCAAATGGAGTGGGAGGCCAAAACAGACGTCGAGTGGTGGCGCACACTCCTCAGACACCGCTCCAGTTCCGCTGGAAACCCGCGCGATAAAGTCTTTGCGTACCTAGGGTTGCGGAGTAAGAGCATGTTCGAGGAGTTGGGAATTACACCAGACTATCGAGCAAGTGTTGAGGACGTCTATGGGCTGGTAGCTACAAAGGCGTTGAGCATGGGACACGTGGAGGTATTGAGTGTGCCAAGATTGGTTGTAGAGGGAGTACAAGGCATCGAACAGTTGCGCATGCCATCTTGGGTGCCGGATTGGCGATGGACGGAGAAAACTCCTTTGTCATTGACCAAATGGGAGGAAAATGAAACACTACAGCTAAGGTTAACCTATAGCGCGTCTGCCGACTCCACGTTTACCCCATCTTTCGACCGGCAACCGGAACAGACAATGACCAGGAGATGGAAACTACCGAGGCAGCTAAGAATACGAGGATACTCTGTGGCTCAGATAACCCGTCTAACTCGCGCGTGGGCAACAGATAACCCATCTGGAAGTAACACCGCGCTGGAGCAGGCACGAGTGCTCCAGGCTAACCAAGTCCAAATCGGAGAGTGGGAATCTGTATTTCGGATTTCGGAAACATCAGCAAGATACGTTCCCACCGGCGAAACGAAGAAGCAGGCTTTCTATCGAACGGTGACCGCAGGCACTCTCTTGCACAATTCGGAAGCGGAAACAGAGGCCGCAGTTTCTGGATTCGAATCACGGCAGCGCATCTTTCGGGTGTTGGCTATGCTCGGTTTGTACCACTTCCTCTGGGTCTACGTTTTGTTCGTCTTGATCGATCGACAGCTGCGCAAACGGTTCGGATTTGAAAACCCGGAGTGGAGATTCAGAACGATAGTGCTTGCAATGGCAAACAGAAAGGGCGCGATATTGGCAGGCGAGGACACGAGAGAGTATGTTGGCTTGGTGCCTGGGATAGCTAAGCTTGGGGACTGGGTTTTTATATGCGAGGGGGTGAAAGCACCGTTGGTGTTGAGGGAAAAAGATGCGGTTCCGGGAGGGAAAAAAGAGTGGGAATTTGTGGGGGACTGCTATGTTCACGGTATGATGAAGGGCGAGCTGTGGACAAGTGGTAGAGTTTCTGAGGATATATGTATCGTATGATGGGCTCTTACGGAAACTGGGTCTCCGGAACCAAGGCTGAACACGCCAAAATGTAACTCTATTACAGCACTATTCAATACTTAGATCATGTCTTGTATTTTGTAGAATTAAGTTAATACTCTATACAGGATTGTAGCTTTCTATAGTTATATCGTTACGTTATCAATTCGCTTTGGAGGCGCGCGTATTTATCTCCTTAGTTCCAGAGATTCCGTTTTCGTAAGAGGATGGGTTTCTGAACAACTGCAGCGGGATCGAGTAGCTCAGATTTCAACTCATTAACCGTCCTAGTCGTCCTCTTCGAATAAATACTGGTGGCCGCATACCATCCTTCTCCCTAGAGTACTCGTCACTCGGACACCTGGAAACCTCTCTTCTAATTGCCTATCTACATGTATGCTGACAGTGTCTGAATGATCTCCACTCTGGGGGCTTCGCTCGAAACCCAAGATTCGGATGGCTTTCAGAGCAGGCCAATCTGCATGCTCCAGCAGCACCGGGAGTACTGTTTTCACAAATCGAGAATATCCAGGACCGTTACGTATACGCTCCATATATTCACGATTGGAAGCCTTGCGCTGATGCATGCCATCTCGTCGAGTCTCGGCCACAATGATACGGTGATCCAATGTAATATGTGCGAGAGTTCCCTTTGTTGCACGTAGTACAGAGGCCCATTCACGTAGTATTCGGTTTTCGACTCCATTACAACAATTCTCGCTGTCACGATCGAAACCTGCTTCTTTCTCCATTGCTTGAGTAGGCCGGCAGAGATAGAGACAAGTTAAGGAGGTGAATTTCGAAATGATGGACGGAGTCAAACATGCTAGAGGTGGTGCACTATTCGAAAGCTCTTCTAGGGCCGACGGAGACAGCGTTGACCTTGCTCTCGTCGAAACAAACGGTTCTGGTTGTCTAGCCAATACACCCAATTGAAGTGCAGTGATGCTGTTCGCGCTCTGGCATACATGTCGAACAAACTCCCGAGGAATATTTCCGCGAAGCTTGATAGTTTTCAACTTCGACATTCTATTCGAAGGGCGTATGAGCGAAGGCATGTCATATCTGGTCCAGAAAGCGGAGACTTCAAGATACTCGAGATTTCTGAACGCGGCGAGAGTGTTCCATACATCTGGCTGGTTTTCAAGGTATCCCTCGCCGTGAATTGGTAAACATATCCAACGGATAAGATTAGCAAGGTGTTCAAACCGTCCATTAGTCGATGCAGTTGAGAGACTTTGGAAGAATTCTATAACCTTTTTATTATATCTAGTCTCCACTCCGATGTTCATAATGACGTAATCGTCGGGTATGGGCGAGAGAGCTTCTGCAGGATCGCGTTGTTGATAAGGCCGCTCAAAGGCCTCCTCTTCTTCAGAAAGCTCTTGACAAACAAAGTCCTCGTGGAAATTCGGCCGATGAAATTCAATTTTGGTCCATATGAGAGGTTCGACGAGCTTGTGGAAAGCTGTGCAGACGCGCATCAACTTCGCGAGGTCGTCGTGGCGAAGTCGTTCGAAGGTATTAAGAAGTAGTTCGTTCGGTAGCGATTGGAAAGGGGAAGTCATTGTAGAGGAGCGCCGGTTTACTGGCTAGATTAGGTAGCATGTACGTTAGGTTGGTGTACGCAGCTTCCGTGTGATGTCTTATGGATAACGGAGTCGGGTCAGGTTTTACTACCCCCGGGTCCCACCACACTAGAGCCCAACTCCGCTAATCGGCCCACCTTCCCAACCTAGGAAGGTTAGATATTTCAGTGCGCGCAAATTACCCCAGACTTTGTGAAAACAACCTTGGAAGCTGGGCTCAATGGATGACATCTCATTCAAGTGAACAGTCCTCCATCACAACGAGACGAGACCAGTCATCATAACTAAAACCGCTGATATATATTTCGAGAGGTGAAAATGCTACAGTGAATATATTCTTGCATATCCACATGCATTCGGGGCTCTAGACTTAGGCTTCAGCTCCCTTTGTATCTGTAGATCCAGGCCAGAGCTACTGCAGCATCGGGCCCAACGTAGAATTCCAGGACAAACCAAAGACAGCCCAACTCTTTCTCAATCGTGATGACTCTGCCACAGCTATAGGTATATCGAGGGTATGATGCAGCTTGCGCAACGATCCCTACTTATAGAGACCAAATAAAGGAAGAAGCAAAACTGGCCGATACCTTTCCTCCCCTATGGAAAATGCTCCAATACGCTGAATGAGGAAAATCAACTAAGGAGTTGCCGAGATGCCCGGAGAACACCGGGGAAATAAGATCGCTGGAACCAGAGCAAAAAAGCGCAGATTGCATGTGCGCTGAAGGAAGACGTAATATGGATGGAAGTAGGTCTTCAAAGGTCATGAGGGGGCATAATGTGAAGTATTCGGGATCCGCCCAGCCAATTTTGGAAGGACGCGGAGCTCCATATATACTACACTACTACCGGTTACCAGCCTCAAGCTGGCCTGGAGTGGTTTGGGTCTGTGGGGTATTGTCCACAGTTGTGGTCCCCCTATTCCGCCCAAACCAATTCGAGAAAGCTGGTGCGCTGGGTCTTGACGACTGGAATCTTGACCGCCAACCGGGGCCATCGGAAGGTTGGGCAGGCTGTTGGGGTCCGTCGGCAGGATCGATACGGTCTCGTCGACTGGGTCGGTGCAGTACACTCTGGATGCCGTATGTTGCATTCTGGCGATTGTTGTTAGAATTATTGCTGGCAACGTTGCCTGCATTTGACAGCACCATAACACGAGTGAAGGGGTTGCCTCGAGCGCCAGCCCAAACTGTCTGCGGTGATGTAGGGGACCGGAGCCCAGTTCCAGTTTGTCGCCGGCCAGATGCAGCCTGATCAGCCTCGCCTTCAGGACGAACCTTGGGGACATAGTAATCGGCTTTGCAGAGTGGGCAGCATGCGCGTCGACCGGTCAGCCATGGATCGACACAACTCGCATGGAAGGCGTGGCCACACGTAAGTCCTCTCACATCCTCGTCATCTTCCAGGGTGTCCAGGCAGATGGCGCAAGTATCACCAGGCTCGGCTAGTAACTCGGGCGCTGTGGCAGTACGGATTGGGTCATCGTCGTCGGAATCGTCTGCATCATGGTCATGCGGCTGCTCGGGCTCTTTACCAGGCGGGTAATGGCTGGTGGCAGTCTCAATCTGCGTGAGCTCGGCAGTTTTCTCGATGCTCTGTCTCTTCTCATCATCCTTATTGGCGGCAGCGCTATCGGAGGCAGACATGCTCAGTCTGGGCGATGCTACTGGGCTCTGTACCGGTACGATTGCAGCAGCAGCGTCTTCTCGGGCTACCGAAAGCGAGGTGATGGGTGTGGGGCTAGAGGCTCCGTCGTTTCTCGTGGGTTCTATCACTCCTTCAACATCCTTGAGACTTGCAGCCCTGCTCTGTGGCGCTGTAGCAATTCCGCCAGTAGTCGGCAATCCTTCGGTTTCCCGGCTTGACTTCCATTGTTTGTACTTGGTAAGAGGGAACCGCTCGTTGACCTCGTCCATGCTCATTAACTTCTTCTCCCTCCTCCTCCTATGCGGCCGCGGCATAAGAGTGAGGTCGATCGGCTCTCCATCAGCGGCGGCTCGTGCAGCTCGGTTGCGCTGGTTGTATCGGAAGCAGTACTTTACACCTACGATGATCCTGAGACAGGCGTGTTAGCAGGAGAAGAGATCTGAGTTGCACGTCGCAGCCTACCAGAGATTGGTGAAGACGACACCAAAGCCGAGAGCAACGAAGAAGAGTAGAGGAGAGCTTGTCGGGCCATTGCTTCCGGCTGCAGCTGGGGGGTTCGTGGCCGACGGCGACGGCACGGGGCCGCCTGTAACTCCGGTCGACATGATGGCTCACAGCGTTCTACGGAGTGCACGCCCGCAACAAAGACGTGTGAGCAAGACCGACTTAGCAACGGGTCTGGCGTGTCGCAGCTGTCGCGACTATTCGCAGTGCAGAGCACTACTTCGAGGGGTCGACGGAAGGGGTGGTGAGCGGGCGGTCGCCGGATGCGGGAACGGGGGCTTTGTTCGATACCAGGGCGACGGGCTGAACAAGGCGGGTCGAGATTGCAAGGCACGACGGCAAGCAGTCGCACAAAATAAAGCGCTCGATACGGGTCTTGTATGCAGCGGTGCAGGCCAGCGGATGCAGGCGGCGGGCGAAGTCCTTGGGCGGTCAGGTCGGATGCTGTGGCAGCCGGTGGTGAGGGCAAAGACGGCGAGCCAGCGACGAGCGACGGGCGACGGGCGACGAGCGAGGAGCGACGAGCGTGGCGGGAAGCCAGGGAAGCCACGAGTCTAGCGCAGATGAGTTTGGGGGGGTGGTGGCAACAATAGCAGAGACACTGGGGGTGGTGCAATAGCGCTATTATTCAGCCATGGGCCTGCGCAAGCTGCGCCCGAGGTGGTGACGACGAGACTCGCGCTTTTGTTCGCCGATACTGGTGTTTCCAAATAATGGAGCGCAGTCCGAGGCTGGAAGTGGAGACAAAGACGGACCTCGCTGCCAAGGAAGCCAATCCGCCGCGGAGCGTCTTCTACGGCTGGGGGGCGCCAGCATCCAATATGTACGGAGTACCTACTGTGTATTCCCGTTGTCGTCAAGACGGTCTGCGATGCTGCAGCAGCTGCAATGAATTGCTGTTGCTTGCAGGCTGCCGGGCGGCAACCTCCTGTCTCAAGTGTGCAGCTTCAAACCGAGCGGTCCGGCAGCGCCGTGACACGCAGCCCGCCCACATCGCGGGCGGGCGGCTTGATTGCGACACACACTGACAAGTGACAACCGCTGCAGTCAGCCAGCTACCAAGTGTCCACGCACAGCAATCTTCCTCGTGCACACCACTTTCCGTCTCCTTTTACCCTGCCACTGCTCACCAGCAGCTTCAAGGTTCCCCACCTCGCGCCAAACGCCAAAGCGTACAGAATAAAATGGGCAGCGCCAAGCACGTCGTTTGGCGCCCATGCACCACATTGCAGTCAACCTTCTGCAAACCGCTGCATCCCCGCTTTACCTCCCGAGCTTTTCCTAGGGCTACCCTGCCGCCTGTCGACTAGCTTGTTATCACGTCGAAACTTCGCTGCGCCATCGTGCATCACCTGGCAACGTCGTGCTTCCAGGCTTTCTTCTACACAATCTTCAATCCAGTAAGGATCCCTCTGCGCTGCTTCACTGTGTCAGTTGAACAGTCACTCCCGAGGTCCGATCCGCAGAAGCTCTACTAACGTCACCAAGATAGGGAAGTCATCGACAACCCCGACCTGTCGCATTCTGCATAGCCCCAGCCATGGCAGAGACCACGGAGCCGAATCCAATCGTCTTCTTCGATATCACATTAGGAGGTACGCCCCCATGCAGCATTTCTCGGATTCCTAATCAATATATTTCTCGGCACGTGTGTTATCTGCACCCACGGACGTGTGCGTCTGAATCCGACCTTTGCCCTCTGCAATGAGACGAATGCTGTAGCGGCTGAGACGGCAAGCTAACGGGTCGTGTAGGAGAGAAGCTAGGAAGAATCAAGATGGAGCTGTTCAAAGACGTCGTCCCCAAAACAGCAGAGAACTTCCGTCAATTCTGTACTGGCGAGACTAAGAACAATCGAGGCCAGCCACAGGGCTACAAAGGATGCAAGTTCCATCGTGTGGTAAGTCCTGCTCAAGATCGATATATCCCATGCATCAAGACAGCTTGGACTACTTAGCCACTTGCACTTTCCAAGTTAGAGTTCCCCGAAGAGTCACAGCTATCTCCCGGAGCACTTAGACTTCTTTAGAGCAAACAAAGCACCAAGTCTGCAGTCTCAACACCGTCAGGTTGCTAACTTACTCCTAGATCAAAGGCTTCATGCTTCAAGGCGGAGACTTCATCAACGGCAACGGAACCGGCTCAAGGACCATCTACGGCACGGAGAAGTTCGCAGATGAGAACTTCGCCCTCAAGCATGACCAGCCTGGCATTCTTTCCATGGCGGTAAGTCAAGCGTACTCCTAGGATGCTAGCGAAAGCCATCGCCGCATATCTATTATCACGTAGACATATGCATAACTCTGAGTTATCACTAAAAGATCGACAGAATAGCGGTGCACACACCAATGGTTGCCAATTCTTCATCGTCACTGCCAAACACGGAACACCGCATCTCAACGACAAACACGTCGTTTTCGGAAAGGTTGTCGATGGCATGGACGTTGTCACCAAGATTGAGAATACACGGACGCTTCTAAACCCAGACGGAAAGCCGGCCCAGGATATCGTCATCGCCCAATGCGGTGAGATGTGAGCGCGGCTAAGACAGTACAGCGCTTCTGCATCGCACCGGTGCATATCTGTGTCACTTGGAAATGGTAAACGAGAAGATACCGTCCCATATAGCTTCCATACGGCACCTGGATGTCCGGCAAGTAGCAACAGCGTCGTGACTGAGTCGATGCTAAAGCCGGATCCGTGCAGAGAATATGAAGTGTCAGTCGTAGTTGACGAGAGCGATGAATTGCCATATGTAAAAGCAATTTGAAGCAACTTGCCTGCTGAAGGACAGCCCAAACGAGACGTGCCCCTAACGGCCGCCACGCCCGTGCATGAATTCGTGTCCGATATAAGATAGCTTTAGGCAATGCTCTTGACAGTATAAAAAATTCTAGCAATAGCTAGATAGACTACTTTTATCTTTACAAAGCCTTGCTGTATCTAGTATACTAGGTAATGTACTGTAAAAACTTCTAAAGGGATGGAGGTGTAGTTAAGGTGCGCGTGGTAGCGGACATGAATTATGCACAGGGGTGCCGCGCTTTACTTTGACCCGTCGAATTCCCGACCGCCTTGCCGCACCTTTGCTGCAGCCCGTTATTCACCAGCTATATAATTACATACATTAATCAGAGTCTTCTATATCACCCATAATTCTAATGCAACTACAATAGCAGGAACTAAGCAAACAAGAATTGATTTGTCTATGCTAGATATTATCACTGCCTAGCTGTGACAATATTGGATGAGGCCAGTCCAAGCAATCTATCCTCCTAATCACACTAAAAGAAATTCCACTTGATGAGAACAATTCCCGTGATGAAAACATTTCCTTAATGAGAACATTTCCCTTGATGAGAACATTTCCCTTGATGAGAACATCTCCCTTAAAGAGGATTTCCCCAGATGAAAGTATCCCCCAAATGAAAATGTCAACATGAACAAAAACACCACCTTGAATGAGACTACCCCTGATGAACCCTTGGTGGTTAGCCATTCAGCTTCTCCATGCGTGTTCGGGATCCATGATGGCAGCTTGCATGGTGGGATTGAATCCCAGCTCGTTCATAGTTCCATACCAATCCCCCAAAGCATCGACCGAGCTCTCCATGATCCAAATTTTTGCAAGGTCGAGGGAATCGTCGTCTGGGTTGAAGCTTTTGAATAGATTATGGGCTCGCTCTGCTGTGAAGCCCAGGAACTGGTAAGATTCTGCCGAATACAGGAGGACCGGAACTAGAATTGTCTTCGATTCTACCTCTTGTTCTGCGGATGCAGATCTTGAAGTCGACAGGGACGAAGGTGGAGTTATCAGAGCAGCTGAGACTTTTCGAGTCCCATTGTTGGCCTGCTCGATTAGGCTCGGGTCTCGAACAACGCCCTTGGAAAGGACTTCAGGTCCAGACGGAGAGGAGGGCGGAGAACAATCCATGCTTGGAAAGAGTGATGAGGAGGAGAGTGGTAGCTGAGCAGAAGAGGTCTTATATAGACGAGGGCCAGAAGACCAGAAAACTTTGAATGTATGGAGTAGACCCAAGATTGCAGCTCACCGGTCATATGTGATTCAGCGATATGGGTACCAACCGATCTCAACCAATGCCACGATGACAAGTTGTCGTTGAACTGCAGAAAACTTTCTCGTCTAGCACAACTTTCCCAGTAGGACGTTGGTTGATTGGCCAAAAGCATATACCGCCAAACGGAGGATGAAAGAAGCGGTCTTATACTACCTAAGAGTCATCTTGATGAACCATGGTTCTGAGAGTGCGGCTCTACAACGAAACATCCACTCAGCTCACGCTGAAAACGAATGAGTGAGGCTCTCCGCAGCAAGTTTGAGCTTTGCGAAAACTTTCTCTGTTCGTCTACCCTCTGATTCCCGCGCTACTCCCAACAGGGCCTTAGCGTCGAAGAGTAGTGCCAAGCTCCACTAAAATTATGTTCACGTCCCCCCACAGATGCCCGCCATCACTTCTTCACTTGCGCCGCTGCCACCGCCCAACCCGCTGCACCTCCCCACCCGATTTGCACCTTCCGCAGCACCAGATGTAACCTTCGCGCACACTCGCTTAGGCAGATCTCCAACATGGTCTCTCTCGTTTCAAGTGAAAGAGCAACTGGCGCCATCGCACCCAGCGGCAGCCTTAAACGCAAGCAGTCCGATACCACCTTCGAGACCGAGAAATTACCGTCGAGCGAGCTCAAGCGACGTCGAGTCACTTTCAACCCTGACGTTTACGTTCGCGTAGTCGACGACATGGAGGAGAAGAGCCTGGAGTTGGTGGGAGAGGAGGTACGACGCGCGTTGGAGAAGCACGCGATTGACGAGAACGGAGGTTACGACCAGATACGAACCCTCTTAACTGCAAAACCCACCGATGCAGACGCGCCTCTCAGCAGCCTCCTCCACAAATACCTCATCGCCCTGATGAACAATGTGCCCCTCCTCGACCAGAAATGCTCCGGCTTGGTGCACGCGATCATCGACTGCAGCTGGATTGCGCGTAACGAGCAATTTGTGCGGACCTACCGACATCTTTTACGTTCACTACTATCGGTCCACGCCGGATACACGTCGGCGGTGCTCAAGATGCTAGTAGGCATGTTTGTGGAGAGGCCATCACCGAAGATGCGACAACAAGACGACCCCAGCGTTCAGCGCACGCGGCTCGATCATCGGATACACGAATGCCTAAGGTTTCTTCTCCAGCAGAGCCCGATGACCAGCGCCTATCTGTGTCCCATTCTCGTGTCGAGCTTTCCGTTCCCGACCGACACCACTACGGCACACGTTCACTACATCAACAACATCTTAAGAGTTTCTGGGTACTGTCCAGAACTCAAGGGCGAGGTTTTGTCTTCGATAGTGGATCGAGTGGTAAAAATTGATGTCCAGATTCAGGTTGATATGGAAGAGCTGGAAGACGACATCGAGGATCGTTTAGTCGACGCCACAGCTAAAGATGGATTAGATGACAGTGACGACGAGTCAGTCTCGAGTGAAGAGATTATGGATTCAGACGAGCGCCACCTGAAAGAGCTGCGAGACTCGGTCGGTAAATTGGACGCTGTCATGGACCTACTCTTCTCACATTATGACTCCATCTTCGCAAAAGGCGACCTCTTCGATATCGACCAGACCTTCGAGAGCCTTCTTTCCCAATTTGCGAGCATTATCCTTCCGACGTACCGCTCGCGACATACCCAATTCCTGTTGTTTCATTTCAGCCAGACGTCTCCAGATCTCATGAACCGGTTTGCGGGGTGCTGTTCACATTTGGCATTCGATCCTCTCCGACCACTTATCCTGCGAGTTGCAGCCGCTGCTTATCTCGCGTCGTTTATTGCTCGCGGAGCCCATGTTTCTGGAGAGGTAGTCCGCGATGTCTTTGATCTCCTCTGTCACCAACTCGAGAGTCTCCGTGCAGCACAAGAGCCAACATGCAAAGGCCCGGATCTCCGGCGTTATGGCACTTATTACGCCATCAGCCAAGCTCTTCTGTACACGTTTTGCTTCCGCTGGCGCGACCTCATTGTCACCCCGGATGGCAACCCCCCCACAGACGAAGACATAATCTATCAGGAAGGCGACTTTACCTGGCACCACTCAATCCAGGAAATCCTACGCCGCAACATCTTCTCCAAGCTCAACCCTCTCAAAATCTGTGCCCCAACCATCGTTGCACAGTTTGCCCGTATGGCACACCACCTCCGCTTCCTCTACATCTTCGGCCTCATCGAGACAAACAAGCGCATCAGGCTTGCACGAACGCTGACAAGCGGTTATATGGACGGCGTCGGTGCCAGGGAAACGGCACTAACAATGAAGAAGGGTGAGGACAGCTTCCTCCTCGACGCGTTCTTTCCTTTCGATCCGTATGTTCTGCCGAGGAGTAAGCGATGGTTGGCGCAAGACTATGTGCAATGGAAACCAATTCCTGGGATGCCGATCGAACGGGTCGAGGAAGAGGAGGACAACGAAGAAGAGGACGAGGAAGACATGGAGGATGGAGACACCGAGTCCGAGAGGGATGCCGATGAGCAGAGCGACGAGGAACTCGATCACGAGACGGCCAGTGAGCCGAGCCCGTAAGCAGGAACTGGGAAACAGTGTTATGACGATACCTTTGCATTTGGGAGGCATTGGCGCTAGCGTGGGGAAAAGTCAGCGATGCATTATGCACAGCGTTAATAGCATCACAGCGGGTCCAGAGAGGGGGAGTATATCAGATTTGGGATGGGGGATCCTGGCACTTACTACTTGCATGATGATCTGAGATTACAGACAGTTAGGATATAGCTATGCAAGCATGCTTGGGAAATAGGACCTGGTATAGCATAAAAAGGTTTATACAATGTTCTATATCATGCATGTCTCGTAGAACTGCTCTGAGGAGAGGTGGACTGGTGATGCTGATTGATGCTGATGACAAATATATAACTCGAGTTTCGTGCTCGGTGCCGTCCCCATGACGTACTTTCCAGCGAGCACAAAACAGAACATTCCACAACTGAGAAACCCATCCGATGGAGAAAACTGGCGAACCTAGCGGTTATGCTTAGCCTGACACGACGCCTATACCGTACCGAACACCTTGGGCATGCCGCCCATGCATCCCCAGACGGCCAGCCTGTTAACTCCATAACCGATTTTGGTATAAAACATATAAGACGCCACCACCCATGCATCATCGAGCAACGGCTGAATCCTATCCATCGCGCACTCGCAACAGCCATTCACTCGTACCCGCCCTTCCTCGCCACCCGCACAGTCCCCTGATCGATCTCGCTATCATCCTCGCTGAAGCCTTCGAGCCCTCCTCCGCCCATGGGCTTCACATCCTCCAGCCGCATCGCCTTGAGAAGATCGCGGCTCGTGCGCAGCCCGTCGCGCATCTCCAACGCACTCTTTAACAGCGCGTGTTGCAGCGCCACGGGGTCGGCGTTGGTGCCGAGCAGGGCTTCTGGGTCGGGCCCGCGCGGGACGGGGAAGTCAACGAGTGGTTTGCCGTTCGGGCCGACGGAGACGCAGCCGGTGCGGGGCTGGAGGGCCATGTAGGACGAGGGGTCGGCGTGGACGGTGTCTTCGGCGTCGGAGCGCGGCTCGTCGTCTCGGGAGTCGGTGCGGCGGGCGCGCGAGGAGTTGGGTTGTTGGCGGTATTGCGAGTAGAGCGTGGTTTTTTCGAAGGCGTCCCAGAGCTCGTCGATGTCTTCGTCGTCGATGGATACGTCGGTGGAGATGCTCGTGGGCGTGCCGTCGTCGCTGCTGATGCCGTATGTGGCGGAGTGGTTCCAGCCGTCCCAGGCGATCTGTTGTGAGCGTTGGTTGCTACGATGGTAGCCGGCGACCATGTGGTTCTGCGGAGGCCGCGCTTGAGCTTGCATTTGGGAAACTGATGACACGCCGCGCGCGTGCATGCTTGGATGATGCGGGTCCTGGTTCGTAGGATAGCCTTCTTCATCGTAGGTTTGTGGTGTTAGCAGACCGGGAATGGCCTGGTTCGGTTCTGATTGCGATTTCATGTGATACGAGGCGCGATTGTTGGTCTGCGAAAGGTTCACTTGGTCTTCGAGATCGAAAGGATTGCCAGTGGTCTGCTCTGTGCTGACTGTGTATATGGACGTTGAGGCCGAGTGCGACGAGGACGGGCGGTAGTCATCAACCATGGCCATATCCAGATCTATCATGGATGTGCGGAGTGGCGAGCTTGGTGCAGAATGAATGCGAGGATAGTCTTCCTCCTCAAATGATTCAAGGGGTTCTGTAGCAGCATGTCTCAATGTCGGCTGGAAATCGGACTCGAGAGTTGGGGAAGAAGAGAAATTGAAGCCCTGGCTAGAAGGGCCGCCCCCTTGAACCGTATCGTGATCCCGTGGAGGGAAGACAAAGTCGCGAGTCTGGCGGTTAACCTCAGGTATAGCATCATCCAAATCCAGGGATATCTCTTGGGTATCACGGCGACGAGACAACCTTGGACCTTTCGGGAGTGGCTCATATTTGGCTTCAGCCATTGCTGCGTCAAAAGTCCACTCAACTGTGCGCCTGTTCGATTTCTCGGCCATCGCAGGGAATTTCCAATCCACCGTTCGTCGATCCGGTTGATCATTCATCGAGGGAAACTTCCAGTCTCGCGTGGCTCGTTTCGGCTCGTCATCCATCGAGGGGAACTTCCAATCTCGGGTTGCGCGCTTCGCGTCGTCATTCCCTGAAGGGAACGTCCAATCCCGCGTTGCGCGTTTCGTAAGGTCGTGTTCATCGAATGAATCCTCATTTTCTTCGTCTTCCAGTTGCATCTCACGGAGCAACTTATTCACACGATTTGCCTTTAGCGTGGGCACTTCTCCCAGATCAATGCTAGGCACTTCTGTCGTTGTGGGGGCTGCAAAGTCGAGATCAATAACAGTTTCTCGATTCGGTGCACCAGGATTGAAGTCACGGAGGACTAAATCGGACGGAGGCCGCCCATTCTCAAGTCCTTCATACTTGTATGGCGTTGAGTCTGGGTCGAAGATTCGATTGAGGTTCTTTTTCCCTCGATTGATTGCTTCTTCCCTGAAGCTCGCCTGGAGCTTCGCGAATCGATCGTCATCTGCAGGCGGGACGCTCATTCCAGTAAAGCCTTGGGAAGACGCATCTTCGAAAAACGGATCTGTGAACTGTCTAGAGATCCTGTGCTCGAACTCGTGAGTAGTGCTGAAAGTCCATTCATCCTCGTCATCCTCGACTTCCGGAGCGAGCGGATCAGGTGCTTGCGCTCCGTAGGGATTGAATAACGAAGCGCGGGCCCCGCCACCCTGTTCCCACTTGTAGTAACGCTCGATGAGTTGTATGAGCCCTACAGTCGGGTGTGTGCTGTAGGAATTGGCAATGTAGGGGTGCTCGAGGATATCGTCTGGTGTCGGCCGATCGTGCGGGTTGCGTTGTAGGACGAAGGCGACAAAACTCTTGAGGCCTTCCGAGTATTGCCCTTCAAGTTCAGGGACGTCGGCGTCAGGTAGATTCCACTGCAGGGTCCTGTGATTGGGTGGCCAACCCGTGGCCATTTCAAATGCTGTGCAGCCATAGGCCCAGATATCGACTTCTGACCCGTACAGGATCTCCTTGGGCTGCACATGACTGCTCGGATCTGCATCTTTAACCCACTCTTTTTGTAGTTCCGGGGCCATCCAGTACGGGGTGCCGACGATAGTCGAGCGCTTTGCTATCTCAGGTTCCAGTGTGCCAGAAACACCGAAATCGCAGAGTTGTACGCGACCATCCTCGAGGACTAGGATGTTGTTACCTGCGTAGCCTTGTTAGCTGCTTCCAAGCTGAAGTTACTAGTTCTTAAGCAGGCACTACCCACATTTGAGGTCACGATGTATAACGCCCGCCTCATGAATGTATTTCAACCCTAAGGCTAATTCACGAGCGATAGGTACAATATATTCCTCTGGTATTCCCTGAGGTTCGTTCTTCTGGCCCATGAACGGCTTCATCAGGGTGTTAACGCTGCCGCCGCTAGCGTACTCGCTAACAATCCAGAGCTCGTTGTGGACTGGTCGCGCTTCCTCGATGATGTTCACAAATGGAGCCGCTTTGCTATCCCGCAGCTGCTGGAGAATGTTAATCTCCTTTAAAACGTCTTGCAGATTCTTTGACGTCATCTCTTCGTAGTCGACTTTATCGATGTCAACGATCTTAATGGCAACTAGACCGCTCGTAACACGGTTTTTACTACTCTTTGATTAGCGGACAGGACGACAAAGTTACGTGAATACAAACCCCTTGAACACCCGGCCGTATGCGCCCTTGCCAATGAGCTCGAAAAAATCATACGGTGGTGGGTCGTCTCCGGAGCGTTTGGCTCTCTCGGCGGTTAGCATCTCCATCTCCTGCGCCTGCTGTATGGCGCGGCTCTTGGTGCCCACATTGGGCGGTGGCTGCAATCGCGCATGCTCCATCTTTCCGATGCACTTCAACAGGGCCTTCCTGTGCAGCTCTGCGTAGGCAGTGTTGAACGGCGACTCCGGTATCTGCTCAAGCGGACCTGGCTGCGCACCTGGCGCTATCTCAAAGCCGCAGGCGGCGAGTATCGACGGGGGCAGTCGCGACGGGAGCGACGACAGATGATTGTACGGCGTCGAGATCCCGCTCGTCGGCGCAGAGGCGGAATGGCCGTGGGCAAGGCCGGGGCGCGCCGAACAGGCCGTGTTGCGGCCGGAGCTGGAGCTCGACGACGGGAACAGCGAGGGCGGCGGGGTGACAGCGGTGAGGTCCCACGTCGGCGACGGCAACGCGATGGGGTGCTTCGGGTCGACGATGGGCGACGATATCGACGTCTTATCGATAGACGACTTCGACGACTGCGCCAAGCGCTTCTTCTGGCCTGCGGGCGTCAGCTTGCGGAATGAAAATACGCGTTTCGTGCGCGGCTGGCCAGCACAGCGGTCCGGCGTCGTGAGCTCGTCTGCAGGCGTGGCCAGGTCTGATATGTCCGTCTTCGACCGCTTGAGCTTCATCGTGGCTGTGGTCCGCGCGGTTGCGTTGTCGAGAGGGGCCATGGCGGGGGGCAAACAGCGCAGCACGATGGCGAACTTACAGCTTGTGGTGAAGTCGGCTTTAGTGTCGTCCCAAGTGAAGAGTGCTCACCCTGCCAACCATGGTGCGGTGAAAAGGGTGTTGCGGGAGGTGACTGCGCAACCAACGCACCCCGACTCTGTTCGACCACTCACGGTTGGTCTCCGCGTCGGGGTAGCTGCCGCGCCTTCTCAAGCACTCATGGGTTTCGTGGGCTTCGTGGGCAGGCTGAAGTCAGATGGGATGGATAGATTCGACGGTTGACGTTCTGTGCCCGCTGCGAGAGTCCGGGCATGGCAAGGGACGTGAACGCCCAGACTCAAGGGTCGTGTCCCTTTCACCGGCAGGCTAATGCAGCCCTAAACAATGCGGCCTAGTGTGCATCCAAGCAAGCCACTCGCTCGGCCTGACATCATAGCGCGCGAGCATCCCCATCGTGCATTTCCTGCATCGAGTCGGCCCTGGCGAGCCTGTGCCTGTCCACGCCCGACCGAAGTCACAACCACAACCAAATCACTCGTCACACATCACACACCACAGCCCACATCATCCACACACACAACCCACCATCATGCCGCCTAAACAACAGCAAAGCTGGCTCACGCGCACAACCAACGCTGCCGCTGCTGGCGTCGGCAACTTCGGCGGCGCCATCGTCTCCGCAGCGGGCAACGGCGTGGCCGGCGCTGGGAAGGGCGCTGGCTCGAGGTATGTCTTGGGCGCATTCTGTCATCCACTCCAGAAGGCTAACCGGAGCTATAGCATCGCCAACACCTCGCGAACATGGGGCGACTCAGTCCGTGAATACGGAAACTCGATCAAGGACGTCACCGGCGCAAATGGGGCTCGCGCTGGCACCAACAAGAACCCTCTGGGGCTCCAGAGCAATCCAGCGGGCGCAAAGGCCGTCATGTCATCGAGGCCGGGTGGGACCGCGAAGAAGGGGAGCGCGGGCAACCCTCTGGGGCTATGAGGAGGGGTCGTCGAAGAAAGGGAAGTACTGATGATATGATATATGATCAGATATGTACACGACGCATTTTGATATGATTTGAAGGAGTTGCGTGTTAGGGCAATGCTATCTAAAATAATATTTGGAGTAAGGTTGGGTATCGCAAGAATATTACACTCGAACATAAACGCATTTCGAACTCTGGCAGTCACCGTGCCTCTCAGCTGCGTTTAAACGTCCGTGGATGAGCTCTCTAGTCTAGTTAGCAACACCAACCCGATACAGTACGTTTCCCATCAACGCCCATGTGAATAAAACAACAAGAGCGAAGGACTGCAGTTCATGCAACCTCCGAGGTATCTAGGTCTCCTGTGGCAAGGTTCGGAACGCCACACTCCATCTTCGCCTCATCGATCATGGCTTCAACCATCTCAGGAGAGTTCTGCCGTTTCAAGATAACACGAACGAATTCTGATATCAAGTTGAGACCAATGTCTCCAGCTTGTTCTTGGGTCATGTCTGCGAATTGCTCCCCGGTGATCTTCATCCTCTCAAAACGCTTCTGCATAAGGATGTGGCAGACTTGGCCCATCTTCTCGATATTGTTCTTGTTGGTCTTGCTGTGGTAATACTGCGCTTTAGCCGACGTTGTTGCTCGGTGCATGTCGACCCATGCTGTTTGCCGCTGGAGAATCCGGACTGCCTGCTCCCCCGGGAAAATCCCGAACTTCTTCCTCAATATGTGCAGCGCGACAAGTGAGCCGGGGAGATCTCCGGTGTAGCTGAAGCAATGCATCATCAAGCTAGTGATTGCGCCATGGTCTGCAGCAGCTAGTCCCATTCGAAATCGCTCTGAATCGTGTCTGCTTCGGCAGAGTGTCCACCAGTGAAGTGTCTCAGCTAGGAGCTGACGTGGTGATGGAAGGTCTTTGTCGTTTCGAAGTTCGTGGTCGCCGAGTGCAAGTCGAAGGGTTATCCATAAGCGCCGCATAGTAGCCCCACCTGGAAACACTCCAGGAATGCCTTCCGGAGGGTTGACAATCAGGGTATAAACTTCCCAAGCTTTCTTGTACTTCCCTTGTCGGCAATGGTTGTCTACGAGAACCTCAAGTACGGTTTGGTTGGGCTGGATATCTGCTTCTCGGATGGTTCTCGTAAGATAGTCGACATATTCCCATTGGAACTGACTAGCATGGTGCCTCATCAAGAGAGCAAAGGTAGTCACGTCGGCCGGAGGTACTTTCTGTGCAGCGTCAAGGTCGTAAACGGTTTCGGTAATTCCTGGCGCTTTTCTGCGGTCAGCTGACGATTGCTCTCTTCTGCGTATGATCTCGCTCGATTTCACACTGCCATCAGCATTGAGCCCTATTCGTCTTGACAAATCGACCATGCGCCAGCCAAGATTTTCAACCTTTAATTGGTGTACTCGATCATTCGTTCGCAGCAAAGATCCCAGTAGAAGGTTGAAATGGTAGGTTTCCGGCTTGTAACCTCGTTTGAACATCATCTCCAATATTTGTGCTGCTGCCGTCGGTGCCTTCTCAACAACCGCGGATTTGATCCAATGTCCAAACAGGTGGGAGTGATAGGACTGTGGTAGAACGTCTATAGCTTGCAGAGCAATGCTAGTCATCTTTTCTATATCCGTGCCCAGGCGGTATAGCAGATGAAGTCTTTGGAGTACCTCATGAACATCTTTTGGTGAAAGTGTTGCAGCGAGTATACCATCCCTGACCATGTCCTGGAAAACCTGCCGAGCGTACCGGAGGTGACGAGCCTCAAGAAACCCAATGAGCCAGCTGTCGTACTCCGCAAGAGTTGCCTTGTTCCCTAGTAACCCCTTCATATTCACGTAGATATCTCTAGCGGTGTTATGATGCTGTGCCTCCTGTGTGGAGGTGAGAGCTCGAAAGACGGTCATCATGATAGCGGTGTCCCAGCTAGGGTAAAGCTCAAACAGCTCTTTCATGATTGCCCGCGCTCGATCCGCATTACCGCGCAACGCATGCATTCGTACTCCAAGTTCAAGGTGCTTCGGCTCGTAGTCGTGCCGTGCGTCAAAACCCGGTTCGCGATGGTCCTGTTCCCATTCCTCCAGGGCTCGGTCTTCCTTGCGATTGAAGAACATGTGCTCATAATAACGTATTCTGTCATGTACGGTCGTCGGTTTCCAGGTCGTGAGTGCAGTTTCTCCCGACACATTATAGGGAATGACCACGCGATCAGACTCTTGGACGACGGTTGGAGTATGTTTAGTCGGGTCCCATACTCGAGTGTATCGCGGTATAACGGACGGAAGGGTGGCAATTAGACGCGTTAACGAGAGGGGCGGCAGAAAATGGAGGCTTCGCGGTCGAAGGCGAGCGAGCATCTATGTCAAGGGATGTTAGGGGCGCGGCGCGGTCGGTATTCTCGCAGGGCTACGGCGACGGATATGAATTCCATCTGAGGCGCATTGAATCAAAGGCAAGAGGGAACGTGAGGAGAGTTGGTAGAATAGAGTAGGCTGTCCGCAAAGGCGAAATGGAGTTTCTGTCCATAGACTTGCCGAAGATAAAAAAGTTGCAAATGCCGGGCAACTACGCTATCACGTGCCCGTCTGTTATCGATAAGAAACTTATCTGAACACGACTTTACAACGTGGTGGAGCTACGGGGTCTTAGAATACCGGAATATCCACCGCTTTGCACTTTGTCAATCTCCAGAGGCGCGTCCCGCAGTTCGAAGCCAAAGAGGCTGGAGCGTATCGAACCAAGTCACCACGAAGCAAGAATCAGCATCACAACAGATGGAAATGCCCTTCCGAAGATACTTTCGAAGTCCTCGCTCAAACTGTTGCACTATCCACGATCTTCGATCCCGAGCCGGCCTGACAGCTCCTAGACACCTTGTAATCGGGGCTCACGACTACGGTTAACTGTTCAGAATCTTCTATTTTCCAATATTCGGCCATTCTTTCGAAAATCGTCGCCGGAACAGCTGCTATTTTGGACAACCGGAGCGGTTTCCTTTTTTGAAATGGTGCAGACTACATCCTAGGTGTAGTGATTCTTACTGGATACGACCCCTTCAATATATTCACGTCCAGATCATTCGGGTCAAGCACACCTGTACTCATCCATACATTTTGATCGGTATCATCAACCGGTTCAGACGCGAATAACTTTCCATCCGGTTCCGAAGCCGAGCAATCCTACGGTTCCAAGCAGCTTGTTCACAAAGTACTTCTCCGATATTCTTGTCTTTGGAATACTAAAAAGTGGGGACTCTTGCACGAGTATAGCCTGGTTTGAAAAGCCCGGTTTCATAGCCACTTCGCGATGCCGATAACATGGAGAGTGCAGGTATGCTGCAAGTACGAAAGATTCCACGTCACAACACATGTTACGTACACGTTTCTAAGATGCCGAACTCGTGACGAGGATAAATCACGAAAGGCTTCCAGGCTCCGCTTTTTTGAACGCTCAAGGGTAAAACATCTTTCCGCTCCCCTTTCCTTTTCGTTTTGTAAATTAACATCTGGCTCATTGATGAAATACCTTTCCGTGCCAACCCGAAAAGGTGCGAAGTCAAGTTTTCTTTGTGTCTCATCCAAACTCGCTCATGTTTCTTATTCTCGAGATGCGCCCAGAACAGCATCTCCTTTATGCGGAATTCCCCATATTGGCCAATTCATTTAGCCGCCGTCCAGAACGATCTCATCTCCCCTTCCAGCAGTCGATCTCCCGAATATAATCCTCGCCTACGGCCATGAGATTTTCGTACATAAGCTTTCCCCGCAATGCATACATCTGCCGAACCAACGAAGCTGACGCTAGTAGCTGATCTAAGATTTTTTCCAGGAACAACTGCGCCTTGCAGAATCGCATCTATCTCGTCTGTGTGGATCCGCGCTTATTATAAGGACAGAATGCGACGACTGAGGTGTTCTGTTCTCCAATTTTATCTGAACCTGGTTATGTAACGGCACATAGTGGTCACCGTGGCGGTCGCACTTTGACAGTGGTACTGAGCGTCAGAATGAGCGCCAGGTGTGACTAACTTTCATTATATTTACTCGTGGTCAACATGGTTGGCTCGGATGTGAAAAAGCAATTTTCATGGATATATGGACGAGCACAAGCACAGGCACGCACACGTTTCCAACTTTTCAATGCGGTTAATATCCCAGCAATACGCCTCCTTGATCACTATACGTAACCCAGAACGTCTCTCCTAGCACGTTATTAGATCGTCGCGTCCTTTATGCTGATATGTCGTGTTTGAAGATCTCCTGGTCGGCTGGTTTCGCCGTATGGCTCCTACATCTTACACTCTTTCTTCTCCGGTTTTGTCCTCTGGGCTCTAGCAGAGACTCAGGACCCACTTCGTTTTGTTGAGGTTCAAAGCCTGAGGGATCCTCCATTTAAGATGCTGCTTTGGTTACTTTTGGTGGGCCTTTTGGCTTGCCCTGCAATAGCGCAGGTGACGTTCACTCGCGGACAGAAATTTCAAATCATCTTGCTGGGTTCACCCGATACTTCGAAGACACCACTACCACCAACTGATGCTCCAGTTTGGGATATCGATCTGTTCGACAGCGACACTGCAACAATCAGAGCTCTGAAGTCAGCTGGAAAGATAGTGATTTGCTATTTCAGCGCTGGAACTGTGGAAGACTGGAGAGACGATGTGAGACAATTTCCCACAGCAGACGTCGGCAAGGTTCTTCCTGAATGGCCCAATGAAAAATGGATACGAACTGGAAGCACGGCAATCAGAAACATTATGCAGGCTCGCATCAAGCTAGCCGCCGACAAAGGATGTGATGCTATTGATCCTGACAACACTGGTTGGTCCTCTCCATTTCCTCTTGAGCACGACGGAAGAGAAGCATCGTTAGTCGCTTGGATTATAATGTACTAACTACTCAAACAGATGGATACGTATGAATGCTCTAATATCCAAGTCTCTCTAAACTGACTTCTGTAGCAAAACGACAATGGGCTTAATTTGAAGAACACCGACGCGATCGAATACATGCGATGGATGCAAGGTATTGCCGCTGGACACAACATGAAAATCGGGTTAAAGAATAGTCTGGACATATTGGACGCTCTTACACCAATCATGGATTTTGCAGTGAACGAGCAATGCGCTCAACTCAGTGAGTGCCAGGCCTACGATCGATTTCTGGCCACCAACAAACCCGTCTTCCACATCGAGTATCCAATACCGCTGAACCCCTCCCAAGCGAACTCAACATACTGTATAGGCCCAGGCACCGCCGGGATGAGCACTGTGTTGAAGAATATGAACCTAGATGGGTTTACGATATATTGCGACGGCAGCCAAGTGGAGACACCAACGAAAGGAGGAACCAGTCCACCAAGGCCGTCAAATCCACCCAAGCCAACTACAGTGCGACCGCCAAATCCTCCTAGACCGACTACCACACGGCCACCAAATCCTCCTTTGCCAACTACAATACGGCCACCGAATCCTCCCAGACCAACTACGTCACGGCCTCCGAACCCTCCAATACCGAGTACCACGTCGAGGCCGCCGCCACCCCCACCCAGTTCAACGCCGAATAGGACCTCGAGCAGCCAGAGACCAACAAGTACACCGCCAGGTGGTGGAGGATGCACAGCCAAACACTGGGATCAATGCGGTGGAAATGACTGGAAAGGCTGTACAGTTTGCGAGGTATGTGGAACCCAATGCCTCATATGGCGTTCCGTCTCAATTGTTTGCTAACTTGACCCCTTGCAGTCGCCGTACCGGTGCCAGGGCGTTTCAGCACCGTGGTATTATCAATGTTTGTAAAATTGGGCAGTGGTGGTTCTTGATGTTGTACATGTCTCTTTTCCAATATACCCAACACCTTGAAATCTAGCATGTTGGACGCGTTTATGCATTGATTCTAGTGTTCTTAATAGCGTGATAGATCCGCATTCGCGGATGATGTCCGCTACTACGGCTACAAGCATAAGCGGTGAGTGATTGTCATAGTTCTAGTTTCCTGCCCTCATCACTAATTACCATAGATCTCTCTCGTTCGATTGCTCGAAACCCTTCAATACTAACAAGGTTCTTCTCCGGTTGGTTGTTCCTTTGAACGACTAGCTCTCCATGAGGTTAGCAGTAATGCCGCGACACTTCTTTCACACTACATATTTCTTGCGCGGTTTCTACGGTGATAATTTCACCTCGATAGAACCCGTCGCTGTGACGTCACGCGTACAAAAGAACTTTTATCTCCCCTACACCTACCATTTCCTGCAGCCACACAACTGTCTACCGGTTTCCAGCCTACACTACAGTATTAACTGGATTACAGCATGGCCTGTCAAGTTAAACTAGACGAAGATGTTCACGCCACTGAGCAGCCAGAGACACGCCTCGACAAAATGTAGGTCAAGTATCTCACGAGGCAGGTACAAAATCTAACACTATGAAAGTTCCAAACGCAATTCCATCGGATCACCTCTTCTACGTCTTCCTGGTGAAATCAGAAATAGAATCTGGGAGCTTGCTACAGGTGGTGAAGGTATAGAGATCTGGGAGGACGGGCAAGACTACGAAAACGGGCCAAAGAAATGTCGAGTAAGAAGAGTCCGGCAGCAGTATCGTCAGTCCGGTTACGCTGTTTTTCGACTTTCCGAGATATGCCGCCAGATTCAACAAGAGACGACCGTGATGCCATATGCACTCAACACGTTCACATTCTCGGTTCTCAATTTCCTCGGGGGTCTCAGAGGATTCTTCGACTGGGCATATCAACTATCGCCAGCGCAGCGTAATGCAGTAGCCTCTATCCAACCCCACTGCCACGCCGTCTATGAATACATGGAAGACAAAACACCCACCCTCAAATCGGCATTTCCCTCTCTCGGGCGAATCTACATACTTGACTGCTCTGTTGAACACCTTACTCCATGGTCAATAGATATTTCGACGAGCAAGGCATTGATCGAACAAGAAGTAAGACAGCGCGAGGGAGAGGATGTGAAGGTGTTTTTCGGAGGTTGGGACCTCCCCGGCCATCTCAGTGGGATGTCCAAATACCTAAAAGCCGGATTTTCTTCATGATTTTTCATTCAGTCCCAGCTTCCGTCTCACTCCTAAGCTCAAATACCACAGGAGGGAAGCTTAGTTTGTGACTCACCATTTTCCTATTTTTTCCTTTGTCAAATTACGGGTCAATTCGCGAACAGCTCTCGAAACGACAGATGTCTCGAGGTATCTGTTCGGATACTCCTTCGAGACTTACAGGAAAACTACCTCCATCTCTGTTTTTCTCTTATGCGATTGTTAGATACCTAGATAATCAAAAGGGTACTCAATTAGATCTTCTCATGATAATATCCAATATTGGACAGCGCTTACTATCAGAGTGATAATCTCTACTACTCCATCGAAGTCGAGTGAATTTGGAGTTTTTTGTAGTGAGTCGTTTCTTCAAGAACATCGAGGCTATACACTGATGAATTTGTCGGCATTCACCTTACTTCATCGGCGCTTGCATTATCGAATTCCACGTTTACCCTATCGCCATGCCATGCGCCTTGACGATGTGTCATTCCTATTGAATACACCATGCCAATCCCCTGCTTAGCAATGCGTCGCGCTCGTACCTTAATATTAACTCGTGGGTAGCTAGCCCTCCCCACATCCGCATCTCCTTGCAGCATGCATGTCACATCTATTCCACGTGGGAAACCAGATTCGCGAGATCTACCTCCAATAAAGGAAATGAGTAGTGCGCCACAAGATGTCATTAGTCTGTTAGCACGAAAGAGTAGGGCAGACTAAGGCTCTAAGTGATACCCGAAACGGTAATAGTATACCAAAGCTTGTCGCGCGCGAACCGAAAAGAGTGAATAAGAAAGGAAGACGCTAAGGTAGAGGCGATGATCTTCGAAATAAGAGCGTGGAGGTTAGACGCGAAAGCAAGGACCGCTACGTAATTGAATTTTGAAGAATTACATACTGTTACTGTCCCTTGTGGATGGTAGATCGGATGGAGCTGGTGGAGGGTTTGGTAGTGACGGTGTTCGCGATCATGGTTGCGAACCGTGGCCCGGGTATCCGATTACTTGAAGCCGCTCGCCTGCCTATGACAAAGAGAAGTTGAAGATTGCCATAAGAACATCACATTGTTTGTTCACAAATGCTGCAAACTCTCGGTCTTTCTACCCAGATACTTCCGCGTGATGTCGCACTACGGTGCTGATCATGTTGGGAACCAAGATTGTAGGATCTGCGATGTCCAAACCACAACTCAACGGAGGCGTCTTGGTGACCGCAAGAACTAAAGACAATATCTGTTGGAGATTTGCAATAGGTGACGGGGTTAACGTTGCTCTCAGCTGGATGTCCCAAAATCTGCTTTGCTAATGGAGTAGGTAGGGTAGGGAGTGGTAGAGAGAGTGAGTGCTAGTCACGCGCCTCGTACCATCCCATCCACGAGCGAGCGACGCAACGCAGACATGCTCCAAACTACCTCTAGAATCCATCATGCCAGGCAAAGCTGCAGCTAGAGCGCAAAAGCAAACACACCAGAATGCCAACCTCTTGACTCACTGGAGGGCCCAGTGCTCTGGCAATACGAAAGCCAAGCGAGTCAAGCATGAACGAAAAAGCGACCCAAAAAGAAAGAAAAAAGCAAGTGTCCAGAATCCTTCAAAGACACGTTTACGTTGCATTAAGCCTGCCGCAGCCACTTCCGTCCAAAAACGAATGAACGATGGCGCGGAGATTACTATCGTTTGCTTTTGCGGGGGATGGGAAATCACACTGTGATGCTGGTGCTGGAACCTACAGATACTGTCGCTGCTACGTATGAACCTTGCGACTCGGACAATACACAGACGGGTGCTATACAAGCAAGATCTTAGTAGAAAAAGAACATGACTGGAAAGCGCTTTGGAGGTGATAGAGGAGAGCCTGGAACCCGAATCCATAAGGGCATAGGAACGTAAGCCACGAAACATCGAGCTGAGGAAAAAGGAACAGCGCGAACGGTTCAACCCGCCGAACGGTTGAGGAGAAGACGGGAAATGCGAGAATAGAGATAGGGGATCGTGATGCGATGCAGAAGTGCGATAGAAAGCAACGACCCGTCCGCCATATCTGCTGCACGTAGTGCAGTGCAATGCATCACAGAAGGATGACTGTACGGTCTGTAGTGCGCTAGCTCTATGATGAACAACTGTTGTCGACTTGATTAGGCCGGGTGCTCGCTTTTGCTGGACCGTAGAACGTGGCGTCTGCGATAAGACCTCGAGAAGCAAGGAAATCGAGCCACTGTACGTGTTCAGGCTTCAGTAGGTAAATCCCGAGTTGTTCAGCTACACGAAGGAAGCCTCGATTGACCGCTTTTCCGGAGATGCGAAGGAGAAACCTCACTCGACCTCGGAACGAGGCTGGCGCGTTTTTTTATACAGAAGCAAGTTCGGCGATCAAACGGGGTGTCGCAATGATTCAGGGACGCTCGATATCGGCGATAAGTTTGCCGTCCGCTACCCCACGATTTGTAAAGGCTTTCGGAGGGGTTGGTCAAGGTCGAAACAAGCGTTTCCCAGCTGAGAAAGCGAGGCTTTTCCTGTGCCGAAGCTCCGCAGCCGAAGTTAGTGGAGGGACGGATTTGGGGTTGTTCTTCGGCCCGATGTAGTGCGATGTCACCCTGGTGGACTCTGCCGTTGGCACCTTATCGGCATGCCACATGCCACCACCAACATGCTTCCTGCATCCTTCGTGGAACCGGTCTGCATTCCGATAGACTGGAGAAGCGAAGGAGTACGGAGTACGGATTACGAGATGTGGCGATGTGGCTGCGGGCGGGAGGCGGGTCGATGACCTACATGGAGAGGTCCGGATCGATGCCGCTGCATGTATGCAGGAATTATCAGTACTCAAGACACACGGTCCGAGGATTATGCGTAAAGAGTTTAGGTCGTGGCTGCGATTGGACTGGATGCAGCGTAAGGCTTCGTTTTAAGCAGGCTCTCGACAACGTAGACAGCTGAAAGGAAGCTGTTGGAGCACGATGAGCTGTCGGCGCAGCAGACACTGTGGTAAAAGCCTAGTGTCCGAGTTCGCTTTGTTGAGAGGACAGCGCCTTCGCAGAGAAGTGGGGATGTGCGAAGTTGATGTATGGAGGAGCGAGTGATTCGGTTGTGTGGACTCTGGAGTACCCCGCGTATTTAGCACACGGCAAACCCCGCGAACACATCCATCAACCTATTATTTTGACGTGCATACATGCATACCTGCGAGCATGTATGTAGGTTGACTTGCTTTCCGCATCCTAGTCTGCCGTGGTGTGTGTAGTTGAGTAGCACTCCTGACTTCACTGCGGCTGGGCCCGGAAGTATTGACTAACGCTTGACACACCTCACGGAGCTTTATGGAAAATGTTTACCGTAAAAGCTACAGGCCCGTCGTTCCTCGTTGTCGTCAGATCGAATGCCCAAAGTGGTCCGACTCATTTATGTGATGCGGCGAGAAGAGCGGTCCCGGGGTCCCCACGAGAACGACATCTGCTAGCAGTGACTTGGGTTCCGTCGTCTGCGTGTGGCTAGCTTTGCTAATAAGCTAATTGTCACTGGGCCCGGCTACCCTTGTGCAATGCAAGAATCTCTAGCTCCTCCAGGATCCACTGATGCCCGCGGGCGCGAGAGTGACACGAAGGCCCTGCAAAGATTGCGGGCTTGGCCTCCAGATACAGACAGTCGCAGATGCGGGGCTAAGAGTAGCCTCACTTTGGGCAATTACTCCCAGATTACGTTACCAGAATAGACTCCGACAGCAGGTCACTGAACGCCATTTCCTGCAAAGAATTACCCTTCCTGCTGTGCCGCCTGCGCGTCATCCAAACGAAGCTACGTCTAAACTTAGATATCCTAAGCGGCGACGGGAGCCATCTGCTACACCCATGTGCTTCTTTGCAATGTAGTTCTGCCGATCCGCGGACTCAGATACAAGCTCTTTCATCTAGATCAGAAATTGTAGGATTGCTGTGCATTGCCCCTCAGAGCCAAGCTTAGCCCCAGCAACAGTGGTCCGATTGTGTATGATAGAATGGTCCAGCTGCAACTGAGGGATTTTCAATCAGTTTCGTGAGGGTAATAGATCCCCTGCAAGGTCTGCCTTACTTTCTTCCATGTACTGTGACTCCTGTGGTCTTGGCTAGGGAAGAGCAACGATTCGTGGAACTAATTTTCCGAGAGGCGTGGGGTGATTCTGACCGCTTCTCGATAAATTCCGATACAAGACACCAGATATAACTGTTGAGGAAAACAAGGTTCAGACTCGGAGATGATGCAACGACGTCGGATTTCACTTCTCGACTTCATCTTGGCATCCCACGCTGACCGCTCTTGGAAGTTGAGCGCATGGGCATGCTCACCCCACGCGATCGCCACGACTTGATCGGCTCCGGGGAATTGTAGGCAATGAGGCTCATCGGTGAAACAAGTACGGGGTAACAGTTGCACGACTTGTGATAGCAGTGGCGAACGCTGGGCAACATGTTGACTCTAGTGCCGGAAGCGAATGCACAGTGCGGAAGCCTGGAGTGATTCTAGACAGGATCTACTACCCTCAGGCAAGTCATGGCCGATCACTTTGGCCCTACACAGAGCATGGGTTGCAAGGAGCCCTTCCCGAACTGTCCTTGGGTAGTAATCCAGCACATAGTGTTTGTTCACAGATGGATATCAGAAGGAATGTCATGCCGCTGCTGGGATACGAAGCGGAGTTCGGTGTCATAGCATACTCCTATTCAGTTTTACTTTAGTATGAAAGCCAGCCAAGTATTCTGGATATCGTCGTAGCCCTCAACACAAGAAGCTTTGGGAGGTGGTCCACCACCGTGGTACGGCGTCACCCGGATTTAGTCGTGGCGTCTTGAAATACGTGATCTGCGATGGTGTGCTCTTTTCGAATATACGTTCGTGTAACACTGGATAGAGGCGAAGGGTGTTCTGGATGCAGCTTAGACCGTATCCCCGCATCTTGTAGTACACCTGGAACCTCATTTCCGTGAACCAGAGGTTGATCTATTCCCGTAAGCGGCATCAGGTGAATAGAAATTCGCAAGCTGGAGATCCACGTCTGACACGCATACGTCCCACGCACTCAGGCCTCTGGCCTAGAGTAGTCTCTCTCTTTCCCCTGATCTAAACAGCTGTTGCCGTGCCCTGGATTCGTGGGAAAGTCTTCAGGGGAGATGAGGGAGCCAGTAACAGGCGGACCACTGTTCCCCCCTGCTGTCCTTAGAGGGTCTCTGTCGTCGTGCGGAGTTGAGCTATCTTAGCCCGTACACCAGTAGCGCCACACCCACGACAATCACATGGCTGCCACGCAGGCGGTAAACTTTGACGACTGTTTGCTGCTACCACGCCGTAGATGACTTGGATGGGGCGCGGTTGGACAGTAGCTCGGACAACATGCTCTGCATTGGCTCCAACACATCGAAATAGCACTGCCGGCACGCGAAGTGGTCAAATGGGACGACTGGGCGTCATGCAAGTCAAAGGACTGGAAAGAGGCGCGAGCCGGAGGGTGTGGTCAGGAGGGTGAACGTGGTCAGAAAGCGGGGGCGTCATGTTGCATCGATCGCCATCTGTGGGGTAATAGCTCGCGGCCAGGCGTTAACCTCGGTCCCCCCCTCGGCCTCCGTCCTCGCGAGGCTGTGGACACGCATGCAAACTGAGTGCATGTTGCCCAAAGTCGACAGAAACGGCCTGCACTATGCCGACCAGCATTGCAAAAGTCAACACACTTGCGTGCCTTGATTCCCATTACGCGACGTGTATACGGAGCCACGGAGAATACGTCGAGCAGACCACGACCTGCAGGTGAAAATTTTCTTCCTCGTGCGTGCCAATGCGAGGCTGCGGCCAGCAGGAACCCGTGCGGAAATCGTCGTCGGCGGTTGCGCGTCGCGGGGTCGGTTTGCGGAAAAGGGGAATGCCTCATGTAAGAAGAACGATGCCTCGCCTCGCTGTTGAGGCTTGACTGCGCTTGACTACGCTTGACTGTGCTCTGTGCACCAGTTGCCACAGGCGTTGGCGTGGGGGACAGGGCGGCCTCCACCGTGCATCAGGAACCGCAACACAACGATCCAAGCAGTGCCCTTCTCGCGCCGGTAAGCCTGGGAGTTGGAAGCAAAAAGCAACAACAGCCTGGAGCTTTTCCACGCCTTCGGGACGCACTCTCCTGACTATACTGACTGCCGACCAACTCCTTCGGTACCCTCCCACGGTCCCAACTACTTGTAACGACCTTCTGTTTTCGCCTTGGAGCTCCCCTAGTATATCTCGGCGCGGGCAAAGCGGCGATTGAGTTCGCGAACGTAATGGCGACGATGAACCATGGAAATGCGCGGCCAACCCCTCGCCTCAGGGGCAAAGACGTGATGTCGAGAGAATCGACGTGCAATTCACGGTGGCTATGGCCGGTCGTGGCCCCATCAACGCCACCGAGAATGACAAGGCGTGGGGGTCCATCCACACATATGGGGCGTCGTCATGCCCCGTCTCTCTGCGCCGTGGCAGCAGCCCGAACGTGTCCGTCAACGGCCTCGATTCATGCCTGACCATGGGCTCTGCGGCGCTGCGATATTGATGACTGCTGCTGAGGCTGCTTGCGCGCTGATGCTGGACGGCCTTGTGACGAGACACCCCGGCCAGCCGCTTGTCAACGACTGCCACGTCTTGCATCCTCTTGGGACGCTCATGTCTCTGGCCTCCGCAATGGCGACTGCCTGTCGTGAATGGCCGCAGCAAATTCACGGCCGCCACGACCGGCCACCACGGTCGATGGCGGTCGGGTCCACGGTCGTGGTTGTGATATCAGATGATGCGAGGAGACCGCCGCTCGACTCCCCACCCCCACGCTAGCATTCCCCGAACGGCCTGCCCCAACGCTCTCTTGCGAGCCCGCCAACCCTTCGCATGGGTGAGACGAGCGGTGGCCATGATCGCCCTATCAGCGGCCTGCAGGAGATCGTCGCCAGGCGTCCCTCCCCTGCTCTCTGCTCCGGCCAAGATCCGACCGCGAAAGGCTCTCGCATCCTGTCCAGCTGCCCACCGCCAGTGTGAAGGCAAAAAGCAAACGCCGACGAGACCATGCACGCCTCGTTGATTGGCGGACACCCTGGAAGCCGTGCCTGACACCGGCAGCGTTCAAACGAGCGCCTCGACAGTCACCGCCCCTTTGCACACCAGCGATGCCTGCTCAGTCCTGGTCCTTCACGCGTGGTGCGTACTCTGTGCACGCCTTGTTTGCCCTCCCGCGATTCCAATCCTCCTTGACCAAGCCGTCAGCCGGACCCCCACACTTGCCAAAGGCTCAGACCATGTCACCATGGCCAGAGAGCTTCTCTGGCGTGAACTATTTAAGTACCAGATCTATCCGCGTACTATGCTCGGTAGGTAACGAAAACCATCACTGACGTTTCTGTACCGTTGGCGTATCGTTGTTGTTCCGTTTGGATCATTATTGTTTGTCACCTCTCTCCGCTTTCTGCACCGTCTTCGTTAGTATAAAAGCCAATCCGGTTCCCGCCGAATATTTCACTATGGCACCTCACAACGACGCACCGTCTCCTGCACATAGCTTCACCACTGGCTCTGGCTTCTCTCTTCATCAGGCCGTACAATCTCCTTATACCATGAGCCACTACAACGACTCTTTCGAAACCAGCTCTGTCGAATCCGCCGATGTGGGCCTACGCCGATCCTTGGTTCCGGGCATCTACGTTCCAACTGTAGCATTCTTCGATCCATTGAATGACAATGTTGACGTGGAGACGACAGCTAGCCATGCTGTCCGCCTGGCAAAGGCAGGCGTCGCTGGCATAACCACTCAAGGATCCAACGGCGAAGCAGTCCATCTGTCTCATAAGGAACGCAATCTGATCACCAGCACCACTCGCAAGGCTCTTGACGCGGCCGGATTTGGATACATGCCTGTCATTGTCGGGTGTGGAGCCCAGTCGACTAGGGAAACCATCGAGCTCTGTGAAGAAGCAGCCTCCGCTGGCGGAGACTACGCATTGGTGCTGCCGCCTGCATACTACCAGGGTCTCTTCTCGAAAGATACCGTCATCAGTTTCTTCCAGGACGTAGCTACCGCATCTCCTATTCCTATCCTCATCTACAATTACCCTGGTGCCGTGTCCGGGATGGATCTGAACTCGGATGCCATTATCGAACTGTCAAAGTACCCAAACATCGTTGGCTGCAAGCTGACCTGTGGCAACACTGGTAAACTGAACCGCATTGCGGCCGCTACGCGTGCTGCAACCGTCTCCGATCCCGGCTCCGGCTTCATGTGCATGGGTGGGTCTGTTGACTTCACCTTGCAGACCTTGATTGGTGGAGGATCAGGAATTATCGGTGGCATGGCGAACATCGCCCCCAAGGCGTGCGTCAAGCTGGTTGAGCTGTTCGAGACAGGCCAGTATGCAGAGGCACGCAAGCTGCAAGCCGTCGTGGCTCGCGGCGACTGGGCAGCCATCCAAGGCGGCATCATTGGCACGAAAGCCGCCCTCATGGCCCATTTCAATTATGGAGGATATGCACGCAAACCACTCCCAAGGCCGACCAAAGAAGAGACCCGCCGATGGTGCGATGCATTCGAAGAACTGGTCAGGGTGGAGAGCTCTCTATGAGTGTTAGCTGCGTGACCTTTTAACTACCTCTCCCGGTGGACGTGTCATTACTCAGGATACTGGACCTTTACGCATTCCTGTGCCGCATTTCAAACCATTGAGACGCATATTATGACTTATTTCGCCGCCTTCGACGCATTTCTGCGTGTTCGAAACACGATACAGCATCTTCACCGGCGTTTTAGCGCTTGCGCATAATCTCTGTGGCGTTAACTCTGGTTACTTAAGTATCGAACCTCACTCTGGTGCCTCCTTGGGTGTTTATGTTGCAAGACGGTTGTCTAAAAGCAAGCAACTTCCCAAGAGATGTTTCACCGGCCGTTCCGCTATCTTGTGCTACTTAGTTGCATTTTCCTTGATCGAATTTTCGGACGGCTCAAACCCTGGCGCTGTACATATCTGCTTTTTTGTTCCGGTATTGGGTGGGTGGTTGTTTGCTGTTTCAAAATGTTTTCGAGTCCATGGAGTACTATCAAGATTGTGTGCTTCCTCCGCCAGAATAAGTCCAACCCCGAGTCGCTGTAATCCAATCAGAGCTCAACCAAAACGTTCCTCAAACCATCATAGTGAACTCGTGATGCTGGTGAAGTTGTCGTTGACTAGGTTACCTGTGTCCGGACCAATAAGATCCTGTACATATGAAAATGGCCCGAATCAGTGTGAGATATTAGCGCAGCAACATGAACCAAGCTACTGTCGTTCGGCGAAGCTCTTTGCTTATCGTGGCTCTGCCTCCAAAAAGCGCGCAGGAACCAATTGCCCGAATGCCCCAATCTGCGTTGGCGCGCACGTGTGTACGGCACAGCTAGAGCCAATGCTATCTGTGGTGACGCCCTTTGCCTGCGGCTCCATGACGACTGTGCCAACTTTGTCTGCCGCAGCCGGCTGTTTTCTCCTTGTGGCTATATCGTCACGCGGAAGAGCCGGCGGAACGAGAGTGCCCACCATAGGTGTTGAGTCCGCTGGCTCAGCTCCAAATGTTCGTGCAGTCGGTCGCTCCGGGATCCCTAGGGATATTCTGCCCTACGCAAAAGACGGTAGCACGGTCCAATCGCCAGCCGAGATATTATCGATATCTGATGCGCTCAGCCGCGCAGGTGTCTTTTTGGTTGCCCTAAGCCTGAGTCCAGAGTCCATCCGAAGCCACAGCGCGCCCAATCGGAGCGCATAGGATTGCAGATGCAGAGCTGTCACTTGCTTCTTTTCCTGCCGAAAGAATATACGTACCTTTTACCAGGGTACGTATTCTCAGTCATCACTTCTATCAGCCAGCCTGACCGCCTCTCCTAGGCTAGTGGCTGGTTCTGCGGTAGTATTAACGGCTCAGCGTGGGATTCATAGGGCTGACGGCTCTACAAGGTGTCTCCTAGACAAAAAGCGTGTGCTGAGAGTGGGTACGAAGCATGGAAGCATAGGATGTCATCAAAGCGTGATTAAAACACCGCTGTAGTCTCGGAAACGGCTAGACGTTCGACCATCTTCATATTCCCGCATACATCCCACGCTGCTGTTCACCGGCTTTCCAGAGGTAAGCCTTGCTGCCTCTTTCCAAGCCGTTATCGGAAACTGCATGCATCAATGTGCTGTCGGGCTTCGGAGAAGAGCGGAGTGGAGCCTTATGTAGACCTCGGACATTGACACGATTCCATGCCGTATTGCTGAGTATAACCTTGGGCTTCAAGAGGTGCAAACGGTCGACGAGACAAGCTAAAATCACCCAGGCGTCATGCTGAGATAATTTGTAGGACGTCGATGACAAAAAGTGGGCGGCGAAGAGCGGAATCCTAGAGCTCTAGGTACGGACTTCTCGCTGCGTGAAGCGGATAGATGCATAACACATTGGGCTGGAACAGCCTTGCGGATGCAGCTCCCTGTACGAGTGCGTTGTGTGAAAGACTGAGGGATTGTTTCGAGGGCGCACCCACTAGCCATTCGCATGAAGGGCTTGCGCCATATTGTCCAGATTGTGCATTCGAATGAATAGACCCGCGTCTGGAGGGCATGCTTGGCCCCTAGTTAAATAAGGCGGTGAGTACTATCGATGGCTAAAAAGCAAACACGCCGCAATCCCTGCCGCCAGTACCCAGCTTGACACGCGAGAAATGATGTCGCACGCATGAGAGAGCATACAGTTGATGGTTAGAATCACGTCGAAGTAGCTGTTAGGAATATCCGTGTAAATGTCCTTTGCTCTTTGCATAATCATACTCCTATCTCGCTACTGGTAACACCGTGCTAAACACCACTGCCGGTAGGTCTAAACAGCTGAATAAGATCGAAAGTTAGCTTCAGATGCCATCTTAGTCCGAGAAGAACAGCAGCTTGGATTGGTACTATCATTATTCCCGATCAAGGCAGGACACGGAAATGTTGAAAGTGAGAGATAACTCAATGTACCGAAGGAGACCTACAGCTATTAGATGATATGTACTAAGAAGAGCGTTGTTTGATTTGCTTACCCGTAACGTTGCTTCTGATGGTAATCTGCTAACCTCAGCTCTTCTAGAGAATGCAGCTGGTAGGGCGCCTGGAAAGTGATAGTCTGACATTGCTCCTTGCCTCCCCCATAATCACCCGATTTTTCGTAGGCTTCAAACGGATATATGGCGGTGCCATTCGTTGGTAAAATTGGTGTCGGATTTGGTTCTTTGCTGGACGTTAGCAATCGTGTCGCTGGCGAGAAGCTTAATCTCATACCGGAGTGAAGACACACCAGCATTCGAAAGCCCGTATGCAGACATTTATAAGCGCTCATCTCATACCTTTGTTGGCTTGCGACTTCGGTCCCGGTGTGGAACTATTAGGTGTGCCAAAAGTGTCCGTTGGTTGAGAACCCTCTCCACTGATAGCCTGACTGATTCCACTCTTCACCCCAAAAAGACCGTCACCAGTCGAACCGCCAGTGCTGGACTTCGTATCTGATCTGGGCACGATGGGTGTGGTCGAAGAAGACGCTCCGGAATGCGCGATTGGGCTTCCTCTGGCGGCTGTCAAGTATTGATTAAACATAGACGTAGTATCTGACCTGGGTACGATGGGTGTGGTCGAAGAAGGCGCTTCGGAATGCGCGATTGGGCTTCCACTGGCGGCTGTCAAGTATTGATAAAACATAGACGTAGTATCTGACCTGGGTACGATTGGTGTGGTAGAAGACGCTCCAGAATGCGCAATTGGGCTTCCACTGGCGGCTGTAAACATAGACGGAGAGGGAGACTTCGGAGCACCGAATGGCGAGTTTGACGGTGATTTGGCGGAATTACTGCTGCCTAGGAAATGAGAGGGAAATTTTGGAGCACCGAATGAGGAGGTTGACGAGGATGGGGCTGGGTTACGGAGGTTTGAGAAAAGAGAAGTAGATTGGTTGCTTGAAGTACTGAGGTTTGGGAATAGAGGTTTGGTGATATCACTTGAAGTACTTAGATTTGAGAATAACGAGGCGATGGTTTTACTCGATCCGGTTTGGGAAACATTGGAGTTATCGCCCAATGTAGAAGCGGAGCCTTGTGCGCTTCGTCCTGCGACTGGGGCCGATGAGAAAGTCACCGGAGTACCTGAGATTTCTTGCGCGGGACCGGTCGCTCGTCTGCTCCCTCTTGTACCTGATATTTGGTCAGCAAAAAGAAACTGATGAAGTATGAAGATGTGTTACCAGGTTGAATCTGTTTGATCGTTTTGAGACCTTTCTGCAGAACATCCACCCGCTCCGTGAGTGCTTTCCTCTCAGTAAGAGTATCCTGGGATTCAGATGTGATGAGTTCTAGCTTCTCGTCGGTCATGTCTCTGATCGTGCTGGATGCTAAGACTTTCGGCAGGCCAGCGAGCAAGCATTGTTCCACGGCGAGAGAAGCGATATTATTGATGAAGAGCAAGATTGTCGTCTTGGAAAGGTTATTCAAATGCTTATGGACAGATAGGAGACCATACCTCATAATAAGCTTGCATGCATTCGAGTGCTTCGTGAGATCCATACTTATCGCCAACAAGCGGATCAGTCAAGGACATCTTGTGCAATATCTCATCGACAGACGGTACTGACTTGTTAGCATCGAGGTTGGTCACTTCTTTACGCATAACCTCAACGGCTGATCTAGCCGCTCGTTTTTCCTTCGATGACCACAACTTTCGCACAAATTGAGGATCGATGTTGATAGGATCGTTGTCTCGATGTGGCGTCAATAATTCTTCCAATTTGGCATTGAGGCCCTCGCGCCGGGTATCCATAGCGGGGTTGATAACGTGGATAAGTAGTTGGTTGCACGTCCTTTCGTCTGTCAAGTGACTAAGTAACAATTCCAGAAAATCTTTAACGGCGCCCCAGACTGTTTGCAGGTGCGTAGACGCGATATTTTCCCATGGCTCACACTGCTGCCGGAAGAGTGAACCTACAAGAGTAGGATTGGCAATACCTGGAAGCTCCTTTGCCCTCTCTTGATATGCCAATGCGTCCACATGATCCTTGAGAAAAGCAGACTTCGCAATGACATTGTTGATTTTGGGGTCATCTGAACTGGCTACCGAGATTTCCGAATCCTCGACTACGAGCCACTTGTGTCCTTCCTCGAGCATTGTAGTTGCAAACTTGTCATTCAAGTTTCTGATGTTCGCTCTCAGCCGCTTCTCTAGACCTTCAGGCGAGAAAGGGTTGCCGAAGAAAGACCTGCGATGATATCTACCATCGAGAGCGTCCTTAGTGAGTTCAACGAAGCTATCACTAATGTCGAAAAGGTACTCTTGTTGATCCTTGGTTGTCGTCCGAGCTTCTCCGAGCTTATTCAATGCGTATCGGCTTTGTGTGAGGTCAAGATCAAGTTTTTGTATAATTGAGGGTAGGCTCGAGGTAATATGATCCAAGAGCATCTTGCTTAGCTTCTCTCGCAAACTGTTGACTCCAAGACCAACTTCTCGTCGTGGTAACGAACTCCAATTACTTTCTTCAAAAAACTCCCTCTCTTTTGTATCTCTGTCCTCAAAAGAGCAAGTTTGCTCGGCATAACTTCGATTGCGAACGACGTGCCAACCGTATCTGAACTTGTCTGGGTTTGTTCGTGCATGGTCTATGTACTCTTGCTCCTTCTCAGATCCAGATGGCAGTTCGTCAGGTTTTGTGATGATCCCGAGAGTCCTATCACCGTCAGATACCAGACCTTTGATGTGACGCAGTACAATCTGATTGTTGATGTCGTTATGGGCAGAAACAATTGCTAGAATGATACTGTTGCTCTGTGCCATGTAGCGCCGAACCATATTTTCCACGAGCAATACATCGCCATCACCAGAAGACGAGCTTCTGTAGTGGATAAGTCCGGGGAGGTCGACAATCGTAAGTGGTGCAAGTTGGGGGCCGACAATCTCCACCTCCAAGACGTCTTCGAAGAAAGCATTCGCGTTGTTCTTCGCTCCAGTGCTCAGACACTCACGGGCGGCGGTGATCAGTTCCGGAAACTTCTCTGCTGATTCAAAAGAGGCTTGGAACCTAGCCAATCGCTCTTTTTCTTCAACAGTGCGAGAGGCGGCGGCTTTGATGCGACAACTGATTTGCGATCTCGGTTCCCTGCGGAGACGAAGCTCTGTCGGAAATGTGGTGCACACACTGCTCTTTGTCGGAAACCGTACTCGTGTAAGTGCCTCTAGAACTGAGCTTTTACCCGACGATTGATCGCCGCATACAATCAATTGGGGGAGTCCAGCTTCACCTAATAATTTACCAACACCTTGGGATCTCAGATCATCGATGACATCGAGTAATTTGTTTTCGTTATCAGAGAGGAGATGATGGAGAGTTGTCCCTTCTAAAGCGCCGGTTGGTTCTGTCATAGTGTGCTCAGGTTGGAAGCGGGACAAAGCAGTCGGGTTGAAGAACGGTGGACGGTGTTATAGTATACGAGGTGATCAGAGGAAGACAGAAAAAAAATTCCTTGGTCAGTCTAGCAGTCTAGCAGCTGGTCTTCCCCCTTAATATTCTGGGATCGCCATGCTGTGCCACACGAAAGAAGTTCGTTCAGCTCCGGCGGGACGGACTAGGAAAGTGAATATCTCCAGCGCTTCCGAGTCAGAACCCACGCGGGAGGGTGTCACACTGCATAGTCGCAGCGCTACAATGCAGCAGTGCATGTAGGTACTTCGTATGTAGCTTCAAGCGGGATCCAACCTGCTAGTCCTCTGCGGAGAAGGATGCACGTGGCTGAAACGTAAATACGAGATCCAGCGCGTCGACCCAGGCGGCACGCACGGTCGAACACGAGGTCCTTGTCCTTCTGTAGGTGTGGGGGCGTAACCCGCGATGCTGGGCTCTGGCGTACAGTCGTTCGTGTAATCTTTTAGGACAAGGGAAGCTCCACACAATTCTTGGTCAAGCGCTTCTCCCGTAGGGGTATCAATATTTTGATTTGAGGGAAGCTCCACCCGTTTCATAACTCTCACAGAACAAGCAGAGAGCAAAACGTATCAAGACGGCGAAACATTTTGAGTTGTGTAACGCGTCGTGGAAGTGCGCGACGCTGTTTTCCAGATGGTTAGACGCGCAGCAGAAGGAGCACGCGATGGCAGTGGCTTACCTTCCACCGCAGATACACAGCTGTGGCCAAAAGGTATCTGATAAAAAGGGGTTTGGTTCGGCGTGAGTAGATCAAAAGCAGATGGGATGGTGGTGGTGAGGATAGAGAATGGTTTCCACCTGGGCACCTGCATCCATGGTCGCCCGCTTTATGTACCATGCAGGTCGGGCTTGTGCCCCACTCAAGCTCGTGCTCTACCAAACAACATGCTTACTACTACAAAGATGCAGTTATTGCAACAGCAGTACAAGCTATTATCGCAAGATTTATTGTTTTTATTACTCTGTAGAAGCGTACGAATAAGTTTTACTATCTAAGTTTTCGCGAGAGAGTGATCGCGCGGCCCCGAAAGCTGACTTTGGGTGGAGGTGCTAGTGCAGCTTCTAGAGACGACGGACGAGCTGCAGCACCGCCCTTGGCTCGTTTTAGCTTGCACTTTGCTAGAGGTGCTTCTAAAGCTTTACGCTTGCTTCTATAAGAAATTATAAAGGCCTGCTTAGTGTTTTAAGTAGCTTTTCTGGCCTCTTGAGCAGCTACCTGTTCTGCCTTCATCCGATCTCGCACCTCCTTGGCTCTCTCTCTCGCAACACGACGCTTTTCTTTCTCTTGCTCCTTAAAGAGCTTGGCAGCAGCTTAAAGCTCCTTTCTGTTTAACTTTGCTAGCTTCTTCTGCTCTTTTTGGTGTTGCTTTTTTGCTTTACGCTTACGTGCTCGCTCGAACTTAGAGGGCAACTAGAAAGTAGCACTACCGTGGTACTTCTCTTCACGCTGCAAATCGAGAGGTTTGCCAGCGTTCTTGCGCTGCTTTTTGGCAGTAAAAGTATCTCTTAGGCCGCTGTTCTTATAGTGTAGTACCTCGTTTTGAACCTAAAGTTAGTGTAGCGTTTAGGAGAGCTTTTGCGAGGTTTCTGCTAAAGTATCCTTTACTGCAGCACGTATAAAACGATCTATCTACTTCTAGTCTTTAAGAAAGAGGGCTAAAGGCTGTGCTTTACTCTTATCATTGTTCTGTTTGCAGAAACGCTTGAGTACAACGTTAGCTTTTATAGAGGCAATACTAGTAGCTTTAAACGCTTCAAGGACTAGTTTTGTCGTAAACGTAAACTCCTAGGCACTCTAGAACAGCAGGAAAAAGTCTCTTTTCTAGACAGCCAGCAACTTTTGCGTTTTAAAAAAGTAATTAGTAAGCTTAGCAAAGTAGTTGCTGCTAAGAGGTTTGAAGCAAACCACGTCAAGAGGCTGCAGCGTATAGGTCGAGTAAAGAAGAAACATAGCTAGCAGTATTCTGTAAGCCTCGCAGTATTCGATAAAGTCTATTAAAAAGTAGCTGCCGTAGCTGTTGAGTATAAGAAAACGCTAATCTCGGCTGAAACGTGCTTTCTGCTTCGTTTTACAGTTAAAAACCTGCTCTAACTAGGCTAATCTGATGTTATTATTCGTCTATCCTATTGGTAAGGAGCTTACAAACACGCCGTGCTTTTCTGCTTTAATTTGAGCTACTCATGAAGCTTGAAGTGTGCAGTTAGCTAACGAGTATATAAGAGCCGGCAACAAAACACTTTTATCTGCTCTAATAGTTGCTACGACTGTTACCTACTTTTGAGAGCTATCTTGAAGCGCCGCTTAGACTTTCTTTTGCTCTTATTAAAGCTAACTAAACACTTGTTTTGAGCGTCCTGTAACGCCAATTATAAAGCTTTTTTCATCTATATTGTAGGTATTACAAGGCTTTACTTTAAACTAAACAATTTTGTAATGTAAAAAGTTAAAGTACAACTCGTACTTGCGTCGTAAGTTAGCCTAGTAGCGTACAACGTCTATGCTAGCGCTTTATTTAGAGATAAAATAGTCGCGGTTGCAGTTGATAAAGCGCGTAACCTAGCCATTGCCAACGTGTTGTTTTGATATATTCGACGCAAAATTTCGTATCATCGCTCTCGTAGGAGGTAGCTTACGAGCCGTTAGCTCTCCAATATACTGTACGAGTCTTTTCTCTTGTTGTGAGCTGAGTATTTGTTGCGAGGCGTACCTGGCTGCCTGAGGGCCTGTCTGGCCCGTCCACCTCCGCCGCAGCGTTGAGTACTCGACACCATGTTTTTTCGCGATACCCCGGATACTGAAATCTTCGTCTTGTTCGTGCGATTTCAAATCTGCAATCGCCTTATCAATCGGTGCCATAGTTGTTGAGTTATCATGTGCTGAAGAAGATAGGATGGGTGTGTTGTTTTGGTGAGGGTGGGGCACGAGCCCGAGTGGGGCACAAGCCCGACCTGCATGGTACTGGATCAAGACTAGTGCGTGTCCTGGATGCGACTTCCGTCTTTGTACGTTTGGTTCAGCGCCATCCGTGAATGTTCCAAGGTCGTCATTGTTAGTCATTGCCTTGAACAATACGTGGAAGTTCCTGTTGCTATGCATGGGGTGCTCAGGTGTAGTTAGTTGGTAAGATCCAGTACACCAAATCAATGCCATAGAAGAGGGCCATCACGATTGAATCGGGAATTTTTTTTATCGCTGATTTATTCAAATGCATGCCTTAAAGGCCTTGAGAACATTGGACATGTGCCGTCGTAAAGACAGCAGCATCCACCGTGCAAATCGCACTTGACAAATTTTTTCAACCCACACCATAGAGGAAACTCAACACTCCAGATACCGCAGTCTTTCCAGCAAGGTACAAGTTGTCGTACTGCACCATTACCTACCCATTATGCGCCGCCTTTTACGACAATAGTCCCTTGCGATCCATACTGCGGCCACTCACACTTATGTTTCATGAGCCTCGTAGATCCACACAGCCTCACGGTCTTCTTCGTCGAGGTGGTCAAAGAACCTCAACAGTTCAGTAGTCGGCTCCTCCATGTCCCGTGAGTGATCCCATAGCGTGCTGTCGACTCTTACATAGAGCCCCTCGTGTTCTAGTTCTTTCACAACATTCAGTAATTCGACAATCTTGTCCTGATCCATGTAGACCCTCGTATCTATGCCATACCAGCTGAGCGACGGCAGCAGTCCTGAAGACACACCGTTTTTGAGAGAAACAAACGTCGACCTAATCCATGGTAGGGAAATTGCTCCGGGTCCAAGGTGTAGCCTGCGCACACTAGAAGGGAGGCGGTCCACCAGGTCGTAGAAGCCATCGCCTGAATCGCCGAATGCCCCGATAGGCAATTCAATCTGCTTGAGCTGCGAAAACTCATGAAAAGAGCCTAGGAAGCCACAGTTAGGACCATCGGGAAGCGCGTGCTCGAGATTCCAGGATTTTGGCTCATAGATGATCTTCAACTCCTCGAGAGATTTCTTGTGCTTCTGAAGTGCATTGTCGAGGACTGTCCAGGAGTGCTTGGCCCAAATAGCTTTGTTGGTGTCCTCCGGGTCAGAGAATGGTTCGTATTCAGCCTCGCTATACTCAAAGACAAGTCGCTTCAGCCCTTTGCAAGACGATAAGAGCTGATCCACGACAAGGCTACCAAAGAAGCATCCTGTTAAGAACATCTCCTCGATATTCGATTCCGCGTGCCCGCATTGCCAATCCACCACCTCAAGCGGCTCCACACCATGTTTAAGCTGTAGAGTTCGTAGAGACGGGAGGCGTAGAGCTGGCGAGAGCGTCGAAAGCCTCATATTTCCGCATGCCATTGTGATCTTCAGAGAGCGGAGATGCTGGAACGCTGGAAACGGTCCACTAGATGTGCCCTGAGCAGCCATCGCGAGGAGCTCGATCCAACCGATGTCTGGCTCGACATAGGCCCCTTCTTCTTTACGGGTTTTGTCATTGATTGATAGTTTCCGGATGTTGGGAGTGTGTAGCAGGGCCATGTCGAGGGAGTTGGCCCAGAAACGATCCATTTGTATCAACCTTGTGGCCCATCTCGCGTGATGAACTGCTGGGAGCTTGACGTTTTCAAAGGCTCGCCAGAGTCCTTCCGTCGCTTGCCCCATCCAGTTACCCTCGGAGTCAGGGTTGCCTGGTTGAACCGTCGGATCTGAGGGGTTACACAGGTCATATTGCACGGCTACGTTCTTGACATGCAATCCAAGCCTTGGATTCTCCATGATTTGTCCGACGAACTGATTCTTTTCATTCAAGTGTATGTCCATTGTACTGTATAGAATCTCGTTGGCAATACGGTTGTAGCGTTTGTTAACCCGGCTGACATTGCAGAGATCGTCAAAGGTGAGCTCACTCTCGCCGAAGATGTGAAGGATCAGCTCTTCGGGAACGCGACTTAGAAAGTCCGACCCAGGCTGGCGAGTAGCAAAAGTTCGAGAGTGTGGTGGATGCGCTCTCGGCGACCCTGTGGAGACCCAATCTGCTTGCTCAGCTTTTGTCGGTGGCGGAAGGCGGACTAGATTGCCGGAGCTCTGGCTCAGTGGGAGACGTTTTGCGGGGTTGAAGACATCGACAGATGCCCTTCTCTTGGTGGACATTGCGCGCGGATACCTACAGGCAACGAAGCTGTATAATACACAGAAGTGACGAGGAGGGTTGACGAGGGGAGGCGATAGCACAAGCTCGCTGGTGTATGTATACAGATTAGTTTTGAACGGACACAGGGTAGAGAAGTGGTGGTGCGGCGGAGGTGAGGTGGTTTATGTAGTTGAAGGTAAAGTGGTTTGTGTGGGTAAAGGTGAGAGGTACCAAAAAGCGCGTCCAGATACGTGACACGGCTAACCGCATTCGGTGTGCGCAAGTAAATCGAGGGTGCGATTTTCCGCCTTCACCTGATGCCAAAAGTTTCGTGCTTACCGAGGCGCGAGATTGGAAATGTGTGTCAGCACCCGTTGCAAGGGACCCGTGGACAACCCTTGTTACTGTTCAGCTTGAAGTGCCCAATAAGCCAAAATTTACTCGGTGCGTCTCTGAAAGGCATTGCGAGTCCGGGCTGCGAGATGCTGAGCTTGTGTGAAAGGAATTGACTTTTCACTTGGAATGGAGCATGATACTGAGGAGGCAGATTGCTGTTCACTCGCCTGACCACAACTGTACTTCTCACGAATGTCGGTTGTATGCGGCCTTTTCAAACAATGATATGGATTTGTAAAAGTCTCGAAAACCTCGAAGCCTTTTAAACGCCTTTTACGCCAACTGAATCATGAGGGATTTATGAAAGAAAATCAGTACCCTGTCCAGGCTTCGTTTATGTACGGGAACGCACTCCTTACCATAGACCTCCATCGGAAAACAAGTGCATTCGTAACGCGTTGCACACTTGACCGCTGTTTTTAGACAGCATATTGTTTTGACAGTGCTAGCTGGAGCTCGCCACATACGGGCCATCTCTGCAGCTAACGGTTGGTAGTCTATATCACGTAGCTTGAGTTCAGCTTCGTTCGCCCGCAACACCAGTCGATCCATAGTTGTTCTCGGCAGCTCGGCCGGTAATGTCTTGCCAAGTGGCACCGAACCTCCGTCCGGTACTGGCCAGCAGACCCTCTTCTTCATCCTCCTCTAGATCGCGATCGATTTGCTCTTGGTCCAGCTTCGGTGTCCTGAATAGTGTCGTCAAGAACACGATCAAATACACGCCCAGAAATGCGAATTGAGCCCAGAATAAGACAACGCCAAAGAACGGGAAATTGATGGTGACGCGATTGATGAAAGTGCTAAGTACAGTTGGCGTGCATACGTCTTTCGCGACTGGATTGTCGGCAAGTTCGGTACAAGGTTTTATCTTACTGTGATCCTGTGAGCAGTCGGGTTGGTCTCCTGGGTGGCGCGCTGCGCGATCGCAAAATGTTTGAGGTCCGAATGTCGCATACTGAGGAGCAACCACCATAGCGATCGAGTAGTTGAGTGCTAGAACGATTAATGTGAGCATTACGGTCGCCATGAGAAGGGCCTGGGGAGAACTGCGGCTTTTGCGGATCTTGAAGAGAGTGATCCAGAGGAACCGAATGCCGACTGTCGCAATCCCGACCACGGATGCAGAGAAGAAATAGAGCACGAGGAGAAGGAACAGGACGTAGTCAATGGGAAAGATCTTGGAAGACTTGACAAAAATCCAGTTCAGCGGCTGGAAGATGTTGATATGCCCCAGGATGTATCCGCAGTGCGCCTTGCAGATGGAGTTCTTGGCCTTGTCGATGCCGGTGATGAGCATACTGACAAATATGAACAAAGACAGGACCATCAAGATTAGACCACCTAGGAGTTTGAGGGGCCGGAATACTGCTTCGACCTTGATCCAAGCCTTGATAAGCCAATGTCGATCCTCGCCGCTGGACTCAGCAGCAAGACGTTCTCGGCGGATGAGAGTCCGTTCTTCACGAACGAGGGACTCCAACTCACGTCGGTCCCTCGTGTCGAGGCCTCCGTCACGTCCTGCGTTCCGACCTTCGAGTTGTCTTTGACGCTCGCGGTTCCGTTCGAGCTCCGAGGCAGTGTTCGCGGCTAGACTAGGAGCGGAAATAGATGGCGCAGACTTGATGAGGGCTACCGGGAGTAGTGCAAGCCCAGCACCGGTGTAGACGACGTAAATCAATGTGCCAATGGTGATGAGAAGACCGAGGGCAAAGGACAAGGCGCGTTCGCCGTCTGCTAGGGTCAGAAACAGGTACCCGGCTTGCTAGGGCATAATGTTGGTACTCACGGTTCTCTTCCAACAGATGCTTGAAGTAGTCGAGGTCCAGGCGTTTGTCGTCGTTTGCTTGTTTCGCAACGGGAACGAAGAAGCCGACGAGGAAGATGATGACTACGAAGAGAATGAAGGCAATGGTGTACTTGAGGGCTCCCCAGAATCTCTGGCCGAGCGTCTGCTCGCCGTGCTCGGCAGCATCCTCATCCTTTTCCTCGTACCAGAAGTAGGTGAAAGGGACCACAATCAGACACAGCAGGGCGTCAAGCGAGTACAGGGTGTAATATACTATCCTCAGAGTGTACACAATGCTGGCCACACGGTTCGGAGTGGCCCAGTCTTTCTTGCGGCCTTGGCTCGAGAGCGAGGTGGACGAGACGAGGGCAATGTCGACGGGCATGAGGAGCACCGTGGCCAGCAGGGCGCTGGTCGTGAAGATGCATACTGTGGTCACGGACGCGGCGCGGTCTCTCGGCGTCTGGTACAGGAAGACGAAGACGGAGGCTATGGCCAGCAGAATGGCAATGGCGACGGCGTAGGCGACCCAAATCAAGCTGGTTTGGATGAGCGCCATGGCGGGCGGCGGGGGAGCAAGGTGAGACTGATGGACGGGGTCGTTAGCGACTGAGCGTCCAGCATGAAGCGACCTGGGGATTGTTACCTTCGCACACTGCAGCTTCAGACAGCAGAAGGGAGGGCGAGCGGAGTGCAGCGACCAGGAATCAGGATTTGTCGTCGCGCGCCTGCCAAACACGGTCCCGACCGGATGACGAAACCAGCGGGCGGAGAAGGCGCGACGAGCCGTGGCGGTGTGGCCAGAGCTCCAGCGCCAAGCGATGCTAGCAGCGGGCTAGTGCCCAGGTGGGCTAGCGGGCTGCCTAGCGCTGCAGCTCGTTGAAGTCTGAACGCGTCCGCCCTGACACAGCTCAACACAGCTCAACACCAGCGTGGCTTCACTTGCAGCAATTGCCCGCCGCCGCCGCCGCCGCCCACCGCCGCCCGCTCCGCCGCCAGAACATGCAGAGCACGGCGACAGCTGCCATCGACCGCCCCAATGCAGTGCTACACTGAGCTCGTCCCGCCCACGGCCGTCAGCCACGCCCTCCACCTCCCGTTCCTCACCCCCCGCGCGCACAATCTGGTCGTCGCCAAGAACGCGCTGCTCCAGATCTTCGAGCTGCGGTCCACCGTCACCGAGGTAGCGTCGGGCGGCGATGGAGGCGCACGCAATGTGTCGGCCCTGCTGGACACCGAGGCGGCCGACGTGCCTCTGCAGCGCACCGAGAACACCGCCAAGCTGGTGCTGGTGGGCGAGTTCCCCGTGGCCGGCACCGTCATCTCGCTCGCGCGCGTCAAGGCACTCAACACGCGGTCGAAGGCGGAGGCATTGCTGCTGGCTTTTCGCGACGCGAAGCTGAGCTTGGTGGAGTGGGATCCGGAGACGTACAACCTCCATACAATATCAATACACTACTATGAGAACCCAGACTTGCCCGGGATTGCGCCTTGGTCTGCAGACCTGAAAGACAGCTACAATTTCTTGACGGCAGACCCCAGCAGCAGATGCGCTGCTCTCAAGTTTGGCGCCCATAATCTGGCCATCTTGCCCTTCAGACAACGCGGTCTGGTCGAGGATGACTATGACTCGGACCTAGATAGCCCCCGCGAGCAGCCATCGAGCACTGCCGTTGTCGGTGATGTTGACGGTGAAAGCCCGCACCAAACGCCCTACTCGTCGTCGTTCGTGTTGCCCCTAACTCACCTCGATCCTACTTTGACCCATCCCGTCCATCTCGCCTTCCTGTACGAGTACCGAGAGCCCACTTTTGGTGTCGTAGCGTCCTCGCGAGCAACAGCCCCGTCGCTGCTCGCCACACGAAAGGACATCCTGACGTATACTGTTTTCACCCTCGATCTGGAACAGAAGGCCTCCACTACGCTGCTCTCCGTACAGGGATTACCATACGACATTACACGAGTAGTTCCGCTGCCGCTTCCCATAGGTGGCGCACTGCTACTTGGCGGCAATGAGATAATCCACGTCGACCAGGGAGGGAAGACAAATGGCGTGGCCGTCAACGAATTTGCAAAGGCCTCTACCGCCTTTCCACTAAGCGATCAGTCCGACCTTGCCCTGCATCTCGAGGGCTGCACTGTAGAAACGCTCTCCCATGAGACGGGCGATATACTCGTGATCTTGAATGATGGCAAACTTCTCAATTTGACCTTCAGTATGGACGGGCGTACCGTGTCCGGTATGACTGTACAGCCAGTCGCGGCAGCTCAGGGCGGCCATATTCTGAAGTGTGCAGCATCATGCGCGGCCAACATGGGACGAGGCAGAATCTTCATTGGGAGCGAAGATGGCGAATCTGTACTGCTTGGATGGACGAGTAAATCTGGTCAGCTTGGTCGCAAGAAATCACAAGCAGATATATCTGCTGACAACGACGACTCATCGCTAGACGAAGACGAAGATATGGATGATCTGGATGACGATCTATACAACGACACTACTACTACTACTGTTAAGAAGGTCTCGGCAGTGGCTGCTGAGCCCAGCGCTCCTGGAGCCTACATATTCAGAACCCACGACGTTCTTCCAAGTCTAGCACCCATCAAGGATGTTGTAATACGCCCAGGGTTGGAGTCGGGGAATGATGTTTTCAGTCAATCTTTAACAGCAGGCGAAATAGTAGTATCCACAGGTCGGGGGAATGCAGGAGCAATCACTATGTTGAACCGTGAACTGAGGCCAACCAGGCTAGCACAATCCTCTTTAGCATCTTCAAGAGGCCTATGGGCCGTCCATGCAAGAAAACAGGCTCCGCAAGGATTAGTTGCCGAATTTGGACAAGATACGGAGGCGAATCTTGCCTCTGATGCAGAATATGATCAATATCTAGTCGTTTGCAAGGCAGACGAGACCGGAATCGAACACACGGTCGTCTACGAAGTTAGTGGCAATGAACTAGAGGAAACAACAAAGGGTGACTTTGAACGAGAAGAGGGCTCCACCTTAAGTGTGGGTGTTCTAGCCAAAGGCACCAAGGTTGTCCAAATAATGCGGAGCGAGGTGAGGACTTACGACTCAGGTAAGTGTCATGCTTAAACACGCTAGACACTTGCTAACACGATCACTCACAGAGCTGAACATGGATCAAATTATTCCCATGGAGGACGAGGATAGCGGAAACGAGCTGCAAGTCATCAACGCAAGCTTTGCGGACCCTTATCTGTTGATTCTGCGGGACGATTCCAGCGTCAAGATCCTGCAGGCAAGCGGAACCGGTGAGATAGAAGAGTTGGATTGTAGCGGCTTGACTTCTACTCAATGGCTTTCTGCCTCGCTCTTCCGGTCTTCGGCCCTTTCAGAAGTGTTCGCCTTCTTGTTAACACCGGAAGGAGGCCTGCATGTAGGTCAAACCAATATCATCCAAAAGCAAACGCTGACAGAACATAGGTCTTCTCACTATCAGATATGGCGAAGCCCAGTTACGTCGCCGAAGGCTTGAGCTTCTTGCCGCCACTTCTCACAGCCGACTATTATGCACGACGGAGCACGGCGAAAGCAGCCATTACAGAAATACTAGCGGCCGATATTGGTGACTCGACATCGAAATTTCCGCACTTGATAGTAAGTCATGTCTACCGGTTTCACAAACGCAGACTAACAGACCAGGTACGCACCTCGACCGACGATCTCGTTATCTACAAATCCTTCCACTATCCAGCGCGCGCAGTTTCCGATCCTTGGACTAAGAATCTGAGATGGGTCAAGCTTCCTCAGCCGCATCTTCCTAGATATTCTGAAGAGCCCGCTTTAGACGCTGAAGATGCCGGACGAGAGAGCACACTAGTCGCCATTGACGATCTGTCTGGATACAGTGTTGTGTTTCAGCGAGGCACTTCGCCGGCTTTTGTTCTAAGGGAATCTTCAAGTATACCACGCGTCATAGGGCTTCAGGGCAACGCTGTCAAAGGACTCACGCAATTCCACACCTCTGCATGTCAAAGAGGATTCGCCTATATTGACGTTGATGTGAGTATAACGCTCTTCGTGAGTTGATATGCTAATAAGTTTCTAGGATACGCTTCGCATCTCGCAATTGCCTGCTCAGACGCATTATGGCCATCTGGGGTGGGCTGCAAGGAGTTTTCCGATGAATTCAGAAATCCGCGCCTTTTCTTACCACCCAAGAGGGGTCTACGTGATGGGTACAAGTCAGATGGAAGACTTCATGCTACAAGACGACACATATCACTATGACTGGGTCAAAGAGGGTAAATGGAGAGTTTGATGCGTGTGACTTTGGCTAACGACTCTGTCAGATATTACTTTCACACCTCGAGTTGAACAAGGCATTCTGAAATTAGTAGACGAAAAGACGTGGACTGTTATTGACACGTAAGATCTTGTCCTAGAACCATATCTGTTACTTACAGCGTCACAGGCACATACTTGATCCGCAAGAAATCATTCTCTGTATCAAAACGCTGAACCTTGAAGTCTCCGAAACAACTCATCAGCGCAAAGCAGTCATTGCGGTCGGCACTTCCATCGTGAAAGGAGAAGACCTTGCGACTAAGGGTTGCATCCGCATCTTCGAAGTTATTACCGTTGTTCCTGAGCCTGATAGACCGGAGACCAACAAAAAATTGAGACTCATCGTGAAAGATGAAGTCAAGGGCGCTGTCTCCGCAATATCTGAACTCGGCACCCAAGGTTTCATGATCATGGCTCAGGGACAGAAGTGCATGGTCCGTGGTCTGAAAGAGGACGGCACTTTGTTGCCTGTCGCTTTCATGGACATGCAGTGCTATGTCACAGTTTTGAAATCGCTGCCTCAGACTGGTATGCTTCTTATGGGCGACGCCTTTAAGGGAGTCTGGTTTACAGGATATACGGTAGGCTCATTCCTAGTATATGCCTCGACTTGAAGACCCGTCTGACATAAACTAGGAAGAGCCTTATAAGATGATGCTTTTCGGCCGCAGCCGGAATAACTTGGAGGTCATGGACGCCGAGTTCCTGCCTCACGAAAAATTGCTGCATGTCATAGTCGCCGACGCCGACATGAACCTGCAAATCCTGCAGTATGATCCTGAAAGTCAGTCCGCACCAGCGTTACTCCTCCTATCTCTAGAACGCGCTTACTGACCCTACTTCTTGTACAGATCCCAAATCAATGGGCGGCCTCCGCCTCCTCCACAAATCCACCTTCCACACGGGCCACTACCCCGCATCCATGCACCTCCTGCGGTCGACGCTCCAAATGCCCTCGGCCTCCGACTTCCCCACGAATACCGACATGTCGCTCGACCCCACGCGCGACGACACCTCCCCTTCGGCCCCACAGCCCCTGCACCAGATCCTGCACACGTCGCAGTCCGGCACCCTGGCCCTCATCACGCCGCTCTCGGAATCCAGCTACCGCCGACTCTCGGGCCTCGCCACCTTCCTGGCTAACACCCTGGACTCGGCATGTGCATTGAATCCGAAGGCGTTCCGCGCCGTGGAGAGCGAGGTTGCGGGCGGCGGTGGCGTGTTGCGCGGCATGTTGGATGGCAATCTGTTGATGCGGTGGGGCGAGCTGGGCGAGCAGAGGAGGAGGGAGGGGTTGGGGAAGGTTGGGGGGGATGAGTGGCTGTTTTGGGGGGAGAGGGAGGTGTTGACTGGTTGGGGCGTGTTTGGGAAGAGGGCGTAGAGTTGAGCTGAGCTGCGAGAGGAGGAGGAAGAGGTGGTGGTTTGCAATGTAGAATGGCGTGCGTTGCGATATATGGCACTGGCGGTGCAGGGCGGTATCGCTCCGGTGTACGCTCTTAGTCGGCCCTTTTATTCAATTGCTTTAGAACATGGCTAAAAGTACACGAGATTCCAGCACTGGGTGAAAAAGACCGGAAACCACAGTTCCAAAGCCTTCTCGCATTCCGCATACCAGCAATTAGGGCGTTGAACAGCAGAGCACCTATTGACTCTTTTGTTCGTCTAGATGCAACATTCGTATCGTCTTTTACTCAGCGATGTGTCTACCCTACCCTAGATACCCAGGTAGACAAGCACTTGCCAAATACTCCCTACAACGTCAACTTCTTCAACAACCGCCCCCAAGAACTCGCAACAAACACACGAGATACAAGTAATATACTGAATCTGAATGTGATCTTCCTATTCCTATACACACGCGCACACTATCTATCTTATTGACCCGCTAATACCACTAGGGACCTTGCATTCCCTTCCCTTTCCCTCCCCCACCTCCGCAAACTCCATCGAGGAATTTTCGCTTTCCCCACGAGCGACAGACAACCCCAACCACGCGTCTCGCGCGTAGCGCACTCGCAGCCCATTCACCTCAGCAGGAAAATCCCGCATTCACTTCACTTCACTTGTGACTTCTCCCCACCCCACCCCACCGGATTTGCACACCGCCTCCCAGCCCGCCCGGACAATTACATTTTTTCCCGCGCCCCACGCACTTGGTTGGTTGATGACAGTAGGAGTACACATTACATTTCGCACGCACGCACGCAAAAAAAAGATGCCGAGAGACAGAAAAAAATGAGAAAGTTTGGAGGGCCATACGTACGTACGTACATGTATGAGTAGTAGTAGTAGTTAGCCCTAGTGGTATCAAAAGAACACATAAAGAAAGAAAAAAAGGGAGAAAACGCCGAAGCCCGGGTAAAGGGGTATTTTGGGTGTGAATAACCGTGGGTATGCATGTGTAGGAGGGGCCAGCCATTCGCGGCTTAGTGGTCTCCAGCACAGTCGGTTTTCCTGGTGGCGGCACCTTTCGCTCGCAATAACCCCTCGCTCCCAACAAAAAGGTAGCCGCTCTGGTCCCCGCATCTTCCTGTGCGTGTGTATGTACGTGTATACGCACGCACGTCGCTCTATCGGGGCTGGTTCACCCAGCCACCAAAGGCCATATTATCCAGGGTAGCAACGGCCCTAACAAAGAGAGTGGAAGAGTCAGTCCGCCGGCCACGATGCTTTTAAGAGAACGAGTGGTTGGGATAGAAATTTGGCAGACGTAGTCCAACATGGAAAGGGCCTCGCCATGCAGTGGTATAGACGTAAAGGGAAATGGGGGGCGTTGTATAGACAAGTCCGTAGGAAACAAGAATCGGCTCGAATCGAAAAAGCCGATCGGTGTCGTTTGAGCTGAATGCCCGTGTCAAATATTCCGAAGATGACTTTTGATGTCTGGGCCGGGGCTAAGGGTAGACGCGCGCAGACCTTGCGCATAGATTTATACACTGTCTCGAAAAGATTCTCCACCACTCACACTCTTTTGTCATATAGCGGGCGGTCGATTTCCCGCCAACGACCCGAATAGTTGCTCCGGTGGAAGACGGCCGACGTTGCCCATGCGATCAGGATAGTTCGTTGGCGCAGGTGAATAACCCTTCGCCTTCTTGCGGTACCACTCAACGACGATGCCAGCGACAACAAGTAAGAAGGTTAGCGCAAGGGCAATGGCGAGAGCAATCAGCACAATGAATCCGAGGGCGAGGTGCTTCTCTGCTCAATTGTTAGTTATGCGTTATATAGGCTGGACTCATCAGGACTTACTAGGGTTGCTGAAGAAAAATTGAGGGTTTTCAACGAAGACCTGAGATAAACTACCGGTTCGTCCATCGGAAGTTGTAGAGAGCAAGAATGGAGTAAGAGAAGTTCCGTTGAACAAAACGCCAGAGGCCCCACCGAAGCCGGTGATGTTGATCTGGCCGAGAAGGAGCAGGTCCTGGCCCTGATCGATAAGCTCGGATTGCCCGTGATTCTCAGTTACGGTTAAGACTTGGATACCTCGGATGGTCGTGCCCGGGCTAAAGAGATCGTTGACAGGAAGCCATTTATTGCCGTCAAATCGTTGGAGGAACGCGTTGCCATCACTGGCTTTGCCAGCAGCCCAGATCTGAGCACCATCACTAGTAGCAGGTGTCAGGGCCGTGACTGGACCGGGTAGATCGCTAGCTCCAGCAATTTCCTGGAATTGGCTGTTTGTAGAATCATACGACAGAATTTTTGTAACGTTGTTGCCAGCCGTGATGTTCCCTGCAATGAGTAATCTGGTGTCCGAAATCCAAGTCAAAGATGTGATTGTTCCCGAAATATCCCCACCTGGGCTATTCCACTGGTTTCGCTCGGTATTCCAGACGCAGAGGGACGGGCACGTCAAGGGGCCAGCTGATTGGAACCTTCCAGCAACGAATACATCCTTGGACTTTGGTCTGGGCGCAATAGCATTGACCGTGACGTTTGTCCCTTGAAGAGCAGGCGGCTGTGTACCGGTGAATCTGTTGCTGGTGAGATCATAGGCCACCACGCCCATGATCCTGACATTGTTAACCCGTCCAGTGACTGCCCCACCAGCGTAAAGTATGTTGTCTAGCATGCCTAAGGCTGCAATGGTCGAATTGGAGTCCAGCTCGTCGCCAAATCCAGACATTTTGTCCCCGTCCTTTCCATCGATGATGAGAAGGTTAGTAATGTTCTGGCCGTCCACACCCGTTGCTCTGAAGTGGCCTCCAAGAATGGTCTTGTTCATGTCATTCTCTTTGTAAAAGGTCGCAACCTGGACTCCGGTAGTGGTGAGGTTTTGTCCTTCCACCAGTGCTCGCTTGCGCGTGGATGTCTGCTGTCCTACGTCGTTCATGTCTGCCGGAAACGCTGCGAGGGACATATCATTGCCGTATTGTAACGCCACAGCACCGCTTGCGCCCAGAGACTGTGAAGAGACTGATCCAGCAAACAATCGATCGGATCCGGGAATGTTGGTGTAAGTCATCAAACTGCCGTGCATTGAGATGGCGTTCAGGTCCAAGTTTTCTAACCAATTGCGTTGTGACGGTACCCAGATTGCAGAATTCTCGACGGAGAATGCTGCGTTGTTGTCGAATTGATTCACACGATCGAAGAAGCCGCTAATACCGAGTACCTCTTCAGCAGCATTGCCTGTAAGGTTGAGTGAGAACGGGATAATGTACATGACAACACCATTCACACCAGCACCAAGTGGCTGCCAAGCGTTGTTGCTGTATGCCCCGATACCATTCAATCCAGGGGTCTTGTTATCTTGCGTGTTGGTGAAGTTGCCTCCAACGTAGATGGTGCTCCCATTCTGGTGGATTGTCATGACTTGGCTATTCAGACCATTGCCTGTGAGCGAGCTCGGGTTCCTTGCGTCGCGGCCAATGGCGAAGATGTTGTTCCGGCCATCACTCGTAGAAAAGTTGCCACCAACAAAGAGTCTTTCGCTGTCCGCCGCAAGGGTGGTAATGGTGGCCTCGTCTCTAGGGCCAAGACTTGCTCCGGCAGAATTTATCACAGACTTGGAGAAATCGTTGTTGACCGTCTGGGATTCAGTGTCATACTCGAACAGTCCATTAAGATCGCCAGACGAGGCATTTTCGAGATCGAACCGCACCCTCTGCGCCACAAAGGTGAGCGGACCGTTCTGACCAGGCATGGGAGCGAGTGTAACCGAGGGACGGAAGCCATTAGTCGCGTCAACGTATCCCATGTAGATTTCATCGTACTTGTCAAAGTTATTTGTCTGCCAAAATTCCGAAGAAATCGGTTTGTTGGCATTCTTAGTCATGGTTCCAGTTATATTGACTCTTCCACGGGATCGGCAAGTGTCGTCGCCTAAACAACCAGGCGTGTAGATGGTCACAGTGTAATTGCCGGATTGCTTAACGTCTGGTTGGAAGACAACGGTGTTTAAGCTTGGGTCGATGGGCCCCAGCAGATTGGCCGTCAGGTATTGAGAATTACTTCCATGTGATGGGGTAGCCTGCCATGATCCGGTCAAAGAGGCAGAGGCACCAGTAGTGACACCACCGCATTTGGGCTCATTGAATTCGTTAATGGCGAACGAGAAGATATCTATGAAGTTGATAATAAGTCAGTGTCTCAGTATGAGGGACTAGGTACGTACCATTCTGAAAGAGCTCTATGCCATTGAGACCACCGCCCTGTCCATACCACTCGCTGATGTCAATCTTGAACGCGTTCATACCGACTTGATTGACGAATGTAAAGTCCTGGGCGGTGGTGTTGCCCTCAGGCAGCGGGCAAAGTGCGTCGCAATACGACTTTTGTCCAGATGGGTCGACATAGGAAAAGTTCATGATTCCACCATCGGGCAGAGCGGTGTACCGCCAAGTTTTAGTTCCACGGCCTTCGAATTTGGTGTTGTGGAGTCGGAGTTTGGTTGGCTCAAATCCAAATCCGAAGTCAGCTCGCCAGAAGCCCGGTGTATCGTCGGCTAGGAGCCAAGTTGATTTGGGCCCTTCGGTTGCAGGGTCAACTTTGCACACGATGTTCTTTGGGTCCGAAAGATCATCGCGTCTTGAGCTGGAGGGTGCCGTGAGATTAGCAGACCCGATCGGCATTACCTGAGTGTTGTTGTGCGCAGGCGCCGACGCATTACCACCGAGGCCATTGAACTCTCCCCCGAATATTATCTTCCCATTAGGTGCCTCGATGATGGAATGAACGGGACCATTGAATCCCTCAAAGGGCATGTTGTTCCAGCCGCCCTTCCAAACAATAGCATTACGGGAGTTTCCACCGCTAAACGAGCCTCCGACATAGACTTGGCCACGCTTCGAATCGCAATGAAGCGCATTAACGGAGCCATTCAGGCCTTCCATTGCCTCGACGGTGCCGTCATTAGGATCGATTGTCGCGATACCGCCGGGTGTATGCTTGTTACCCACACTCGTGAAGTTTCCTCCGAAGACAATCCGTACCCGTCCGTCGCGCTCGTAGGGGCACATTGCCTTGACGTCGGCGTCGGTCTCATCAAGAGTCGCGAAGACGCCGTTCGGAAAGCGCGAGAGCAGGGCACCATGGCCACTGGACGACCGCTCGTTCTGTCCTTCGTACTGGTACAGGGAGATGGAATCGAAGTCACCGGCGAATGCGACGCGGCCGAGCGGTTCGAGGTTTAGATTAGGTGAGGATATTGATGGGAAGTTGAACGCGTTTGTTCCTGGTATTATGGGGTGTGCGGCGAAGAGCAGCGAGAGAGCAAGCTTGCCCGCCGGCGAAGCCAGCGACGAAGGGAAGAGGTTCCTCATGGCCAGTGGGAATAGGCGTGTCGCACCTGTTCACCGCAGGCGGAGTCCTGGAGGCGCCGAGTCTGAGGGCAGGTCGATGGATTGACGAGCCTTCGGCCGTCCTGCTGATGCGCCAGACAGACAGGCCTATGGCCGGGTAGGGGCGAGCATGTGCGGTTGTCGAAATAATGGAGTCAGTGTGAAGGTGTTCGCCGTCAACAGAGCGTGGCCACGGCAGAAGATGGCCGCGCGGTGATAACGCAGGCAGTCCGAGACGTTGGAGGTGCGGTGGCTTTCCCGATTGGCGTTTCCGTTCGGCGGATCAGGACTCAGGAGCAGCCGGAGTGACTCTGTCAAGCAGCTTCTTGGCGGGGGCGCAGAGTGCAAGTGCGGTTGCGGGCGGCGGCGGCAGCGTCTGAAACGAATGACTGAGGGTGAGAACAGCGCTGGAGCAGCGAGCGAGATGGGCAGCGAGCGAAGGTCGAGTTGTGTTGCAGCGGCCGGGCACAGAGCAGAGCTGCGAGCCTGAGCCTGAGACTGCGAGCAGACACGCAGAGCAGCTCGCCGCGCTACGGCTACGGTGATGAAAGGCGCGGCCGGGGCCGTTGGACGCGGAACCAATGGAATGCGCGCGGGGGGGCCGCTAATCTGCTGTGGGCGCGCTAGCCGACGCTGCAAAGCTTAGCCCTGGTGCGCGACGCGGGCTCGACAGCTGGGGAGCACGTTGTGTGGTGTGCACTTCGCCGCCTTGTGTCGCGGCCGCAATTACATTCACCAAGAGTCTGAAATCACGACCAGCTGCGTGAGCGCGAGACAGCTGACGGCCTGCTTTTATCCTTTGGTGCGTTGGCTGACGATCCCGCCGCGCCCACGCCTCTTCTCTTCCCCACCCCCTGGCCACTGATGCTCCGAAATAGTGACCCAGCCGAGTGTTCAGGACCTGCGTCGCCCGCCTACTAGTAAACTCGCCAGCAGCGTGGCCGTGGGCTGGCGTGTGTGACATCGTGGCCGTGACGACGAAGAGACCAGCCTGCACTCGCACCAACTCCTCACCTCGAGCAGCCAGCCTTGTTGGGAGTTGGAAGACTTGATCCGCCTCCTCACAGCACGTCCTGATACGGCAGCTGCGCAGTGCAAGGCAGAGCGGCATGTCGTCGTGGCGGGAGGGAGCCACCCTGACCCGGCCGCGCCGACAGTCACCCGTACGGCGTAGGCAGTCGCGCCTCCAGAGAACATTCACATTTGCCCTTTACGTTTACTAGCCTACCCAGTCCTGCCATGTTTCTTTTCCTTTGCACCGGCCGCAACACACTCCTTACAGCCTATTAAGACAGGTCTTGGTCGGTAACCTTGGAACAATCAGTCGGCCGCTGTAGCCCTGGAGGCTTCGCAGCACAGGCATCCCTCATCCATCCACACCTCTACTCGTACCCAGAAACACCTTCACTCGCGAGACTGTCGCCGTTTGGGCTTGCCAACCGAGGACGAGAACAATGCGCTCCGCACACTCACCACCGAGTTATTTCTCGGATTTGTGTTCGTCGTCATCGCACACCTCCATCTCGCCACAACACCATTAAAACCACCACATATCGCCAGCCTCCTGCGATAGCGACGATCCAGATCCGCAAACCTCGTCACCACTACCGTCATCCGCAAGGCGCAAGGGTGGTTCCTGTCCAGTTGTCTACGCAAACCCCCTGCTCGCACTTTCCGACGGCGGTTTCACAACACCCCTGCTCTCCTTCTGCCTTGCAGTCTTGAGACTCCCACACCATGGTGCTGCAAGGCAGCAGAACGAGGCAAGCTGCCCGCCGTTGACGTCCGGGACTTCAATTTTGGTGCGCGACTTGCCGAGACAATCGATACGTACACGCACCGTTGCGGCGTACGGCGTGCTGCGTGCTGCAGACAGCGTGGCCACGACGGGCACGTCGAAATAACGTGCGCACGCTACGAGACCTACAGAGACGCCTTTGTCGCAGGCAGTGTACGTTGCTATGTTTAGTGAGGCCCAAAAAGGTGTGGATGACTGCCCTACTTTAAATGATGCAGCGGAGCGGGCGGTCTCGGCCGTGCCGTAGGATGCCGAGACGAAGTGAGCATGCACATGGTCTACATGTCTGCCATGAATACTGTTGGGGTCGCACGACACTTCCAGATGTTGTGGAATCCCATCACACGCAGGAGCAGTAGAACAACACGAGTAGATGCGGTTTTCTTCATCACTGAGGTAAATATTAAGTACAATCAGTGTCGAACGTGTAGTCGTCGACATCATCATCTACAGGTCTCAATAAGACCTCCCCAGTCTATGCTCTAGCCAAGTCACCTCAAGATCCACGGACCTTCTATTTCCAACGCCGCGCTGATGCAAAAGAAGAACAATCGCCATCCCTTCTAGAGTTTCGAGTACAATACAACTCCCTTACTGCGCCTCTTGCTCCATGTCCTTGGACTTGCGTTTCTCCCTGAATGCTTGCTCCGTCCCCTGAGCCTGATCAATTGGATAGGCTTCCGTCCATGCGCTTGTAATGAGCGCTACCGCCGAGAAGACAGTCATCACGATCCAAATGTACCTCAGGGCATCGGTGTAGCATATCCTGAGCTGGAGCTTCATCTCGCCGTCGGGCATGGCCTGCATGATCTGCACGAGGCCAGCGGCATCCTTGGAGTATTCGCCGGCCTTGTCAGCGAGGAGCGGGTAGGTGAGCATCGCCTTTCTCATTTGATTCTGAAAAATAACGCCGCCAATGGCAACGCCGATCGTCTGGCCGCCGGCGCGCAGGAAGGAGAACATGGTAGCAGCATATGCTTGGTCTTTGACTGAAGCTGCAGCCTGGGTGGTGATTCCCATTGCTGGGAAGAGCATGCCGGCACCGATTCCGCCGACGAGGTTGAGGAATATCCAGTCCACGGTCTTCGTCTCTGGCTTGAGCAAGATAATCAGACCCATCCCGAAGGTAGACAAGGCCCATCCCATCCAGACAGACCACCGATACCTGCCCGTGATGGAAATTGCAATACCGGTAACCTGAAAATATGTCAGTATGTTGTGCTTCTAGCGGAAAACGGCAATACGAACTATGGCAGCCGGTGCGGTAGTGAATGTCCGCGGAAACAGCGCGACACCAGCCATAATGGGCGAGAGCCCTTTGACCGCCTCGTAATAGAGCGGCAAATAGTACAAAGTGCTCCAAAGCATAAGGCCATGGATGACAGTTCCGATATATGTCACAGCGGCCGTTCGATTTTTGAACACACTGTTTCGTATCAAGGGCTCAGCCGCGAAGTATTCTTCATAGATAATAAACGCAACAATGCCAGCTGCACTGACGATTAACGGAACGAGAGTTCGCCAGCTATCCCAAGGGTATTGCACGCCGCCCCAAGTGATGGGAATCAGGAAACCAGTAGTCGATCCAAGGAAAAGGACCATCCCAATCCAGTCTATGCGCTGGAGCTTGGACAGTAGTGAGCTTGTTTGGTAATTGAGCTTTAGAAAGAGAGTGATCATGATGCCGCCGATGCCAATGAAAGGGAGATTGATCCAGAATACCCATCTCCAGGACACGTCTTGGGTAAATCCACCACCTGAACATGTTAGCTTCGACCTTTGCTATCCTTCGGAAAGCCTACCAAGTAATGGGCCGGTCACAGTTCCCACAGCCCACATCGAGCTGAGGAATGAAAACCATTTCGCTCGCTCTCGCAACGGGACCATATCTGTGACCACAATCTCTGTCAAAGCGATAATGCCGCCGCCCCCAACACCCTGGATGGAACGGCCAACTAAGATAACAGTGAAGTTGTTGGCTAAAGCCGCAGCGATTGACCCAGCGGTGAAGAAGACCAAGCTAACGTAGATCAGAGGCTTGCGTCCGAAGATATGCGAGAACGACCCAAGCACAGGCTGGAAGACGGTGGAGGTCAAGAGGAACGATGTGCCAGACCAGAAAGCTTCGATTGCGGATCCGCCGAGTAGCTGTGCCATGGTCTAGTATGGATCAGGGGTCTGCTGTCGATGCATGCGACGGGGTAGTGACTTACTGGAAGGGCGACAGATATCGAGGTGGCATCCAGAGCGGCCATTAACGTAATGACCGCGAGACTGGCGAAAGCAGCCAAAAAGCGCCATCCTGGGTTGAAGGGTGCGTCCGGCGAGTCTTGTACATTGTCCGCTGGCACTTTAATGTCCTCCATTGAAGCGGAATCTTGACTCGGAGTCGACGAGGGGGGGTTTAGTTGAGGCGTGTCCTTCAAGGATTGTGAGGAGGGGGTAGGCATGGCGGCTCAACACCGTGGGTAGTTAGTAAGACGGCAAGGAGACGTCTAGAATAATTGGTGGTACGAAGAGAGAGGGTTGCTGTTTATTAGGGCTCACAGTGGGCTTGCCTGTCTATATATACTCGTAGCTTCTTGCGTTATACTTCGTATCAAAACGATGCGCTAGCACAAGCCACATCGTACCTACGGATCGGAGGCATCCCAACCACAGTCCCCGATGCAGATTATTCAAGAAAAGATAGAGAACCAAGGGCTGGAGGAAGCCGGAGTCGCGAGTTCATCCATTCCGTGCGGTACAGAGAGAGTTTGCGCGAGCAGCTCATAGCGGAGCCTCAGTTGGGTTGTTTTCTTCGGACGGCATTCGAGCATATCTCGGGACATATGACTGAACTTAAAAACGGGGGGCTTATTCAAGATAGCGACTTGTGGGTAGTGTAGTCGCAAAGTCCCGCCGGGCTGTTATGTGTGCCGGAGATGTTTAGTCGTCAGGAGGTGAGATGGCGGCTGGACTTTGTCCCGCTGGACTCGACTCGCGCGAGTAAGTTACTGTAGAGGCCGCGCCGCTAGCGGAATCTTCAATATTCGACCATACGGCAGCCACCCGGCCAATAATGTGCGTTGCATCCCCAGGCCAACTCTGGCGAGTGCGAGAAAGCTCGAGTCGCTTAGCAGTGCGATATAGAACGCCTCGAGGTCGGCATTTAGAGGCGCTCGTGCACATTTCCGGAAACGGTGACGCGCCTGAACCACGCATCGCATTCGTCTAATCGGCTCGACTTTTCTTCTCCCTTTCGACTGTCTCTCTTCTTCAACATACATCAAGTACAAGTATCAAGCAGATGCCGTCTCAATTGCCAGCCTGCGGCGTCTCTGTTCAACCCTGGGACCCTGCTCATGCTTCGCCGATCGTTCTACTCGTCATGTACTGGTCATTCACACAGGCAGGCGTGCAAACAAGTTCCCTGATCGCTTCAGCTCCATGCGCTGTACGCTGCATAGTGAGGAGGTTGGGACTGTACTGCATTTCCATATCTTAGTAACGGGGGCAGGAATCGAGCTGCATGCGTAGCGACGCATTCCTCAAAGAAGCTTCATTTTTGCCCCGTCTTTGTTCAATCTACACAACTCCCGCTTCTGATCTTACACGTGCCATGTCGCGATTCTTTGTTTCCCATATCTTTCTAGAAAACCCTGATGGTGTGGATGTTGAAACGGCTGTCCTGATTTATGCGTGCGAGACGAGAGGCATGAACCGGCCCCGACAAGACCCTTCACGATCCCCATTCACGCAGAACAACCTGTCGTCTTCGTCGCTAGAGGGAATGGAACGGCCTGTGCGTTCTTTCAAGTCCTTCCTCAGGACTGCCCCACCACATCCGACTCAGGCCCTCGCGCTCAAGGCTTTACCACCCACTCCGTCGCCGAACTCCGACGTGCCATCTCTACCTTCGCCTTCACCTTCTACACCCAGCAGAAACCTCAGCATCGCTTCCTGGAAAGCTCCAGTAGACTGGTTCAACGGCGTCCTCGAGGGGGGAAGCCCCCTTCCAACTCCACCACTTCCGTCGGGACGAACATATTCTCCGCTTATACCGGATCTATCGTCTGATATCCCTGATACTCGTATGAAATTGGTTTCACGACAGCTAGGGGCCAACTCCCATACTCAGTCTCGTCTTCTACCAATTTATGAGCGACCGAATCGTGGACGCCCAGATCTCGGTCCACCACGGACTCCTCCCAAGTCTCCTCTTCCTAAACCCCCTTCTCCAAGCAAAAAGATTGATGAGCAAGTAGCTCCTTCAGACCTTCAGCAAGTCAGCGACCCCCCTTCGCTCACAGGTAATCCACCGGTCTTGGAACATTCGTCTTTGCAATCCGATTCACGTCTTCGTGCAGCTTCGCCAGCGGACTCCACCACAACTTCTATTACGTCCAACGCCTCGACAAACGAAAAGGCTTTTGCTTCCTTAGGCATCGGCTCACCTAGACAACAAACGGCCATCTTGGAACAAGCGACTCATGACCCTAACACATTGCAGCCTGGTGATGGCCGCAGTCGCCCCGATCGATCCTACCTGCGGGGCAAAAAGCTACGTGCACTAAACAAAGGAAGTCCATTAGCAGTTGACAGCTGGGAGGATACTGATATGGATGACAAGACGCGCCAGTTAAGCTTCTCTCAGGATTACCACGATCTCTTAGCCGATCAATACCAAGAGATGAGCGTCGAGCCTGAGGAAGTACTGCACGGAAGACAGCTTCGTGGTCCTTACGACATGAGTTTTGGCCAACAATCCATAGGGAAGCCGCTACCAAAGGAACACAACTTGGTTCCCCGGCCGCTCTCATGGCAAAAAAACTCCAATACTTCGGCACCACGTAGCGTTTCTCAAGATAGAGAACCAGCGACACCTTCCTCCTCAGCACACAATAAAGGTCATAGAAGGATCTCCTCTTGGGTACCTCGCCGTCTCAGCGTTGCAGCCAAAAGGCATAGTGCTCAGAGCGAGGAACATCGACGAATCAGCGACACCGCGCCTCCAGCCCAGAAGAAACTGCCAGAGACAGTGGTTGGTGAGGAGAATGAGAAGGATCTGAGGTTTTCAAAGTTCTTCCCACCTAGCAGCGGGGCGTTCAGCTTCGGCAATAGATTCAAGAAAGACAGGGGTTTCTACAAAGTTCCACCAGCACGTACTCCTGCGTTACAGTCACAGCCCTCGGCTCCTATTATACGGCTACCGGGCGGACTGGCTGTGGTTCGAAATGCCCTTTCACCTGCACCTCATTCAGAATCGGCAAGTTGGTATGAAATCGCGTCTTTGAGTGACGCAGGAGAGCCAGCGATTTCACCTATCTCGGATCGATTTAATGCACGATTGTCGTTGGGCAACCAGAGTCCACAAATTCAAGATTCGCCCGGACCAGCTGTTCATGACAAGACCCGCGCCTCTATCATCTCTTTATATTCACACGGTTCTAGTGGCTCCATTCCTAGTCGTCCTTTTCCCCATCCCCTTCCCAACAAAATGCCACAGATTCCGCCCCCTGTACCCGCTTCACCAAGTTCGACTCAATTACCGCCTTTATCACCGGAGGCCTGGCGCCGCTTCAAGCCAAACGACGAGGAGTGGCATAAGTCTGGCTTTTTGGAGAAAGCGAGAGATGCGCGGAGAAAACACAGCAAGGACCTGACGCGGAAAAAGCTGAAAGAGAGTATCAGGGTTATAGGCCCTACTGATCCCGGTGTGGTTGCGGGTTACGTGAAACGTCAGGGGACAGGGGCAGGAGACAATGGCAAGAGGCGGATGCCTGGATATATGGTAAGTGGGCCCGTATGAATGGATGCGACTTTGAGCACTTTGAGATTATTGTAACCGTAGCCACGCTAGATGATGACAATAGACTATCTTTAGACCATCTTACCAAATATGGACCGGACCTGCCAAGGTGCATGCTCGAGCTGATCAGCTGGGCCTTCGCAGCTCCACAGATTTCAGTATCACAGCTCGCTTCATACGGCATAGCGTTACACACGAAATGATCATCCGTGTCACAAGACATACATTGGCGCAACGTGCTACCATCTACCCCAGCATTTTCTCAATGACCTCCTGAGCTGCCCCGCTGCAGACAGTCTTAAGTACAATTTCCCCTCTCCTTTGAGCACAGATCGTTTCCCTCATTCCAGCCAAGAGATACTATCAGAAGCGTGTCATTACCAAGATGGGCGAGTTCAGAGCTACTAGCTCTCCGCCAGATGCCCCTCCTGTGCTCGTCTCGCCCCACTTAACTCTGCAACCCCCACTTTCCCGCCGCGGACACGGGCCGGGCCTCATCCTCATTGTTGATTTCTACGCACTGCTGGAGAAGAGCGAGAAGAGCGTTGATCCTCCGCCGCTGCAAAAATGGGCTGAGGAGGGTTTTGCCGTCGTGCAATTACAGGTGCCAGGAAAGGCAGAGGATGGAGGGGAATTCCCGTTGCAGCGAGCGATTGAGATACTGAGGGGGTGTAAGGGGTGTGACCAAGAGCAAGGGTTTGGGTTGATTTGTACGTGGCTTGTTTTTACTCATCTAAAGGTAGTGATGAACTTTGTGGGTGTTGAGAGATACAGCAGAAGAGTGAACGATCAAGCGACTAGAAAAGGAGGCTGACAAACACACGCTTCACACAGCATACCTCTCCCGCATCCCCTTCTACGTCGCAGAAGCCGCCTATCTCTCCCCCGACATCAAAGCCATCATCTCCTACACGGGTCACAAGTTCACCACGATCAACACGTCGGCGTCTTCCGGCCCACCCCAACTCCTCCACATCTCCGGCCCAGTAACGCCCCGCCGCGAATCTTGCTCCATCGTACCACCAGATCCCGACCAAGACGCCTCATCTTCCTCTCCAAAACCATCTCCCGAAGGCATAGTCAAAAGCCACCGCTACATCGACGCAACAACCGACTCCGCCTGGATCCTCCCCGCCGACGAAGACTACCACAGCGCTTCCGCATCCCTCGCCCACACGCGCTCACTCGCGTTTCTCAAGCCCCTGCTCAACGGTCCCTACTTTGACCTTGAGGCGGTTTGGGACGAGCACTGCAGGTATGAGTTCGGCGAGCGCGACGTCGCGAAGACAATGGCGACGATGGTCGCTGAGCCGTACGTGAACCACATTCCAACGATGACGGGCGGCGTGGGCAAGGAGCGGCTGACGGCGTTCTACACGCACCACTTTGTGTTTTCGAATCCCGAGGACACGAAGTTGGAGCTTGTGAGTCGGACGGTCGGGGTGGATCGCGTGGTGGATGAATTTGTGTTTAGTTTGACGCATGATCGGGTTGTGGAATGGCTGTACGTTTTGCTGCTCTTTTCCCGTTTATAGTTGCACTTACTCCCTCGCCTCCACTTCTTGTGGTTTTTGTCTGACATCTTCTAGTCTTCCCGGCATTCCTCCAACGCACAAGCACCTCCGCATCCCCTTCACGGCTTTCATAACCCTCCGCGGAGACCGCCTCAGTAACGAGCGCATCCACTGGGACCAAGGCACCGCGCTGCACCAAGCGGGCCTTTTACCCCAGTGGGTTCCATTCCCGTATGCCATCGACGGAAACTCCCCGGCGCAGGGGAAGAAGTTTGAGGTGCAGCTTCCTGTTGCGGGCGAGGAGACGGCGAAGAAACTAGTAGATGAGGGGAGTGTGGAGAGTAACGCGATGATGGAGAGTGCGTGGAGGGAGGTCGACGGTTAGGATGCCGGGATTAGAAAGTGAGGAAATCGAGGGATGATTGTGATGACGGCTGCGTCTGAATCGCTAAACGTCTTCTAGGTAAATGATTGAGATGGCGTAACGTGTATTGATGGTTGACGAAAAAGCGTATGGCATAACATGCGGTCGAGGGAAAAGCAATGTTTCGGTAGCAATAAAATGGTCTGGGAACTTGTAGCACGGTCATGACTTCTTTATATTTCACAAAGGAATTGGATATGGCATAACTAGGAAAAAGAAGTATGGAATGATAAGTTTTGCCAAAGTTCACGTCCTCTGGCTTTTCTGTTAAGTATTTTGGTTGACTTTTTGGTCGACAGGCCTTCCGTGATGTAGTTCAGAAAAGTGTAGTAGAAAATTTCAGACCCAAAACAAAAGAGAACCACTGGATCATCTAGAGAGCCCGCACACCCCACTGGGCTTCCTTTGAACATTTTTGTAGGTAATTTCCCCCATCAGCATACCTGCCCATCCAAGCTGATAGAATCACCCCACGAGAGTAATCTTAGGACCCTGACTGAAAGTCGCTTGAACGCCAGGACCCTCCTTCCCCCTTATCCGGTTTAAGGTTGCGACCCAGAACTGTATCATGTTCCGGCCAGAGACCAAATCAAACGGCCCTAGCTGCCTAATAAAAAGGATGATACTGTATGGGACTTGCAGTTGTTTCAGTCCGGGAAACAGAGTCTTGACTGATGGCCTGTTGACCCAGAGCAGGTAGTCATGAACATAATGGCGAGGCGCTTCAAACCACTTGATTGCGGCCAATTGGGCTGCAGTCCGGGACCGGCTCCAGTGTACTATGGCTTGTTCGGGAAGTCGGATATGAGAGAAAGATATTTCGGTGTCGCCGTCGAAGAGGAATTTGTTCTCGGAGTAGCCAAGCAAAGCCGTCTCCCGGTAAATTTGACGGCATGTCTCTGGGAGATGGAAAGCAGTACCGGCACTAGTCTTTCTTGACTTCAGATGGGTCGCTCTGCCATGCCAAGTTGAATCTGATCGTTTTCGCCAAGACTGCGAGTAGTCCTTGGAGGTGGCGACTTTAACTCGGATCATAGAGCCTCCCATTGCTAGCAGGTAGATCTTTATCTTGATATGGGCCGGGAGACGGAGGAGAGGCGAATTGGCACTGTTGGCTTGGACGCTATTGCTCAGATGTTAGTACTGTGAGAACGACTTTTTACTCCAAACTTACATGTCAACGAGATGCTCGGGAGGATTCTCGACATCCACCAAGCCATTCTCCAATAGCTTGACCTGAGGCGGTTCCTCAAATGCCGGTGATAGGCTCGGCTCGGTGGCTGACTCTGAACTGGAGTTTGGATGATCACCAATCTTCTGCTGTTTCTCTTGCCTGCCGGAAGCGTTGGCCGAGGATGCACGCTTTTTGGACGTCATGGTTGAGGTGGATGGTCTGAGCCGGTTGAGGTTGAGGAGGAAGGGAGCTGTAGGACTGTAGGCGTTTAAGTATTGGGACGGTTCTGCAGTCTAGCGGTGAGCGGTGAGCGAAGAGTGAAGGGGGTGAAGTAAATGAAGCGGTGAGAGACGTTGATTTGATGCCAATAGGTATAGTTTTAGGATTAGTGAGAAATCGTCGCATAGAAACCCACCACAAAGATCACACGTGAGTCCAAAGCGAGAGACATATGAAATGTTGTAGCATATCTATCATCTCGTGTTGATGTTCTCATGTTGCTTTACTCGTCACTCTGGGACACCCCGACACATTGTGGCTACTACTAGCGAATGAGCCCTTTTCTTGTCCACCTGAGGAATAACAGTAGTCAATCCCTTCCATCATATGCTTACTTCAAGCACTTGTATTCGCGACTGAGTATACCCTTACCTAAATGCCGGTCCGAAGTCCTATGCTTTGCAACACACGCTGACCCAGTTCCACTAGAACTTTCTGCTCTCGTATAGTAGGGAAATGTTCTAATTCTCAAATACAACCTCCATCCCCGCTCCTTCTTCCTCCATTATCTTGTCGCGAAGGTAACTCTTTGCTGGCTCCATGGCGAACATCGACACATGCCGACGCCAATGATGGTCTACCATAAAATCCTTGGGTACCGATATCTGCTCGAGACCTGGAAACTGGGGCTTTAATAATTTCAACAACGTATCAGGACAGTTTCTGTCGTCGAAATATATCGAGAAGTGCGAATAGTGCGGTCGAATTGCAGTGATAGCTTGCCGTTGAGCTGAGGCTTGAGATTTCCAAAGACGCATTGTGTCTGGGTAATGCTTTTCGAAGCCGAAGATAAACAGGTTTGTGGAATAACCAAGTGTGACAGTTTCTGCATAAACCTGTCTGCAAGTCTCCGGAAAGTGGAAAGACGTGCCGACGCCTTCCGGACTAGATCTGACAAACGGTTCCAGATGAGTTGCTCTTCCGTGCCAGAACAAGCATTTGGATCTCTTCCGCCAGTCGGGATGGTGGTTTGTGGGGCGCGCACGAGTAACGTTTATCTCTGAACCGCCCATTGCATATTGGTAAATTTGGTTTCTGATCTCAGCTGGAAGAGATAGAAGGGGAGACTCTCTAGCATTGCGTTCGACGCTAGTATACAAGTTAACACAACACTCTCCGGCGTGGCACGTATGCCAGAGATGCAATCAGATTGAGCGCGAGGGCTCAAATAAAACTTCGACTTACACTGGTAGCAGATAATCTGGCGTGTTTTCGGTGCTGCAGAGCCCGTCCTCAGGTACCTTCACATGATACCTCGTTCTGACTCTCTTTCTGACTGAGGGAGTCTTCTTTGGCAAGCTAGAATAGTGGGCGGGGTCGTGCGCTGGGCGCTTCTTACGAGCCATGGTTGTAACAGCGCCGGTAATTGGACTGGTCGAGTGCTAGCAGCAGGTAGCATCGGATTGGTGAGTGTTGTTAACGAAGAGTAGTGGGTGTCAAGTGAAGTGGGCGAGCGGAGGTTGTCTGCGTGCCTGCTTCATCTGATCGCGCTAGTGGGAACGCCAAGAAGGCGGTGACAGTGGACCAATCCATGGGGATCTCTACTTCGACTTTTCTTCACTATATATATTTTCTCATTGAGAAAATACTCAACTAACAAAGCAGGTCCAGAAAAGACAATGTACCTGGGTGGGACTCATAGCAGATTTGGGCTGCACATGCTATGGGGGCGGCTGCGGTTCGAGTCCGATACTAACCTGCTTAATAGGCCGTTGGTTGCAGTAGGGCATTGTTTTCTTGCAGGTTTTTTTTGCTTATGTTTTCTGTGGACTATATGGACCTTTAACTAGCAATTAAATAGCGCAAACACCTCTAAGAACATTTGTTAGTAATAAGACGTCACTAATTGGACAACGAGAGCTATCGACACTGTCTAGAAGCTGCATTAGCTGAAGAAGACTACTGTTTAGGGCCCAGACTTTGACCGAACTGAATCTATAACGTCATACTACTACGACCGCTGAAACACCTAACGGAACCGCTCTATACATAACTTCATTTACCTCTGCCTGTTATTTGAAGATTTGGGCGTTAAGGCTTACTTAGCTTTGTCAACTTGAAGAAAGCCTATCTAGGAGGTATAGTTGGAGTACACCAGTAAGCGCAAGAGGCAAATCGATTCCTGTCACGTTCTTTCGCGCGGGCGCGATGACGTACCTTCTCATGCACAAGGTCCGGATCGGGAACCATTGCTGCTCCGACAACAGGTAAGGTCCTGCGCCTGTAGTCAGTGAAAGACATACTTCGGCTTGGTGAAATGGTTGAGCCCACGCACCTCGGCACTATATGTACCACCTTCTCTGGTCCTTCCGCAACCCACTACTAATCCAGCATGTCGCGTAACCAACCCGAACGCTCTGACATCGAGTGGAGTGCGCTATGCGGGTTGTTCAGCGATCTCAGACAAACACCCAAACTCGCCAACATGTCAAAGCCCTCCAACAAGAAGGCTCCCGATAATCAGCTCCCATTGCCGGGTCAGGTATCCGAGCCGAACTCCGGAATCGTCAGCATGAAGACATCCAAGCAGCTCGAGCACATGTAGGTCCACCGCTACTCTAATCAAAGAAAGAAAGCAAATGCTAACAGCGTGCAGAACAGTCGCCAACTCCAAGAGCCCTCTCCTCCGCCTCCCAGCCGAGATCCGCAACCAGATCTTCGAACTCGCCTTCACCTCCCCCAGCCCTTCATCCACCATCCATATACTCTACCAGACCTGTACAGGAACCGCTCGCGACGACCTCGCCATCCAGCTGCCCTTTACCTGTCGCCAGCTCTACGCCGAGACCGCGAACATGGTGTACAGTCTGAACACCTTCCTATTCGTTCGCCAATATCACATGGAGGAGTGGCTTGCCAAGCGCTTGCCTGTACAGCGTGAGCTCATCGAGCAGATTACCGTTTGCACGGATTATATGAGTGCTACGTGTGGGGGTTATCCGACACGGATGAGTGTTCTACGGAGTGCGTTTCTGGCGGCAAAGCCCATGTGTCCAAATTTGAAGAGGGTTACGGACCCGGCTTATCTACCCCTTGCTGGAGGTATCTGAGTATGGAAAAGGCTCAGAGAATAAGGAAACAGTCATTGTTTTAGTACGAGTTCGGGTAAGATACCTTCGCGATGAATTAGACTGTCGCAGCAGACGACTTGCATTTCCAGGGCGTATCACAGTAATTTAGGATTTGGACAGGCAATATAATCCTCCATAGAATGCAAATACGATAATCTCAAACAACTAGCAAGCTATCAATAATGACCGAAGAGATCCCCAGAGACGTTCAACTTAAAGTGACAGTGCAACTAACCATTCCGCCAGCATAAACTTCAGCTTCGACTCATTAATTCCCCTCGCAAGCCTTCAACAGGTACCCCGGCAATCCACTCGCCGCCCCAGTCCCACCCACGAAAACCCTGTTCTTGCACGGGTCGCCCTTCGCCCTAATCACATCTAGATTGAAAAAACACGTCGGGAACAGATTCTCCGCCCCCTTGAATGCGTCAGCATCCAGACCTGCCGGAGGGCCCCCACTTTTGCATTGGTCTGCGCTCTGGAAGAGTTTGAAGAGCGCGATGTCGTAGGTTGAAGGGTCGGTGAGGTGATCGATGAACTGGGCAGGAATAGGGCCGGTGGCTTTGTGGGGGACAGGGCCGAGGAAGATGCGTTTTGATATTGGTTGCTCGAGGGCGAAGCATTCCTGTGAAGAGTTAGACGGCAAAGTCTGAGTGTGGACTAAGATACAGGGAAACTTACGCCTTTACTAAAAACGGCACCTTTTATGCTATTGCAGGCGTCCTGGTCACGGTCTTTCTATGTGGGCAAAGTCGGTTAGGAATAAACTACGATATGAGAACCCATGGAGAATCAGGAGAATGAACGTACGTCGACAAAGATGTAAAAGTTCTTCGCTTTGAGTAGTGCGCCAACAAGTTGTTGTTTCTATGCATAGGGTCAGCCAAATAGGTATTTTGGGTCGGGAACTGGTTGTGGTCTTACAACTGTCCGCATAGAAGCAGCGATGCCGGCGGCAAGGTCGGATTGACTGGCCGGCACAAGGAAAGCGCCGTTGGAAAAGCTGGAAACAGCGGGATTAGCTACAGCAATCTCCCTGGCTTACTGTCAGAGGGAAGGCTTACATTCTCGCGATAACATTATCATTCCCGAGGGTACTGCGGCCTGTTCCAGATCCGACGATTTTTAGGAGTTCGGCAAGATCGATATCGGCATCTCCACCCATGAGCTTATTGTTGAATGCGGCTATCTGATCATTTGTCGCCTTGAATAAGTCGATCAAGGTGCTCTCGATTGACAACTTCAGGTCGCCGTTGGTAATTTTTGGAGCAGAATTGGCAGACACGATCTGAGCGCATAGTTAGGTTTGGACAGCCTCGATAGTCCCTGCACGCGGAAACTTACGCCGAAGATGCTGCCAATGACAGAAAAAGTGTCACCAAGTTCGGAAGCGAACCCCAAGGGAGTGCGTTTGACTAATACGTTCGCTATACCGAGAGCTTCTCCAACGTTATTTTCATCTCATGGAAATAAACATATAGATAGCTCACCTGCGCCAACGCTCGAGAGAACGGCCCTAGGATCTGCTGTTTTCGCATCGAAATCCGAAATCATTTGATCAACCGAAAGAGATTGGATGATTGTTTCGTCCTGGAGCTTCTCGTGCGACTGGGTGAAGAAGTCATGGGCTTTTGACATCGCCACGCGAATCCACCAGACTAATATGGTTAGCACTGCAAAATCTGGCCAAAGGTAAGGTCGTGTGTACCTTCTGGGGGAGTGAATTGGCCGCATGAGACTGTAGGGATTGGACAACCTTGGCCACCCAAGTTTCTGCAATCGATGGCAGACTTGAACAAAGGAATATTTGTAGTCACTTCATCTAGCTGGCGAGGCCAATCATCTACGATGGAATTAGCTCTATTCGTTTGAATCCGGAAACCATCTGCCGAGTCCACTTACTTGTCCCATTAGACGCGAGGAAGTCTGCGAAGAACCTTGCGGCTCCGCTCAACTGGAAAGCCTTGGGATCGAAAACTTGACGATCGGCTCCAGCGCACACCTCCTCAGGCGTGGGAGCATGTCCGTCACTCACAGGCGCCGTTGAGTGCGAGAGTGGAAAAGGTGAGGCAGCAGCTTGGGTTGCAAGAAGACTGGCGAATAGAGTTACCGCGAGGGGGCACAACATGGCGAGTGTTATTCGGTGATGAATGGTAAGATATTTGGAAGAAGCTACTAAGAAAATGAGGACAGAGGATGAGTAAATAAAGATTCAGGACAGATAAGGAAACTTGCGGGAGAAGAAGAATGTAGTGAGTGAATATAAACAACGAGATGATGGATGTTGAGCTCTATGAGGTGCTAATGTTCACTCTCTTATACCATCAGTGTTGCCATCTCTCTATGGAGCTAAGCTGGTGCTAGAAGATGATGTTGTTGATGATGTAGACCAAGGATAATTCGTACTGACGGCGACTCCGCCTCCTGGTTCACCTACTACACGATTGGCTAGATGACTCGAGTGCCGGACATTGCTTCAAATGTGGACCTCATGATAAAGCGTTGCTGATGAAGTTGTTCAGTGCGAACACAGACTGTCTCTAGCTTGCGGGCGGCATCCGCGGTAGCGCTTCGGTATCTAAGCTTCCTCAAAGATACCCAAGACATTCGAATATAAATACCCCGGGATTGTGTAGATGCCGGGTTTAGTGCTGAGGGTGCGGTTGTCCGCCTCACCGATCATGGCGCACACGTAGGTGATCAGCACTACATACTCAGGTAGATGTTGACTAGAGTTGCGGTCAACTTCAGCCTCTTGACGAATCTGCAGCAAATGAACACTGATAATAAAACTAAGCAAGAGACCTAGACCAAGCTGAGGCTTTGCAGTGCTGAGAAATGGTCATCACTCGCCACCTCAACTCGGCTCCGGCAAGTGGCTTCTCGGACATGCTGCTGATGCTTCTATGTCTAGATGGTAGTATATCTGGGTTGTAGTCGGAGAGGCCCTTTCGTCGAAACCCAAGGTTTGTGGGAGAACGGAGTCTGGATTAACCGAAAGAACGTGGGGGGAGAGGTTCCGTTCAAACGGCATCGCGCGCTTTCTCCTTTCGAGATGACTTCCCAATTTTCCCAACTACCCTTAGTAGAGCTAGGCAGCATATCGATAGCTAATGACAAACTACCTGCTGTCAGTCTGGAGAGCAGACTACACGCAGGCAAAGATGTACAAGTAAGCCATGAGGCCATGAAGCCATGAAGCCATGAATCTTGGATGAAGATCACTCCTAACAAATTTCAAATCGCGTAGTAACGTGGGACAAACGCGCACCGCATGAGTCTTGTACAACCCTTCATGCATGCAATAAAAATTCTGCAAACATGAAAACACACTGAAATCACTTACCTTCCCACCAATTTGAAACCGAACGAAAGCTTGCAACTCCAACTTCGACATGCCGCGCTACAAACACAAACTCCGCCGCTCAGCCCGCATCGCACGCCCTGCCCAAGCCCCCGCGTCTTCTACAGGCCCTCCCACGACCTCGACTCAAACGCGGGCCGCTCAAACAGCTCTGTAAGTGCATTCTACGGAGTACTTCAACACCTGAAATACAGAGTCATTAACGTTCGTCCTCGCCTCAGCACCCAACCTCCTCCAACCTCGGCTTTGCTCCGCCTGCCGGCCGAACTGCGCAACCTCATCTACGAGTACGCCGTCGGCGGGGAAACAATCGAACTCCACCAATACCGCCGGCGCGAGTACAGGCAATCCGCTTATCAGCTCACGCTGCCTCTGGTATCGCGCCAACTGCACGCCGAAACCGCGCTCCTGTTCTACAGCACCAACCACTTCTCCTTCAGGCAGCCCATCGACATCAAGTGGTTCGTAGCACGGCGCACCGAGGAGCAGATCGCTGCGATAACGAGTGTGCAGGGGCCGCCAGACCTTTATTCGTCGAGGAACGAGTGGACGTATTCGGGCGTGTTTCCGGGGCTGAAGGAGTTGCACGTCTTCACGAGGGAGTATCGGCCTCGTAGCGATGATGAAAACACGAGGCAGGCTATGGTGAAGGAGAAGAAAGGAATGGAGATTAGCTTCGGAGAGAGGAGATTGTGAGCACGGTAGTCCATTACACAATGCTAATCTTGCTGTAAACGTGCACTCACACCAGCCCGCCAGATACTAAGCTTCACTATCAAAATCACCTCCTAACCAATGGGGTCTAGCAGGAAGCTTTCCTCTCGCAACATTGAATGGTATGCATAATATGGAAGTACTAGAACACGGAGGGTATGTAGCATTGCAACATCAGCATAACATAATCCCAGCCCACCCACCCACCTTCCGCGCAGTCCATCCGTACTGTGCCCCTGCTCTTTCCCCTATCCTATCCGGACTAACCCTCCCCCTAGCCACCCAATTATATTCCCAACATAAACACAAAATTCCCACATCTGATGCGTGTATATTGCAAAGCGAGTGTGTCTCACCGAATACAATAAACCTATTGTTACCCAGTTGACCGACCAAAAAGTAAACCAAGAAAAAAACTTGAGCAATTACGCAATACGAGGGGGCGAGCAACGCTCCAAACAATGCAAGAAACCCAGCTCATGCAAGGCGGCCGTCAGACGAACGATAAGAGGAGCGGAGTGCGGGGTCCGAAGACTAGAGCGAGAGAGCGAGTGAGGCGTGGACGAGGATGGGTGAGAACTATGGGGTCGTGCACGAATAAGCGACGCGAGCTTGGAGGGCATGCATGAGTGGTGGTCGGCACTTTTTGAGGACGGTCAAGCATCGAGGTATTATCGGATAGATCGGTCAATCGCTTCGAACAAGGGAGTGGTGTCAAGGCCACCATCCCATTTTACTGTAACTGGCTATTATTTCTTCGACCCCGGCTTTGGTGAGTTGGGGATGCTGGTATCTGTGGTACGGTTAGTCTTTGATTTCTAGTTGACGAACAGCCAGTAGATCTGTCCAGCTAAGATGCACTCACTGAAAGCCTGTCTCGAGTTCAAAGGCACTGCCATCCATGCTGAGATCGTTGTCTTTGATGAGTTCCTTCTCCATAAAGGGGCTCAGGGGTGTAGATTGGTTGATATTAGCTTTCGTCTGCAGGTCGGCCCAGGGGTCCAGCGTCTCGTCGTTGACTTCATCCATAGCATGGTCGAGGTTCAGGCGGGCAAAGGCCGAGATGAAGGTACCGAAGAAGCCAGTGGGGATGTTGAAAACGTCGTGCATCAGCCGGGCTAGAAGTCCTTGGGCTGGTAAGATGTTAGTAAGACATCGAGTAGAGGGACGCTCGCTATAGAAACAACGAACCGCCTCAGAGTGTTTGCACGGAGAGATAGTGACGTACAGGTATTCCCGTGGTCCACGATGTTGAATATGGGCGATGGCTTCCTGGGCGGGGGCACTTTGGCGTACCACTCGGCGCCCGCCCACAGCGCGCGCACCACATCCTCGACATGCACCGTATTCGTGCGCAGGTCCTCCTTCCACAGAAACTTCATCTCCTTGCCAAGGAACTGGTATACGCGCGCCATGCACAGCGCCGTGGAGATGTACTTGCTGGTGTACGGGCCGTACACGTGGGCCATGCGCATGATCAGCAGGTTCAGGCCCTCGATTTTGGCTAGGTCCTCTTCGGCCTGGACCTTCCACTTGGCCAGCTTCGACCACGGCTTCAGCTTGTCCGTCTCTTTGCGGGGCACCGAGTCGGGCTTGTAGACCATGCCGGTGCTGGTCTCGATGAAGCACTTGATCTTGCGCCTGGCGGCTTCGCGGCCCAGACACATGGAGAGCCCGTACGACCGCATCTTGTACACCTCATCGTCCTGGGAGAAGCGCGTCTCGCCGCCGCAGTTGAAGACGTAGTCGAACTCGTTGCCGTTCTCGCGGTCGAATATGCGCGGCAGCGATTCTGGTGCGCCGGGTTAGCTGTGCGTCGTCTGCATGGTCGGATGGATGTGCTGTATACGCACGTTCGCGCGAGGCATCGGCCTGCATGAAGCGCTCTCTCGAGCATGCTTCCTTGAACTCGGGGGCGAGCCAGGCGAGCTCGGGCAGGTGCTTGTCGACGAGGCGGATCTCCGACGTGAGGTTGGCCTCGTGCAGGTAGCGCGCGAGGAAGCGTCCGGTATAGCCTGGGCGGGGGGGTTAGCTGGTCAGAGGGATTGTGCGCCGAGCGGGCGGGAGAGTTGGAGGGGCACGCACCCAGACCGCCGATGATCAGCACGGCCGGCCTCTCGTCGGTGGCGGGCGCGGACGGGTCTGCGGGGGTCGTCGTGGTGGCAGTCGCGATAGAGGCGGTGGCAGTCGTGGTGGGGGTGGTGGCAGTCGCGGCGGAGGCGGTGGAAGTCGCAGCGGAGGCGGTGGAGGGGTCGCTCACCGCAGCTGCCATGGCGAAGGATGGGATCACGGCAGAGGCAACCGCAGCTGTGCCAGGGAGGAAGGCGCGACGGCCGCTATGTAGCAGATAGCGAGCGATGCGACTGGCGGCGGCACGGAGCGGCAGAGGGCCCGACGAGGGCAGAGTGCCGCGATGAGGTCGTTGGTCCCAGGCTCGTCGATATCGCGCGGCGCCGTCACAGTTGTTCAACGGCTAGGTAGATGTGCAGGCAATATGCAGTCGCAGGGGTAGCGGCAGACCAAGACTGCAGTGGAAGCGTTGGCGTCAGGTGAACTGGGAGGTCAAGGTTGTGCCTGCAACGCTCTTTAGCTGGGGATGAGGTCGTCTTGTGGAATCCAGAAATTGCATGTGCAGGAGTCAGTGGCCGTGGCCGTGGCCGCACAGCGCACAGCGCGCCGCGAGGCTCAGTATTTAATCCTCTATCGCAATAGCCGTGTGTGTCCCCGACAGCCCCAGGCGAGGATCAAAATAGGGCCTGTACTGGGCAACGAGGCCGATGTGGTGGAGCTTCCAAGGTTGCGGCTTGCCGACTGACTTACCTACACACCACTTCCAATAGACACACCATCGTGACGGCTCCCGCCCCGCTTGCTTTTGCGCCCGCACCGCAAACAATTGATGCGCCCTGGATGAAGCATCGGCTCGGGGCACACAGGGCCAGGAACGCACCCAACGCCCCACGACCTGCTCCACTCTTCCTCTTCCGCTGCTGGCGACGCAGCGAACCGGCGGGCGGCCGAGCGTCTCCACGGCACGCTCCCGCAGTCCTGGACCTTGCCCACGACGTCGCATGACGCTCGCCGCCGGGGACTGTGGTCAACGAGCGGCCCCTGAATCCCCAAGGCGGCTCTTCATCATCGTTTAAACAGGACATGCACTCGCACGACGCCGTCATCACCACCTCGTCCCGCCCCGAAAGGTAAACAGCACAGGCGTCTCCAGCCCCCTCCCCAGATTCCGCTGGCCGGCCTAAAAAACAACCACACAAGGCGTCACGGGCTTCCCCATCCGGCCATGGATCGGCCATCTCAACGCTCGCCTTGCCTGCATACAAGTCGCTTTTTGACTCGCCGCACTCTCGTATGGACCCGTCCCCGCACTTGTCTGCAGCAAAGGCTGAAGCCTCCGTCTTGCATCCTGGACTCACTAGCCGTGGCGTAAACCTGTGGGAACTCTAATGATTTGAAATTCCAAAGCTACAGAAACGGCTGCAAGATAGCCGGCGCAATTGCTCGCAAGTAGAATTGGAAGTTGACAACGTAAGCAGTGTCTCACTCTCCAGCACCGTACTTAGATATACCGTGCACTGGACAGGGCCGGATGGAGTGGTTGACTTGACAGGGACACAGTGCCTACCCGCACTTCCCCAAATGTACCTATGACTGGACCACTATGCCTTGCCCACATTTCACGACTCCGACGCAGAGTGTGACTGACCAACAGAAAGCATATATTCCCAGACCGCTACATGCACACCATCGAACTTCCTTCTTCATCGTGTCTATAACACGCGTCGATAAACCTGCACCCCCCTTCAACCCGCCGTGCCAACCTTCCCCCCAAGCACTCACACCCTTACATCTTCTAAAAATACAATAATGGACTCCTTATCAGCAACACCCTCCGCGGAGAGCAGAGCATATCGTCACCTTTTTAACGCCACGAATACATCTAAACCCAGGATGATGCTGTATGCAGCCTGTATCTATGTATGTACATGTACTTACGGAGATTTATTCCTGGGCGTGACAAGTATAGCTAGGCAATATAGCGTCTCCCGGAGCCGAGCGTTGTTGGTGGCGGACAATATTTGCAATGCAATGCACTCTGTAATCCCGGCAGCCATTCCGTAAGATCGTCCCGCACTCGCAGCTCTGCTTTCTATTGCGATACATACACATGTAGCAATGTACAAGGATAGTGATCAAGCCTCAGAAAGCAAGAGGCCTGGAGCTGCTTCCTTCGAGGCATCTGCTGCGGGGGCTACCTGTCTATCTGGCACACCACGGTGCACTCTTTGCTTGGATGTAGCGGACGGTAGGCTTAGGAAAATGCATCATCGGTAGTCTACAAAGATCGAAACGCTTCTGGCGAAGGTTTGACTGGGACTGTACAGGTATTGAGAGTAATAAACGCCAGGACCGGTTCGATCATAACGACCCGATCGCTATGCATATATGATCTGAAGATGGCCACTTGATAAATGCAATCCACACCTAACCCCAAGTCCTCGCATTCATTCGGTATACAATGCCGCCGCCCCGTTAACACTTTTGATTGAAATCAATCCATAAACACCCGTCCGCAATGCAGTCCGACGCAGGTGTCCGAAGACATCAGCCTCTTAAAAGTCCCAATCCTCGTCGACCGACTTGATCGCCCAATCAAACTTCTCGCGCAGCGTCTTGGAGAAGAAGCGCTCAATTGGAACGTCGAATTTCTTGGAGAAGACCACTGTGAGGCGAGGGTCGATATAGTTCTACAAAAAACAGAGAGTCAGCAGGGAGGTCTTAAAGTTTTGGCCCAGATGGACAGTGCACTCACGATTTTCGAGGTGCCAAGAGCCACCTCCTTATTTCCTTCCTTGTCCTCCAGCTGGACTTTCATCGTCTCGATCCGTTGGTTTAGCTTGTCGATGTTGCCCTCGATCTTGTCGACAGTTGGACCTTTGCCCTCGGCTTCCACTTTGCCAGTCTTGTTCTCTTTCTTGAACTTCTGAGCAAGCTCTTCTGCGACCTCGAGGCGTTCGTCAAGCTCCTTGGGTTTCATCTCCTTCTCACCATCGGCCTTGAGTTTCTCGTTCTCTTTCTCGAACTTCTTGGTAATCTTTTGACGCTGCTCTTCGACGAGAGCATCCTGGTGTTGTTTAACCCAGTCATCGTCAAGATCCTCAGGCCGTTCGAAGAACTCGGCACCCTTCTTTTTCTTCATCCTGGGATCAACATCGATCATCATGAGTTTAGTCCGCCACACTTGATAACGGAGTCCATCGATCTAAAAGAGTCAGTCGGAACACCGAAGTATGTAGGGCTTGATGAAAACGTACTTTGTCTTGCATCTTTTCAACGGAGCCAGCATGACCTGCGGCAACGGTGCGCTTATGGTTACATAGGATGGCGACTTCGCGATTGGCGTCGTTGTAAGCTTTGACTTTCTCCGCGACGGTGCCAACGGCCTTCATGTCCTTAAGGAGTCTAGCCATGGTCCATGAGGCGTTGTAGGTACGGAAGACCTTCGCAGTTAGCCCTGGCATATAGCTTGTCAGATGCTTGTTCAGAGCGGATGTCTGTCATGAGTTAGCAGAAGTCGCCCCAACGGGCTGGAATACACGCTTACAGTCAGTCGATCAAAGATATCGTCGCCCTCAGTTTTGGGGGCTTTCTTGAAAATCTTCAAGTTCTTGAACACTTGAGAATCAACCTGCACTTCGTCATAGAAACGAATACTGTCTTTGCCTAAGAAGTCGAAGATCACGTAGTTCGGAGGCTTTAGTGTGATATGCTGGAATTTCAGAGAGCAGCAGCCGACGGTGTCTGCTTCGTCTTCACCCTTCTCGTTGCCGGCACGAAGAGCAAACTGATCAATTAGGTAGATAGCCGTTGCGCGCTGACGATCCACCATCTTTTCCGACTTGAGCTCGCGTTGGTAGTCCTTCCGGATGCGATCAATGTGCTTCTTGAGCTCGCGCGCCTTCTCGAACTTCTTGTAGTCGCTCTGACCCTTGATATCTGAGTTGGCAGCAAGCATGACGTACTTGTAGGCGCCATTGATGTTCTCCTGCCACATGGCGAGCCAAGTACCTTCTTGATCATGTTTGATTTCCTTCCAGCGATGACCAGTGGGAGCCTCTGGAACCGTGGCTTCTTTTCCGATGTTGATGATGATCTGCTCTGGCGTAACGCGCTTTTTCAAACGTCCAGTCTTCGGATGTTCACCACGGCCGCGGAATAGACCAGGGGGTTCGACCCTGAAGTTGCCAACTTTCTGTTTACGGCCATCCCACATACAGAACATATACGGTGCTTCTGCCTCGTCCTTCTGGGCCTTGAGAGCTTTCTTCTCCGCAGCGGGAAGAGCCTTCTTCTTGGCTCGGTCGGCTTCGAAGTGTTCAAAGATGGGCTTGAAATCACACTTGTCAAACTTCTTAATCTTGACTGTGTTGCCACTCTTATCTTTGCCATTGCCAGTCTTGTCAAGGACAGCTGTGAAATCCTCAAAGAAATTTTTGTTGAACGTTGGGTTCTCAATGTTGTGCGTCGAGTTGAGCATACCGCCATAGAACGTCGCGATTTCCTCAGCGTCCTTGTGAAGGGTAACAGGTACTCCGTCATAGATGAGTTTGACATTTTTCGGAAGAGGTTCGTACTCCGGGGGAAATACGACACCATTGTGCTCCAGGGTCGTCCACTTTTTGGTGCCATCACCCTTCGTCGGATCTTCCCACCACTTGTACGATTCTTCTTCGTCCTCGGCCTCCTTGTCCTGCTCGGTTTGCTCGGCTTTAGCTTTTCCTTTGCCCTTCTTGGCCGGTACCGCAGGCTCCGCCTTAGCCTTGCCCTTCTTGGGCTGAGGCTTCTTTTTCGCAAGAGGAACATCCGAGTCAGAATCTGGCTTCTGGACGCCGTTCGATGCCCTTTTTGCAGGCTGCTTCCTCTTCCTCGCAAGCGGCACATCGTCGTCTTCGCTTTCGCTTATAACCTTTGGTTTGCGCTTGGCTGCGGTCTTCTCCTTATTCCTGATGCTCTTGGCCTCTTTCTCGGCGGCCTTTTCAATGATCTCTTTCTGCTTGACGAGTTTCGCATTCAATGGGGTATCAGAGTCGGACGACTCGCCGATCTGCGCCGCAGTGGCCTTCGGTGGTTTCCTTACCCTGAGAGGTACATCGCTCAGGTCAGTGTCGGAGTCTTCCTTGGCCTGTTTCTGTGATGTTCTACGGCGTTTGCTCTAGACAGAGTCAGCGGACACATTGACACAGGAGCGAGCGGTTGAACGCACCAAAGGCTTGTCATCGTCTTCAGAGCTACTCGCTTCCTTGTACGACTTGCCATTCGTGAGGCTGGTCCGAGCCTTGCGCTTCCCATTGGCGTTGCCATTCGTTTGTGGCGTGTCGACGTCCATATCCTCAACCGGGCCCATGCGGATGGAGACGCCAGGTTCGACATGGCCGTTGGAGGGGAGCTGCTTGTCCAGGGCGCGGTCCACATTTTTCGGAATGCGGTCTTCTGATTTTGCTAGAGAGCGAGCCTCGTCAGCCATAGCCAAGGATGCGCGAGATGGTGTAGGGCGGGTTTTGTGGCAGAGGGAGTGATAGAATACAGAGAGCGAGGCACTAGCCGTGCGAACTTGTACGTGGAGCGCGAAACAGCCAGTGGGTTTGCGCGAGGGCACTTACCTCCATTTGCTCGGTCCTTTACCAGTGGCGTGTCGTCGTCGGAAGAAGACATGGTGAGGATGAACGGCTGCCTGCGACTGGGCAAGCAATGAAAAGTGTGGTTGGGAGCAGCTTTGTCTGGCGCTGAGCCAAGGAAGCTGCTGGTGCGTGGAGCGAGACGGCAAACAGAGGCTGCAAATCGCGATGGGGCGCGAGCGAGGTGGCCGCAAGCACGCCGCGTCGGAAAGGCGAGGGGGGAGATGGTGGCGAGGTGACGGGGCGATCGATGGAGGAATGTCCAAGGAAGGTTGCAGCTTTAAGTTGACAAGTGAAGGGCCAGGACTCGGGCTCGGCCTGCCTTCGTTTTTCGCTAAGTCGCGTCGCTTACTACAGCCCCTTAGGGACGGCCAGAACAGCTCCGTCCGGCGCGCAGAGGGCTCAGGGCCCAGGTGCAACGGGGACTGGAGGGTGAGAGAGGGGCGTTTTCAGGCAGTGCGCCCATTGATGTATCTATTCTCGCGGGTGCTGGCCGTCTGTCCGGCGCGCAGGTGAGCGCCGTGTCGGTCTTTCCTCAGCAAGCCAACCTTGGAAAGGGCAGCGTCACGTGAGCGACGCCACTAGCATTCTCCCGCCGGGGCTAGCGCGCCTGCCGCAGCCTTTGACGGTTTGACCGAAGCTTCCCTCCGCAGCAGCAGTCGCCCACGCCCACGCCCACGATCCCGAACCCGCCCGGCTGCCTGCCATCTCCACTCCATCTCAGCTCCTCTCCCGCTTCACAATGCTGTCCCGAGCTGCGCGTCCGGCTTTGCGAGCTGGCATGGCCGCCGCCGTCCGGTACTAAGCCCTCCCCCCATGGCGCCCTCTCCACGGCCATGGCAGCGCCAATTGCATCAGAAACTGACTGAGCTCCATGTTGCAGGCCCGCCGCTGTCAATGCCACCAATGCGGCTACCTACGCCACCCTCCGCGAGATCGAAAGCCGCCTCAAGTCAATTCGCAACATTGAGAAAATTACCAAGACGATGAAGATTGTCGCCTCGACGAAACTCACCCGCGCGCAGCGGGCCATGACCGAGTCCCGGCAGTACGGCCAAACTTCCAACACCGTTTTCGAGAACGCCGAGACGAAGCCGTTGGAGGGCGAGGGCAAGAAGCAGCTGTTCATCATCTGCAGCTCCGACAAGGGTCTTTGCGGCGGTATCCATTCTGGCATGTCGCGGAAAATCAGGGCGATACTGGCACAGAAACCCGAGGCGGAAATCGTTGTCCTGGGCGAGAAGTGCAAGGCGCAACTGAGCCGGTCCAATGCCAAAAACATTGTTCTCAGCTTTGCTGGAATCGGCAAGAACGTCCCGACCTTTGCTGATGCCGCGGCCATCGCCGACCAGGTCTCACAGCTGCCAACCGAGTACGCTTCCATCGGTATCATGTACAACAAGTTCATCAATGCCCAGACCTACGAGGCGACAACCGTGGAGGCGTTTTCTGAGGAAGCTATTGCTCAGTCCCGTATGTCCGCATCAAGTCTGCGATGCATGTCTTGAACTGACACGATTAGCCAACTACGCCACTTTCGAGATTGACGACGAGGTTCTCTCCAACCTCCGGGAATATGCATTCGCCAATTCGCTGTACTGGGTACGTGCAAGCGGCTACCTTGGTTGGGCATCGCTAAAATACAGTTAGGCACTTGCCGAGGGTCACGCATGTGAACAGTCCGCACGACGAAATGCTATGGATGTAAGTGAATACTATGAAACTAATAGACATGGCAAACTGACTGGTAATGTAGAACGCTTCCAAGAACGCCGGCGACATGATCAACAAGTTCCAGATCCTGTACAACCGTACTCGCCAAGCTGTCATTACTGGAGAGCTTGTCGAAATTATTACTGGTGCGACTGCGTCGGAGGACATGTAGAGATCGTGGTCGACCTTGCGCTGCATATCTCCCAACATTGGCTCAATCCACCCGCACCGGGGTCATGTAGAATAAACATCTGTTCATAGCTCCTTTGTCCTCAAACAGTGTCCACAATGCCGCGATTTCCTACTGTGCCCGCCGCCATGGTCTCGTTTAGAAGGCCGAAATGGCGGTCTCATGCAGACATTACCTAGCATGCTAGATACAATAGGGCTTTGTAAAGATCAAGATAGACTACCAACCACTGGCTAGAACCTTGTGTACTGTCAAGAGCATTTGCCTCAAGTTTATCCTGATAGGCAATGCATTTTGCCAGGGGGGTGCTCCCAGATGTTGTATAGCTACCGGGGCTCCTCTTCGTGCGCATGCTCTTGCCGGTCCGTCTCCCTGCACTCGACTCATCGGCGGCGCATCAAACAATGTTTGTGCAGGAGATGCTGCAGCGCGGCACAGCTGACGGCAAGGCGCCGGGCATACCATCCACGGCGGCCGTTGACCAGCTGCACCTTCTCAGAGCGGCAAGGTGCCGAGTGCAACAAGCACTACACCTGCCTGAAACATATGCCATGCGCGTGCAGTATCGATAGCCTGAAACGCCTGCAGGTGCGCTTCCACCTTGCCCCAGGCGCCGTCGGTCGTGTCGCCGCCCTATAATATATGTCTTATGTTTAGTCGCGGAGCATTTCTGCCTGCAGACTGACTGCAGTTGTCGTTCGTCGCTGCGCCTGAAGTTTGGTTCGGCTGTTGGTTCCACCGGGCTCAAGCATCTTCCGCCACCTCATCTTTGCCAGGCCACCAACCACCACCAACAGCATTGCTGTTAGGCTCAATTGGCTCTCACACACTCTACTATCACATTCCCCTTGAATTAGCATTGTTGGCTTACTTTCTGCTGCCTTCTTGAACGCGTGCCTTCCCTCCCGTCTGCAGCCAAATTTCTAACGTTACCATTGCCAACAGGTAAACAGCACGTACACGCGACAACAACGACAACACAACAATACAACAACACAACAACGACAATACACGATGGTTCCCGCGTCCATGTACACAGAAATCAAGGCCAGGATGCCTGCTATCAAGGACCTTTTCCAAAGCCGCCACTATATTCAATGCGCCACAGAATGCGAGAGGCTCCTGACTCGCTCTATCAACGAGGTGTGTTACACCCCGATTTTCTAGAAGCCTATACGGCCGCACTTTGACAAGTTTATACATTGAATGCTAACAGAGTCTCAGATTCATCCCATGCACCTGGCCTATCTTCACTTCTACCTCGCGCTCTCGCACGACACATTGGCTCGCGAGACCAGCATGCGTAACAGGTCCTCTGAACTAGACCTAGCGGAAAAACACTACCTCGCTGCCATCGCTGTGCTTACTCCGCCCGATTCCCAACTACTGGAAGACAGCAACGATTCTCAATCGCCCACGTCTATCAATTCTAGAGACGAATTTGGTCTTGACGGCCGACGAGCATCTAATGCTGCATCCATCCACTCCGAACAGTCGACCACTTCCAGTACAACCTCATTTGCAGACCAAGGTGATGACGAGTCTGATTGTGAACCAACTCCTAAGCGGTCAAACTACTTCAAGCGCTCCCCACCATCTCGAGGTATCCTAGACGACTTCACCATAAGCCCGCAACAGTGCCGCAAACGCCCCAGCCCCATCGCCACCTCGGTGCCCGGGTCGTCTGAGTCCATGGTCCCAGAAGATAAGTTATCCACCGGCGTCTCATCGATGTTACGTATGGTTCAAATGCATCTCACCAACGTCCGGGAACTCAAGGAGACGCCGCCAGCACCCATATTCCGCTTCTCGTACTCGCGCTCGCGCAGCTCGACTCTTAGCTCCACGCTCAGCTCGAGGCCTGTGAGTAGGGACTCTACGAACAGCAGCGACGCCGAGGTGGATCAGCTGCGGTGGAGCCGAAGGACGGTGAACTTCCGCCCCCGCTTTGACCCTACGAGCGTACGGGATTTGTGCAGCCAGGCGCTTTCCGAGCTGTAGACTACGATTTTACGGCAATGTTGGAAACACGAGTGCAACTACGGTGGCCACCCACGTATGGGAGTGCCTGGAGGACCTGATCGCGTGCGATTGCAACCAACCTCCCCGCCACACGACCCGTATGCAGCATCTCTCCCTTGACGGGACGATACACTTCTCTATCCGATTATTCATTGACTCAAAAGTTTCCTTGTGTTGTATTGTCTGAGCTTCTTGTACCAATTCGGTGGGCTCTTGTTTTCTGGTGTTTTCACCATGGGCGGCGGTTTGGCGGCTTTCAAAATTGATACCCATTGTACCTCTAACACACTGTCTCTGTACCCTCTGCATGTATTGCCTTTGGCATCTAGGGTATACCACACCCCTGTCTCCTTTTTGTTGCTGGTTGTAGCTACCAGTTAAACTTGCTCTGCCCTTGAACTTTCTTGTTATGTTACGATTACACTTACCCACGATGATGGACTTGGTATGATTGCGACGGTCAGTTGATGATACAGGAAGAAGAAGTTGCAAGGCTATGAGCCGGATGAACGAGATTGCAGCAGCAGGAAAATAAGCTTGTAAAAGGTACACCGATAGTCCTGACCTGAACAGATGGTCCAAATACTACCTAGCATTTGCTACATGCGCCTTCCCATGATATCGTGAACTTTTCCGACTGATATCCGTAACTCCAGCAATGCATGTTATTTTCCAACGCCTGATCTCAAAAAACTCACACCTCGGTCTTTCTTTATCTCATCATCTCGTTCAACCCCCGCTTTATCCTCTGGCACTTCACCTTGAGCAGCCTCACACTCTCCAAAAACAACTCGTCGCTGTCCCTCTGCCCCGTACTCTCAACCCTGAAGATGAAATGGTCCCTAACCCGCCCTAGCTTGACCTTGGCCTTGAATTCGGCATGACGCAGGCACTCTCTGCTGACGGTATCGCTCATTGGGTCTGCGACTACGGCTTTGGCTTCGCCTTCTTGGCCCTTGAGTTCCGGGTGTTCTTGTACGTCTTGGGCGGTCACTTCCTCGAGTGCAATGACTTTGCGCGGAAAACAACGAGCAAATTTCTTTGCGTCGGCGCCAACGATCGGTTTGGTGATGTCGATGGTGGGCAGTAGGCGATATGAGGCGGTCGCTACGGGGGAGAATTTGGCGTGGTCCTGGCCGACACCTTTGACCGCGTGCATCATGAGTGTGATTTCCTGTTTTGGCCGCAGCTTCGCGATAAGAATCTGCGGGTGTACGGGCTTGATGGGCTCCTTGTCGAAGATGTCATGCTGTTTTCCCGTCGGCGTGTAGACTATGTCTCGCGCGTATACGTTGTGGCCTGTATACAGCCGATCTGGATCCGTCTCTCCCTGCGCCACTCGCTTCAAACCGTCCTCTTGCCACTCGCATTTCACGTCCAGATGCAGCTGCACGCAGTTGTAGTCTGAGGGCGATCCTGAGCCGGGGTCATCTTCTGTGGGCTGGTGGTACCATCGCATCCAGTCCAGTCCTTCTTTCGAACCTTGCAGTGGGATCAGGCCGAGGCGGTGCGCGAGCACTTCGTCTTGGACGATCGACGTGTTCTGGTTGATGAAGACGGTTTCTATGGCGAGGGTAGGGATTTCGGCGAGCATGATTCGGCGGAAGGCGTTCGCGACCGAGGTATCGATTCCGACCAGGGAGAATTCGGCATCGTGGGGATGGTATTTGTGAAATCGGATATCGAACTTCTACACAGATGTCAGCATGTTGGAAAAGGCGTGCGCATATACCTAGGCTGTAGTCAACTTACTTTCTCAAAGTGTTCGATGTCCCATTCGTGGCTTTCGCCCGGCCAGTGACCTGGGAAGTCGGTGGATGCTTGATTGCTGACTGTTTCAATGCCGACCTCGACTCGCTGAAAAGACCGTCAGTCAGTTTTCTTTGCAGAACAATGGTCGCAGGCTTACCTTGCGCTTCGTCAGCTCCTCTGCACTTGGTACAGGCATATTGGAGGTGTATCGTGGAGGTTGACGAGTTGCGGGGAATTTTTCGAGCAGATGCAACTTAGTAACGACAACCACGCCAAGCCCTTTTCGGCCAATTACGGCTCGGCAATATTCGTAGCATCATCACTTCTCCCCTCAAGATAACTGCGGCGACCGCCATCTCCGCCACAACCCCCATTGACGCCGCAGACGGGCATAGCCGGCCTCTCACCATCACCATGCCCGTGTCTTTTGCGCGTCTTGCCGGCCACACAGCCAAACGGCTGTGCCAGACGCCCCCGCGACCGCATTTCGCACGAGGACCACGACCCTTCGCCCGCTGCGTCTCGACCTCGCTGCCTCGCCACTATGCCAGCGTCGAATCCGACCAAAAGACGCGTTTTACCGAGACCGACTCGACCTTCAGCCAGCCCGCCGAGAACACCGAGGAGGCCGAGTACGATGAAGGCACGACCCCCACGGAGAGGAAGATTAGGCACTATACTGTCAATTTCGGGCCTCAGCATCCAGCTGCCCATGGCGTGTTGCGCTTGATTCTGGAGTTGAACGGCGAGGAGATTGTGCGCGCGGATCCCCACGTTGGTCTGCTACACCGGGGGACGGAAAAGCTGATTGAATACCGAACATATCTCCAGGCGCTGCCGTATTTCGATCGCCTGGACTACGTCTCGATGATGACGAACGAGCAATGTTTTTGTCTCGCCACGGAGAAGCTGCTCAACATCGAAATCCCTATTCGCGCCAAATACATCCGGACCTTGTTTGGCGAAATCACTCGGGTTCTGAACCATCTTATGTCGGTACTCTCGCACGCCATGGATGTTGGTGCTTTGACGCCGTTCTTGTGGGGGTTTGAGGAGCGTGAAAAGCTTATGGTGGGTTATGGGAACAAAGACGAGTCTCAAACAACTCTAATATGTGCCTAGGAGTTCTACGAGCGTGTCTCTGGTGCACGACTCCACGCAGCCTATGTCCGCCCCGGTGGTGTGTCCCAAGATATCCCTCTTGGCCTTCTTGACGATATCTATCAATGGGCAACACAATTCGGCGACCGCATCGACGAAACCGAGGAAATGTTGACGGACAACCGCATCTGGATTGGACGAACCAAGGGCGTGGGTGTTGTTTCTGCAGCTGACGCTATCAACTATGGATTCAGTGGTGTAATGCTTCGTGGCTCGGGTGTGCCTTGGGATATCCGGAAGTCACAGCCCTACGATGCATACGATCAGGTCGAGTTCGACGTTCCCGTCGGTGTCAACGGCGACTGCTATGACCGCTATCTTTGCCGTATGGAAGAATTTCGACAATCGCTCCGTATCATCCACCAGTGCCTCAATCAGATGCCGGCTGGTCCCATCAAGGTCGAAGACTACAAGATCGCCCCTCCGCCCCGCGCTGCGATGAAGGAGAACATGGAAGCGCTTATTCACCACTTTCTATTATTTAGTAAGGGCTATAGCGTTCCTCCAGGCGAGACTTACAGCGCTATTGAGGCGCCAAAGGGCGAGATGGGTGTCTTCCTCGTCTCGGACGGCAGTGAGAGACCATATCGGTGTAAGATTCGCGCGCCTGGATTCGCACACTTGGCCTGCATGGACCAGATCTCAAGAGGGCATCTACTTGCTGATGCCGTGGCCATAATCGGCACTATGGATTTGGTGTTTGGCGAGGTCGATCGGTAACGTACGAGCGATAGAGAGACAAGAGGAGAAATTCATTGCACTACAGTGCCATTCGATGTCAGCGAATAGCGACTGGCTGTACATACTGTACCTTAGCATCATTTTCTTACAGTCAATCCCGTCTGCGTTGTTCAATTAGCACTGCTCTTGAGAATTGATTGAAAACAAGACCATACTATACATAAAGGTAAACTATCTACTTTTTACTAAAACTCTTATACTATCAAGAGGATTGCCCACCAAAGTCTATCTTCGTTGATAGTAAATCCTGCGGGGGTGTGCTCTCCGCTGCCACCTATCAACAGCGTACAAGCATCGAAATCAAGAAGCAAATACGAGCTGAAAACCGGGAATTCCTCGCCAACACGCCTTGCAAAGAACGTTTGTAAAATGCTCCCTCTAGATAAACCAATCATCGAAATCAATCATCTAGATCGAAGTCAACCTTGTGCCAATCGATGCATGAGGGGTAGCCGCGTGGCTGTAGGGTACGTCATTATGGTGACGAGGGGTAGCCGTTCCCGTCCCGTAGCTTGGATCTAGATCACGTCACAGATCTTGGAAGAGGTACCATGCCCTCTCGCCTCTCTCTTCAACAATTGATAGTCTGAACAATCGAGCTTTCACAATCAAAGCATTTGGCTCAGATTTTACGATTTGGTGAGTTTTCCATCTTCTTTCGGGGTTCGGTTTCATAAGAAAATGAGTTGGTTTTCCAGTTTACCATCACCAGATCGATGATCGTCATCATGGGTGAATGCATCATGCGCGTGGTTTTGCAGTCGACCTCAGATCGATACTCTTTTCTTGCAATGCATTGGGACCCTCTTGCCTTGCACTAAAGTGCATCGAGACTGACTCAGTCTAGAAAACATCCCACATTGACCATGTCATACAACGATTCGTATGGCCAGGGAGGCGGTGGTGGTTATGGCCGCGACGAAGATAGACGTGGGGACGGATACTCCGGAGGCAACACTGAAGGCTACGGGCGAGACGACGATAGACGTGAGGGTGACCGCTCAAGCGGAGGAAGAGGAGAAGGACATTCTAGTGAGAGCCGTGAAGAGCGCGGAGGCTACTCTGGTGGAGGTTATAACCGTCCTACCCCAGGCGAAGGCGTTGGAGGTGGCCGCGATGAGTACAATGATCGCCCAAGCGGAGGCAGAAATGACGAGAACGACAGACGTCAAGGTGGGAACAACGACAGCGATCGCCCAAGTGGAGGTTATGGAGGCGGGAGTGAGAGCTATGATCGCCCTAGCGGAGGTGAGAGCTATGGCGGTGGTCGGGACGAGTACAGCGACCGTCCCTCGGGCGGCCACGGCGGTGGCCGAGATGAATCCTCGGATCGTCCGAGTGGGGGTTATGGAGGTGGTTCTCAAGGTGGATATGGTGGGTTCCAGTCCTCTTCTCTTTCAATATCATGGCTTTGCAGTTCACTGACTTTGGACAATTAGGAGGTCGCAATGATAATGATGATAATCGTCGCCATGAAAAATCCACGTACGGGGGCAGTGGACGAGACAACGACCACAACAAATCTCAGCGCAATGATGACGAGTGGTCCGGTGCCGCGCAGCATGCTTCCTCCCATGCCGGAGATTCGGGAGACTCGGACCTGTTCGGCAATGCCCTAGGCGTGCTCTCTGGTAAGAAGTCTAGGCTCGAAGAAGAAGATTACGACGAGGATGACGCGCGCCAGCAGCACAACAGGTACTACGGCGGTGGCGACAGCAGCGACGAGCACGCCAGCTCGAACAACCTTGGTGCCGCAGCTGCTTTCCAGGCTATGAATTCGTTTTCAGGTGGGGGGAGCAATAACAGCTCTAAAGGAGGGGGCCAGAATGAGTTCATCGGCATGGCAATGGGTCAGGCTGCCCAGCTGTTTGACAAGCAGAGCAGTGAAGGGAAGACGGTACGTTTGTTAAGCAGCATCTATTTCTCATACTTACAAGTGTGGCAGCAACCCGGCACTACGAAGCAAGATGCCATCGCTCAAGCCGCTCAGTTTGCTTTCAAGATGTACATGAAGAAGCAGATGGGCGGGGGTAGTGGAGGTAGTGCAGCAAGTGGAGGAAATGCAATGGGTGGAGGAGCTGGCAATGATGGTGAGGGCGGAGGTTCTGCCGTTGGAAGCATGCTGAACATGGCGAGCAAGCTGATGAAGTAAAAGACAAGTTGGCCTGTAAATTACACTTGGGCGAGGGCTATCTGGGTACGGTAGACCTTAGCCTTGCCCAACAATTGAGCCCTGTGGCGCAGCGGCCGTCAGCCACAGTTGTGTTATGTACTGGTGACATAGCAACAGAACCCAATACTAGCGCGACCAACTCTCCCCGCCAGCATTCTGATCTCGGGCCCCCTCCTTCAGCCTCGACTAGATTATCGAGCATGGCTGCGAGCTCGGTCGCTGCTCGACTTGCACTTCCCCGACTGCGTCCATGACCGAGCGAGACGGCTCAATCCGAGCTTCCCCGCATGCACTCCCTCCCGCCGCTCTCCACTTCAACGCTAGCCCGCCGCATCCAGATTCGGAGGAGTCCCGCCAGAATGGCAGACACAGGACTGCTCAGGAATTGGAATCCCTCCACGGTTTGCAGCGTGACCTTGGCCGTTCTCCTACCATTCGCTCACGCGGCACGTCGAGAGGCTCTTCGCATCGTCCGGGCGTGCACCGATCCATCTCCAATATAAGCACTGCACAGGACTCACAGGGTCCGGACGCACACAATGCGCCGAGATATCGATTGAGGAGACAGGCCCCGCACTGGTATGATCCGATGGTGAACTTCTGGGCCACGCAGATTAGCGTGGCCATCGACGACGGAGCGCACAGAGATCATCTAGGTACGTCGGGGGTTTTCACAGACCTGGAGTCTACCGCTGATGCTTGAAGCTCTCGAGCGCACCTTCCTCGGCTATCTACGAACTTCTCTTGCCCTCGCAATGACAGGCGTCCTCATAGCGCAGCTTTTTCACCTGCAGCATGCGGTAAACCCCAGTCCCAAGTTTGGATTCTTCGTCCTCGGCACTCCCCTTGCGGCTTCTTTTATCGGTCTAGGTGTGGTAGTGCTCTTGATTGGCGCTTTTCGATTCTGGCGGCAGCAGAACGCGATGATCCGGGGGAAAGTGCATGCGGGCGGATGGGAGATTACTGGTATAATGCTACTGAGTATTCTGGTAAGTGGAAAGTCGTCTCTCGTGTTTTACTTGACTAACTAGAAAGCTATGCGTGGCCCTTTTCGCTCTGGCGGTGGCGGTTGATATAGATAAGACTTACTTTTGAGGAGAGAACGTCCAATTCAACAATAACTATGCCTTTGACTGGATTTTTCTGTCTCGTTTCGATTTTCTCACTCTGGCTACTACACGTCGATGGATTTAAGTATGACCAGCATTTACGTTTCTCAGCACGGTAAACCAAAACACCAAGCGACTCTTATCTGTTCTTGTTGAAGCGCGGAGATCTTGTATTCGGCTTTTGTTCGCTGATGGGTCCCAATCTGCACATGCTAACCGCATAGGGCAATATAAGAAGCAGCTCGTTGACATGGGAGACACAACGCCTTATCGCCCGACATCTTGTTTTCGATGGATAACAACCGTCGACTAGCATACGCTCGCCAATCAGAAAACTCGATACCGGGAAGTAGCTATCTACTAAACGGTGTTGAGCGCGGAAAACGGAGATAGCTGTTGACTATAAGACTCCAACACCCATTCTTTCTGAGTCGAGACCTTCATCGTCATCGTAACTGACCGCACCCCTGGAAAACGTCTTCAGCTGCCACCACTCTGCCCGTCGGCGTGGGATATGGTACGGTTTCCAATTTCCACCCACGAAGTGCATACTGATGCCGGACAGGTGTTGTTGTCGGGATTGGTTTCTTCTTCGCTTTCGTAATGATGGGAATATCTTGGTTGCAGAACCGTTATACAATGTACTCGACCAAGCAGTCAGAGGAGTTCAACACGGCATCCCGTTCAGTTAAACCAGGTCTTATCGCATCAGGTATTGTCTCGGCTTGGACATGGGCGGCTACTTTACTCCAGAGTTCGACTGTGAGTAGTAGAGCACTTTGGAGACTGTACAAACACTGATATCAAACAGGTTGCCTACACTTACGGCGTTGCTGGGCCTTTCTGGTGTGCCGCGGGCGCAACAGTACAGATTTTGATGTTTTCAATACTGGCATGCAAGACGAAGCAGAACGCGCCTAGATGTCATACCTATCTGGAGATCATCTATGCGCGTTATGGACGAGCTGCACATCTAGTCTTCATGGTCTTTGCTATCGTTGCTAACATTTTGGTTGGGAGTTAGCTGCTCTTGGGTGGCAGTGCCGTAGTTACAGCTTTGACGGGCATGAATGTTTACGCGGCCATCTTCTTGATTCCAATAGGTGAGGGCTCCAGTAATGAATCAAGTCCAGGAGCTAACAGGTGGAGGTGTCTGTGCCTATGTCATTCTCGGTGGTCTCCGCGCCACGTTCTTGTGTGACTACTCGCACACTTTGATCCTCATGATCATCATCCTCTACTTCATGTTTAATGCGTACGCCGTCAATCCTCTAATCGGTTCCCCTAGTGAGATGTATGACCTCTTGAAGAAGGCAGGGACTTCGCGACCCATCGAAGGGAATAAGGATGGATTCTATCTCACATTGAAGTCGAATTTCGGTCTCATCTTCGGTATCATTCAATTGTGCTCTGGATCCGGCACAGCTATTTTGGACCAAATTTACTCCGTTGGGAGACGAGGGAGTTTTTTGCAGAGGTTAGTGGAAAGATCTGGAAGGATATCAGGGGTGTGAAAAGGTGATTGGGGTCAACCGAGGTACAAGTTTCAGAAGAAGCTAGCGCGCACGTGTCCCCACTTGGACAGTGGGCCTACCTAGCGCTTTGACGCAATCGCGTGGTGCCACTCTACTGTTGCCAGCGGTTTTACCACTCTTCTACGCCATCAATAACTTTTGCAGCGTTTGCCGCTCCAGCTATTATATATACTGCGCAACCTTGCCCTCTGCGGCCACTGGTTGCTGCACGTACTTCTTGTCCGACCCAACGAGACACTGCAACGTCGCCTGCGTTCCGATACCGCCGCCGTCATGGGACTCTCCAAATCGAACCGGATTATTGTTCTGTTGGCCATCGACTCCGTGTTCTTTCTGCTGGAGCTGGTAGTTGGTAAGGCACGGACTGTCAGATATGATGGAGAAATCGCTAATGCGCAGTCAGGCTATGCGGTTCACTCGCTCGCCCTCGTCGCCGACTCCTTTCATATGGTTTGTCACGGCCTGTTGTCCCACCTTTACCCACTCGCTGACGACGGGACAGCTCAACGATGTATTGTCACTATGCGTTGGATTATGGGCCGTCAAGGTCGCGAACGACAAGACCAACTCGAAGATGTACACGTATGGGGTGAGCAGACTGCGTCCTGCTTGAAGCTCGTTGATACTAACGGCGCGCAGTGGCAACGAGCTGAAACTCTAGGTGCCCTCGTCAACGGCGTCTTCCTCGTCGCGCTTTGTCTCTCCATCTTCCTCGAAGCGATCCAGCGATTCGTCGAGCCGCAGCAAGTGTCCAATCCGCGACTGGTCCTCATCGTCGGTTGCTTCGGTCTAGCTTCGAACATCATCGGACTCTTCCTGTTCCACGACCACGGTCACTCACATGGAAACAGTAACGATCTCAGTTCGGCAGAGGAGGGACATGCACACGGTGTTGACGCCGAGGACCACGCGGTTGCTGACGAAGGTGGCAATGTTGCTGATGTATTACCACAGGCACGAGTCGGAAATTTCCCTACAAGCGTGCCGAATGGAAAGCACAAGTCCAGCACCTCGCGATCGTCCAATATCTCCTGGACGCCGTCTGGAGACAGGACTCCACGACGGTCCGCTTCTGGCAAACGTATCGCAAAGCACCACAATCGGTCGAAATCTCGACAGTACTCCACCATAGACGACATCTATGTGCATCCATCTTCTTTCCGGAACAGCATCATCGAACATTCGCGTTTAGACAACAACGGTTCCGAATCCGACAATGATAGTAACAACGAGGAAGCAGATGGGGAAGCAACCGAGCAGTCTCCTCTGTTGCAAAAAGCGAAGAGCCAGTCCTCCACTGACGTCCACGCTGCTGTACCAAAGAAGAAGAAGAGGCACTCCCATACTGAGCACAAACACAATAAACCCAAGGAGGGCGCGCAATCGGGTGGTCATGGCCATTCTCATGGGGATTTGAACATGCGCGGGGTCTTCCTGCACGTTATGGGCGATGCGCTTGGAAACGTCGGTGTCATTGCATCTGCACTCTTCATTTGGCTAACGAACTATCCCTGGCGTTTCTACTCAGACCCTCTGATCTCACTCATCATCACTATCATTATCCTGGCCTCGGCGATTCCGCTTTGCCTGGCGGCCTCCCGCATTCTCCTCCAAGCTGTCCCGGCAGGACTCTCCGTCGACGACATTAAGGATGACATAACGGAGCTAGACGGTATCGTTTCCTGCCATCACGTCCATGTCTGGCAGCTGTCAGACACTAAACTTATCGCATCGCTTCACGTTCAAGTTGCTTTCCAGTTCGAAGGCGAGGGAGCGGCGCGTTATATGGAGCTGGCACGTGAGATCCGGAAGTGCCTCCACGAATATGGCATCCATTCGTCGACAATCCAGCCTGAATTTTGCCTCAATGCAAGTCACGACCACACAGGGACTACTGACAACAGCAGTGTCGACGAGGACCACGTCGGGTCTGGCAGTGGCAGCAAGAAGCCGTCTCGTGGCAATAGCAAGAACGGCAGTGTTCGGGGTGAACCCGAAGCTTGTCTTCTAGAGTGCGGCGATGATTGCGGGGACGCGAAGCAGTGCTGCGACCCGGGCATCAAAGGCTGCAAGGACGGGAAGTAAAAAGTCTTGACTCGTGCAGATGTTCATTGCTTGGTATCCTTGTATCTTTTTGTATATTATACTTTTCGACGGCAGCCGCTGGGTGCTGCATCATAATTAGCGGTAAAGTGGTTGGTTGGACCTCATCTCTTTTGTGTATGTGTGTAATAGTTGCATGGCTAGCTGGTCGGCAGCGGGAGTTGGGCGACAAGGGGGTTAGGTGTATGGTCACTTGGGATGTCGTCCTCACCAAGTGCAACCTAGTAGTCTGTGCAGGACAAGTAGAAAGAAACGGCTGCCTCTTCTATGCAAGTTGTATACACATGCGAACAAGTGCAAGGCCTGACGGGAATAAGGGTAGGATAGCAGGCCATGGACGGCGGATATGGGCTGTTGGCGGCCAGTATCTGTCGTCTCCAGTTGGGGTAATTCGTCCGCTGGCTCGGGTCTGGTGAAGCTGCTGACGGTGCACCTAGTAGTACTAGCCGGCAGTGGCTCGGTCGCGCCTTCCCGATGGCGATGAAGGATGAAGGGTCTGACTGTGTTGAACTCGCGGGGCGCCGCCGTGTTATGCCGCATGCGCCCGGCCCCTCGTTTGGTCCAGCGTAGTATCTGGAGTCCGATTACCGATTGACCACCCATCCTGGAGCATCGCCAGTTACTACTAAGTGGACCGTGGACCCCTTCTCGCACAACCGTGAGCACGCGAGCGCATGTCGGGCAGTATTCGGCGACGACGACACCAGGCTTGTTACACACTAGTGGAAACGGCAGCAGAAGCTCGGCTGGCACAACTACCCACAACCAACACGAAGCCAGGCTTATCAGAACCGGCAGCAGAAACTCGGTGTCCCATCTCTTCTCTTGACGTCACGGATGCGGCGCGGACGGCCTGGCTGGCGCATGCAACCTAGCGTCGCCGCCTGCACACAATCAGGAGCGACAGCCGCTGATAGCCCCCCGGCATGTCCTCGTCTCGACAGATAGATGGGCAGCCCGCCGGCTTCATCTGGAAGGTGAGCGATGGCGCATGGCCTGGCGCGGTGCTAAGGCGAGGGCGCCGGTGGTGGCGTGCACAAGGCGAGCGGCGGGCGTTGCTTGGGCGTTGCTTGCATTGCTTGCCGGGCGTGCAGCCGGGCCTGGCGTTGCTTTGGGAAGGCCAGCGGCCGGACAAGCATGCGACGGCATGCGACGGGCGCATTGGCGAATAGCCTTGGGAGGCTTGATTGCCGCCGCATGCAGCGCGCATGGGGTGCAGCGACGCAGACGAAGACGACGGTTAAATATCCAGAAGGCCTGCCCTCGGGGGTGCCGTTGCAGTTGGGACCGCGTGCTTTGTCTTGCTACCGCCCGGATTTGACAAGAGCTGACGCCTGTCTTGCTGACTATCCGACTCCATGGAGCACGAAACGGATGCGGCGCGGTAAGCATATACAAGGCCTCTCCACACCGTGCGCTGGCCGCTGCTAACTCGTCGTTGTTGGGCTTGCCAGGCTGCATCAGGAGCTCGACCTTCCCAACAACTCCAACAAGCTGACCGACATCTCGGGCGCGCCTCTCCAGCACAGCTCGAATGTCGCTGCGACCACGAGCCATTTCGCCGACGAGAAGCTGCGTGACAGTCATGCCGGTACCTCGTCTCCGTCAGACAAGGCCGGCGACGTGATCCACGACAACCACGACCTCATCCAGGGTACGCTGCCGACCGAGGAAGAGAAGAGGACGCTTCGACACGTGGGCGAGCCGTTGCCCAAGGCCGCCTTTCTTGTTGCCATCGTTGAACTCTGCGAGCGCTTTACTTGTACGTCACCCCCAGCATGTCCAAAGCATTCGGAAAAGGGGTGCATCATTTCTAGGAGCGACCTAGCTAACAGAATCCAGACTATGGTGCTTCCGGCATTTTCCAGAACTATGTGCAGCGACCGCGGGACGGGAGTTTGGGACGCGGTGCCCTTGGTATGGGACACAAGGGCGCTACGGGCCTGACTACCTTCTTCCAGTTCTGGTGTTATGGTACATTCGCTACTCCAGATAACCCGAATCAACGCGTTGGCTGACTGACTGTCAGTTACGCCAATCTTGGGCGCCATCATCGCCGACCAGTACCTCGGAAAGTACAACACGATCCTCATCTTCTGCGTAGTCTACATTGTTGGCCTCCTCATCCTGACCACTACCTCCATTCCGGCAGCACTAGCTCACGGCTCCGGTATCGGTGGCTTCGTCGCCGCCATCATCGTCATTGGTCTCGGAACTGGTGGCATCAAGTCCAATGTCGCTCCTCTGATCGCAGATCAATACCGGCGCCGCCAGATGGCTATCAGCACCGACCCGAAGACCGGGGAACGTATCATCATTGACCCGGCCATCACCATCCAGAGGATCTATATGGTCTTCTACTGGTGTATTAACATTGGTGCACTTGCCACTCTGCCCACTCCTTACATGGAGCGCGACGTTGACTTCTGGTCCGCCTTCTTGCTCTGCCTGTGCGTCTTCATGGTGGGGACTATCACTCTCGTGCTCGGGAGAAAGGTGTATATCGTGCGTCCACCACAGGGCTCCGTCATCACGGATGCATTCCGCGTCATTTGGATGATGCTCAAGAACCGCAACATGGACGCCGCAAAACCTTCCTTCCAGGCCGCAGCGGGAAAGAACAGCGCTCTGCGTTGGAATGATCACTTCGTCGACGAGGTGAAACGCGCCCTGGTTGCGTGCCAGGTCTTTACCTTTTATCCAATCTTCTGGGTCGTGTATAACAACTTCTCAAATAACTTTGTTACTCAAGGTAAGTGTCAGGCGAAGGCGACCCTTGCTCAAGTCATGGAACACTAATCGGTCATCATAGCGGGCCAAATGCGCGGTCACGGTATTCCGAACGATCTGATGCAGAACTTCGATCCGATATCTATCATCGTCTTCCTCCCCCTCCTAGATCGATTCCTGTACCCTGCGCTCCGAAAAGCTAGGATCAACTATCCACCCATCAATCGTATTGTCACCGGATTCTGGATTGCTAGTCTGGCCATGGTGTATGCTGCTGTCATTCAGTACTATATCTACAAGGCCGGGCCGTGTTACGCAGAGCCGCTCTGTGCCGCTAGTGAAGATGCTGATGGCGTGAAGCAGGGAAATGTAAGGATCCTCCCATAAGCGTTCGGCTCTATCTAAGTTGATAAAACTAACCATACTCAGGACATTCACATTGCCGCTCAAACCGGGGCGTACATGCTCATCGGAATCGCCGAGATTTTCGCCTCGGTCACCGGCCTCGAATATGCCTACACCAAAGCCCCACCGAACATGAAGTCGTTCGTGCAATCCATGTTCCTGCTCACCAACGCTTTTGGTGCTGCTATCGGCGAAGCCCTCACCCCTTTGCTATATGATCCCGCGATTCAGTGGATGTTTGTCGGTCTTGGGGTGAGTAGCTTCATTGCCGGGTGCTTGATCTGGATCATCTTCCATCATCTGAATGAAACCGAGGATCAGATGAATGCACTGGATAAGGATTATGACAACGACCTGACGTTGACGGGAGGCGCTGTAAATGGTGAGAAGGCTTAAAGTTGTCTGTAGTTTGTGGTTTGAGACGGTGTACGTTAGTAAAAGGTCTAACAAGGCCCGGGGCGTCGTCGGGCCGGAAGGCACCAATAATGTAATGAGCCTAGTAGCGCCCACTAAGAAAAACCGGTCACTTCGAGTGCACGCCCCTTTCTACTCTTGTCTTACTCATTACAAGATATATATGCTAAGAATGCCTAATTCCGTGTCGCCCTTCCTGCCAGGCATGATGAAGTGTTAGAAAGCAACGAATACTGGGTGGGACCTGCTGAATTTCTCTTAGTAGGCTTGGAACTCGGAAGCAAAATGGCTCATACAACTTCACCAGTCTATCCAATAGCCCCCATCACGATATACGAGAGCTGAACGAGAACAAGCGAATCACAATTGAAGTTAAAGAAGAAGCAATGAATGCCTCGTTATCATACCCAATCACCTCGCGCATATCCGTGCAGCGTTCGGATCGAGAGATGCGGCCCCCAAAAGCCGAGAGATGAGGCTGAGATATGCACGTCCTTCGTCGTCTAACTACATATAAGAATGTGTAGGGCCCTTCCACTACACGACTCTCCTGCAGTTACGCATGATTGTTTACACGGTGCTATAGGGTGAGATAAACATCGGCCACCTCCACTTTATCGACTACAACGTCTTAGCGAGCTACCTCTCCCTCAGCTAGGGCAGTCGCGCCCGCTCCCACAAGGATGGCGCTTCGTTGCGTATGCCTGATTCTGACCCTGTGCACATGCTCTTCAGCTGCGGACACATGGGATGACTTCGCGAACAATCTCGCGACCGATTTAGCACCCATCTTACAGCTCTTTGGAGAGCAGGTCACGAAACAATTCCTTTCCGAAAGTACATCCAGACTCGACAACATCATATTTGCTATGGCGCCTCTAGGCATTATCACTGCTGTCGTGTCAGTGATTCGCGTCTGTGGTAGCCCTTTGTTAAGAGCTTTTATTGGCAAAGCTCAAGAAGGTGCTGGGGTCGCCGAGGCCGAACTCTGTTCATCAACTGGGCGGGACGTCTGTGAAATGTATCAGAACGGTGCGATTACGCGCGTCTTTGGTCGACCCCAAATACTGGAAATCGTTCATGACCGCTGTGGGGAGAACTTCTACACCCCCGAGGACGGAGAAGAATACGCACCAGCTGGAATATACACTTTCTCGGAATATCAGAGGACTAGACAGGGAAAGGCTGAGTGGGTTGACCGCGGGGAGAAAGCAGCACCTGGGCCCCTGGACGATGGTGAGGCATCCGCCGGGCTTGAACCGCGAGTGGGAGAGTTTGCACTGAACCCAAATCTCATGCTGAACATCGGGTTCAGAAGGCCTTCTCGTCGCACTCTTCTATCACTGGCCGTCTTCAGTGTTCTTCTACAAGCTTCCGTTATTGCATATGCAATCATAGCGGAGAGACATTTGAAGCTCATGAAAGAAGACCAGCCACCGCCCGCCTGGGGTCTCCCTCTCACCATAATCGGCACAGTAGTCCTATGTACTGGAATGTTCATATGTGCATATCTCATTGAGCAAAGTACCATGGAGCGAACATTTGACAGGAAAAAGCTGCCGGTTGATGAACAACAACCTCAGTCTACAATACACTGGATCCAGCCAGGAGGCCAAGTGGTCGGCGACCATTCATTCGACTCCTTTGCGTATAGCGATCTCGAACGACCGCTAAAGGAGTATATCTCTTCGTGGCGGAGATCCGCTCCGTTACAAGAGTCACGATGGACTTGGGTGGCGGTTTCAGTCACCATGATCGGGTTTATTGTCCAGTTTGTTGGGCTAAGAGCCGTACACTCAACCGTTTCCGTATTTCAACTAGGTGCTGTTCTTTTGATGAGCATACTTCGTGCATTGCTAAGGACGAAGCGTCTTGACATTGGCGCTAATCGAATCACAAGACGCCCCTTGGTCGCTCAAATCACTGGCCACGAACTCGACTGGCTAGCTTTCGATCTCTACGAGCAGAATCAACACGCGTCTTTAGTTGGAGAAGATCCAATGCCAAAGCACTATCTTTCATCGTGGCAAATATCTCAGGTGGCCTCGAGGAAAGATACTGGCCGCAACCTTATCTCAGCCCCAGCCGGTGACGAGGACCTTGTACTCTTTGGAGATGTAGCTACGTCAGTAGTATTTGCTTCTTCGGGAACCGTGGAAAAGGACTCAAAATGGCTTGCTCGAGTCGAGGGATCAAGTCTTCATGGAACGCGTCCGGACCCTGCGACAACTGTGTGGCATTACCGCGCTCGATTGAATAGGTTAACGACCCGGATTCAACCCCAGCTGTTTCAACAGCCATGGCCAGATGAAATGGTACAAGGACGGCTTGTCTCTACGGCTCTAGATAGGGTGATATCTATGGTAGCATCGACGATCTTACCCCGAGCGAACAGAGACTGTACCACAACCCAAGTGGACACTTTATACTTTGGTTATCACTGCGCTGTTACTCTTGCGCCTAGCAACCATCAACCATCCGTGAGGTTCGGTTTCAAAAATGATAAATCTGATAAGCAATCATCGACAAAATACTCGTCTCCATCCTTGCGGGCCTGTTCATACTTCTCACTGAGACGAGAAACCAATGCTGGAGAGGAAGAAGAGATTTGGAGTGCCGACTGTTCTCAACTAGAAGCGGCAATCACCCTCCAAGTATGGTCTATGTTAAACCAACCCGTCTCGAGGATATCCCGACAGTCAAAGAATCCTACGATTAAAGAGGCGAGAATGAGAAGAATTATATATGGTGCACCGCACGGCTCGTCTCTAGAGACAATAGTGTCCCGCATCCAGGCTTGGTCGGATACACATCGACTAAATTTTCGCGAGCATGTTCTTATGTCGAACGATACCTCTCTGCACCGTGGCGTCTACCCCGTTTTTCCAGGTCCAGCTTCGACCTGGCAGGAGGTACGAAACAGGGGTGTTTATACCGAAAAAGATTGGGCTAGTTGCTCACCGACTGAAACTCCTTATAGGTTTTTCGGTTGGAACACTATTCCTTTCGACACGTGGGCCCACCCACGTACAGCAATCACAGTTCTTTCCAGCAACACAAACGGCTCCCTAGCGCACATGACAGCTCAAGATCTTTTCACTGGATTCTTGAGAGCATTGCTATCGACATGCGACCGACCGCTGGGCGACTCAACTTTCGTCAAGTCTACTCGCGGCTATCATATTGAAAACCAGACGGTGAAAGATCTGATTGATATATTCGTACAGAACAATCTCGGATCCAAAGCCGATGCGGTTATGTGTATCATCCCTACAATTATTGCTTCGGGATGCAAAAGCCCTGTTCAAGACACCATTGATGCTCTACTAAACTCAAGCTCGGAGCATCTGTCTCAAGACAAGGTGGAACAAGCAGGAAATGACTTGAAATGGGCACTCACCATTCTTGATCAAGGGGCCGATGATTTGAGGATTCGCAGCTGCTACTTGAAACTCGCTCGCATTTATAGGCGGATGTCAAAGAGTCAGCGGACCCAGGCACAGGACTCGTGGCTTCAAGATGGGCTTACACACTTGCTTGCGACCAGCGTCAAAGTTGAAGATTCGACAGGGTTCGTACGCGAGCTGGCTGTTCGCTTGCGGTATATGCACTTTATTGCCTTGGAGACGTCTTCCTATACGTATAAGTCGGACCTGGTCACATCTTTCGTCAAAGATACACTGGAACCCCTCGGCATCAGAGGCGACTATGACTGGGACAAGTGGAATGCGGACACTCTTCTGAAGGCTGTCTCAAACCAGGACGACATCGGGGCCGCGATATGCTTGGAAGATTATCAAGAGGATTCCAAAAGGCAGTCGGGTAGAGGTGGTCGAACGATCGTGTCACTTCTCGCGTCCTGCCGCGGTAAACTCTGGCGCTCCCTGACCACTGAGATCCTTGAAAAATTTCAATACCCTATCTTGCGAGACATGGATGGACGAGACGCCCTCAGCTGGGCGTGCGTCGAGGGAGACGTTGAAGTAGTGAATCAGATGATAAAGGCAGGCGGCGATCTGGAGCGACCAGACAAGAAAAAACGGACTCCCATTCACCGTGCCATCGAGAAGAACCGGCTCGATGTTCTAAGAGGTATCCAGAGAGATCGGATACTGAAGTGGCTGGAAAACCGCTTCGACGCCCAGTTCTGGGTCTCGGTGCATTCTTCTTGTGTTCAAGATGAGGCGGTAAGCTGGTTGCTTGACTACCGCCTGTATCCGGATCTGGGGTGTTGTCCTGAGGCTTTCAGGGCTGAGATGGAAGAGCGGGTGGAGCGGTTGGCTAGGGGGCCGCGCGTGGTAGCCAAAGCGAAGAAGATATATACATCAAGTACGAAAGAAACGAACTAGCATAGGTGAGAAGTTAGGAGGAATGAGACGGAATGTTCTAGATGACAAGATTATCAGAGTGCTCAGGAGATGTCGAAAGTCCACACCCGGCAGTAACAAGTCCCAAGTCTATTCCACAATAGCACCCACGTCGCCCAAGCCGGCTATAAACTGAAGTTGCACACCCCAAGGCGCATGGCATTGGCAAGACGTCGATAAAGAGTTGGCGTGGAGATGAAGTGCTACACGAGGCGTAAAAGTTTTCCCCGCTTAATTTAGCGAACCGTATTCGGCAGCGCCCGATTGGTCTGACCATCTTACAAGCAACTACCTCCGTTTCTTAGCAAATCTAGAGTTTATATTGCTCGGAATGGCTGACGTATCCAACAGATTTCAGTAGGAAAAGTTGTGCTGTGCGGAGATATATAAAGCGGGTAAGAAGCGGCGACGGGTGCGGCATCATTCACTCACCAAATCCACACTGTGATATTACTATTGTCATCTCTGATAAGTCGCCATGAAGATCATCGCACTTTTCTTCTTCTTCCTGACTATCGTGGCCGGCTTTCCCGTTACATCTCCCAACACCAGAGTCACTGTCAGGGACGATCCTCTCACCCCAAAGCCTGTACATGGCCGGCCCGTGACTGGCCGTTCGATCGAACCCCGCCCAGTTGAGAGTCGAGAGGTCGCTGCGCGTCAAGAAGCAGTCCCAAATTCGTACATCATTGAGATTAAAAACGGCTATGTAAGTTTACCTCGCAAGCTACTTCTTGCAACTCCACTGGCTGAAGTCGCCTTGTTCTAACGTCTGGTCGTTGCAGACTCATGATGACTTCAGAGGTTACTTGGACAAGGAAGCTGTTGCGTATAAGTTCACGTCGGAGTGGAAGCAACCTAAGCTCTTCTTCGGCGTAGCTATTGAGCTCGAAGATGAACAGGACTATCCGAAAGTGAAGGCTTGGGAGGGTGTCAAGACGATTTCTCCTAACCATATTGTTACGGTTCCAACTCCACCTACAATAGACCCGGTGGTCCCGGCACAGGAGTGATGGGAGATATTGCGGTGTAGGCGCATTGATGATGTGACGAAGGCTGGGGTGAGCTTGCTCAAGTAACGTTACAACATGTATGTCCTTGGATGGGAAATGTGTTTAGTCCAGTGAGAATGAACCGTTTTGCGTGTACTTCTGCGACGAGCTCTATTTGTTTAGCAGAATGACGAACGGCTTCGCAAGTCTATTGCGACGAGCCTTGTTTCTTTCCAGCGCAAGCTAATGGGTAATTTGTTTTGCGGAGTATGCTACCAGAACCATAGTTCGTCAGGATGACACTTCTAGCATCTTCGTTTGTTTCTTCCTCGTCATTCCTTGACATACACACGATCTCTTTCTTCATCCGACACACTTCTACCATACATTCAACCCGTCGCTGAAGGTTATCAGACTTTTCTTCCTCTGCTTCTGTCTTCACAAAAAAAATTGATTGTATAGGTGACGCTTTGGAACAGATTACATATCAAACGTAAGAGAGTTCAGCTGAGTTAGCGTCAGCGATTAGAATTCGCAATAATTGGTCGTTGTCGTAGTGTGTAAGAAGAGTCCGAGGTTATGTGCAAGCCTCTGATTGACGTCATGTTTACTAGCTCAGCGACAACGTCTTCCACGTGTCATCCACAACCCTCATCCATTCCATCCCCTCTCTTTTCGCCCACTGAAGATACTCGAGTAATTTTCACAAGGAAACAATGAAACCCAATTGCTCGCTCATCTATATCACAGTGAGTGAAGACTCGGGATCCTCCTCCCGTGGGCCCCGCTGGGGAGGGACTTCCAAGGTTGTTTCCTACCAAGCCATACCTATTTGACATGCTCGTCGCACGAATCGCAAGTCATCGTCTACTACTTCACCTCTGACAAACAAGGCCTCTTTTACACACTCGCCATATCTGCACGGTCTCTGAACAAGTATTTGCCTCATTCGCCGCGCCTGCTTCCGGCAGTACCAACACATGAATCGAAGGGGCTCGCGACTCCCGGGTACTACATACTTCATCCCAGCGGAACACCAAACCAAATCTCGTGGCTCAGCCGTCCGAAAGAGGTGGGGTCTTGTTCTTTTTGACGTCGCGCGTGGGATGCCCAGCGGCGAGGGGATCCGCTTTATGTGTTTCAGCGCCCGTTCCATGCATCATTCTGAGAAACCGATTGTATGTTGAGCCGCACCGTCTTTTAGTTCCCCACTTCCCGCTCTCGTTATCTTCTTGGCTGCGACTTTTTCTCGGAAACTCTCGCGGCGCAGACCCCAGGAAGGCTGTCTTCCGCAGGTCCCACTTAAACTTTTTGCGCGGTATCTGCTGGCCCAAACTTTGTTTTGCCAATTATAGCTGTTGCATTTGATGTTGACGGTTAATCAACCTATTCAGCACTAGCCAAGTAACTCGAACTGACAGATTAAAATTCTGTAGGTTTTGTTCATGTCATTTCCTTGTCTCCACACGGTGCTTTCGAAATCCCTACTGGATTTACGATCATCTCAGACACGTCAATATCTTCGAAGACATTCAACTGCTCTTCTAAGTTGCAGAAGTTAACGAAGATTACATCGAGCATACTGCTCCGCCACGGGTGAAAGTCGTCTGGGGCGCTTGGCATAATGGAACCGCCAAGATAATATTGCTCCATTGAGTTCCTGCCCGGACATACGGGGCCCGGGACATATAGCGTGTTGCTTGTGCAGCAGTATCGACACGTTGTGCTTGTCTGAAGGTTAGGTGGGTTCGAGGATTGGCCAAGATGATTGAAGTCCCATTCCACCCCTAGCTTTTAACTGAGGGACCACCGTCTCGAAACGTCACTGGGGTGGAAGCAGATGCACTGCAAAACGCTGATTCTCATGATTGTCAAAGTTTATCGTATTCGGTACCTATCGTTCTTTTCTTCCTCTACATAAACTCCGTCTTTCCCTTCTGTTTTCTATAACACGTTCTCGTACAATATAATTTGTGGTGCCGGTCACCACTATCTTAATGGACCCAAACCAGGCCTCCAGCCTCGCCTTTGAGCACCAGGACTTCGAAGTCGACGTCGAAACCGATCGCCAATTCAATCGGAGCTCCCGGATAAGCACATGGGTGCAGACGGCCGACTCTATGAGCTACACGTACCCGCTAGACGCCAAAGGCAACCAACCATATACAATCGAAGAACATGCAGTGCAACCGACCCCCGACGAGGATCCGCGGGTGTCAGTCGACTTGGAAAAACAGAGCAAAGATTTCTTCCGCGACCCACATGAGAAAGATCCAAACCAGGCCAAGCTTCCGATAGGAAAGCGTCTCCTACATTTCACTTGGGCTTGGTATACTTTGACTATGAGTACAGGTGGTTTGGCTACCTTGATCTCCATCCAACCGCACATGTTTCCCGGTCTTATATCGATCGGCGCTCTCTTCTACGTCGTTAACCTATTCATGTTCGCTATCCTTTGTGCAACCATGGTCATCCGCTTCATGCGATTCCCCGGCTCATTCAAAGAGTCGATCAAACACGAACGAGAAGGTCTTTTCATTCCAACTTTCTTCCTCTCGATTGCGACTATCATCACCGGCACCCAGAAATACGTCGTGCAGATGTATGAAGCTGAACACGAGATGCGAGGTTGGATCGTTACTAGCATGGCCATTGCTTTCTGGGTGTACACTTTCTGTACCTTCTGCCTCGCTGTATTCCAATACTCGTTCCTATTCGTCGGACACAGCTACGTTCTCACCAAGTTCATGCCCTCATGGCTGTTGCCGATTTTCCCGGTCATGCTTGCAGGTACCGTCGCGTCAGTAATCGCTGCAGATCAGCCCATCGAATCGAGGATGCCGATCCTAGTGGCTGGCGTTGGATGTCAAGGACTCGGCTTCACTGTCAGTATCCTCATGTACTCTCACTATATCGGTCGTTTGATGCAGGTCGGACTGCCAAATCGGGAACATCGAGGCGCCATGTTCATTGGAGTCGGTCCGCCGTCGTTCACGTGTCTCGCATTCATCGGTATGGCGAATGCTCTCCCACAGGAATTCGATCTGCAGCGCGACGGACTCCTCGATGGGCATTTGCTCAGGACCATGGCTCTGGTATCGGCTTTGTTTCTTTGGGTACTTGCTATGTGGTTCTTCATGATCGCCTTCATTGCTGTAAGTTCCGCTCATTTTCAACATGCACCGCTAGAGTATACTGAACTCTATTAGGTACTACATTCGAGGCCAAAATACTTCCATTTGGGATGGTGGGCCATGGTGTTCCCCAACACCGGGTTTGTCATCGCAACTATCAGCATCGGCAACAGTCTGCGCGACGAAGTCATACTTTACGTCGGCAACGGACTTACCATCGCTGTCGTCCTCATGTGGGCGTTCGTGCTCTACCACAATGTACGAGCTGTTTGGGTCGCTGATATCATGTACCCTGGCCGCGACGAAGACGTTGAAGACTAGATGTCGAATTCCCACTCACTACGAATTTACAGTTGCTCCTTTAACCCCAGCCACTCGTCGCCCGTTGTTCAACCTTGAGAACTCCACTCTTGACTTTTGGTATTTCCTATATTCTTTCGGATAGAATCTTAAAGTTGCGCGGTATCCTGCAGACCTATACACTAGTTGTTTCGTTTCTTCTTCGCATTGCGACGGCGCAGACGTTCTTTTTGTAGTCACCATGCCCCGCCTGATTTTCACGACTCTACCAAACTATCGAATCGGTTCCTCCTCGCACATGCATACTCATGCAACTTCTCGCTATCGCTATCGCTGTCACTGTCATCTCCCAGACCAGTACTGAATCTCCTGCCCATCTTCTGCAGGACATCCTCAACGTTCCACGCAATCCTTTCCGCGCCGATTCTCGCCCCGACTAGGTTTGGAGCACCAGGTCCCAGTCTTAGTCCCACCAACCTACCGGTGACGAAGAGTGGAATATCATCACTCCACATCAGATCATCGTTTATACAAGGAAGATATCCCGCGCAGTTAATTGGATGCTGTTCCTGGAAGGCTTGGAGGAAAGGCAGAGTCTCGATGTTGGATTGGATGCCTGTTGCAAAGACCATGTAGTCGATCGAGGGGAAGGTGTTTGGTGGGGCAGATTCGATTGTTGTCCAAACTTTTGCACTTGTATCCCAGGATAGCGATTGTAATGTAGTATGAGTATGCAGTGAAATCTTGCCAGATGTGGTGTATGTGTCCAGTATCTTGCGGTAGCGCGGGGTGATGCTGCCGCCATTTCGAGCCTGCATGATCATTTCGGAACGCTCTGTGCCAACATCAGAAGTGCTTCAATACGGAGACAGTATGCTGCGATCTTACCTTGATCTGTGTCGGCAGTCCAGAACGCCGCTTGCTTGAAGTTGCGGAACTTGCCTACCCAGTCGAGCTCCACGTCAAAGTACTTCACTTTCACGGGGCCTCGCATTAGTAGCCAGACTTTGCTCACGCCGCGTTTGATGGCCAGATCTGCAAGCTGTACGCTTGTCAAGCCACCGCCAACAATAAGCATGTTGGTGGTTTGATGCTTCCTAATCTTCGCGGCGACATATGGCGGAGGGAATTGCTTGATCTGCATAGCGTGGCAGTAACCCTCGTGTGAATTACCACCACAAGGAAGACCAGGAATCAGGGGGATGGACGGTGCGTTCCCTGGCCCTACGGCTAGTATAACGACACTAGCAAGACGAGCGCCTTGGTCGGTCGTTACCCGAAACACACGTCTGTCGTCATCGTAACTGCCGTCGGCCTTGATGCTCTCAGGTTCGAGATCATGGAAGCTGGAGACTTTGTTGTACTCCAGATCTATAACGCGCTCCTGGCGTACGAGGTCGTTTCCGAGTGCATAGCGCTTCACTATCTCGGCACAATGGTCTGAGAACAGTTGGGCCGAGGGCGTGAAGTAGTCCTTGCGGTCTCTTTCGTCAATGTCAGGGCCGCTACCGGAGACTTTGCCTCGCTCATGCATTTTCTTCTTCTTTCGGTGCTTGCTGAGTTCTTTCCCGGCACAGCCGGGTAGGGCTTGCAGTTCGGTCTCTCTCTGCTTTTCGTATGTATATCCAAGCAACGCATCCCTATCCGCAGGGTCGACGTGAAAAAACATTGGGCTTCTTAGGTTCTGAATGCCAAAAGTCTTGAACAGCCGGTTCCATTTGGTCATCCAGTCGCCGCCGTCGGCGTCGAGGACAAGCATGTTGATACCTCCGTTTGGACTCGGTCCTTCTTTGCAGCCACAGGTGGCACTGCCGTTTGTTCTCGGAAGCGTAGGAAGGAAGGTTTTCTTCGTTCGGTGGTTTTTAAGGTTCATTCGACCTCCGTGTTTGCGGATCCAGTGGAATCGTTGGTGCTCGTCGTCAGTGAAGGTGGCAGAGGGCGTGTGCTCGCGTAGCCGGGCTGCAACTGCGAGACCACAGGGGCCGGCACCGATGATCAGGACATCGTGTATGTGCATTGGGTGGACTTGAATTTCTTCTCCCTGATTCTGCCTTGCACAAACTCAAGTAGAAATCGAAACAGGGCAGCAGAAGAGAAGAAGTAGATGATGATCTACATGACGGTTTTCGGAAGACGTATATGAAACGGGATAGTTTTATGTACCTTGATGGTCATATCCATATCTCGACATGCGCCATGCGCCATCATGGTGCCTGGTAGAGAGAGCTAGCACTGATGTGACTCTAGAATACCAACCAATAGAAATGTTTTCCGTGACAATAACTAGTCGAAAGGCTGCAGATTGCTGCTCCCTAAGATGGTTTATGTCCATCTCGAAAGGGGCCCAGGTTGGCGAAGACGGTCTATCTGCCATGGCTGCCACCCAGGGGCTACATACAGTTCGGCCCTCAGTCCCCATACTCTGCTCTTCGTGATCGAAGACGTTTGTCCATAGGCCAGCGGGTGCATCTCTTACGCAAACGGGATCTCTGGAACTAATGAGAATAGATCCGGGCGCCTCCAAAACAATCATGCTAACGTGGCAATGTAACTCTGTATATAAAGCTACAATTCTATACAGAGCATTAGCTTGATACTACAATATATAAGAGGAATTTGAAGTCATGGGTAGTTTTCTACTTGAGAGTTACACCGACCACCTCATGGGATTGACCAGCCATGTGACAGGGAGGACGGCACAGGGAAGGCAGGTCCACGACCGGGGGTAACTCTACACTGATTGGCCGATGGTTGCGTCACACCTGCCCCACGCCTGGTTTGCTGCACTGCACTGCACCTGCCGCCGCAGTGCCGCTGACTGATGGCCGCACCGGAGCTGCCGAGTGCCCGAGTCCGCGCTGCTTAGAAGACACTTGAGCTGCTTCGAGGATACTTGACCTGCTTCACCTGCTTCGCGCGGATCATGCTGGCGCTGCGAGGGCAGAGAGACGTCGCCTTCTCGCCTCGACTTGCTGCGCGCGTGCACGAGCAATAGCATGGCGACGAGTGACCAGCCGCCGCCCGCAGCCACCACCGTGTACACCACGACGACGACCACGTCCACGACCACGTCCACGCACGACCTGCTGCACACCACCACCAGCCATGCAACGACGGCAGCAGGCCCGCCGCGCCTGACGGTGACTAGCAGCGATGCGCAGTCCACGACCTTGACCCACCCGCCCGTGACGACGACGACGACGACGACGACGCAGCAGTCGCCAGCACCAGCACCAGCACCAGCAGATTCTGCCCCGCACACACCCGCCTCAACAACTCAACCCGAGCGGCAACCCTCGATCCGCCTCCAACGCCAAGCTGCCGCGCCGAGCGACGATGCCGCGCCGACAAACCGACGGAGGAGCAGCTCGGAGCCGCAGCGGCCGCCCCAGGCGCTGCTTGGCCCACAAGACGACTTGGAGATACGCAGGCAGTTGACGGCCACGCCGACGCCGCTGCAGACACTGCACGAGGAGGGCTCCGGCAGGCTTGTGCCGCAACTGCTGGCTGTCCCGCCCGCGGCGGGGGCGACCAACAGCAGTCGCCAGCGGCCGGGCTTCAACAGGCAAACATCGGCAATCAGCCTGCGCCCGCGAGGCCACGAGGCGCGCGAGTACACGCCGCATATGGTGGACGTGCTGGATGTCATCGACCCCGAAGTCTCGACCCTCACAACGCTCAATAATGTCCAAAACTCGCTGTTTCTCCCCAATCTTGGATGGCTGTACAACCGCCAGCCGACGTACAACCTCTCGCGATCGTCGCCGGATACGTCGGATGAAGAGAAGGGCGACCTTGGAGCCGAGGCTGAAAAGGCGCCGCCCGTGGAGACCGAGGTGCCCCCAACAGGCGCGCGCGCCCCGCGGGACCGCCTGGCTAGAACAGACACCATCTCGTCGGTCCTGACCAGCATGTCCGAGGGTCACAACTATGCCGTCCTGCCTCACGGAGCCTCGCTGCCCGGATGGACGGCTGAAGACAAGGCGGCGCTCAACGACCACGTGCGCCATCTGCTGCACTCGCGGCGAGCCAAGTTCCGGCGTAGCATGCGCGGCTTCGCACGCTACCTCCGCAAACCCGTAGGCTTCCTCGTCTCGCTCTATGCCTTTCTCATCACCTTTTGGGGCGCCGCCTGGGTGCTGTTTATCATCGGCTGGATCAGTGTGGGCGATAGGCAGTCGTACTTGATCGAAATCTGTGACCAGGTCCTCGTGGCCTTGTTCTGCGTCGTCGGCATCGGCTTCGCTCCCTGGAGAGCCGTCGACACGTACCATATGATCTACGTTGCTCATTACGCGCACCGGACGTGGAGAGTCCGCAAGGAGCGGGGTTTGCCAGCTCTAAAGGACCACAACGAACTGCCGGCGCGACCCTCGACTCATGCCTGGGAGACCGGCGAGGATGCAGAGCCCAAAGGAGAAGAGATCGTGCTGACGGCTTCGCAGCAGCAGAAACTCGAGCACCATCAGAGCAAGTTGGCCAAGTCACACACCTTCTACAAGCCTCACGAAACCACCACTCATCGTGCTTTCTCACTTCGCTTACTGATAGCTGTCATCGTTCTCCTCGATTGTCACTCACTGTTCCAGATGGCGCTCGGAGCGACTACTTGGGGCATCTACTACAAACATCGACCCAAAGCACTGACCGCTGTGATTCTGACTTGCAGCATCTGCTCCAACATATCTGCAGGCATCACTATCAGCATTGGCGATAGGAAGAGCCGAAAGAAGTTGGTGGTCGAGCAGATGTTCAGGCAAACGCTGACCGAAGAAGCTCTGGATTCACTCAAGAAGAAGAGGGGCCTAAAAGTAAAAGGTGCGAAGAAGAATAAATCCCTCCAAGCCGACAAGCAGCAGTGAGCGACTTGGACGCCAAATAAGTGTGCTGCGGTTTGCGCCTATTCGTGTTACGCACCCTTTTCATGCAGTGGAGATCTCAGCAGACGGATAAAGTAAGACTCGTGTTTGTCTTGTCTGGGCCCTCCAAGTCCAAGACTAGCTGCAAATAATTAACCCTGTCTTCATCACTTGAAGGAACACGTCCCAAGGTACTCATGGCCGAGTTTCCGTACCATATGTAATCACTACCATCCAGAAGTATTTGAAATGGTCTGGGGTTCCACAGCGTATTGTGTAAAGAGTAAGAACTTGGACAAGGAGAGTTACGATACAACCACCGTCCATCTTTAGGTATCGCGACTCGGCTGCTTTAATACCATCATTGGAGCAGTTACTCTGGTACTCTGATGTTTTGTACGGTGGTTGAACGTAACACGGTCTGTGTGTGAAATGAGCTAGTCCGAAAAAGGCATCCTCTGTCCTACATCCACGTGACTAGTTTCTAGTAACCTCGGGATGTGAGTGAGGAACACGCGGCCTAGAGGACATAAATGCCGATTCAAGCTCGTATGTGTTCAACAGATACCACACACAGATCGACGCATTACTAAAGTGGACCTAAATATCCATTAATCTGCCCTAGTTTTTTATTAAACAACTATTTAAACGATACTCTTAAGGATTTGGTTGCAGATTGTATAAAGGTATTCGGATGAACTAAATTTATACTTGGGGTTGCCAGCATCGTATCTCTTCTAAGTCTTTCGATGTGGAATCCAACCTGTGCTGGATTTCTAAATACCTCTACATTGCCTTCTTCTATATTCGCTGACTGTGACACAGCTTCACACTGTCTATCTCGACTCTATAATTAGCGATCGCAGTCCGAAATCTGCATTGTTCTATGCAAGCTGTAGGCCCAGGATGACCCCATTGAGCCATCTGATGAAGGGTAACGTCGCCCCGCCCCTGGGTCCCGTTGCTCCACCATCACAGCCGTGCTCACTCACGGTGCCCACATTCAAGTATCCGAGAAGTATAGCTCGAGCATCATACCCTCATTTAGCCCAGCAGAGAGCGGAACTTGCCACAGGCTTGCCTATTGCGATCTTGACATGTTCAGTTAGGAATCGCCTTCTAGACTCGACAAACCCTCTCGAGAGTGAGAACCCCGCCCGGATTGCTTCCTTCCCGCAGAACATGGGCTCGAAGGAGGCGATTGAGAAACATTGACGATGAAGTACTCATTTCTCGGATCCAGCATCTCGAGGCGTCGGCATTCAAAGTGTCACAGCATCCACAGCATCCACAGCACATCTGATTTTTCCACTACTCTGTAACTCCTCATCATGAAAACTACCAATACTTTGGCGAGAGTTCTGGCTGCGGCCGCAACTACTCTTGCCTACCCTACCCACAAGCGGGAGCCGTCACAAGCCGGAGGGGTTGGCTACCGAGCCAATTTCTTTGAACCCTTGAGATATGATATCTCTGTAGCTAGCGTCTCTTACCATAAGATTGATTACTCATAATATGTAATATATACAGGTCTTAAAACTACTGTTCATATCTGAGTCGTATCTTCCACATATTTGCCAGTTTTAGATCTGTTACTATCTTAACTGAGAAATTTAGGTGGTATGCGTACTGCGGAGACTTTGTGCAGAACATACATGCCCGGCAACACCAGATCTGCATGTTCACAGAGGCGAATCTTTCCGCCGCTCGTTGGCATTCCAGTCATATTCTGGAAGCGGAAACGTCTCAGTACTGGCAAAGGCGCTACCAAGGTATTTCTGAGCAAACTCAGCGATACCAGTCCAAGCGACCAAAGCGAAAGCATTGTTTCGCAGCCATATACCCCAGGCCGTCTGTGGTGCAATAATTGTGGGAATGAGTAGTGGGATCTTCTGCATTTCCCCAACAAGGGGTCTCATCTGTTGCTCATAGCCCTTGAGGCCTGCCGCAAGATCACCACTATATTTGCCGATCTCACCGGCCAAGATATAGGCGCCAGCGAGGGCGAGACTCGTGCCGCCGCCGGTGGGCCCTGCCGCATAGCCCGCATCACCGACCAGCACGAAGCGTCCACGATACAAGTTTGGGACCTTGACCTGGACAATCTCGCTCGCGTAAAAGTCTTCCGAATGCATCATCTCTTGTAGTACGAAATCGCTCTTCCAGCCGACACCTTGGTAGTGTTTGGCTATGTGGTTTTTGAGCGAATCGTCCCCTTGAACTGATGCCTGGCGGAAAGGCAGCGTCATGTCGCGTTTGTCCCGGGGTTGGATGGCCATCAACATAACTCGACTGAAGCCCGATGGATCGGTACCAACACTGACGAATCGACCTCCAATGGCGCTGTATCCCTGTCCCACTCTGCTCCCTTTGAGAAGGTCCTGTTTTATGGAGAAGTAGGCCGTCCAGCTATTGGTTGGGACAATGTGGTCCCTGACACTGCACTCAAGACCCATAGCTCGAGTCCTCGAGGTCGCGCCATCACAAGCAATTATGAGATCGTACTCCGAAGTTGTCAAGCCGTTTGCAAACTCGACTGTAACGGGACCATTATCTTTCCCGTTGTGCTTTATCGTGGCAATTTGCTCGCCAAAGACGTAATTGATATTCCCGTTGTCCTTCGTGAGATCAAAGAGTATATTTGCCAGGTCGCCGCGGAAGATTTCGTACTCGGAGATGAGTGATTGCCGATCCGGGTCTCCGGTGGCTCTGATGATGCCATAGGGTCGACCGTCTTCACGGACAAGACTAACTCCTTCTTCCTGCGTTGACTTGGCGCGCACTTGAGCTTCCATGCCTGGCATCTTTCGCATGACAGATACGCCAGCGGTGCGTATGTCAACAGCCTGGCCACTGGTGCGTAAAGTTGAGAAGCGTTCGATGACAGTGACGTTAGCGCCGGCTTTGGCAAACCAGTAAGCTGTAGTTGGGCCAGCGATGGATGCTCCCACCACGAGGACCTTCAATCCAGACATTTTCTCTGTTTGTATCTGCTTGGCGATCTGGTATATGTTAGATGCCGCTCGTCGCAAGTCAGGTCCCGGATCTGATATTGATTTTGTGTCCGCGAATTAAGCATAAATATCTTGAAGGCAATAGACAAAGTAACCACGAGATTAAGACAAGCATAACATAAAAATCACAATCACAAACAAAAACAGGAATATATTTATATATAACTTTCTCTACGGCCCAAATTGTAGCCGAGGAGTCTAAAGCACCGGACGCCGTATGCTCCGTAAAGGCCGAGCACCCCACTCGGGCCCGGAGGCTCCGTAGCAGATTTTCGAGGAAAACACGCACAGGCCGACTAGAGTAGGCTTAGGTATCGATATTGATTGTATAGATAAAAAGTGAGATTCGGCATAGAGAGCGTGTATATATAGAGCTGCGCATTGCAGGTATCGCAGATATACGCTAAGCCGCTAGCGCTAAGCGAGCTAAGCGCACGTAAAAGCTTATACTGGAAAGGATACACAGAGAAAGTTTTCGCAAAGCTCGAATTTGCTGCGGAGAGCCTCATTTGTTTGTAAGGATACACAGCGGTAACGACCTCGCTACCGAAGGGTTTCACGACCTATGCTCTGGGTCCGATGTGTACACCTTAGTTCAGTGTTGCGACCGGAAGATATGTACCACCCGATCGGGTTTGACGCGCGACTATCCTGGACGAGGACCTACACAGTGATCCACAAGACGGGGGGCATAGAATAGCGTGTATCGCGTCCAAAGCTGACAAGCTGACAAGCTGACCAACTGGAGGGATGTAAAGGGCTATGCTGAGGCGGCCAAAAGCTAGAGGTGGCAGGTGGAGGAGACATTGTACAACGATACTGCCCACTGCAACCACATGACAATAGGGGCGCCTACCTAGATATTGTTAGAAGCATCTGGGATAGAGGACACCGACAAGTAATCCCTCTTCCAAACAATACTGATGGAAAGAGTGTCGTTTCCGTTCATGGGCTGGATGCACAAGCTCGAAGTAGTCTTCCTTTTTTCGTTTGATTTGGATCGGCGAAGGTACAGCACGGGAGCACGTCTACGAGATAGTGGTCCAGTAGCAGCGTGAAAAAGAGAACTAGGTCAGTAAAGGTGCGTGATTGTATCTATATAGGGAACTGGGTCGAACTAGGAGTCGGTATCATCATCGTCTTCAAAGAGATCATCCCAGCTTCCGCTACTCAACGACGTTATAGGGTTCATTTCAGTTCGCCTCCGTCCCGCTGCCTCAACATCACGCGGGAGCATTTTATGGCCATTGGATACGTCCCTGCTCATGGTATTGCTTTTCGTGACATCGCTAGTGCTCCGCCAGGCACGAAAGGATGGAATTTTTTCAAGGAGTGGGCGAAGAGTGGCAAGCGAACCGGCGACGATACCGATGCCGGACTCAGTGATGGACCACGTGGCAATGTCGGCGAGACCGTATAGATAGTCGTCTGGTTGGCTATAGGCGGTCACGGATTTGAGACGGACGATGGTCGCAACTGATGCGCTATTCTTATTAGCTACATAACTGGAAGACGACAAATAGGAGGAGGATTGTGTGAGGACACGGAAGCAAAACAACTTACAAAACACCGAGAGCGAGAACTACTGCTACAGGTCCCTTCACTCGCAAGTCCAACTGCACTCTGGCTAGGATCAATGCTGCTAAGATGGAAGTGGAGAAATCGGTGATGATGCTCGTCGAACTAATCAAGTACGATACAATGATTATTACTACCGAGGGGGCGCATGATCCGCGCGCAGTGTCCCAGGTCGCTGCGATGGGCTGACAGTGAGCGAGGACGGTGATCATGGTAGCCAGAGCAGCACAGATGGACATCCCAATGACCGTCCATATTGCAAACTTGTAGCGACGGGATGTAGTAATACGCAAGAGAGCAGCGCAGATGGATGCTTTGATGGGGACGGTTGAGGCGACGTAGAAGATTTGGAAGTAGAAAAACCACTGGTTTGTAATCAGTCCGGTTTCGAAGCTGTTCGGGGAAAAAGAAACCGACCAGTCGCCCTGCCCGTTGGTATTGCGGATTTAAATGCGGTGAATGCATACCTACACCATTGTAGGCTGCCAGGATGCAGACGACGCACGCCAGGGTGTAGAGAACCTGAGGCGGTAAGCGAGTGGAAGCGCCTGGAGCTGGCCAGGATTTGGCCTACCTGGCCGGCGAACATCAGCCAGTCATCCAAGCCCACAAGATGCAAGATACAGACTCGCACGTAGAGGCGCAAGCATATCGCGACGTAGGAAAGTGGAAGCAAGGAAAAGCACACTGCTGCCAGCGAAAAGCTTGGGCCGGTGGGAGAAAGCATCGATAGAAAAAAAAATGCGAGCCCTATAGGGACCTAGGACGAGACGCGGCTGCGAGAGGGGAGAGGCGCTGGGCACGGCATGATGTTGTTGATCGGATCTAGATCTCGATGGTGTTGATCGGGCTTAGGAAGCTCGCGCTGGCATCATGGCACCAGGCCAGACACGCCGGGATGGAAGGGGCTCGAGCATGCATGGCAGCTACTTGACCTACAAGCGCCGGTGTTTCCGACTGCAGCGGCGTCCCTCGTGAGGGCAGATTTGGCAGCCGCCCTATGCCGACGAACCTCTCCCAATATGACTCTAGAGCAGCAACAACTTCTGGACCAAGATCTTCGAGACGGTCCACTACCACACACAGTTCAAGCCAGGATGAATCGTATGGGATGGAGATGTCATAGAGTCAAGACAGCCGGTGCAAGTTCGAAGAACAGAAATGCACAGTTGGGGTGATGCTACATTTGGGACTGGACTGATGGCAGTTGAACTAGTTGCAAGGAGGGGAGGCAAGCAGTGGCCGTTGGCAGTGCGGTTGCAAAGGCGGTGTCGGCGATTCTGACCGCCAAGCCCGCGTTTGGTGAATTCTGCCGCTTAATTTTCCGCGTCGCATCACCCACAGCGAGAAGTGGACGTTGACGCTGTGCACGCAAGCACCGACACTCTTGTCCACGCACGCCCTCACCAACAGCGCGAACAGGCAGCACTGCGAGCTATCTGGACAGCCCTGCTTGGATCTGTTGAGCCGCGGCGCCATCTATCCCTCCAGTGTAGTGTGGGAGGCGGCGGCGGAGCCGGGGAAGCTGCCACGATGCCTAAGAAAGCCATGTACGCACGTAGTCGCGGGTTTGTCCACGTTATTTGCGATTGCTAACATGGCTGCAGTGACGCCCGCATACCGGCCTTGATTCGAAATGGCGTCCAGGTGCGTGTCCCCACTACTGCAATCCGTGGCAATGCGCTCACAGTGTGCAGGAGAAGAAACGCAGCTTTTTCGTCGTCGTTGGCGACCGGCAGAAGGACGTCATGGTCAACCTGTACCACATCCTGCTGAACGTGGACGTGAAGCTGAACAAGTCGGTGCTCTGGGCCTACAAGAACAAACTACTCGGCTTCTCGAGGTGCGTATAGCGGCCGCAGCCCCCACTTGCTCGCAGCCATGGAATCGTAGCGCTGACGAAACTCTGCAGCCACCGGAAGAAACGCGAGAAGAAGCTCAAAAACGAGATCAAGCGCGGCATCCACGACGTCGACACCCAGGACCCCTTTGAGCTATTTGTGTCGACGCAGAACATCCGCTATGTCTACTACAAGGAGACGGACAAGATCCTCGGGAACACGTACGGCATGTGCATCCTGCAGGACTTCGAGGCTATTACTCCGAATCTGCTAGCGCGCACCATCGAGACAGTCGAGGGCGGCGGGCTGGTGATCTTGCTGCTCAAGGGCATGAGCAGTCTGAAGCAGCTGTACACGCTGTCCATGGACGTTCACTCGCGATATCGCACCGAGGCGCACAGCGACGTGGTGGCTCGCTTTAATGAGCGCTTCATCCTGTCGCTCGGCAAGTGCGAGTCCTGTCTGGTGGTCGACGACGAGCTGAATGTTCTGCCTATATCGGGCGGAAAGCTCGTCAAGCAATTACCACCGCCCGATGCGGAACTCGAGGGCAAGACGCCCAAGGCCAAGGAGTTGGAAGAGATCAAAGAGTCGTTGGCCGACACTCCACCCGTAGGCGACCTGGTCAAGCTAGCGAAGACGGTAGACCAGGCCAAGGCGCTCCTTACATTCGTAGACGCCATTGCCGAGAAGACCTTACAGAGCACAGTCACGCTCACTGCAGCACGAGGTCGTGGAAAGTCTGCTGCCCTCGGTGTAGCAGTAGCGGCAGCCATTGCCCATGGCTACAGCAACATCTTCATCACCTCACCCAGCCCCGAGAACCTGAAGACACTCTTCGACTTCGTTTTCAAGGGCTTCGATGCCCTGGGCTATATGGACCACCAGGACTACACCATCATGCAATCCACCAACCCGGACTTCAACAAGGCTATTGTGCGCGTAAACGTACATAGGCAACACCGACAGACGATCCAGTACATACAGCCCCAGGATGCCTACACCCTAGGTCAGGCGGAACTGGTAGTTATAGACGAGGCGGCTGCGATCCCCCTGCCGCTTGTGAGGAAATTAATGGGGCCGTACCTAGTATTCATGGCTTCTACTATCAACGGATACGAAGGAACTGGCCGATCACTCTCGCTGAAGCTGATACAACAGTTGCGAGAACAGTCCCGAGGTCGTGCGGCCAACGGCGTCGATCATGTGATGGACCGTTCAACTGGCAAAGAATCTAGGGATGGCACAGAGCAGTCTCTGACAGGACGCTCGCTACGAGAAATCACCTTATCGGAACCGATTCGTTACGCTCAGGGTGACGGCGTCGAGCGGTGGCTGAATGATGTATTATGCCTCGATGCAACGCTTCCCCGATCAAAGATGAATACCCAAGGCTGCCCACATCCTTCCGAATGTCAGCTTCTCCATGTTAACCGCGATACCCTATTTTCTTTCAACCCAGCAGCTGAAAAATTCTTACAAAAAATGATGGCCCTTTATGTTGCTAGCCACTACAAGAACTCACCCAACGACCTTCAACTCATGTCCGATGCCCCGGCCCATCAACTTTTCGTCCTCGTTCCTCCCGTTACTGAGGACAACAAACTTCCTGAGCCCTTGTGCGTTATTCAGGTTGCACTTGAAGGTCAAATCAGCCGGGAAAGTGTGCTGAACAGCCTCAGCCGCGGCCAACGCGCTGGCGGGGATTTAATACCTTGGATTGTATCACAACAATTTCAGGATGAGAGTTTCGCTGGGCTGTCCGGCGCACGTGTTGTAAGAATAGCAACAAACCCGGACTATATTCATATGGGCTACGGCTCGCGCGCTTTGAACCTACTTGCCGACTTCTATGATGGCAAACTCGCAAGTTTGTCTGAAACAGAACCTAAAGAGCTTGAAGAGATAAGAAGGGTAACGGAGGAAGATCTAGAAAATGCGACTCTTCTCAAAGACGACGTGAAGGTGCGGGAGGCGAAGGATATGCCACCTCTCTTCGCAAGACTCCAAGAACTTAAAGCACCGCAATTAGACTACGTCGGTGTATCCTACGGCCTCACGCCCCAGCTCCACAAATTCTGGAAACGTGCTTCTTTTGTTCCGGTTTACCTTCGTCAAACGCCTAACGAACTCACTGGGGAACACACATGCGTTATGTTGCGGTCGCTTGAAACAACTTCTTCGGACGGCAGCTGGGTTGCGGCTTTCGCTAAAGACTTTCATCGCCGATTCTTATCTTTGCTCTCATATCAGTTCCGGACTTTCCCATCTGTCACTGCACTCTCGATTGACGAGTCTGCTTCTGCCGGCTCCAAATTGGACGCCGATCTTGCACCAAAACCGTTCACAAAGTTCGAGTTGGATAGTCTGTTCAGCGCGTACGATGTGAAGCGTCTAGATTCGTACGCCAACAACATGCTCGATTACCACGTCATCCTTGATATGTTACCGTCCATTGCGAATCTACACTTCACCGGTAGGCTCAAAAGTCAAGTGAAACTAAGCGGTGTACAAACAGCTCTGCTTGTTGCCATTGGCCTCCAGCGGAAGGAGTTCTCGGAGCTAGAGAAGGAGCTGGGGCTGAACTCGAGTCAGTTGATGGCCATGTTCGTAAAGGTAATCCGGAAAGTATCCACAGCTTTTCGCGCGATTGTCTCGGGAGCTGTGGAGGAAACAATGCCCGCTGTCATGGAACAAGCCGAGAATGGTATCGATATGGAAGGAGCAGCGGACCAGAAATTCAAGCCACTGGAGCAGAGTCTAGAAGACGAGTTGAAGGAAGGTGGCGATGAAGCGCTAAGAGAAGAAAAAGAGCGAGCTAGAGCGCTTATTGATGCTCTGCCTTTAGACAGGTAGGTAGGTTATCTGAGTTACTCTGATCTGTACTAACAAGTGATGCCAGGTATGAAATTGTAAGTGGAGATAGCGAGTGGGCAGATGCCGAACGACAAATCAGCAAAGTGGCGAAGGACGGAGTAGGGCATAGCTTGTCAGTAAGCGTAAAGTCCAAGAAGGAAAAGAAGAGGAAAGCTGGCGATGCTCTAGAAGAAGCATACAAGGAAGCGGACAAAGTCAAAGAAGGCGGGAAGAAGAAAAAGAATAGATCCAGCAAGGGTGTCTAGTCATGTAGCATATGTAAGACCACCGGTGAACACTTTTCATATCGGTTCCACGGCGTCCTGACTCAATAATCTCGATTATGGTGCCATGCAACTTTCTCTTCAAACCTTTGCACGTCTGTTTTTTGACATGGATTGATTTTAGGGCTCGGGCCGGCTGATGACGTTGCACGGCAATGCTCTCCGAGCTGTCAGCAGGGATGTTCCTTAGCGTAAACCACCCCGCCCGCTGTTAAATCGTCTCCCGCTGTCCTGTCCTTGTTTACGCGGCCAGTGAAGGTCGCTGTCCCTCACATGTCTTGCGCCGATGAGTCCCGCGCCGACGCTGTCAGTCGTCATGGCGAGCTGGGGACTTCTTCCGCGAACGGCGAGCACAACGACGAGCACAAGCAGAAGGCGCAGGCAGCGCGGGTGATTCAGCGCAACTACCGCGGACACAGAGAGCGGAGGTCTGGACTTCCTGCAGTGTCTGTTATCTGAAGCCAGCTGAAGGAATATAGGCAGCTTCAGGGCATGGGCTTGGATGCGAATGCGCGCTGGGCCGAGGTACGTACGAGTACCACTCAGTCTGATCTTGACCAGCCTCTACTGATCTGGCCGACTCTGCGCAGGCTCTTAAAGAAGGTCAGCAAGTCCTTCGCAAAGCATGACGCACGTCAAGCTAAACAACCAAAGCGAGATGGCGGAATGTTACGAGGCCTTTGTCCCCTTCGGAACGGTCGATGCGATCGCTACCGGAAGACAGTTTACGCCCTGCCGAGCAACGGACGCGAGCAATGTCGAACGCCGCACGCCAGAACTGGAAGCGCATCGGCGAGATAGCGCGGCGAGCTGGCGGCGATGATCCAGACGACCCTTCGCAGGACGAGGAAGAGATGAGCCCGGAAGAGCGTGAAGAACACAGGCGGCAGAAGGCACAGCTGAAGGTCGAGCGCGAGAAGACAGCCAAGATGATGGATCTGCAATACTTCCTCGAGATGGTTGACCAGAAACACCGCTACGGCTCGAATTTGAGAGCGTACCACGAGCACTGGAAGAAGTCGGATACGCGGGAGAACTTCTTCTACTGGCTTGATGAAGGGGCTGGACGGAACTACGAGCATCCGACCGTGTCGCGGGCGAGACTCGACAACGAACGAGTGCGCTATCTGACACGGGAAGAACGGATGGGCTACCTAGTGAGCATCGACGATCAAGGCCGCCTGTGCTGGGCCAAGAATGGTGAGCGGATCAGCACGACTACGGAGTACAAGGACAGTGTGGCGGGCATTGTGCCCAAGGACGACAGCACGCCTGCGTATGGTCCCTCTGGAAGACTCGAGACTCCGGGTCGGACGAGCTCGACTTCATCATCGGGCGCGAGTGACGCGGGTTCTCCGCAGCCTGAGGTCGAGGGCGAGCACTATGTCAACGATGACCTTGGCAGAGCGAAGGGGTTGTCCAAGATCAAACATGTGTCTGCTGCGACAGTGCTCAACCACCTCCTGCGGAGTTCGGTCAAACCCAACTCGTGGATCTTTGTGAGCACTCCTAGGGTAGATTTTGCTGACGTTGCTGATACGTGTAGGTCGCTGACACATCATTTCGCCTCTATATCGGTATCAAACAATCCGGCGCATTCCAGCATAGCTCCTTCCTCCATGGAGCCCGCATCTCAGCCGCAGGCCTTATCAAGATCAAGGACGGCCAGCTACGTCGCCTCTCCCCACTCTCAGGCCACTACAGGCCGCCTACTAGCAACTTCCGCGCCTTTGTGCATTCCCTCCAAGATGCCGGTGTCGACATGTCGCGCGTGTCCATCTCGCGCTCCTATGCGGTTCTCGTAGGTCTAGAAGCATACGTGAAAACGCGACGGAAGGTCAAGCACGGTGTGCAACACGTAGCCAGTGCTGAGACCAGAGTCATGCATCCGGAGGAGCACCAGCGGAAGAAGGAAGAGGAGAAGGATAAGAGTAAGAGTGCGGAGAAAGAGAGACAGTTGCTCGCTGCCAATGCGGCCAAACAAGAAGCCGAACGCAAGGGGAACAGCTGGACGAAGAGGGCGTGGAAGAGGTTGCGGTTTGGGTCGATATCGAGTAAGGATGATGTGGCGGAAGCCAGGGCAAACAGGGGGAAGACGGTACTTAGTAAGGCGGGTGAGGATGTGGAGAGTGCGATCCCGCCAGATGGGGAACGCGATAGACTGGGCCCGGCCTGAGGGTTGATATACAGCTCTGAGGATAAGTATTCGTTTTCGGAGAACATGAGGGAAGAGTCATCAGACATGTCGCTTGATTTGGTTATTCAGTCATCACTGGGGCTTTGAGATGCCCTACTGATTACCCTGAGCGACTATAATTTCCGATTCTATCACGGGCGACGATGTGAAGGACACTTACAGCCGCCTGTTTGCAGTCTTTTTCAGTTCACTACCCTAGGTAACATAGCTGGAGAAATACGGGCTCAAGGTCGAACTGAAAAACGGGAGTGAAAAGTGGCAGTAAATACTCGTGCTACCTTTGTATGTGGTGGATAGTTGGCCACCACGGAGCACCAATTGACGACCCGCCCGTCTTGAGGAACGCCTCATGCCGTCTAAAGTTGCCCCTGACATCATCAGGATTCAGGCCCATGCGCAAACTACCTACGGCTCATGTGGCGCCACAGAACGAAGCTGTTCCTTCACAGGCAGGATGCACCAGGCCAGGATCGGGACTCGGGACGTTTGGCGGGAAAGGTGCGGAGGGGATTATTGAGTGGGATTGACGAACGGTTCGTTGCGGGTCCCGGGCAAAACAGCAACATAGTTGGCAGAGGGGTTGTACATGTCATGGTGGTATCATGCCGCTGTGGCTGGCTCGCTCAGGAACCGGATTTGAGGTGAAACAGCACAGCACAGCACCTTTTGCGTGCCGCCATCCATCCATGTGCGGGCGGGGTCACGGGTGCCGTCCCATTTGCAATTCCCCATAGCCCAAAGCCTATGCAGAAGAGAAGGCCAGCGGCTGTACTCCGTATGGGCCAGTTGATGGGGCCAGCGCAGGGGCCGTGTCTGGCGTCGCAGTCTTGCACGGCAGTGTGTTGCCATGCATATTGCGGTGTTGAGCGGAGGTGGAGGATCGGCGCGCCTGCAAGCGCGCATAGCAGGGGCATGCCGGCGGCGGGCGGCGGGCGACGCGGTGCATGGTGGCGACGTCATTGCGTGTGGCCGCGGGCGGGCTGCCAGCTTTCTGCTTGGATGGGGCCGTGGCCGCGCGAGGCCCAGACGCAATGATCAGCGATGCAGAGTCCAGACATGGCAGAGCGGAGCAGAGCAGGTAGGTCACCCGGCGGGGCGCGCACCAAGAGGCCTGAGCCTGAGGCCTGCGAGCGGCCGCCCTGTTCGAACGACGATGCGACGGCGCCGACGCCGCTGGGGAGGGCGCGCCACCGTCCCGCGGACCTGCGCGTTAGTCCGCTCTCGGCCCTAGTCTGGTCTGCTACCACTGTTCAGAGCGTCCATGGACTTGGGATGGCAGCCACGCACCGCCACAGCTGTCGCTCCTGTCGTCCCAGCCGTGATGAGGTCGGAGTCGAGTGCTGGCGGGGGGAGCACCAGCACCAGCACCAGCACCGCAACCAACTTCGTCCCAGCCCGCAGCCCGCATGCTACGACACGGAAGCCCGCAACCGCAACAAAAACCAACTGGGCGTGCGCTCCGGCCCATATTCGCACCGCAGCCCAGCCACACCAGCTCGCAGCTATCCGCCCGCCGCGTCCTCCAACCGGCGCCAGTGCTCCCGCCCATGGAGCCGACGCCCCGCTCGCCGCTGGTACAGTGACGCAGTGACGCAGTGACGCAGTGACGCAATGCCCTGCCCACTGAGATGCCGCGCCGTCGCACCCAGCAGTGACCACAGGCTGCAGCGCCCTGTGTCAAGCCGCAAATCAAGTTTCCCGCGCCCGGCCAGCTCCTCTGTGGCGCGAGCTCCCTGTCCAGGCCGGTCCCTGCCCGAGCTGCTTCAAACCCTACGTCATCATCCAAAACACCGCGACCCCCAGCTCGTCCTGCCATAAATCCCTGGCTTGCCCATTGCGTACCCCCTTCTTCCTCTTCCCATAAAGACGACCTGTCGTCAATTGCTACATGACAGAAAACTCCTCCACTTCCTACTCCTCCACTTCCTACTCTTCCAACTCCTACACCTACTACTCATTCCCCCCTACCCCCAACAGGAATTCCCCCCGTTCCACCCGCTCCCACTCCATCTCGAGCGCCGCATCTGCTTCATCCCAGCGTACGCTGAGAAACACAAACACAGCTTCCGACAACATGCCTTCGCCAGCAGCTGGAAAGAGTGACACCCCCCGCACTCCGACCAAGCTCGGACGGAAGCCCCAACAGTCCGCCCCAAAACTTGGCAAGAGCTCGAAGACTCCGGATCCCCCCGCGAAGGAGAACGTCGACGACGCCAAGAGCCAAGCAGAGGATAAGGCAGGTGACGCACAGGAGAAGGCCGAAGACACCAAAGACCAGGCAGAGGACGCAGGCGACGACGCCACAGGAAAAGTATCACAGGCCGGCGATGAGCTCGAGCAACAAGAGCCCAAGCCGATAGACGACGCCGAGGACAAGGCCGACGACGCCAAAGAAAAGGTCGAGGACACAGCTGGTGGTGCCGAGGACGACGCCGAGGAGACTGGCGACGACGCAACGCAAAAAGCCGGTGACGATGACACAACCGAGGATACGAACGACAACACCGAAGACGATACTACAGACACCGCCAGCAAGACAGCCGAAAATGGCAAGCAGAAGGGTGAGGGTGCCCTAAGTGGTTCCCGTAAACTTGCCGGTCGAGCATCAAACCTGGCCGGCAAGGCCTCGCAGGATCCCGCTGGAGCCACAAAGGAGGCTGGCGAGGATGTTGAGGAGACGGCAGAAGACACTGCCAACGACGCCAAGAACACCGCCGAAGACGCTCAGGATACCGCTGAAGACGGTGCTGACGAGGTGAAGGACTCTGTGGAAGACGGTGCCGACGACGCAAAGGACACCGCTGAAGACGTCGAGGACGAAGCTGAGGACAAAGCTGAAGGTGCCAAGGGTGATGTCGAAGACGCTGCCGACGATGCCAAGGACGGCGCTGAGGGCACTGCCGAAGATGCTAAAGACGATGCCGAAGAAACTACCGATGGTGCCAAAGACGACGCTGAAGAAGCCGGCGACGATGTTAAAGACTCTGCCGAGGACACCACTGGCCAAGACCTCCCGGACTCGCCTGATCTCTCTGTGATGAAGGGTCTTGAGGTGAACGACGAGGGCCTCATTGTCGACAAGGATGGCAAGACCATTGGCCGACTCGCTGAGGGTGATGCTGAAGATCTCGCTGGTTACGAAATCGGTGACGACGGCGAAATTCTCGACGACGATGGTGACCTTGTTGGTCGCTGCGAGTTACTGCCCGAGGTTGCCAAAGAACAGGCCGAGGGCGTTCAAGACGGTCCCAAGATGCCCGACATCAGCATCTTGAAGGGTCTCACCGCCGACAAGTCTGGCCAAATCTTGAACGAGGACGGTGACTTCGTTGGTCACATGATCGAAGGCGACCCATCCGAGATTCAAGGCAAGGAGTTCAACGAGAAGGGCGAAATTCTTGATGACGATGGCAATGTGATTGCTCGTGCTGAGCTCCATCCCGACGCAGCCAATCTTGTCGATCAGGATGACGATGCCGACGAGGAAGGTGAAGGCGAGGAAGGCGAGGGCGAGGATGGCGCAGTCGACGGCGCCACTGGCAAGGCCGAAGATGCAGCTGACCGCGCTGAAGATGCTGCCGAGGGTGCCGGAGAGGCTGCCGAGGAGGCTGCCGAGGATGTCGAGGACGAGCTCCCCGGCGTCGAAGCGCTCGAGGGAATGCAAGTCAACTCCGAGGGCGAGATCCTCAACGATGACGGAGATGTTGTTGGTCAGCTCGCAGAGGGTGAGCTCGACGACGTCAAGGGCCTCACTGTCAACGACAAAGGTGAGGTTGTCGACTCGGAAGGCAATGTTCTTGGCAAGGTCGAACTTGCTGAGGGTGGTGCCGATAAGCTAAAGGAAGCCGCGGCCGGTGCTCTCGACATCCGCATCTTGGAGGGCCTAAAAGTCAACAAGAAGGGCAAGGTGCTCGACGAGGAAGGCGAGGAAATTGGTGAGCTCAAGGAGGGCGAAGCTGCCGATTGCGCTGGCAAGACCGTCAACGACAAGGGAGAGGTGCTCGACAAGGAGGGCAATGTCCTTGGCAAGGTTGACGTAGTCTCCGGCGAGGCTGCTTTCGAGGCCCAGAAGAGGCTCAAGGAGCGCCTTGGCGAGGAGGAGCCCGAGCTCAAGGAAGTCACTCCTGACGTCGATATTCTCGATGGACTCAAGGTCAACAAGAAGGGTAAGGTCTTGAACGAGGATGGCGAGGAGATTGGCGAGCTCGTCGAGGGCGAGCTCAGCGACTGTGCTGGCAAGAAGATCAACGAAAAAGGCGAAGTTGTTGACAAAGACGGCAACGTTGTCGGCAAGGTCAAGGCGCTTCCCCAGATGGTCGAGCAGGACGAGCAGGAGGACGATCAGGAGGGCGAAGATGAGCCCGAGACCAAGGAGGTCGAAGTCACCCCCGAAATTGACACCCTTGATGGATTCAAGGTCAACAAAAATGGCAAGGTCTTGAACGAGGATGGCGAAGAGATTGGTGAGCTCGTGGAGGGCGAGCTCAAGGACTGCGCCGGCAAGAAGATCAACGAGAAGGGTGAAGTTGTCGACAAGGACGGCAACGTAGTCGGCAAGGTCAAGGCACTGCCTCAGCTCATCGAACAGAAGGTCGATGAGGCTGAAGATGCTGCCGAGAATGCCGAGGACGCCGCAGAGGATGCGCAGGAGGCTGCCGAAGAAGCCGGCGAGGAAGCTGAGGGAGAAGGTGATGGGGAGGGTGAGGAAGATTCTAACTTGCCACCCCTCTCCGTCCTTGAAGGCCTTAGTGTCAACAAGTCCGGCAAGCTCATCGACGACAAGGGCACTGTTGTTGGTGAACTGGTCGAGGGTGACGCCAAGAAGCTTTCAAAATCTGGTATCACTTCCGATGCTGAAGGCCAGTTTTGGGACAACAAAGGCCACGTCATTGGCCGCGCCAAGACGGTTCCAAATGAGGAGGCAGAGGAGGAGTCTCCTTTTGCTGGCCTCGAGGGACTCAGAGTCGTCAAGGACGGCTACGTTGAGGACGAGAACGACAACCGTGTCGGTATCGTCGTCGAGGGCGACGCGAAGAAGCTCATTGGACGTGTTGTCGATGAGGATGGAGATATTCTTGACAAGAAGGGCTCAGTCGTTGGTCATGCCGACCGATATGAAGAACCGGAGGAGGAACCTGAACCCGAGCAGGACCCTATGGATCTTTCTAGCCTAGCTGGCAGGACTGTCAACAAGCAGGGCAACGTCATCGGCGATGAGGGTGTGCCGATTGGCCGCCTGGTTGAGGGTAACCCCAAGGAGCTTGCCGGCAAGAAGATCGATGAAGAAGGTCAGATTTGGAACGATTCCGGCAAAGTCATCGGTCGCTGTGAGCTTATCCCTCTGGAAGAGCGTGAAGCGAAGCCTGAGGGACCCTTCGCCGGACTTGAAGGTCTTCGTGTCATTCCTGATGGCAAGGTGGCTGATGAAGATGACAATGTTGTTGGCACTATTGTCGAGGGCAATGCCAAGCGCCTGGTGGGCATGGCTGTTGATGAGGATGGTGATATTCTCGACAAATACGGCAACGTCAAGGGTCACGCTGAGCCTATTGAGGAGGAGGAACAGATTCCCGACGACTTGTCTATCCTGGACGGACTTACTCTTAACAAGCAGGGCAACCTGGTCAACTCCGACGGTGTCCCGGTCGGTCGCCTTGTTGAGGGCAATCTGAAGGATCTCGCTGGCCGCAAATCCGACGGTGAGGGACAGATCCATAATGATACCGGCAAGGTTGTTGGCCGTTGCGAGCTCATTCCTGAAAACGAGCGCGTCACTAAGCCTGAGGGACCATTCGCTGGTCTCGAGGGCTTGCACGTGGTCAAGGACGGCTTTGTCGAAGATGATGATGACAACCGTGTTGGCCAGCTCGTTGAAGGCAACCCGAAGAAGCTTATCGGTCACGCAGTCGACGAAGACGGCGACATTATCGACAAGTATGGCAACGTCAAGGGCCACGCCGAACCGTGGGAGGAAGAAGAGACCCCAGAGGTCGATCTCAGCGCCCTTGCTGGCTGCACCGTTAACAAGGCTGGCAACGTCGTGGACTCCGCTGGTACTATCCTCGGCCGCGTTGCTGAGGGTGACCCCAGCACCATGATCGGTAAGAAGGTAGACGGCAAGGGACAGATCTGGGATAATGCAGGAAATGTTATTGGCCGCGCCGAGCTCGCAGAGGGTGCCAACTCCGGACCCGAAGGACCTTTCGCTGGCTTCGACAACAACAGCGTTTCCAAGGATGGTACCGTCCAAACGCCAGACGGCACCATCATCGGCCGTGTCATCGAAGGAGATATCAAGAAACTTGTTGGCCACACAGTCGATGAGGATGGTGACATCAACGACAAGAACGGCAATGTCATTGGCAAGGCCGAGCGCTGGGAGCCTGAAGAGAAGGAGCGTCGCATCAACCCTATGGCCGGTATGCGTGTCAACAAAGAGGGTGAGGTTCGTGACGAAAATGGCGATGTCATTGGCCGTCTCACTGCTGGTGACCTCGGTCACTGCTCTGGCCTTGAAATCGACGACAACGGATATGTTATCGACAACGATGGCAACAAGGTCGGTGAGGTCACTCTCTTGGAGAACATCCAAGAGGAGGAGGAGCCTGAGGAGGAGACGGACGAGGAGAAACAGAGGCGAGAGGATGCTGAGATTGCCGATAAGATGTCGGGCATCTGCCAGCAGACACTCGAGCGCATCCAGCCTGTCTGCAAGCAGATCACTGACGTAAGTTGTTTCCGGTCGTTCCCCTCCGTTTCCTAACGTGGTTGTAGCATATTGAGAAAGCCGACCGCACGCCTCGCGATGAACTTGACGAGGAGGAACTCGTCAATAACGTCAAGCCTTTGATCGAAGAGGGTTCACGCATCCTGCAAGAGTGCAATGGTTCGCTTCGTGGACTCGATCCTGATGGTCGCATCGCTGCCCAGGCCAAAGGCCGATCGCAAACCAGCGATGCTACACCCGAGGAGTATCGTCTGGCCGATCATCTCAAGGAACTCACGACGACTGTCGTCACCACCATTGACAACGCTAAGAAAAAGATTTCCGACATGCCCCACGCCAAGAAGAAGCTCAACCCTCTCTGGTCTCTACTCACCGAGCCGCTCTTCCAGATTCTCGCCGCAGTTGGGCTCTTGCTCACTGGCGTGTTAAACCTGGTCGGCAAGCTACTCAACGGCCTCGGCCTAGGTGGTCTTGTCAACGGACTGCTTGGTGGCTTGGGCATCAACAAGCTACTCGGCGGTCTGGGACTAGGATCGATAGGCGAAATGCTTGGTGGTGGCAAGAAAGACAAGAAGAAGGGTGGAGGTGGTATGTCCAACATCCCAGTGGTTGGTGGATTGCTCGGAGGTGGCAAGTAAGCGCTCTATTAGTGAGCGCTGAGTAGGGAGGAAGTTTCCTTTGGTTAAGAATGTTTATGATACCATGCCCGGTGGTACACCTGAGATGCGCGCAGGATGATCGGGGGGTTTGAACGCAACCATCGAGGGTGCGTCACTGGGAACGCACCGGGAACCAAAAATTCTGGGGTTTCAACCTCAGATCTCTATCGTGGAGTCCAATCCGAACGATCAACGGCTCTTCAGCACCCATTTCCTTTGTTGGCTGTATTTAGCTTTGGCGTCTGGTTGCATAGACATAGTGTACATGATTCTGTTGTACGAATAGCTAGTCGTAATGAATGAATCTTTCCGACTTTTTATCAATCGTCTCGAATTGACTGTGATGACAATGGTGATAGGTCATTTTTGTCGACTCGTATGGCGAATATGGGATGTGGTTGCACCTGGGTAGCTGATTATGATGCCGGGCGCTGGAGTTGGAGGTTGTGCTTTCCCCAAGATAAGCGATCAGCTGATGTTGTACTAACGCGAACTGGGACGCCAAGGAGCTTTCCCCATCAGCACGTCTACCCGTGGATGGAGAAAGTTTGCGCGAGCAGCTCAAGCGGAGCCTCATTTCTGAATGGCCTACGCGTCCAGCAGAGTAGTTCTAAGTGACGACGATCCAGTAGGCCCAAGCACGCTCCGTCTTTGACACGCCGCTGATTAGAAAGCGGGAGTCATTCATTGATTGCAGAACGCGTCCCGAGGTCATTATCGGTGCAGCACCCTTGCAAATGAGGAGGTTCGCCTGATAAGGGAAAGTGCGTGCTTGCTGTAGGAAAGCTAGCGGAGTATAAGAGGGGTAGTGACGCGACTCTATTTTCCTCTCTTCTGTATCATTGCGCCTCCGTTGTCAAACTACCATCGCCTTTGGAGTTGAGAGTACATCCACCATACCTACCCCACCTTTGAATCTCCGGGCAACTCAAAACAAGCCATCGTCATGACGAAAGGTTCCTCTGGCACCTCCGGCACCTCTGGCACCCCGGCCTCTTCCAGTTCGAGCAGCAACTCCGGAGCCGATTACACCGTCACTGGTTCCGGCACCAACAGCCAGGTATGTTATGGTAGCACGTCATGTCTAATGTCTAGTGTCCAAGACTTCGATTGTAATACTTTATCGTAGGGCAACCACTACTGCTCCCGCGACTACGGTGCCAGTGCGTCCAACGACAACTCCTACCACTACTCCAACACCGACGGCTCGTATTATTACAGCAACCCCAATGTGAGCCTCCATTACTGGTGAAAGGTTGGCCTACGCTAACGAGGTGGTGAGGGATCCACGTACCACAACGATGGCAAGGGTGGGTCGACCTACAACCCTGGGAAATAAGCGGGAAATGGTGCCGCTACAATTATGGTCATTGTTGATTTCACTAGAACGTTACGATAGGTTCCGGCGGCGGTATTGGCCAGCGATTTAGAATAGTCGATGCAGTATATCTGCGATGCGGGATTCAACCGTGCCGAATGATGAAGACCATCATTTCACTTTGCTTTCCATCTGTCTCCTGTGTCCACATGCTGGTAGTGGTTGATCCTTGGCGAATCGCCTTCACCCCATCCCATTGAAACGCGCTCACAGCCTTGCAGACCCTTGTCCTGTTCCCACTCTCCGTATCCTGCACAACCGTTCTAGACTCCGCTCTGCTGCTCACACCCCCATTCCAGTTCCTGCAGCTATTTCATAATGGTAGTTCTCATAAAGCCAGTGCCGGAAGACATCCGTCAGAGTGTCAAAGGCGCGCCAGTACTCACAGCAGCAACGGCCAAATCTTCAGCACTGTAAGTGAGAGCCACCAGGTAGTAGTTCCCGAGCATAGTGTTGACACACACGTGCACACCAGTGCCCGCCGCAACCAAACTTCCTCTCCACTCCTCCGCATGCCGGCCGAGGTCAGGACCAGCATATAACAACACGCCATGGACGTAAACTGCCACGGCTGCAGCACCAACTCCCCCCACTGGGACCGCCTGAACCTGCCCCGCGCGTGCCGCCAGATATATGCGGAGACCGCATCTGCGTACTTTGAAACCGCGCTGCTCCCCTTCTACACCCAAGTCTTCTCTTTCGACGACCCCGCGGAACTCACCCGGTTCTTGCACGTGCTGGTGGTCAAGCAAGCCTTCTTGATCCGGGCAATCGAGATCCGCGCCGACACGTTTGCGGCGCGTGGGGAACCGGTGCCGTGGGTACGAATGGCTAATCTGAGACGCGTTTGTGTCCGGAAGTACCTATGCATCACACACTGGTTTATGACGAACCGGCTGAGGGCCCAGACTCACAACGCTAAGCTCGAAGTCGTGTTCGAAGATTGAAGGGTCCTTGGCTGCGAGAACACGTAGTGGAAATGGACCTTTGTGTCTGATGATTTGATCCTAGATCCTGTCATCGCTTCTGGGGGAAAAGCTGTTCTACATTCTATCCGAGTATGGTCACTCCGCAGAGTCGAGCATGTTTCCAAACATTGTTCGCCTTTCAGACATGTTATTTCTTCTTGCCTGTATCTCCTAGCACTTTTGCACTATCTGCAAAACTTAGCAGGATCGTAGAAATATACTTTATTTGCTCAATTGTAGTTGCAAAGTCTGTCCCCATGCCACGGAATGTAGTTCTTGCTTGTGGTTTTATTATTTGCTACGAGCGTGTACAGATGTGTCTCTTGACTGGCAGTGAAGTCCTGCGTAGCAGTCAGAGCGGATTAAGGGGACTCTAAGTGATCTCACCGCATTTTGAGAAACTTACCTTTACTTGGGTGACGGGGCCAGAGTAGCAGTACAAATACTTGCCGCCCCGCCTCTCTCGACTTGGATCTTAACCTCAACCTCAACCTCAACCTCTACAACCTCAGCACCTCCGTCATGGCGCCGCGACCAGCTCGCGGATACCACAAGTTCAGAAATGGCCTTCTCAACGTGAAGCCAAAGGGAGCTGAAACCCAAATGTAAGTTCATCAGTCGTGTCGTCATGACTGTGGGTACTGACATAGACCAGCACCAGCAACAACTCAGAGCAATCACCATTGCTTACCCTACCGGCCGAGATCCGAAACCGCATCTGGGGGTACGTGGTTGGGGAGAAAACAATTGTCATCCGCTGGAAAAAATTCGAAGCGCGCGACAAAGAGAAACACTGTCACAGCATACTCCGAGTCTGCAGACAAACCTACCTGGAGACAGCCACTCTGCCTTTCAGCCTTAACATATTTGTTTTCAGCGATGATGGGGTGATCAAAAAGTTGAAACCTTATCAGCGTGAGAACCTCACTCAGATCCAGCTTTTAATCGGTGTTGGCAGGGATGACCTCTGGATGATTCCGTCCATTCCGAGTTTTCCCAAAGTTCAACTGGTTGGGATTAAGTGCATAAGTTGCGGATCTCACGTCTCCGAGGAGAATACGCGAAGAACGGAAGAGTCGATCAAGGGTGCGTACCCGCACGCCGAGGTTACCTTTACCTGGGACCTCCCGTAGATCTGGGTCCACCTCCATGTAAGTTCCCCCCAAAACGATTGAAGTAAGAGGTTACTCACTAATAGTAGCAGGCTTTCATTTCCTGACAAGTACGGCTATTTCTCGCTTCCCGTCCTTGCAAAGAGCATCTTACGAAATCTTGCCCTCAAGGTACTATACACCCTTTGAAGCTCTCGACTCCCTACCCGCAGCAACATACATATCTGATCGTGTATGTATAAAACGTTGTTGGCCTTCAGAAGTGAGTACTGATTTATTTGGAACAGAATAGACAAAAGCGAAACCAATCGGAACGGGGATTACGCCCGAATTCACATCGTGCAGGATAGCACTGGGAATGACCAAAACCAATCGAGGTCTTGGCCTTATTCTCGTCTCGAAACCTACGGTAGTGCTGGGTGGTGGTTTAGTCGGCATTTTGAACAGCAATCAATATGGGCACACGATTCGAATGGTTTAGCGAGCTCTGGGTGGTCTCTTGCTCTTTGAGTAAATAAAATATCGGAAGATCCTGAAAATGGCCTAGTTCACTCATAAGAAGCTTCCACTTGAGAAGCGATCGCCAAAACCCTTCGACTTCTGAAGCATCTCGGTCCGTTGCTTTTGACCAATCTTCATGCCGGCTCCCATATCCTTCTCATAATCAAATATGCGTGCGCTTGGGTCATCATCCTCGTCCTTTCCCCCGCGCTTATCCTTGTGCTGCTCGACTAGACTCTTGCCCCGCGACTTCTCAATCTGGTCCTTGACCCTGCGTGCCTTGGCCTCTTCCTCCTTGCTCCGTTTGGATTCCTTGCTTGTACGTGGTGAGTTTGATGGGGGAATGATGCCCATTGCTTCGTCCTGCAGCCGCTTCAACTTCTGCTCAGGCGTCTCGGTCCACACTGACACGCCGCCGCTCCCAGAGGATGGCTGTGCCCCCTTTCCGCTATTGAACTTGCGCGCGCGTATCTTGGTAGGATCCATGCGCGCGGACAGGTCATCCTGTGTGGGGGGCATAGTCATCCACGCGGCGCGCTCGACTTTGTGCGTCTCCTCGGCATACTTGGGGTCGTTATCGAATGCGGATTTCGTAGGCCTGCGATCTTCGGCACCCCGGCTGTTGTGTCGGGCATCTACAGGAGGCGGCGCAGGCCCAAAGTCATCGTCGCTGCTGTCCGAGTCGTCGTCGTCGGGCGGGTTCGGAGGCCGTTCGTCGAGCGGGGCGGGCGGCGGAGCTGGACCGAGGACGCGCGCAGGCTTGGATGTGTTGGGCGGGGGCGCGGGGCCTACATCGCCGTCCTCACTACTTGCCCGCGACGTCGAAGGCGGCGGCAGCGAGGGACCGTGAGTGTGAGAGGGCGGTGGTGCCGGGCCTGCAACTCGGCGGCGCTTTTCGCTGGCGTCGGGGCTGGACGAGCCATCGTCGCCGTCGTCGCGGCTGCGCTTTGCAAGATGCGGCGGGAGAGAGGGCCCGATCGAAGGCATTGTGGTTTGGCGTGTAGCCAGGCAAATCGCACGAGTTTGTGGGTGGTGGTGCGTGGTGTTGGGTGCTGTGTGGAAGTGAGGTTGGCTTGGTGCTTGGTGGAAGCTACCTAGGTGCTAGGGTGCGGTAAGTGCCGTGAACCACCGACTGCACCTAGCGCGTGATATCAGTCTATCACCACCACCACCACCACCACCACCACCCCGCCCAATCAGAGCCCCTCGCACCGTACTCGTGCCTTCGAATAGGAGCAGGCAGTTTCCGGCCGCTTCAACTCCGCCATACTTGACTGCCCGCCTCGACACACCTTCGTCTGCGCGCATCTTCCAGGCACCACCATATTCCGCAACCCTCGACAAGTTGCTCCGGCGAGTCCAATTGGCATACACATAGCGACATGTGGTGATAACGTCAGGCCCACACTCGCGACTACTTCCAGTTCTTCTTCCTGTATGCGCGCGTGAAGCAATGCTTTGCGGTCGACGGGCCTCATGAGCTCAGATTCGGGAGAGAGCCCTGGTAGCGCTCACAACGACAGCGAGGATGGGATAGACATCGGCCGACATGGGCTAGCTTCCCCCATGGTGGCTCCAGGCACCCCTGAAGTGCATCCTGCAGGCAGACATGCGCCGGAGCAAGAGGAACTCCACGAAATAGAATCCTTGGACGGCGGGGCAAACAGGCTCTCTTTCGCAAGACCGCGAGATGGCCAGGCCGAGGAGGAAGACACGGCATCAGAGTCATCCATACGACCGGCGCTGCAGAGGCCGCCAAGTATAGAATCCGCATCCATCCCAGACGATACCCCGTCGATACAGGTACGTTGTGGAGCGACATTGCCCAGGTGGAACTTGCGGTAGCTGACTCCGGCAAGGGCTCCGTACTCTCTTCGCCTGGCAGTAGTGTGCCAGCCTCTCAGATCTCCATGCGTTCTCATCGGCCCACGTCCCTTCAACCGTTTGAGCGACGCTTCTCGTCCCGCCTCTCCCCTTCCCCGCTTGGCTCGCCCCGAGGCACATCGACGCCCGCGTTTCTTTCGCCGAGATCGCGACAGTCGTCCATATCCAGTAATCTACTCTTCCAGCAGCAGCCAGATGGGGCCGACACGCCGCAGGCCCCGTGGGATGTGGTGCGGTGGACCAAGCTGAAGAAGATATCGGGACAGGTCTTTTCCGAAGTTGGGAAGCGCAACTTTGGTCGTCCTACATGTCTCAGTGTAGCTGCTTCTCTCGTCATAGGAACCTCAAAAGGCTTCATTCTCGTTTTCGATTACCAGCAGGTCTTGAAGTCTATTATTGGTCCGGGGACCAAAGGTATGTCACGCAACGCCATTAGTGTGTTGGTAGGAGCTAATACCAACGTCAAGCTGTGGAGTGCGGTCCGGTAACAGCCTTGGCCATATCCGCTGATCACTCCACCATTGCCGGAGGACATGCTACTGGTCACATTTTCACATGGGAGCTGTCCCGGCCAGCGAAACCGTTCCTCCATGTACCGCCTTTAGAGAGGAATTCCTTAGACGACAGACGCTTGGATGGCCACATTTCTGGGGTCGCCATCCTTCACATTGGATTCCTCGGCACCCGCCACACTGCGTTAGTCTCAGCCGACGACGGCGGAATGGCCTTTTCGCTTCTTGCGACTCGAGGCCTCGGAGCTATAGCGAGAAATGTCAAGATCACCCGAATATTGGGAAGATATCCGCTGTCCGAGAAGTCTATGGAACGACCACGAAAGCCGAGTTCTGTACTTGCATTCTCTCCTCTGCCGCTAGGGAACGTCGAACAGCCGACAGATGACATGGGACTAACAGCTTTGCTCACGCCGTATCTTTTAGTGGTCGTGTCCACGACTCCAGTTGCCCAGACGCAACACAAAGCCTCGAGACCAAAAGAGATTGCACCTCACAGTGCATTGAGTGGTTGCCTGGCGTGGTTTCCAGCCGTGAAGTTGAAGAACCCATCCGGCGACCAGAACAAGGCTGTTTCCAAAACAAAACTTGTCTACTGCTGGTCAAACATCCTAACCATATTGGATGTCGATAGTGTAGTGCCCCCACCAAGTGAAAAGGAGAAGCCGACCGAACTACATTTCAAACCGCGAAGTCGGTGGAGAAGCGAGGAAGCTATTGTTGCAGTGCAATGGCTTAGTAGATCTGTACTTGCCGTCTTGACCGTTAGCCAGCGCCTGATAATACTGGAGGATACAACTCTTCGAATGACAGATTCTTTTGATCTCCTCCAGAAACACACATATCACTCTGATCTCTTCTCTCGGCAATTACGGCCCGTGGTAGAGCAGCACGATGAAGAAGATACGTCCATGCACGGCGTCGTAGCGGATGCTTTCTACATGAGCTTTCGGGCGTACAAAGGGCGACTATTCCTCCTCGGCTTCAACGACGTCTCGATAGGAACACTCTCCAACTGGGCAGACCGACTCTTAGCACTCATGGAAGATGGCGACTTTATTGCGGCTATCACCCTTGCGACATCCTACTATGTGGGCGACACAGACAAGCTAACCGTAGGTCTACCGGAGGATGATAGCTCACGACACACCCTTGTGAAAGAAAAGCTACTAGAGATGATCTCAGCGTCGCTCAAGTACATATTCTCCCGCGGCAGCGATGGAACAAGCCAGCCACGGGATAAACGGCTTGAGGAATTTTCTAAAGTATGTTTCACTGCGCTGCTGGGAATGAAAGAGCTGGACTTTCTGTTTGAAGACACATACGAGGCATTTGAGGATGGATCTAACGAGGCCATTTTCTTCGAGACTCTGGAACCTTGTGTTCTGGAAGAAGAAATTACCGACATACCTCCGCACGTCCTAAAGGATCTCATCACATTTTACGCCTCTTCAGGCCGCGCCAGTCGACTAGAAGAAATGATTTGTCGTCTGAACACGGACACCATGGATATCAACCAGGTTACGACGCTATGTCAGCAGTATACGCTCTATGACGCCCTCATATATGTCTGGACGCGAGCCCTCGGCGATTTCATTACGCCATTGACCAACATCTTGACACTCATTAAGCTGGTAGATTTCGAGGCTGATGAAAGCGAGAACATTTACATGACTTCAGCGATGAAGATCTTCCCCTATTTGGCGTATACATTCACCGGTCGAGTATACCCGGGGGGAACGTTAATGGATGACGATCAGGCTCATAGCGCCAAGAAAGACATGTACCGATTTCTCTTCTCAGGCAAGAACCTGGATTGGCCACCAGGTTCAGGTGAAACCATTTTGACTCGGATCGACAAAGGGCCGGAGCCATCCTTCCCATACCTGCAACTGGTCCTCGAGTTCGATGCGTCCAGTTTCATGAGTATGCTAAACGAAGCTTTCGAGGACAATTTCCTGAACGGCGATCAAGATGCTATGAACGGCAGTCATGTGAACGGAACTCAACGTGGCTCAGCGCTTACTCCTACCCGTCAATATATTGTGAATATTCTACTGGGAATCATGACCACAGAGAACTTCGATCCCGAAGACATCATATACTTCTACATGTTCCTGGCACGGAACTTGCCCAAGTATCCCCAACACATCATTTTACCTGGAACATCATTACACCGAGTCCTAGTCGGACTTTGCAACTACCCCACAGATATCATCAAAGACGATTGTCAGCTCTCCGTGGAGTATCTCTTATCTATTTACCAACCGTCGGATCCCCAGAGCCTAGTCCCATTATTTGAGAAGGCTGGATTCTATCGTGTTCTAAAGTCAGTGTATCGAGGGTCAAAGCGGTACGCAAAATTACTCGAAACCTATTTAAATGATGCGGAGGACCAGGAAGCCGTTTTCGAATGTATAGCCGACTGTTTGCAACCGAGTCGAGGGCTCATCAAAAAGCAAGTCAATGAGGTCAAAGCAGTCATCGTCAATCGGGCAATAGACTTGGCCGTTGTGGATGCTTCACGGTGCGCTCTGATTCTGAAGCAGTACGCTCCCGATCTTCTCGAAACAGTCCTGCTTGTGTTAGTGGATGGGTCCGACTTACAATACTACTATCTCAAAGCACTTATTGAGCCGGACACACCGCCGGGTGACTACCAAGCAATAGTCGAAAATTTCCCCTTGGGTTTTACAGAGCGCTATGTGCGGCTCATGTGTAGATACAACAGTGCCCACGTGGCAGATTTTGTGAGCCTGCTGAAATCTGGCGACCTGAAGCTGGGACCAGTACTGCCCGCGCTTGAAGAAAGTGGTGTTATTGATGCGGCAGTGGTTCTCATGGCTCGCGATGGCCTCGTCAAGGCAGCCATGGACCGTCTGGTAAAGCATCTCGGGACTTTGGAGACTGCCCTCACAGGCTTAATGAGCGCCGCGGAAAAGACGCCCGACGTGGCCAACACGGAAGAAGCTATTCATGATTTGCTAGAGAACATTGAGAAATATGTGAAAGTTGGTATATGGTTGTGTCAAGGGCAGACGCGGTCCACGACACGCCCTCAAGAGCCGTTGTTTGATAGAAGGAAATCCGCATATGGCGACGTGCAGGAAGAAGAACTTGCGCTCGATGAGGTCCTCTGGCTGGATCTTGTTGATGCGGTCGTAAGACTAATCAAGAACGTGTCGCCAGCGGTGTCCCAGCTGCAGGCCACGCTTTCTTCGCCGAATGTCAGCCTGTCAGAACCCATTGATACGGCCAAAGTCACCACAACCCTAAGGTCCTCGGTTCAACAGACGTTTTCTGCGCTGCTCGCCTCAACAACGATACCTCCCGCCAAGGAAGCCTCTGAACAACAACATGCGTCGTCTGGTCGACCCCCCTTACAACGTAAAAAGTCCCAGGCGCAGACCAACCCCTCTTTCCTCCGTATTCTACGCGCTTTCCTCGCGCGCGCTGCACACGCTTCTCCTTCACTCTCTGACCTCCGTTCCGTCCTGCAGGAGATCTTCTCGGCATACACCTTTGAAGAAACTATACTCTCTTTAGCAAACCGCTTCCTAGACAAGGAGGGATTCGTCCGGGTGGCGGAGCTCACCGATCTGAGACAGCGCGGTTGGCGCCCACGAGGCCAAGTTTGCGAGGGATGCAGGAAACGAGCGTGGGGTCCTGGGGCTGGCAGCGGTATCTGGGAAGCATGGGAAAAGAGTGAGAACGACAAGCAGCGCAGGAGATTAGAAGCTACCGCCGAGGAAAGCGGGAATGGCAAGGGCAAGGGAAAGAGTGCCCCCCAATCCGAGGTTGATGCAGGGGAGGGCAACAGTCAATCAGGTGCCCTGGTGCTGTTTGCTTGTCGACACCTTTGGCACAAGCATTGCTTGGAGAAAGCTTCCGAGACTGGTGGAGGGGACGATGTGGCTCACGGTCCCAGGAGATCCACGATGAAGTTCCAGTGTCCTATCTGTGCATAGTGTCCTATCTGTGCATGGTGTTCTATGTACATAGTGAAGAAGTTATGTATCGAGTTTAGTCTGTCATGTCTTCTTCGATTGTCGGATACTCTAAGCATACTCTAAGCCTACTCCAGTGCTGCGCGGCTCGGTTCAACGTTACATTTGTTCGTGCGTTGGGTTCTACAGTTTGACTTTTTAGGTCACGCGTCCTGCGGGAATAAAGATCCTAGGCTCCAATCCATTCAGCCCATGACGTACCTGCTAGGCAACCACACACCCCATCACTGCGGGGCACTTCGGCGATAACACTAGCGCTCCATTATCGGACCTGTTTGTCTTCACGCTCTGTTCACAGGCTTACTAAATGCATCGATATAGTACAGTGGCGGTGAGGGACGCGTAGCAAGAGAATGTAAGGTGCAGTAGTCGGTGAATGTGTTCTGCCGAGCCTTCCGCGCTCGTCCTGTATTAAGTTTTAGTGTGTTGCTCACTTTTCTCTTCTCTTTTCTCATCTTTGCTTCATTTGAGGCCGTTTGCTTTTAGTCGACCTCTTTCATCTCGCCCGTCCAAGTAGGCTCGTTTCTGGCGTTTATATTCATTTCTATATCCTCATACGGAAGTGTCTATTTTCACCATGCCCCGCCCAGACCTCCTCTCCCGCGCCTCCACCTTCCTAGGTCTCACATCGCTCAACGCCACGGGTCGCGACGCCTACATCATCATTGCCCTCCGCTCGCTCCGCATGTTCAGCGCCGGCATCCCGTCCCTGATCCTCGCGTTGTTCTTCTTCTCGCTCTCCTTCACGAACTCGCGCATCGGCCTGTTCATGACGCTCACGCTGCTCGGCGACGTCCTGCTCTCGCTGCTCTGCACGCTCGTCGCGGACCAGCTCGGCCGCCGCCGCATCCTGTTCTCCGGCAGCGCGTTGATGGCTCTCAGCGGCGTTGTCTTCGCCACGTCGGAGAATTACTGGGTGTTGCTGGGAGCGGCGGTCGTGGGGGTGATTAGTGTGACGGGTGGGGATTGCGGGCCGTTTCGCGCAGTGGAGGAGAGTGTGCTGAGTGGGCTGACGGAGGAGGGGACGAGGAGTGATGTGCTGGCGTGGTATGTGACGGCGTCGACGATGGCGGGCGCGGTGGGCGCGGAGGTTGCGGGGCGTGTGGTACAGGCGATAGAGAACGATATCGGAGATGCGATCAAGGCATATCGGATGCTGTTCTGGGGGTACGCAATCTTTGGGGCATTAGGGTGCGTGTTGTGCCTGGGGTTGAGCGAGCGGTGCGAGATGAAGGGAGAAAAGGTAGAGATGCAGGAGCGAGGAGGACTATTGCTAGAGCCCATGACGCCGTCGACGACCGACGGCTTCGACGACGACCAAACTCACGAGAGTGCACCTGCAGCACGAGCGCGACACCCTCACCTCCCCCAGAAGAAACAAAGCTACTTCTCGCAAATCTCAAAACCCACCCGCGCCATCATGTACAAGCTTTGGATGCTCCTGAGCATCGACTCGCTGGCCGACGGCATGACGCCCTACAGCCTCATGAACTACTACGTAGACCAGAAATTCCACCTTTCAAAGTCGGCGCTCGGCGACCTCACGTCCGCCTCGCAGTTCCTGTGCGCTGTGTCCTCCATCTTCGCGGGTCCGCTGGCCAAACACATTGGCCTGATCAACACTATGGTGTTTACCCATCTGCCGTCGTCGATTGCCTCGGCCTTCATCCCGCTGCCTTCGACCGCCGGCTGGACATTCGCACTGATGCTCTTCCGCGCGGCGCTGAACTCGATGGACCAGGCACCGCGCACGGCGTTCATTGCTGCGGTGGTGAAGCCCGAAGAGCGGACGGGCGTCATGGGTATTACGTCCATGTTGCGAACGCTGGCTATGAGCGTCGGCCCCTCGATTACAGGACTGCTGGCGCAGAACAACAGTTTCTGGGGTGCGTTTCTGGCGTCGGGGATTTGTCGTGTGGCGTACGATGTGGGGCTGTGGGTGTTGTTTGTGAACGTCAAGGTCGGGAAAGAGGAGGAGAGGGATGAAGGGGAGAGTGTGGACGATGAGGCGTGGAACGGATTGTTGAGTGATGAGAGTGATGAGGAGAGTAGTGTTGGGAGGACGAGTAAAGATGGCGAGAGCTTCTAGCACCGAACACCGCATCGAATCATACTTTATTCAAAATATCAAGCGTCAAGTCATATATGCGTATGCGTCGTCCACCCATCACACGACCCTAACCTCCTTAGCAACCGCGGCACATAGCTCCACCCTCACCCCAGCACTGCTGAGCACATGAATCCAGAGCCGCTGTGTATCGCTCAGGCGATCGTTCTCGCTCTTTACTTCCGCGAATTTGACCTCTCCTTTCGCGTCGCCCTCGCCCACCTTCCAGAGAAACAAATCCGGCACACCACCACCCCGCTGGCCGTACTCCTGCGCCATGACTTTACACACCGTCGCCAGCGCCTCGCCATCAAAGCACGCCGCAATCTCCAAAAGATCAGCAATGTCGTAGGACCAATCCAAGCCAACAACGCAGGTCCGTCGCTCGTGGTGCTCGGAGGAGACGCGCTGGATTATAGCCGCAGCATCGCCATTCGAAATCTCATTCAATCTACTGTTTATCTCCGAGATGCGGGAGGGGTAAAAAGCATCCGTGTGCAGATCTAAAGGGCACGTTTGGAAGGGTGTTTGGAAGACGTTGGGGATGTATGTGAATAAGACGTCGTAAAAGAGGTAGCCGAAGAGGGTGCGCACAATCCCACCTTCGCTATGATAGCCTTTCCAGCCCTGGTTGCGGTACTCAGAAAGGCACATTTCCTCGACAGAGCACTCGCCCCCTTCTCGAGAATCGATCCATATTGTCTTCATACCGCGTTTACCTGCCGATGGATGTGGTGAGCTATTTCGGCGGCGGAGCGGGACCTCGCGCTCGATACGGATTCCGTCGACAGTGACTTCGACGGGCTTGATCAGGCGGACGTGCGTGAAATCATGCTGTGCGCGTTTTGCGATATTCAACGACTTTTCGAGCTTCGTAATGCGTTTTTGAAGGTCGTAGTGGTGTATTATGTGCACGAGGTTGTCTTGTAGACCATCCTCACAAGTCTGTAGTGCTATGCGTCTCCAGTGCTTCTTCTGCGCATCGGCGCTTCTCTTCTCCGCGTCGGTAAGGTCGGGCATGTAGTGTTCTTCCAGCAGTGCCTTTCGCTGATACCAGGCACCCCGTCTAGAGTGGTGGAAGAGTCGCTGCCGTAGTAACTCCGTCATAAGCTGATGTTCCCTTTCATGTTCTTTTCGCCGGGCTAGTACCTGCGTTGCTTTGTGTATGATCCGCGTATAGACCCATGCCGGGGATAGGCGGCGAAGATATGCGCCTTCGCCACTCTGGTATATGCTGTCCTCTTTCCGCTGTTCCTCTCGGAGAAGCGCTTGCCACCGTGGATAGACCTCTTCGAATACATCTAATATTTCTTGGTATCCCTGATCAGTGGGCTTGCCGCCGAATTCGAGAATGTTATCTATGCGGAACTGCGTCCGTACCGAAGCCTCGAACTCGAGCAAGGACGAGCGGGAGATAAATATGTTTGCGGAGCGTGATACAATGTATTCGGGAAAGTTGCGACGCGAAATCTTAGCGAGGATGATAGTAGTGAGGGACTTCTCAGTCCATTCGCTGGAGCGATAGAAGACTAGGTGGACGCGCTCAAAGAGCTTGAGGGCTGCGAGGGAGAGACGGATACAGTGGCCAGTTTCGTGCAAGATCTTGCGCGTGAAGTGGGCATCGCGGTTCGCATCCGTTGAAAGGTCTTCTTCTTCTTCATCGCGTTCGGGTGTCTCTGCCCCGAAGCCAGAAGCTGACGAGCGGCGTGAAGACCCCGTGTCCGACCTCTTCAGGCCAACGTAGCCCAGTCCGACTTGCTTCTGACTGGTCCGCCGCAGAGCCCTAAGCAGCTCCTTCTTGTTCTTTCCCTTGACTTTGGCATCTTTAGCCAGGGCTTTCAACTCATCCAGCTTCAGCAGCGACGACGCCTCGTCGAGTGTGTTTATTTCATGCTCAGATCGGTCGGCGAATGTAAACGAAGACCCTAACGTGGTGCCAGACGGCGGTGCCAGCTCACCGGGATGGGACTCGATACCGGCCGAGGATGTAGGGAGGTCGTTTGGACGTTGCAGCGTCTCGACGGCGGCATCGAGATGCGCGATATCGCTGTGGTAGGCGAGGCTCTTGATGCGATGCCAGGCCGCTGTCTTCCGGAGAAACAGACGCACGTAACTAATCAGACGTGAGCATTAGCGCCATCTAGGGGTATGTATGGGCGCGCATGGGCGACCTACAGATACTGGGCTTCGTAATTCAAGGCCCTCCACTGCTGGAAGACGTCCATTTCCGCCTCGTCGAACAAGTGGCTCTCTTCGTCCAGCACCGTGTCCAATGCCAGGTTGAACGCATCGACATAGATAGAGCTCTTACCCCTGACCCATTTCCTGTCCTGCAAGCGCTCTTGCGCGCTTTCTGCATCCTGTTCCTGCGAGGCCTTGAAGACCTCGTATGCCTCGATTGCCTCCGCATCGAGCGTGACAGCAGGCAGCGCGCTCTCTAGATCGGTCCGTTGTGCATCCGGCGCCGGCTCGATCGCATCGTCCTCTTCTGCATCCGAGTCCGGCACCTCCCTCCTGCCGAAGCGGCGAGGAGTGGTGGCCGTGCGTGCTTCGGCGTCGCCATCGAGCTTCTGGCGTTTGGTAGGGCGCTCTCTCTCGCCCTCGAAGTTGGTCGATGGTGGGTGCTTGATGAACCGGCCGAGCATTTGGTTGTGCTTTGCGGGGCTGCGGGTGGAGAGGACCATTGTTGCTCGAGCCTCACTGGTGACTGCGTCTGCGTGTTGTACATTGGAATCCAGTGCAGGGCCCAGGGTGCCGCGTGGAAACCTCGGCTGCGCGTCGGCGCGTTATCACGAGGCCCCACGGAATTAGGTTCCCGGGTCCGAAACAGGCTACTCAGGCCCATTGTTTTTCCGAAAGATCTCAAGAGATTGCCCGCGCGGAGTAATTAGTTTCCTAGCTTTTACAGCGTTGGTACCGATGATGCTCATTGGAGGCATAGTAGGCAGAAAAAAGCACCGTCATTGGAAATCTATGCCTATCTCACGAAACAACCCTGTTTCATTTCTCTTTCTCCCCATAGCAACAGACTGAGACCCTCGACGCCAATCGGTCATACCTCTTAGCGAGATCCGACATGCTCTACGGCAAGCTCTTCGCCAGACTTTTCCTCCCAAGACAACATGAAAAGCCTCATACGCCTAAAGCTATCTGGCACCGATTCCTTGCCATGCCATCTGGCCCGATTGATTGATTCCGTATCGACACCAATCCGTTTGATGTCTGGGAATGTCTTGTTGAATTCCCTCCTTCGGCGCTTCTGGTAGAAACTCATGTAGACCGTCGGGATATCCAGAGACTGGACTCGGCGCCTCTGGCCTAACGCACGCCTTTTGATCCAGTGGTCCAACGCCTTGCCGCTTTGGAACCTGAATGTGTTGTTCGAGTAGATGAGCGGCCCAGTTTCGACGTACGTTTGACGGCAGACTTGCGGGAGCTTGAAGTTGGGTGGCATGGTCGTCGAGTCGCCCACGATCTCGTATGAACCCCCTACCCCTGGAAGGGTTGCATGAGGAGGATCGTGTATCAGAACTTGATTTCCGCAGACCGCGTAATCCCAGATCTGGTTGCGGAGCTCTGATGGTAGGCGCAGAAGTGGCGACTCAGCAGAGTTCCGTTTCACGCTATGTCTTGTCAGCTTTGCCTTAGGTAGAGCCTGGCGCAACTTACATTCTCAGGAGGTTTGCTCCCGTCTCAAGAACGGTGTTCAAGAGTCCATCTTTCTGCTTACGAGCGGGGATGGCAGCCCTCTCCTTGGACACTCTGGCTTTGCGATCGGCTACCGGGCGGGCCTTTCCGGATGTTTTGGCAACTTCGACAGCACGCGCTGTGGCGGAACGTGTTTGCCTCGTAGTCTCGGATGTTGCAGCAAAGCGTGCGGCGGCAAAGCGGGCCGTGGAAGAGCGCGTCTGTCTGGAAGTCTCAGATACTGTGATAGGCTTGCGGGGTGCCATCTTGCGGTAGCTTGATTGGTAGACGGTGAATGTGTTGTGAAATCCGAAACTGAGTTGTGACGTGCGCGCCCAAATACGTATGGGTGGCGGAGGATAAAGTGTTGAGTTAGCTAGGAAGAAGAAGGGAGGTAGACGGCAGAAGGAGATGTAGACTTTATATACCTAGGGGGCGCCGAGATCAATAGAAAAGACACAATAGAGTGTTGACTATGGGCACAATAAGAGCTTTGGTAGTTACGAAGTGGTATTGAACAATAGCTACCAGCGGAAGAAAGGCGGGGAAGGGTGAACGTCCTTGTGCCATGATTGGCTACCAGCTTCTTCGGTTGTTTCAAGTTCAACTGTGGTTGTTGCGTTTGCTGTCTGACCGCCTCAGGTACGGCGTCATCGTTGACCGTAGGTTTCTACATTGCCCCTGGAGTGCGGTCAAGGGAAGGCGGTGTGAAAGCCATTGTTAAGCACCGCGGCCTGTTTGAACACTTTTTCGAGACGCGGTGAAAGGTGCTCTTGAGCGGTGTGGATGTGAGCTTGTCACCGCGTAGGAAAGTATTGCAACCGTATATATTTTCTAACACTCTTCCTAACTGGGTTAGCCTCGGTTATTCCTGCGCATACGGTCTCTCGACTAGATGTTGCACTCTTTACTTTAGTATCAACGAGACAGACTCGCTCCCATTTCGGTGGTGTAGCGAAACGACACGTGGGGCTGTTGTAGTTATTATTAGCAAACATGTTGTGAGCTGTTTGTAGGTTCTTCATACCGTTTCGTTCCATCAACCTCCCCATTTGTTCCATCAGAATATCAGTTTGTAGTTAAAGTTAGCTCGATCGAGTAGCAGACTCGTGGTGTTAAAAAGACTTGCTCGAGTGTTCGGTACAGAGTACCCTAGTAACAGAAAATCATAATGGCAGTTCTTCATCTTAAATATGTCGTATAGGTACCCGACGGGGAAGCCTTCGTGGAATGCCTCTCGCAAGGTCTCGCTGCAATTTGAACAAGATGGCCTCCAATCACCAAACGACTTGGGAGGTCTTCTCGAGCGTGACCTCCATCAACTGGTGTTGGTAGAGTAGCTGCCGGAATCTGGCATCGTCAGATGATACAACCGGGGCCGGTTCTGACAGAGCATGCATATGCTGCTTTCGCCTTCCTCATGGCGAATAATCGGGATCGAGTTTCCAAGAGGTTCGCAGGTAAAGAACGAACGACAGTGTGACACGCCGACATGCCGTACAGGGCGAAATAGCGAAACTCTGGGACTGGAGTTCTCCGTACTAATCCTAGATGAGTGCTTGAAGCAGCTGTGAGAGAGACGCGTGTATCTGGTCAGGCTTTTTCGGTTTACTGCTCTTTCATCGAATGATCCGGTGAGCATCTACAAAAGCTATCGTCCGAGACTCCAACAAGACATGATGACGCGCTGGCGTACTACTAGCACCAAGGGGTCGAGGTGAAGCTCGGCAAAGGGGGACCGGAAGTGAGACAACGACGTTATCAACAGCCACCGAGTGCACGATGCTTCCTTTTCGACGTCTTCATGGTAGGCTAAGGCGTCCGCCGAGAGATGCCTAGGGATCGCCGGGACACTTCCGGGTATCTGGGGCCAGGTACCTGATCCGCTGTGGTCGCCTCCGGACAAGTTCGTACCTTCCCTTTTCGCTCGCGGCTCCGCTTCACGACACCAAGCTTATCGTGATGGCGGGGCACGCCGCGGAGCCGGCAACTCACCACCACCTCGCTCGTGTCCGCCAGTTCTCCACTGCTTTGCCCAGACGGCCGTTCTTCTCGACGTGCAGGTGGCGTTTTCGCCAAGCGGCGTCCGGACGAATGACTGCGAGCCATGGGGAAACACCAAGACTCCTGCCAAATTGCCCAGCACGCTGCTGCATGGGGGGTTTGACCGGGCCTCCAGTCTTTGGCCACGGCTTAGCTGCGATAGGAAGGTCTGATGGCTCTGATATTCGGTCGAGGTTCGCATCAGAATCGTGTTCAGCACGCGATAGCACGGTAAGTGATACGGCCGCTATCTTGATGGCTCGGGCACTGCGGCGACGCCGCGTATAAAGCATGCTGCTCGCCGACTGGCAGGCCGGCCAGCCTCTGCTCATTGCTATCTCAGTCACCGCAATTATGAAGTTCGCAGCCATCGCAGCAGCGTTATTGCCGTTGGCCTCTGGGGCCGCCTTCTCCAAAAAAGAGTATGAGTCGGGCGAAGTTATGGCCATGATGATGGCAGCAAAAGAGGTATGTGTTCCACTTGTACCCCGTACTACGACGAATCATGTGCTGACATGTCTAGGCGGCATGGGCGAAGCAAAAGGCCGCAGGCAACTACGACAGCAAGAGATGGAACGGCTTCAGCAAGAAGCGGACACACCGCGACATCATCTCCTGTAAAGACGGCAGAGCAGAAGCCGTAAAAGGCGACGCTAGCCAGACATACAAGTGCAAGAACATCGTAAGTTCAGAGTTGCCTCAACCCGATCGGTCATGTACTAACTTTGCCCAGGACATGTACGATTTCAAGACGCACGAAGAGCTTGGGAGTGCCGATGGCGAGGGTTCCGGCTCGTGGGGCTGGACTTACCATGGCCGCGAATTCATCGCCATTGGCCAAACTGACGGTGCTTCTTTTGCCGAAGTCACCAAGAAGGGACAGTTGGTGTACCTCGGCCGTCTGCCAGCTCAAGCCGATCCAGTCATTTGGCGCGAGATCAAGGTGAATGGCAACTACCTCATTGTTGGTTCAGAGGGCGTGGGTCACGGAGTCCAAATCTTCGATCTGCGCAAGCTTCTCACCATCGATCCGAAACGACCAAAGACGTTTTCCACAGCCACGGACCTTACTGGTCTGTTCAATAGTAGGTGTACCAAAGGACGGCTGCATTTATAACTGGTGTCAAAGCTAACTCGACACTCTATCTAGACCTACCTGTCGGCCGCTCCCACAACGTAGTCGTGAACGAGGAGAAGAATTACGTCGTTGCTGTCGGTGCCGCGCCGCGGAATAGCTCTTGTGCGGCTGGACTGATATTCATCAACATGGACGACCCTTCAAAGCCTTACTCACCGGGATGTGCACCCCAAGACGGCTACGTGCATGATGCACAGTGTATCGTCTACCGCGGACCGGATAAGAAATACTCCGGTCGCGACATCTGCTACGGATACAACGAGGATACTCTTACAATCTATGACGTAACTAACAAGGAGGGACCGCAAGCCGCTAAAGTCATTTCCCGAACCCCGTACAAGGGAGCTTCTTACACCGTAAGTCTTGCTGGAATTGAAGATACCACAACACTTTTAGAAGCTGACCTTCATGTAGCACCAAGGGTGGATCATTGACCCGATGTGGCAGAGTCATCTTGTCCTCGACGACGAGCTCGACGAGGGCGAGATCAACCCCAACCGCACTGCTCCGGACAGCCCTGCGAAAGACGGATTCCCTGTGACCTACATCTTTGATATCACGAACCTTGAGAAGCCTAAGAACACCGGCTACTACAAATCGACCACAAGATCTGTCGACCACAACCAGTTCATCTACAACGGCTTGGCATATCAGTCTAACTATCAGGCCGGTCTTCGGGTCTTGGACGTCAGCAGTATCCCCACCGACCCCACGGGAGCATCCGTGAAAGAGATCGCCTATTTTGATGTCTACCCTGAAGACGGTAAGTTTCGCCCTCACTCATCATTGGTTACAGTCGCTCATGATTATCTCAGACCATCTTCCAGGTGGAGGTTCGGCTGTATGGGATGCTGGCACCTGGAGCCACTATACCTTCAAGAGCGGGTATATCGTTGTTAACACCATCGACCGTGGCGCGTTCGTTGTGAAAATGAGCAAGTTTCCTGGAAGGGGCTACGGTAAGCGCTGGGTTGATAGGTCCCTGGAGTGAATTTGTAACAGTACTGTTTTCGGAGGCTGCGTAACAGTACCTCTGAGTAGTCTAAGTTGAGCACAAAATTATGATACTTTGCTCAAAACATATCTGACAGTGTCTTCAAAATTCTGGACTGTCGGATCCTGCGTTCGTCTAGCTGTGTTGATTTGCGACGGATGTTGTTTTCAGTATCAGTTTAAGCTGATAGGGTGACGGTGTCGAGAAAATTACCCATGGTACCACCATACATACTTGTGGTATAGTAAGTAGCATGATCTACCCCTCCGGTGCCAGTCATAGAGACTTTCGACCTTACTAGTCTATGTTGCGTCACATTTCAAAGCAGCTTGTACAAGTGGCGTGGCACAGATAGAGTTTTTTCATAGTTTGAAAGATTTTATGTAAATTGCATATCAGATTGGTATTGCTATATTATGTACCCCCTTCTACAGTATTTCATCCAATAGGTAACTGGTTGTATCAGGTAGCCAAATCATAGCTGCCACAACTTCCGTAGGAGTAACACTCCAAACTTGCTCAGTAGTGCTCATCTAGTTGATGACTCAAGCGGGGCTAGTGGGGTCCCAGTCCCGGCTCGGTCCTGAATCCTCCACCCACTCTCCCTTTGCCCAGCGTTCTCGCATGAAAGTATCCTACTCTGGCGGAATGAGGCGAAACTCCTTGGCGGCCCCAGAGAGCAGATCCAGCGGGACGGTGGTACCATGCTTGTAATGCCATTCTGCGTAGTCCCTCTTTGGTTGGTCCTCATGTTCCGGAAGCGCTTCAATTTCTATGAAGTCCAGATAGATGCGAGAAGTGCGGAGGAATCGGAGAAGCGGCCGCAGAGAATCGTCACCATAACAAGAGACCTCGACCCGGAGACTGCGGATAAGCTTGCTGCTCACGTGGGCTATGAAGTCATACAGACCGTTCGATCGCATGTCGATGGGACAATCTCCAGGAACGAAGTGTTTCAGCTGAACGGGACTCGGAAACGTTTCCAGGGTCTTGGCCATATTGAAGCTGTTCCACGCATTCAATGTTAACTCTTTCAGTCGGGGTAGATTCGAGTGAACGAACTCGAAATCAGGATAATCCATGAGTAAAGCGTAGTAATGGCCAAAGTGGCCCATCAATGTCAGGTTTTCCACCTTCGACAGGACCTTCCGAAGCATCGAGTCAGGTATGAATGTGACGAACGAATGACTATCAAACGTTGTTACGGGGATTGAAAGTTCCGTTGGTTGAACGCCTCCCTGGTCCATAGCACGTAGAAGCACATCAAGGCCGATGTCGGCTGAGGCACTCCTCCGTATTGGAGCTACACGCAACACTTCAAAAGGCCGTGCGCTGTTTTGAACAAACATCGCACCGTACCCCACCCATTCTGAACGTCTCGTGTATGTGACTGAGGTCAGTTTGTCAAGCTTCGAGAGGTATGAAGCGAGAGCTTCCACGGCGAATTGCTTTTGCCAACTTGTAGAGTGGGAGGTTGGCGCGACGTTGCTATCGGTATTGTCGACGTTCCATAAGGATGGGTACCAGATCCGGCGAGAGGTGTCAGTTGTCAATGTACTGATTCTTGTAAACTCGAACGGGTCTACTTCGACCACGCCCGAATAACTACAGCTCTTCTCGCTAGTAGGGTCATAGAGCTCAACAAAAGGTGAAAGCATGGCCCCGAACGTCAGCTTTTTGACATGTGGGATAAGATGTATGTTGTTCGTGATACTCCGAAGATTCCCCATGCTGCGCTTGGTGTATAAGTCAAAGGTGGTCTCGCTTATGCAGGCTCCAAATGGTTTCCATGAACAGTCATTGAACCCGTGACACACAAGCCGCGCAGACTGTATATCTTTCTTATCAGTAAGGTATTCCACCACTTCAGTTAGTAGTTCAGTGGGAAGCGATCCGATCATCTTCGAGGTCCCATCGGTAAGGGAGATCGTGGTGTGCATCTTGGGTTGAGTCTTGGTTGTGGTGTAAGTATTTACAACAGAGGAAGTAGACAATATATACTAAGGGTCGTGGAATTGAATAATGCAGGTTGCATTGTGGACTGTTGACGCAACAGTTGCTCTAACACCTACCTATTCTCAAGCAGAATAATCAGTGAAAACAAGCAGAAACAAGAGGGTCCGATGCGATAACGTTAGCGCCAAATAACAGTGCACTAAGCTTAATGAAGAACATCAGAAAATTCACCGGTGAAACTCAACACCGCACAGTCCTTAATATGCGCAGTCCGGAAGTGTCGTGCGACTATGATTGCTGAAAAACTTTGGGAATTTAACACTTCGGTGATGTCATTAGACGATGGAAGACATGAAAAGGTCGAGAAAAGAAAGACTATAAGAAGATCCAAGGTAGAGTTGCATTCTGTGATATGTGAAATAGGAGCGACGCCAGAGCCCGTGTTGACCAGACTAGCCTGATCATTCATAAGGAATCCAACCGATGCTCGACGGTTGACCCTAAGATGAGTTAACAGAGCCGTCCAAACGATCAGCGGCGTGCTATTTCTAACCCACCCCAGCGCTAAATCTAACCCACCCAAATTAGTAAGCATATTAACAGTATCTATCTAGTATCTGTTTAGATTAAATACAAATATTTCACAGCTGCTACCTGCCTATCGCCCGCTACCTATACTCTGTACGCAGCTGAAATCTTTTCTAGGACCTTAGTAACAGGCAGGTAGCAGCAACAGGCAGGTAGCAGCTGTAAAATATTTGTATTTAATCTAAATAGATACTAGATAGATACTAGCAGCGAGATAATCTAGCGTATTAATGTGCTTACTAATCTGGGTGGGTTAGATTTAGTGGTAGGGTGGGTTAGAAATAGCACGCCGCAACGATCATCGTCATGATACTCACCGACGTTGCGAATTGAGAAGGTCGTTGGGTAGAGATGCGCCACAAGGCGGATTGCGACTCGCGCTTAGCCCCAATACGGCCGGACCTGGTTCCTAGTCCCGTAGCGTAGTGGTGCGCGGTACGGGAACTATGTATGTCAGCATGCTGGAGGGGGTGGTCGATGGTTGATCTTCGACGTCAGCCTTCCTAGTCCGCTTATTACTCATTAGGCTAGACGACACGCGGCACGTCTTCCAAGGTAGGCAGTATAAGCTTGTGCACGGTCCGCAGCTTACTAGGATTCCCCTCTTACCTACGCGCATAGACGGCCCGTGGGCAGGCCGCCGCTTATAGGCAGTGCTGGACTGTCTTTCTCCCGGCTTCACATGTCTGAATAATGAGCCCGGAACTTCAATCGAACCGAATGCCGAGCCCGTGTGTGGCAATTGCAGGCTAGGGTAGTCTAGTTTTTAAAGGTAAAGACGGGTCGGTCGGATACGGCGACTGTGCTCCTAGTCCCAAGCTTGGTTGTTTGCCTGTACCGCCTGGATATACTAGCTGCATTCTGCAGGGACTGTTCCACGCCCAGACTTGCTATTAAACATCGATACCACTTCTACGCTTCTTGGTTTTACTTATTTTAGAACGGGATACCGGAAGCAGTGTTCAATTGTCTTTGTTTAGTAGTAAAAACCCCCAAGTGAATATATCCCTAGAACTTGAAAAAAACACAAGGTAGTATAGCCTGGCTGATGATCGGGGATCATAGAAAGCATACTAGGCTAATCGCAATGAGATTAGACTCTCACAGCTGATAGTATCAAGCACGGGTTGTTGGTGGGTGATTTACGTTCTAAAAGTTGTAAAAGCAATATGGGAGGAGGCTTGCAGGGAAACGTTGGACTACTGCAGCAAGCATATCATGTCTTGTCGCTTACAGGAAGATTGACCTCTATTGGCACGTAGGATCTCGAGCAACACATGCGAATAACTCTTAAACCCCCGGGATAACTACCAACATGACCTTCGAAAGTCGGACCGTTCTTAGCGATCTGTCGTCATTGTAGGTGGGACTGTCGCTTGAGCGCTGCTGGAGAGACCGTATCTTGGTATACATCATGATAGGTGCACAAAGATTCTCCGCTGCACCGGAACAAATGGGGGTTGCAGTATCTAACAGGGTATGTCGAGATGCAGGGGCGAAGCAAAGCGCAGCCCAAGCCTTGATTGGCCAAATAGCTTTATGCCATGTTCGAGTAATTGTTCCGAAACCAGGAATCCAGGTCTCCTTTAACGTAAATGAATTAAAAATACAATTCTGAGATCCGTCCGCTCTAAAGCATGGATCTACTTGATCCTGTGGCTGGATTGAACATTTTTCTTCCAATGAATCCCATCCTTTTCGGAAGTTGATCGGTGTTGTATATACTCCGTATGCAATGGAACAATAATGAGTTTTGGTCTGTGACACGTATCAATGTCGATCTCTCGGTATGCCGTCGAAAAGCGTGACGGGAAGGGCTGTTATTCGCGTCCTCTCCGCAACCCGTCGTTGGTGCCAGCAACAGGTCGAACCATGTTTTCTAACATGTGCCTACCATGTCGCTTGGTAGGAGGCTTTGTATAATCGTCCGTGACTGGGTAGAAACATGCATCGAGATATTCGGGCTGCGCAGGTGGCAAGGCAGCCTCGCGTGATCTCGGAATATTGAGTGCAAATGTGACCATAGTATTGTGCCCATCCAGCCGATCGTTGATAGGCGCGGTAACGGGGTCATCTTCGTATTGTGTGGACAAAATCTTACCAGTTGAGGGAATAATCATCTTGCCCGCTTGTACATAGATTGGTCTACCATCGATGGGTGTCCATGATCCCATCGCCGCTTTAAACCATCCGGAAAAGATTGCTGGACGACCTCCTGCCACATCGTTGGGGTAACATAAGGCACGTTGGAAGCGGCATAATTGGACGAGGGTGGAAGCTGTGGATGGGCACTCTGCAAGCTGTTCGAATGGGGAGAGGTATTGGGTAGTTGATAGTTCGGCTGGCTGCTTTCCTGGGCTGTGGTCCGGATATCGTAGTTGCTGCCTGCGCGGGGGTGTCTTAGTGGCGGGGATGATTGGGACGAAGTGCTCGGAGGGGGCGTACCGAAGGCCACATTCCATTGACTGTGCACGTCAGTTAGCGGTTTTGTGGGAGGGAACAGGCGCACAACTCACTCAAATATACGTTGTGGGTTCCATTGCACTGGCTCTTGCATTTGCATACCCTGCGCGGAATGCGACCCACGTTGACCCGGTGCTATCATGACCAGTGACTGAGCTACCGGCGAGTCAGCCTTGAGTCCATGGTCAGACGCCGAGACTGGTGGAGTGATGGGGTGGGCATGGTAGTTGACCTGACCTGGTTGGGATAGAGGCGACTGTTGGCTTGGAAGGCGGGACCTGTACGACCCCTCGTTGCTCATGGGACTGGACTGCGTAGGCACCTGGGGGCTTCCAAAGGGAAAAGTGGGCTTTAGCTCGAATGGCTTAGAGACATCGGCTGAAAAGGCCTGGCGAAGGTTATTTATCTGCTGCTGCATCTCCGGCATTGGCCACGAAGGAGCACAAATCTCTAGGATGCGCATATGTCGAGCGAAGAATTCTCTGGCGTCGCTGTTAATGTCTGGATCTGGACAAGTAATGGCGACCTGAAATTTGTTAGAACAAAACTGGCGGCGATACTTCTAGACCACTCACCAAATGAAGCATCGTACACGTAAGAACGCAGTAGATGGTAAAACTGATGCCTCTTTGCATGCACAATAAGCCTGCAGGACCGTACATCTTCACGATAGCCTCTTGGAGTTTACACATGTTCTTTGCTGCGGAATAGCATGAGAGCATGTGTTGCTTCCACATACCATCATAAGAGTCGGAGACAGCATGTAGTTGTGGTCGAATATGCATAATGACTCCGAGATAGTGATAGCAATGCATGTTCGCAATGTAATGTGAAGGGATCCAAGGAACCACGCCGTTCGGGGGATAGTCAATTTGCATGTCTCCGGGGAGCTCCCGTAACCACACGGGAAAATCTGCGTTATGGCCCACGAAATTGGGATCCAAAGCCCAGTCTTCGGTTTTCTTCCTCATGCGTCCATAAAGGAGCGTGGTTGTTTGAATGTTTTTCACGATCCGGATATACTGACTAAATTGGCGTGCGATCTGGTACTCCGAGGCATCCTGTCCGGCGACGAGCCTAGGTAATTCAAAATCAACCGTGTGAAGTCCGACTCCAAAGTCATATCGTCCTGGCGAGATATTAGCATATATTTGAAGAACGCAGCTTGCTACTCACCCTGTGGACCTCCAATCATTACTTCCAGAATGAACAGCATATGCCAAACTCGAGTCTTTGCAATGCAGTCGTGTATCGAGGAGCCACATGGTTTGTTTAGTTGGTGCATTTCGTAGTGCTCATCCATCTCAAGGTCCTTGCCCATCGCAACGAGGCTGACAACGTTCATCCAGGAACGCCAAAAATAGCCACGCTTCGGTGAAGACTCCCGCGCTTTTAAAAGTAGAATCATAGCCTGCATAGTGCTCAAGCGGGACACGTCCTTGAAGCTTTCTTCGTGCTCTGAGAAGTAAATGTCAGCAAGAGATGAAATATGCGAAAAAATAACGAGTAAGAAGGCTACCTACTAGACGCAAGTGCCAACCATTTATGCCCTTCTGCAACATCTCCGAGCATGAGCGTCGAGCACGCAAAGATGGCCTCCAGCATCAAGGGCGAAATAGAATCTCGTGCTGTTTGCCACTGTTGATAGAAGTAGGGTTTGTTCACGACAGGACAGTATGGATGAATGTTAGTAAAGAAATAGTCAAAATACTGTAAAGCCTGCTCTTCCGAGGGTACCATTTCGGCAGGAATTCGGACAGTGTGGTCAAGGCTTGCCGACGGAGGTAAATGCACCTCGGTCTCTTCTTGCGCGGGCTCTTCTGCTAGAGCCTTCTTCTGGTTCGTGATATATGGTGCTGTCACAGTTAACATTTGAAAAGGTCCCGAATCAACTTCTTTCTCACCAAGTGCTGTATGGTCAATCTTGAGATCCCCCAGTGCATCGGTCAAATTCCCCGTCGGATCACTCCTCCAGCTGGCCTCCGTGTCTGGGGTCCCGATGGTCTCGACAGGGGCAACGGCTTGGGCTTCGGAATACGTCTGCTGCGGATAGTTCATGCTCTGTTGGGCGACCTGGCTCTGGGCCAAGGGCGGATATTGCAGGTGCTCCTGCGGTTGCTGGGTGACATAGGCTGCTGTTTGATACATGGTACCGTCAGAATACGGCCCTGTGACCGGAGTGGGCATCGCAGGCGGCATCTGCTGGGGGTAGTTGTGTGGCATCACACCCGAATGCTGGTAGTCCTGCTGGATATCCGAGGCTGGCGTCTCTTCAAGTTCAAAAGTCTGGGTGCCGGTACTGTAGTCCTTGTCGTAGCTCACAGTGGGCGGTACGCAGTTCAACTTCAGACGGATACAGGCGGCGCAGGGCCACGCATTGGTGGTGGCCGCATCGCACTTGATCTTGCGTCTGCGGCAGCCCTCGCATGCTCGCATCACTATCTGCAGTCAGTGCCGGGGTGTTGAGTGGGGCACGGGGAGGCTGCGGGCTAACCTTTGAGGCGCTTGTGCCTGTTGTGCTCGTCTACAAAGACATAGTCTACATGCTCTCGTCAGTGCCTGCGTCGCGGTTCATGCAGGGAGCGCCAGAGCAACTTACTCCGCTGGTTCTCGCGCGGCGCCAGCGTCGGCGGCGCAAACGTGAAGCTCTGCATCTGCGCAGTGTGCGGGAGCAGCGGGCGGCCGGTCGTCTCGCTGGGCATAGCGGTGCTGAGGGCCTTGGTCGCAACTGCGCAGGTGGAGAGGGCCGAACGGCGGCGGGGTCAGTTGCCCGGGTTGGGTGAGGTTGGTGTTGCAGTGCGTCACGGCAGCCAATGGGAGGCGCGCCCTGGGACGGTCGGATTCTGGGCCCGACGACGGCTGGGCGCTGACGAGCAGACGATCAGCGCAGCTGAGGACGTCGACGCAAGACCGGGCGACGGCGCAGGCTGGCGTGGTGAGGGTGCGCAAACGGAGGTGAATGCTATCGTGCAGGTCAGAGGTCGGCCGCCGGGTGCCAGGAACTCTCCGCAGCGCCGGACGAGGTTGGGATTATACGGGAGATCAGGGCGCATAGAAGGCGGGTGGGGACGACCGACGACGTCTGGCAGGCCGGAGCTTCGCGAACACTGGCTCGCAGCGTGGCTCTGGCGTTGCAGATGGTGGCGCGCAGAGTACAGGGACGAGACTCCCAAACGGCTTGACAACGGGGCCGGTTCGAGGTTGGCGGCGTGGAAGAAACGCAGCCCGGGCGTCGAGGTACTGGTAGACTGCAGACGGGCGGCAGAAGCAGAGGCCAAACCTGGCGCAACGAGTTACGAGACGCGGCTCGCGAGATGCCCGTCAGCGCGCCCGAGTGTATGTAAGAGGTGTTAAAAACAGACACGCCGGCCCAGGGGACGTGCCGTGGCCTGGGTAAGGTTGTGGGGGTGCAGGGTCTGGGGATTCAAGTTTCTACCTAGGCATCACGGAGAGGTGGAAGCGTGAGTAGTCTTGTCTCGCCATCTGCGCAGCTGCTGGGACTCGGCGGCCTGCTACATGGAAGTGGGATAGGGGCCAAGTTTTCTCCGTCAGCCCTGCACATGGTGCCTTTGCGCATCGTCGCACAGTGCGAGCGCCATCACGAGCAACCGTCGAGGTTGAGTGAGGGACGTCCTGCGTCCAGACGAAAGGCGAGTGGTGGCGGCGGGCCAAAAGCAAGTCAAGTGCCACACCGGCCACCAGCTCCCGTTGGACGTCTCACGTCAACAACCTTGGAAGTCCCATACAGCGGCGACCCGGCGACCCTCGGGCCCTCCACCCTCAACCTTGGAGCCCTGGGCACGGAGTAGACAATACGGTTACAGCTGGGGGGGACTGGCGTGTTCAACATGACTAGTAGCAGGTGCCAGGAGCAGTCCTTCGTCTCTGACATGCATGGTTCACGAGGGTCGAGGGAGACACTGCACACTCGGACGGCTATTACTCCCCGGCATATATGTACATAGCAGACTGGCGGACGACCGGGTGTTTTAGTGGGCTCTGCTAGTAACTTGTATCTGCCCGACGCAGGACGTTGGTGGTGAGAAACAACTTTGGTGGCTTGATATCAGTACTCAACGCGGAAGGAGCAAACAGCAGGACGGCGACTCACCCCGTCGCCTGCACCATGCGCACCAGTGCTCGTGGGCTTTACATCCATACCATGTCCATGATACCTGTAGACTTTTATTAGCTACCCGTGTGGCCGCCTGGCAGGAGATGCTAGTCGGGCTGGCAACCTGCTCTGCCCGCCGACCGGGGATGGCAAGCTTGGAAGTGCCTCGGCGCGCTCCATGGGCTGCGCGTGCCAACACGACGCCGACGACCGCACAACAACCACACAGCCGGCCACTGCAGCGTCTTGCGCGCAACAGTAACGATGCACGCTCCAGCTCGACGGCTTGTCAAGATCCATCTACCGAAGCGTACGGAGTACTTGGATGCCCCCCGAGGCTGCACGCGACACGCGCTTCTTCAGCCAATATGCACTGCCAAGTCGGGTGAGATTGTCGAGTCGACATGGTCGACGGCGGTCCGGTGAGCAGGCAGGCTTTGCTTCGACCTGGACTGACAGCAACGGACACGGCCATCATGTCGACAATCCTGGGGGCGGCCGTTGATATCGAACGGCGGTCGACTTGCACTGGGCACGGCTGCTGTGGTTGGGGCTTGGCCAGCTATCGATCACTCATCGGATGCTCCCGCTGAAGAGCGGCCTTCGTCCGGCGCCCAACCACTTCACTACTTCGAGAAGTAGGCCGCGAAGGTCCCAAGGCCTTGGTTCCCTCTGCTGGACGATGGCCAGGGACGGGCGGCGGCTTCGGTGTTGCCGCGTGCCTGAGCGCCGCAGGGGAGTGATCAGCACCGCTCCACGGACGGTTGTCGCCTCGCCTTTCCCATCATCCGCATCCTTCAGACGTCGAAAGCTCCCCAAGCCGCACAGGCAGTCACGCAGCCTTCGACCCGGCTTGTTGGGCGCCTGGGCGTCTGTCAAACCGCCGGTCGACTCGAGCGGTCGACGTGCAAGCTGCGTCTCCACAGGCTTGGCAACGCTCCAGAGTCCAGACCCAGGCGTAGTGTCCGCCCTCGCGCCGTAACCCGTTGCAGACTGCAGTTCCCCAGCAGCTAGCAGCGAAGGCGCTAGATAAAGCGGCGGCGTCTGCAAGCAACGCTTCGACAGGGCGCTGCGCATGGCCACCTTGATTGATGATGCACGTCTGCGATCGTCTCCTTGTACACATCCCGCGTCGGCCGCTGATAGACGCGGAGATAGGCCGCGGTTGTCAGCGAGCCTCGACTCCACGAAGTTGGCTCCCAAAGGCTTGAGTGAGGTGCACGGGCAAAATGTAGGTAATCTGCCGCTGGATTTGCATTGCGGTTGGTCACAGTTTGCTCGCCGTCGGCCCAGGCGCATTTGCCAGTGCCACTCCCGAGTCCCGCTGTCTGCACACTACACACTGCACAGCCAGCCAGCTGGGGCCCGGATGACGGTGGCGGGGCCGTGGCTTGGCGTTTTGCCAGGCGAACGCTGCCGCTGCGAAATGCCTAATTCAACAACCATTCACGACTCACGACTCACGACTCACTGCCGTCACTGCCACCACTACCGAGCACCCGCCCATCTTTTGAGCCCCTTCGCCGCGCCATCTGGTACTGCCTGGTTCCGTGAAAGTTGCGCGCCGCACCCGCCATGGACAACGCGAACCCGACCATCCTGAACCCCTCCGACCTGCCCTCGCGCCGCGCAGACTCGTCGCTGAAGACACGCGATGATGGGGGCACGGGCCTGTTCGACAACCTAATTCCGCACTACAATTATCTGAGCGATCCGTTCGACAGCCCGGTCTCACCAAGCGACTCAGAGGACGACTCGCTTGAAGACATTGATGCACAGGAAATTTACGGTGAGTCTAAGCGTCCCCTTGTTTCAGCGCCATGTGTGCCGCGAGGGAGTGGCAGGGCTGACAACTCGGCAGATCTGATTTCATCCATCTCCGACCCGGAGCATCCCCTATCACTCGGCTCCCTAGCAGTCGTAAATCTACCGGACATCCACATCCAGCCCCCACCGTCTCCTCGCTCGTCCATTAGCACCGTCCTAGTAGAGGTCACCCCTACAATCACGCACTGCTCGCTGGCGACTGTCATCGGTCTGGGAGTGCGCGTGCGGCTAGAGCAGGCTCTCCCTCCTCGATTCCGGGTTGACGTCCGTATCAAGAAGGGGACACATAGCACAGACGAGGCTGTGAACAAACAACTCGGCGACAAGGAGAGGGTAGCAGCAGCTTTAGAAAATGGAACGCTAATGGGCGTGCTGCAGAAAATGTTGGCTACCTGCGAGTAGGGCCCTTCAGCTGATCTTTTCCCGCAACCGTTACTAGAATACCACCCACAGCCTGGTTGACCAGATTTATGACGGATGCATTAGACGGCGTTATCTCGGCATCTTGACTCACCACCGGGGGCGTGTCTTGATGCGCCCCTTCGCATTCTGCGCAATTCAATCTTGCTCGGCAAATATACCGTATTCGTCACCAGCCCCACGTCATCTTGGTTCTTCAGAAAAGCGGTACCCAGGTTCCACAGCGTGTCCTTGTCTTTGCATCTCGTGGCCACTGCAACATGCATTTGCAATATGCACCATGCAATCGCACTCTCCTTGCGTCGATCGGATCAACAACGCACATGATACAGCCATATGCAACCAAGGCCGGGACCCCGAGTTAATATCAACGACACGCGTTGGAAGATTTCTAGAGAGTCAATAGTAGATACTTGAGACTTGTTGAGCTTATCCATTCTGGGTAAACGCGCCGAATTTTGATCCAAAGGTCGAACCTCGGTGTGCCTTCAATTTAGTCAGATACACGCCAAGGTAGCGGATACAGTTGGGTTCAGTCCAGCAACAACGCTGTACATCTTGCAACAAACCGCCCAACTTGCCTAGTTAGGAAGCTACATGCACACTGTCGATAGTCTTGTAGTGTAGTGTCCATATACCGTTCATGTCACCTTTGCCTCAACGTCGCCTTGGTTGACCTATATAGACTAGAGAATATGCAATAATCTTTTCCTTAAAAAATACCATCTTGGTTTTGAAACAACGAGGCCAACCCAATGCTAAAGAGAGAGTAGCTAGAATCAACTTGAAGTCTCATGCAGCGGCCACTCGTGTCTCTCGAACAACAGTAGTTCTAGCAGCAGAGCCTTATACTTATCTCTCAGGTATACTAAACTCAATCTATATTAAACCTTCTCCGCTGTGATGGGACTCGAGTACGGTCGGTTGTTGTATAAGCTGGAGAACCCTCTAGAGACCTAGGCGAAGTTAGCGACCTAGCGAAGTTACTTGCAAATTGCCTCGAGGTGTTCAAGAAGCTCGATGGCATTCACTATACCTGGAACGAAGTTCCCACTGACAACCTAGAGAATCTTTACAATAAGAGCGAGAAACAAGTCTAGCGGGTATACCGGATGATGAGGCAGAGTGCAAATGCCGTTGAGGCTCGATTCATAGGGACCTCGACGAGGAAAAAACCAAAAAGACAGGACTTGTTGTGCATTGCTTCGGGCCATGTCAATGGCTGACATCTCGCCGAAAGAGTTGGTACTCCCTGTGCTGACACTGTCATTCCATGGGTTCTGTACCTTCGTTGCACAAATGATCATGCAGCAGGTGACGCGAAAGACCGAGTATTCACTTCTCTAGTTGACGAACATCTTCTACGACTTTCGATCAGGGGAGGGTCCTGGTCCTGTTGTCCTGCAGTTCTTTAACGCGGCGACAGTTCCCAGTTTGCGGCATCTACAATTGGACGTCAACAGGACATTTGACGCACGTACCACTCGAATCCGGCCTGGTCAGAGAGCTGTACACCTTGAACGTCTGATTATTAAGTTCTGTGGACGGCAAAGGTGGAGATGGATGGCGGAGCCATGTGTGTATGACCACTTCGGACCACATCTGCGCAAGTTCACTGTAATTAACGCCTTCGATGTTCTTTGGGACCAAACCATCCGCGCTCTTGGCAGCTTCCCTCATCTGGACAGATTGGAGGCTGTCACTGAGCCGACAGCACATACACAATGCCAGAGGTGGTCTGGCCAGAGCACTGCTACCGTAGAATATTTGCAATGTTTGCCAAACGCAAGCAGGATGAGTTACCCAAGGTCCGGCTTTCAGCCTACTTTCGTCTATCCTGCCAATGATCTAACTGTTTTCCTCTGCCAGCGGTGGGCAAATAGTGCAAGTTTATAGAGTATCACTCAAGTGTATTCGATAGTCAGCATAGGACCAAAAGTACAGGGTTTATCCCTACATCTTTGCCTGACCAATCCTATGAATAAGTCCCCGTGTTCACGATACGGGTACGCGGAGATAGACAAGGAGACAGTATTTAGTGGTGTATAGTATGTGCAGAAGTGATGACTATCTAGCGAACCTGGTATATCCACATACCTAGATCCAGACTGCCATTGAGAGTGCGGTATATCCATGCGCCTGTAAATGCTTGATGCCGCCCACGCCAAATTTTGATCAAGTGCTTGACCCCCTCGTTACTTTTATCCGTCACCTACACGCTCAAAGCTGCTGAAGCGGCAATCTCAGGGGTGATAGACGGAACCTCGGTAGTCGGCTCAGGAAACTTGACGCGCTTTGCATTTGGCTCATCCTCCGGGTCGCTCTTCCGCGCCTTCTTAGCATCTGGCACAGACTTTGAAGCTTCCTTTACTCTTTGCCGCTTGGTAGCTCGCGTCTCTTGCGGTGGGATGCCCAATCGCTCATCCACAGCCTTCGCCTTTTCTAGCAGATCATCCACATCTTGCAAGCCGAGCGCCTTGATGACGTCCTGGTAGCATTTGGATCGGTTCATAGGGATGTAACATTCGTCTTTGCCTGGAATCATTTGACCAAGAAGGAATTTCGTATTTCCCCACCGGTTCTCCACTTGAAGCGCGAGACGCATGTACTCAGTCACGACCTCTTTCCAGGATGACTTCCATTCATGTGGGCCCCCTTCTGCGTCTGGTCTGAAGCAGCTCGGATTCTTCTCAGCCTCCGTCGCAATCATTGCGCCGTCGACGTTGAACTCTTGTATGAGCTGCAGCGCCTCTGCTCTTGAAGTGACATCCCCATTCATGACGCATGCAACGCCTGCTTCTCTGCATATATCACCCACCATATTGAGTTGTTCCCTGATCGCCCGCTCCCTGGGCCGCATAGGTGTTGTCCGACAGTGCAAAGTCAGTCCTGTGATTCCTGTCGCTACTAGTTTCTTCACCAGTGCCTCTGTCTCCGCCGAGGTCTCTAGGAGCCGTATCTTGACACTGATACCAATTTCGTAAACATTGCCCACCTCTTCCACCAGTTTTGTCAAGATGCTGCAGAGCAGTTCTGGGGTCTTCAGCAACGCCGCCCCCATGCCTCCAGTGGTTGAGAAGGGTTTGGGACACCCAGCGTTCACATCAATTCCAGCCACATCCGCGGCGACCATCTTCGCTGCTTGGACGGCGTAATCGGGGTCTGCGGTGCCGATCTGGTAGATCAGCCGGCCCTTCTCTAACTCAGGGTGTATCCGATAGAGGACGCTTTCCCTATTGGAAGGGTCTAATGTCGGATTTTTTATCTTCGAAGTGGGCAATCGGGAGAACTCGATAGTAGAGGTATGCGGGTTGAGGCGACGGGTTGTGCCAATAATTGCGCGATCGATTGTTTCTGGGCCTATCCAATGATCTGGTCAGTACTGTTCAAAAATACAAATAGTGACGGTACGTACCCCATACTAGATCTGCGCCATACTTCAGAGCCAGTAGTCGCGACGGCAGCTCCCCAGATCTCACCATGGGTGCCAGCACAATCTTTCCACGATAATCGACGCCATTCTTGGGGATGGGAACTTGTTTAGGTTCCATGGCTTTTGTTAGGGTTCGAGTAAGAGTTCGTAGCATCCCACGACCCTATTCGGTGTTGCTAAACAAGTGCCCAGGTGATGAGGGGTGAGTGCTGAGTGAGTCCAAGTGTAATCGCGTATGATTGTTCTGCCCGCCACAGTCTCACCGCCTTCCAAGGGATAAATAGTCCCGGGCAAACGTCGGCCGATCAGAGGAGGAACCGAGGTCGGGCAGCCGAGGCTAGCCAAGACTTACTATACCTGTAAAGTACTAGTATTGCGCCTGGGTAAACCTCGGTTGACCTCGGCTGATCCGCGGAGATGAACTCGGACGGCCGAGGTCAGCCGAGGTCAGCCAAGGCTTACCGCCATCCACAGCATCTTGCTTACCTACCTGAAAGGGTAATCCTCTATACCTATAAGGTACTAGTGCTACACTAGAGTAGACCTCGGCTGACCTCGCTAACCGAGTTCATCTCCGCGGGTCAGCCGAGGTCCGCCAAGAAAAACTGCAATCCACAGGATACACCATACCTACCCGAACAGGCATTTCTTCGTAACCTTCGTGCGTAGCGGGGATACCTCGGTCGACCTAGAGAATATCTCGGCTGGCCAGTTGGAGTTTCCCATGGTCAGATGAGGTCCTCCATGATCTACGGCAACACGTTAACATATTTACTTATTTAGGCGAAATATATAGTCCTACCTATAAAGCTGTAATAAGTACTGGCATATCAGCTGAATGAGAGAGAGCTTCTAACATCTAACAGTTTATTAATCATCTAAAGCATGCTCCAAGCACTATGTCTAGTATAGAAAGAGCAGAAAACCGGATATCATATGTACTGAAGCAACGCCGCGCTAAAACCACAAATGTCTACGACGAAGCCGCCAGATGCACAGTGATCGAGAGCCCCGCGACACATACAGTGGAGTGAGCCTAGGTGTGTAACATCACACGCCTTTTCTCTCCGCATCCCTGATCTCTCCTTCCAGGTCTCTGTCCCCTTCCCCGCCGCCTCCCGCAACTTGCGCAGCCCCCTTTCGACTCCACTCCCCAGCTGTCACGTCAACCTCCCTAGTCGCAGTCGCCCTCTCTTCTCCTCTTCGAACGTAGAAATCGCTTACGTCCTCGCAACCCTTCGGTGTCCTGCAAATTCGTCGTGCTTCTTCAGGGGCAGTCTTCCAGATCACCTCTCTGACTTCTTTCCCAACCTTCTCGATAGCGTCCATGGCCCAGATGACATCCAGATGCTCGTAGCCTTCTATGATCTTGGAGTGAACGACGTCGACGTTCGGTTCCCGGCCTCGTTCGAAGCGGCGAAGAAGACGACGACCATCGACAAGATCGTCCGCTCCGCAGACCCACATAGCGAATGGTGGCGTTCGAGGCCCGTACCATGCAAACTTGGCTCTACTGCTATCTCGTCTATTCAAGCCATCTTTTTGTTTGTTTGATAGCGCAGTACCTGTCTCAGCACCTGGACAATCATCTTCACTGTCAGACGACTCCTCATTGCAGTGCCCTAGTTCGTCATCCTCCTGCTCATCTTCTTTGTCCTCGATGTTCTTTTCTTCGCGGGTCGCCAGAATGCACTTTTGCTTTGCGAAGCATTCCCTTCCAAGCCACCAACGCATGCTCTCGGCGCTAACATACACAGGCGCAAATTGGAACATGCGGTCTCGTAGATCTCTCTCCCAGCGGTCGTCGGTCCAATTGAAAAGGAAAGAGAAAATTCGGTAGCCCATTGCTCCATAGAATCGCGGCGGCAGGATGGAGTGCATAGTCATCATGAACGGAATGAAGGCATGGATACCGAAAATCGCCTTGAACATGCCTGGTCCAATGACTCGCATGAACTTCAAATACATTTTGCCGATCAACGGTCCTGCGTACGCAGCCGGTGCGAGACCACAGAAGACACTAAGCTTCTCTCCGAGCTCGGGGCGCTGTTCCTTCGCAAGGGCGACGAAAGTCTGTGTCGTGCCTTGGCTATGGGCGATAAGACCAAGCTTTTCAAACCCGGTCTCGGAGAGTACACGGGAGACAAGGGCCGGAAGGTCCATTACACCCATCTGACGGATGTTCCAAGACCACATGCGAGGATCGGAGTAATCAAGCATGGTGTGACGGGGAGTGAACCCGCAACGATTGTTCCCAAGCCAAACATCATATCCAGATTTGGCGAGGAAAAAGGCAAGACTGTCGTCGTCATTCGTGATATAAGCACCACATGACTGAAGAAGGCCGTGGATCATGAGGACAGGATACTTCTTCTCACCATCTGGGTACTGAGAGGCTGGTGAGCCGTTTTCAGAGCTGCTGGGAGTAGCATCTACGGCGAACACGTCTGGAGAGCGAGGAGAGCGGTGGGAAGATGACGTACGCCGGTAGTCTCGGGGATTGTAAAGATGCCAGAGTTCGATAATGAACCCGTCTTCTGTCTGAACTTGGAAAATCTCACAATCAAGTCCTACACGACGAGCATAATGCCGCACATCGCATGGTATTCGATCAGGCCCCCCTTCCAAGGGTGTAAAGTCGTCCACTTTCTCGTTAAGCTGGCTGACCTTGATTTTCTGATCTGGCTTATCTTGTTGTTTCCTCTCCCAAGCCCTTTCTGCCACTTTTCTAGCTTTTCGGCGGCGGTCTTCTTCTCGATAGAAGGGCCGCCTTGCGTCAGGATCTCGGAAAGTAAGTCGTAACCAGATATGCTGAGCTGCAAGCGGAATGCTGGTAAATGCGGATCCAAGGATAAGTACTAGTAGAAAGCAGAAGGACAGTATTGCCGAAGAGAATCTGAACATCCAGCATTGAAGCCTTCTCATGGGAGTGGGTGGTCCGTAGAGAGGCACAGGAGGAAATAGAGGATTGGTTCTCGACGGTGGATGCGCGCTGCGTAACGGCGCACCCTCATCCGAGTCGTCATGAGAGATATCTGTCTCCGGTCGAACACCATGTATAGTTCCGTCCTTGGCTTCGCGTGTAGTCGCCTTCACCGGGTTATTCTTGGTTGGATCACGGCCATTTACAATGTCCCTCAGTTCGTTGAGCCTTGTAGCCTCGTCTATAGGCACCGATGGTAGACGGCCTCCATTGGCTGTGTGAATCACAGGGTCCTGGGCGGTAACAAACCTAGCCTCGACAGCTTGAGTAGAACCGGTTGCGTCTGTTTCCTGATCGGGAGCATACTGTGCAAGCCGCTCGGCCTGGTGGGCGAATTCAATCGTTGCCGCTGGTTTCGACTTGGATTTCTCCCCCAAATTGGTGATGCGTTGCCGGACAGTGGTTACACTAGCCATGGTGTTGTTGCAATGGGGGTTCGCTAATCCTGTGATTGACGTTCGAGGTAGCCTAAGTTGAGCGGCTATGGATAACGAGTGGACATGTGTGAAAACATGCAGCGCAGCAGCGAAGGACGTGAAGAAACAAGAGAGTGACAGGGAACCGTGGGAGGGGAAGGAATGAAGGAGGAGAGATGCGTGGCTGAGAGATCAGCGTATCAGTGTTGGTGAGATACGGCACCAGCCCTGGGTGTGTGGCATGCAGCGGGCTTGAGAATGATGTCAGCGATAACACAGGCTGCAGGCGAGCTGTCAAACAGGGCCAAGGGGCCGCGGGGCGAGGGTCCTATCGATTCGCGAGAGCCCACGTTCGCACTCCTGGCCAATGGTTCACCAGCTGCTAGATGGGGCCTGGTGTTGCCGTCAGTTGGGAGCGGATCTGGGGTTTGATGTGGAGGTCGAGACGTCTACTCCACGGTTGGGCCCTAAAATAGCTCGCATGTGAAATCCGGACACGCGCTGTGAGCTCATCCGCACTCACAGGCGAGAGTTCCATCGTCTGGCATGGCTTCGAGTGCAGGCTCCAAGCGATGTTCCGTCCGGAACGGCAGAGTCTGGAGGTGTGTCTGCAGTGTACAGCACTGTCCGACTCGAACGCATGTGGACCGTGGGAGTGGCCGAGGTCTATGGGGCTTGGCATCCCCGACCTCGACTCGACCCGACTGCCTCTACCCTGGTAGTGAAAAGTGAGAGACTCCCACCACCACGCCGCGACTTATCGGGCGCCTCTTCGCTTTTCCTGCCATGCATGTGCCGAATGGCACCTTCCCGCCGCGCAAGAGACGGCGGCGGCGGCTGGACCGGCCTGCCATTTCGGCCCGCCTGTTGCTCGACGACCGCATCGAGGGTGAAGCGGGCGTGCTCTCCGAGGACCTCTTCGCCGATCTATTCAGCAGCAGCGCCCAGCAGACAGGTAGACGCGCCCCGATGACTTTGCCTTGCGTGACTAATGCGCATCCAGATACCGCAGCCGCCGCCCGGGTGCACTATGTTGCCATCACCCCCTGGCTTCCGAGCTCCATCGTCGCATCGCGCAATTGCCCATGGACCATCCTGCCTGTTCGTCGCCCCGCCAAGACCGATACCATTCCCACGCGACCGCATTCCTCCCTCCAGATCCCCGCCGCGTCCCTCGCCCTGCAATCGTTTTCGCACACCCTTCACTCGCTTGCGCCGAACAAGACGCAGAGGAGGGACACGCCGATCGAGATCCGCATATTCGACGTAGTGCCGATTGGCTTGGATACCGTCTATGTCAATCTAGACACGGAGGCCCTGCAGAAGCTGGACAATGTACACGCGAAATTTGGAGGCGGGTTCGGCGCTGCCCGGTCCAACGGGGGCCCCAAGGGACCCCGAGACAGGCACCTGAAGGCTAATGGGACATCTGGAAGATCCGCGAGTGCAGTAGATCATGCGGCTCAAGAGCAAGCCTGGAAGAATGCCGTGCGCGAGGCTCTCCAATCGCCAACAATTCTGCACACTGGAGACCTACTACCACTCCCGCTTCCCGCCCATCCAATCACACATGTACCGCCTCCGCCCGCCAAGATCACCACTTGCGAGCCAGTCTCGCAGGGACTGCTATTGCCCAGCACAAGAATTGTGCTTCTCCAGTCGCACCGCAGCGCCAAAGGAGCACATGTTCTTCATCCCGTGAAACTCACGTCGTTACCCGAGTCATTTGCTGACGATGGAGACGATACGTCAAACGAGCAATTCTACTCTGCCGCTGAAGACCGGGGACCATCCCAGAACAACACTCCACCCGGTGAGGAATCCCTGGACATCCTAGATTCGGAGCTCTCGGGCACAGATGGCGGGGACTTGTCCGACGATCCAGAAGATATCATATCACTAAGTGCCCCTCTGCTACCTCCGCAATCCTCTGGCGTCCTTTCGGCCTTCTCATCGGCAACACCACGGCCTGGGAACTTTCAGACGACTGGCATTGCTACACCAGGGTCGGTATTCTCAAATTTTACTGCCACTACTGCGCGTGGCCCTTCGTCGAAAAGCAAAGTGTTCAAGGCACTTGGCTTGCTAGAGACCATTGCTGATGAACTAGTCCACCCTAAACCCGGAGTTGAGGATGATGAAGAATGTCGAGTATTTGTAGATACGAATACTTTAGTCAAGATCGGATGTTTCTCTGGAGATTGGGTCAGAATCGAATCAGCACCAGAACCTTCACAACATCCTTTATGGAGTCTGGGCGCTTTTGGAAGTGTCAACGAAGATGGTGCGGAGTGGCGACCAGTAAGAGTCTATGGACTGCCGGAGAGCATGTCTAAAAAGCACGCCCGATATCCAGCCAACAAAGTGGACAGCTCTGATCGCAAGTCGAGCTTTTCTGGATTTCAACAGGCCAACACCTCATTGCAGGCATACCTTTCCCCCATCCTTCTGGCAAACCTGGGAGGGCCGTCACACCTTCGCATCACGACACTTTCTCCTCACCAATCTTCACAATTGCCAAGAACTGCTTCCCAGAAGCCTAAAGTGACCAGTTCCTCATTGCCCCCAACTGCCAAAGAAGTCACCTTACTGAAGCTATCCACCCCGCTTACCTCTGACCGTTTCCTTCAGCCCAGTCTGTTTGCTTCTCTCAAAAAGCACTTTGGACAGAAGCGTCGAATCGTGAAGTCTGGTGATCTCATTGGAGTCACTATCGATGAATCGCTTGGTCGGGTAATTTTTCAGGTATCCACCGCAGACGATGACATGAGTAGCGACGAGTTGTTGTCTGGAACAGCTCTTGGTGAAAAGGATCTCAGCACTGACATTCGCAAATCGAAAGTCGTAGCCTGGTTCCAAATTGGCATTATTATGTCGTCATCGACAGACACTCATGAAGGCGAAGAACCTGACATTTGGGGCGGCGTTGTTTCCGTTGATGCTACTAGCACCAAAATGGAGATGAACGGAAGTGTGCAAGGCAAGACGCCTGCGTCTATCAGCAGCGCATGGCAGTATTATCTTGGTGCAAAGCGAGCCCCTATCGCCGTATCGCAGAGGATAACAACCTTTGATGAGGTGTCAAAGCCTTACGTATCTACGCTTCGGAGACGTCTACGAGAGTTAATATCAGCTGCAACGAGTCCGAGGGCCATTCATTTGGGCCTTCCACCCGTCGCCGTCTTGATCACGTCAACCCAACGCGGCATTGGAAAGTCTACGGTAGCAGCAAAAGCCTGTGAAGATCTAGGGTTGCATACATTTGTCATTGATGCTTTCGACATAGTGACCGAAGGGGGCGCTGGCGGAGGCGATGTCAAGACAGAAGGGTTTTTGAAAGCCAGAGCAGACCGCGCACTAACGTGCGGAGCTGAGTTCACGGCGTTGTTGGTCAAGCATGTTGACGTTCTAAACGCTGACCGAATGAACACAGCGTTAAAAGAAATTCTGGCCGACTCTCGCGTCCTCATCGCCACGACTACCGATATTGACAAAATATCAGAGGGCATGCGAGGACTGTTTAGCCACGAAATAGAGATGTCTGCACCCGATGAAGATGAGAGAGAGGGCATTCTACGTAGCTTCATTGATGATGCAGGCATCCGCCTCTCTCCTGAGGTCGACCTTGCGAACGTCGCAGTCAAGACTGCAGCTTTGGTCGCAGGTGACTTGGTGGACGTTGTCGACCGTGCCATTGTAGCAAAGCGAAATCGTCTCGAAGACCTCGCACTATTTGCATCAAAGACGTCGGCGTCTCTAGATGCTGTCACAACAAGAGACATTGAGCTTGCCGGAGGTCACTACAGCAATAGCCTGACGAAAGCTGATTTTGACAGCGCAGTCGACGCCGCACGTAAAAATTTCGCAGACGCAATTGGGGCCCCGAAGATTCCCAACGTTAGTTGGTCTGATGTTGGCGGTCTCTCCCATGTCAAGGATGCCGTTATGGAAACCATTCAGCTTCCTTTGGCCCGCCCTGAGCTCTTTGCCAAAGGTATGAAGAAGCGCAGTGGTATTCTTTTCTACGGTCCTCCAGGAACGGGGAAAACCTTGCTTGCAAAGGCAATCGCAACGGAGTTCTCTCTCAACTTCTTCAGTGTCAAAGGTCCTGAACTGCTCAACATGTACATTGGTGAGTCGGAAGCCAATGTGCGCCGTGTGTTCCAGCGCGCTCGTGATGCTCGACCTTGCGTGGTTTTCTTCGACGAATTGGATTCGGTTGCACCCAAGCGTGGAAATCAGGGTGATAGCGGCGGTGTGATGGATCGCATTGTCAGTCAGCTACTTGCCGAACTCGATGGTATGAGCGATGGTGGAGAAGGGGTTTTTGTTATCGGTGCCACCAACCGGCCGGATCTGCTTGATCAAGCTCTGCTGCGGCCCGGGCGCTTTGATAAGATGCTCTACTTGGGTGTTTCGGATACACACGAAAAACAGCAGACCATCCTCGAGGCCTTAACCAGGAAGTATGTCCAATGTCCTCGATTGGTCATTTCGCTATGTCTAACGATTATTCCAGATTTACCTTGCATCCACAACTTTCGCTCCAGCGAGTGACTTCCGGACTCCCGTTTACCTACACCGGTGCCGACATGTACGCGCTGTGTTCTGATGCAATGCTCAAAGCTATCACGCGGCAGACCCGCGCAGTTGATGAGAAGGTCAAAGTGTACAACAACATGCATGCGCCAATCACCATTGCACATTTCTTCGACCATTTGGCAAGTGAAGAAGACACAGCCGTTATGGTTACAGAAGAAGACTTCGCCAAGGCCAACAGGGAGCTCGTTCCCAGTGTAAGTGCTGATGAAATCAAGCACTACGAAGGAGTAAGGCAAACATTCGAGGGCACGGGTCAAAAAGAAGAGCCAAAGCAAACTTCGGCTCTTCTACCGACAAACGCCCAAAATGGATCAGGGCCCCGGCTACCCAGTTCGGCATGGAAGGGCAAGGGGAAAGCCAAAGTCGCCCCGGATGACGGAAGCCTTGCGGATCATACGGAGCGCCTAAATATCAACGGCTCAGGCAACGGTGGAAACAATAACGCCAAAGGAAAAGGCAAAGCCACGATCAATCATGGCAAGAGCAGCAGTCTAGACATAGCGGAAGGCGGCTTTGGGGATGCGGCGCAAGATGAAGACTTGTATTCCTGAGTCGTATGCCGCCAGTACGGTGTAGCTGTAGACTTGTAATTGTACTCCGGATCTCGGCCATGTCACATATGCATGGAATCAATTGTTCGCATGCATTGGCGCGTCTTTCGGCCAGGAATGTCAGACCATAAGCTTTTTCGCTGCTGCGCCTCCCGTTGCTTGGTTGAGTAGCACTTTAAGGCGAGCCATCTCTCGCACGAAACAAGGCTGAGTACGGAGTGCCGCAGCACTGACCGTGCACAGCAACAATTAAGTGCGATATACGGCCTAGTTGGTATGGCTCGTGCGCTTTCATCCCCTTTAGGTGTCCTGAGTCCTCACCGTGGCCTAGTAAGGGGGCCAGGCGATTGCTGACTTCTCCAAGGGGCGGCCTCTTTCGCATCTGCGGCCTCCATTGCGCCTTCGTTTTGTACCCTGAACTGGTTGTCTCCGGGGTTAAGCTCATGGTGGTTCTATTCCTGGACTGAGGGCTGGATGTAGGGAGCCTGATGGTGGTTATAAGGTTTGGGGGGTTTGACGTCAATAATGAGGGCTATCTTTTCTCAAGCACATCATCTAGCAACCAGACAGACTCAGTTCCTTACTATACAGTCATAGTCAGCTTTTTCTTTCAGCACCCTTCAATTAATTCGTCGAGTTCATCCATCGGCGTCAAAGCAATCATGAAGACTGCCATCATCGCCTCGCTCGCCGTCATTCTTCCTGCGGCCTCCGCGATTGGCACCCCGCCAATGGCAACCCTCCGATCAACAGAGTGTCCCGGAGGCTCGTCTGATACAGAATATAATGTTGCAATCAACAACCTTACTGTGATCGGTAACCACAATGCCCTTCTCCCCTACCACGATCTATATACTAACGTCCAGCTAGACGCCCAATCCATCTGCGGTCTGGAGCTCACCGACTACAGTTCCATGGGTACGACCTTGGACATCAACCTTGTTTCCTGCCAGGCCTACCGCGACAAGGAAGGGAAAGAGAAGGGTTCCGCTAGCTTCGGAGCCAAGAACCCGGCTTTGATTTCTACCACCCCGGTCCAGATCAATGCCGTAAGATGCGTGGCTGGCGATCCGCGACTACCACCAGTTACCTCGACGGGTGTCGCATCGCCTGCTGGCACTGGGGCGGTGGCGAATGGCACTGCGGCGCCGACGCCGGCGCCGACGGGTGGTAACTCGACGGGCCCGGGTGTACCTGGGAACCCGGGAGTTGTACCTGGGAGCCCGGGAGCTACTGGTGCGCCGGGGACTGGTAATGCGGCGATGAGGCTGGGTATGAGTGCTGGGCTTAGTGTGCTGGTTGGAGCAGTTGCTTTGTTCGCTTTGTAGGAGATACTATTACTGGGTTAGAGTGGGTAGCGGAGTAATGAGAGTGTATTGTATACAGGTTTTTGAGAGTCGGTTCGAAAGTATAGATCTTTCTTTACCTTGTACAGCAAAGGCGTCATGAGGAGATTCGACTAATCAATAGCGAGTAGTCTCAGCCTGATTGGTGTTTTGGCAAAATGCATCTAGATGGCACATTTATCCGATTGCTTTGTTGAAAACTAGTCGAGGAGCGGCCAGTTGTAACACAGTATTATACATGTGGTACGGGCCCGCTGACTGCCCCTAGGCTTAGGCGGGGTGACACGGAGATGTCGAGAGGCTTTCGGAAGGCGTTACAAGGGTACGTGCCGCATATAGGGGGGGGGGGCACAAATCTTTGAGAAAGGATATGGATACATAATGCTTGATAAACTGCTGAACATGCAAGACTCAGGAGACGTGCGATGGGGAGATCGACTCCGGTTAACGCTAAGCTGAGTCCACGCTAGCGCAAATCGCGTTCCGAAGCCGCATCTTCTCCTCTTCATCTTCAACCTCCTGCTTTCTAGTCGTCCAAGTGCTCAATCAGCTGCAGATCCTTCCACAACCAAAGAGTAATGCGATGCCTCTTATCAATCCTCTTCGACCATCTAACCTACAACATAGCCTGAACATCAATCGCATTGTTGACCAGCACGTACCTGTACCTCGCCTTGCCATCTTCCATATCTACAACACTCTTGTTCGCATCCTTCATCGGCCTCTCCTGGACCCATGGCTTGACACCCTTCTCTGCGGCAAACTGCAACATCTCTTCGATTTGCTTTGGACTTCCGATCTGACTGCCACCAATGGTGCACCCCTTCGCTATCAGCGCAAATGCCGCTATCGCTGGCAGCTTATCCTCTGGGGCTCCAACTTGGATGAATTGACCGTTCGTACGCAGAAGCCGGAGGTAGCCCGATAGTGGCAGGTCTGATGAGGAGACAGTCGATATGATAAGGTCGAGTGATCGCGAGTGCTTGCGTTCCCATTTTTCGTCTTCGGAAGTTGCGATGAAGGTGTCCGCGCCCATAGCTTCTGCGTCCTTTGATTTGCTTCTTGATCTTGAGATCGCAACCACTTTATCGCAACCCAAGGCTTTCGCAAACAGCACGCCAAAATGACCTAGTCCACCAAGACCGACAATGCCCACACGCTTGCCCGGACCAGCGCCATTTTTCTTCAATGGGGCATATACAGTAATCCCACCACACAGCATAGGTGCAGCATCCTGGCTCTCCAATCCTGAGGGGATTTTGATCACGAAGTGTGCAGGCACTCGAGCGTAATCGGCATACCCTCCATAAGTCCAAGATCCATCTGGGTACCTCCCGTTGTAGGTTCCAACGAAACCTTTCCCGCAATGCTGTTCCAGGCCATTCGAGCATTCTTCACAATCCTCTTTCAGACAACTCGCAGATTGCGCACCTACGCCCACTCTATCGCCCAGAGCGAAAAGGGTAGTTACTTCGGATCCGATACGTGTTACATGGCCGACGATTTCATGGCCGACACAGACTGGGTAATGTGTTGAGCCCCATCCTGAGCGTAGTGTGTGGATATCCGTTCCGCAGATACCACAGTGCGTGATTTTGATATCGATATCAGTTGGCGCGAACGGTTTGGGTGTGAAAGCAGTCCATCTCATGTTCCCTTTTGCAGCCGATGAGTCGTGACCGAGCCAGCCATGGAATTGCTCCGGAGATGGCATTCTCAGCTAAAGGATACTGAAAATTGCGAAGGGTATTCAATATTTGAGACGATGGTTTACCAGACTTTAAGAGACGACGGATGTCGAAGTGATATTATAGCGTGGTGTTGGTACCCGAGGTACTTTCCTCTTTCGTCGCAACCAATGAGCGACCCCGTCTTCGTCTGGGTAAGGACTTCCCTCAACAGCCCTTATGCAACTCAATGGAATTTTAATAGTATCCTGGGGCCATGTAGAATCATCCTGCCGGTCCAAGAAGACCGAAGTCGCACCCATGGGCGAACAAGAAGCTGCCACCTTTTTCTTTAGAGTAACATAAGTATACATTCGTCGAAGGAATAGTATTATCCATGTTGTAATAGGCGGCTAGAGTGTTCGGTATGGAGCTTTCGCTGGTCAGCCCACTTTACACTTCCATGTTTGAGGATAGCGCTCTGAATGTCGTCCCGGAAACAGTAAAGTTCACCAACGCCTCGTCTCTGTGCTGCCACACCTTAGTCAGACTCTAATTTTAAGAAACTCATCCTATATCATCACTACCTTGTCCCCGATTACCCCTCCCTATCTACAATTCTGCCCCCACTACCCATCTTCATCTACCGGACAGCATGGCGTATGAATCCCTTTGCTGCGGGCTACGCACACACGAGGGGCGACCACGGTCATGTTTTGAGGATCCGGATACATTCCCAAGGGCTGCGAGAATCGAGTGCGGTCAATTAAGATTACTCCACGTCGACTAGATGTTCCGGGTGTTTTGATGGAGATGTTAGCAGAGAATGAGATGGCTCTCTGCAGGTGGAGCGGTGGCTGCATCGAGGAGTCGTGCCCCACATACACAACCTTGGGACGTCATCGACCATCGAACACTGTGGAACTTCCCTTCCCCAACAAAGGCCTGCACCACGAACTCGACCGAGCAGTTTTTATCTTCAATCTGACGTCTCGCTTCGGTGCGCTGCCTCTTCTCCTATTCCCCTGAGTCTGCCGCGACACAATGGCACCAATCCCGCCCAAAAGGAAGCTACACGGTAAGAAGCCCCCCCTTTATACCTACCTATAAGCCATATCCATGACTCCCCACGCCGTCTACGTGCCCACTCGAGACTCACAGCTATAGACTCATATGGTGCCCGTTGCAGACTGAACTCCAAGCTTCCAGTCGTTGGTCCAATAGTCCGCGCCCAACAGCTGCCATCCAGCCTCGCCCCTACCTAGCAGCATTCGCTACAGTCATCACTGTTGTTAGTAAGAGAAGAATTACAGCCATAGACTCACATGTGACTGTTGCAGACTGAGCCCTGAGCTTCCAGTCGCTGGTCCAATAGTCCGCGCCCAACAGCTGCCATCGAGCCTCGCCCCTACCTAGCAGCACTCGCTACAGTCATCGCTGCCGTCAGTAGGAGAAGCAAGAATAACTAAACAGCCGCTTGTATCTCTATAGGAAAACTACGAGGAGTGTAGCTTGACGACGGGGCATCATGGCATATAGGATATAAAAAGTCACTCGCGTATGCTTGCCGTCGTTCCTACTTAACGAACACCGCTACAATAGCACTACAAGCAAATTATCCACTATTGTATACACTACGCTACACCACACTACACTACGCTATACTACACTATCGACGAGATCTATCACACCAGTTTTTGAAACCAGGGGCCAGTCAGCCACACAGCTTGGCCGACCACCCATTCCGCATTCTAACGAGCAACTACAACCAGTTTCGCACCACGGGACAAGTACAAAGGTACTAAGCAGACGAGACAAACGGCCAGTAGACTCGCTCCAGATGTGGCTTGCTTTTCAAGGCGTATATGAGTATCGCAAGATCCATTCCGACCTTCCGCTCCTCAGAACAGCCTTATTTATCAAGTCACGCAACACACACACACACACACACACATCACGACAACGAGCACAGCAACGAGCACAACAACACACAAATGCATATAATAAAACTTTTAATACAACTAGAACACCAGTGCTTTTCTCAATAAGTGGGTATCCATCACCCGTCTATCGATAAGAGGAGAAGAAGAAGAAGAAGAAGAAGAAGGGAAGAGTAGGAAGGGATGCTCAAAATCCCAGTACTCAAGAGAGTAGTAAGCAAGTCGAAACCATGATATCCGCCTGCCATTACACACCGCAAACAGCTTTTCTATTGCAAAAGAGATCCGAGATCCGAGCACGAGACGAGAAGAGAAGAGAAGAGAAAAAGGGGTTGGCCCGGAGAGTAAAGGAAACAAAAAGCCCGGCTTTGAGCCCGCTCTCGGCACCAGGCAAAGACATGATGTCGAGTCCAATAAACCATCACCATACTCTTAGCCCGCATCTAGAGACATAGCCGTCAGGTACCCGATAATCCCGATCAATGATAGACTCGCTGACGGCCCGCATACAGGTGTTCCTGTCTCAAAGCCGGCTCCTTCTCTTTGTCGTCTTCCAGAAGGTGTACAGTCCGCCTGTGTTCCTCGAACATAGCCGGTTGGCCGTTCTCGTCCAGACCTCTAAACCTCCTGATCTCAACGACTTCGCGTGGGTTCTCGCTGCCGGAGTCCGTGACCTCGTCGCGTTCAGGTGTTACTTGCTCCCTAGGTGGCGGACGGGAGTCTCGGTGAATCGCTGGACGTAGGGGTGGAGCACGTTGACGAGCCGCCATGGAGCGCGGAGGAGATCGGTCGCGGGCAGCCACTGGCTCACGCGGAGGAGGTGAGTAACCGCGGACGATCACCCGCTGGAAACGCGTTCGGCGTGTCGGCGAATCATCCCGGCCTCGAGCCTCTTCCTGCACGTTAGGCGGCGGCGGAGACAAATGCCGGACGCGAAGATGTTCGAAACGTCTAGTAGGCGGCGAAGGTGGCCGCTCTTCGGGGTATCGGCGCTCAACATGTCGATACTGAAGTTCGAAATCGTCTTCGCTGATGGGTGGGTCATACTCGGCATATGGGTTCCTTCTGTCAGGCTGTTCAGAGGCAGCCTTTTCTGCTGGCGCCGCTCTTCCACGCCTAGAAGCTGATGTAAACTGAACTCTGGGCCCTCCAACTTCGACATGGGTACTCTCTTCGCTAGGATGCGTTCTCGTCTCACGCCGACGCGGGTATTCTTGAACTCGTATAACCCGCTTCAGTATGCCACGTGGTGGGGACTCTCTAGGAGCAGTAGAGTCTTCCGAGTCGCTCAAGGGCTGCTGTTGAACCGGGTGAACAGGTCGGAATGCCCTAGGGTGTTCTGCAAGTTTTCGCTCCGCATCGCCGGGTGGTCGCTGATGATAAACCGGGGACACGCTTCGAGCTCGGGGATGGGGATTCCTCTCCTCCGATTCGGACCGGATATAGACCTTGGTGGATGACCGGCGCACAGGTGGTGGAGATGGAGGCAGCTCAACGACCCTGGAGGATCGTAAGGGGACAATATCAGGAGGGGGATCCACTATCTCCACATACCGTTTACGTCGAGGCACAACATCCGGCGGAGGGCTCGTCTCAGCATACCTAGAGGCATGTGAGAAACCAATGTCAGGGGGTGGGAACACCTCGGACCTGGAAGCTCGCTCGCGAACTGGACTCCGATCTTGTTGGAGGATGCGCAATCCCAGGTTGGTACGACTCTCGGATCTCCTGAGCACACGGGGCCTGCTGGAAGAGCGATACTCTTCGATAGAGATTTTGTCTCTGCTGTGACCTCGGCCTCGAGGCTCATCGCGTTCGATCTCAATGTGGATAGAGTCGTCAGGCCAGTCGCAGGGCTCGTCTGCTGTGCACGATCGGATATGCGTCAACCTTCGCGTTGAACGCTGCTCTACCTTGGCTTTCTTGCAGCGCCGACAAGGTGTCGACACTAACGACCGACCCGGTACTATAGGGTGCCGTCGATGGAAGGCGGCCGAGCGCACACTACCGCACTCGCTGCAGGTGTGGCAGTGTAGAAAAGTCATGGGTTCAGGCTTGGGCGGTTCCGTAGGCACAACGTCTGGCGGAGGGTATGCATAGCGATAGTACTGTTCCCTGATCTTCGCCTCCACAAGGTCTCCCGAGGCTGTGCGTTGAAGGAATGTCTGTGGGCAACGGGTCAGCATGTAATCATCCCATGGTGTGCGCGTCAAGCAGATTGGGCTTACATAAGGATTCGTGTCCTGGGCATCTGGTTGCAACATCTGCGTCTGGCTCTGCGTCTGCGTCTGCTGCAGCGCATTGTTGGCGGGGGCCATCGGATCAGTGTACTGCCAGCCAACAGCGTACGCTGCTGCTGCGGGTGAAACAGGCGCGGTATAGCCTCTGGGGAGCGGGACGTATCCTCCTGGCGGGCGTGGTGGCATATAAAAGCCTGGATACTGCCCAGCCACGGAAGAAGGGGCAGCGGGAGGAGGAGTGGGCGCAGCTGGAGGGGCGACCTGCAGCGCGTTAGAGAGGTGTTTCTCTGGGTTATAAGGGAGGGAGCGGGACGTACTGGGTAGAAATACTGCTGGCCGGGCTGGGCCTGAGCTTGAGCTTGAGCGTGAGCTTGACTATTGGTTGTGCCCATGTAGTCCGCAAACGCACGTCTCTGCTCTTCGTTATCCATGGTGGCGGCGGCGGCGGCAGGCGGCAGGCGCGACGGGTGTTCTAATGGTCAATTGCTAGACAAGGAAAGGCCACAGCCGGGCCCGCGCGAAGATGGGGGTTGCACGAAGATCTCGCTGCAGTGTGGAACGAGGCGGGAGGTGGTCAAAGTAGACGTACAGAGAAAAAGGTAGAGAGAGACTAAAACCGCCGATTGGCTGCGCGGACCAGTTGACGATGGCGGTGAAAGACGCGGAAACCAGACTGAGCGCCCGCGGTGAGGCTACCTTCGCTCTTGGACCTCGACTCTCGACCCTACTCTGGCAGATTTGGCACAAGGAGCTGTGACGTTGCGCGATGCGGCCACTGATGGCAGGCACCATCTGCACGTCCTACCTGCAGCGCGCTATCACACAGATAATTAACAGCTGGAGGTTCCATGTGCTTTTGATTGTCCCAGAAACGCCCGTCGGCCACCTGCCAGCTTACTTGTACAGTGCTTGGTATCTACCTGAAATAAACCGTGCAAGCTACGCTACGCTACTATTACTCGACCCTCAACACCCTCGGGCCCTTCCTCTTCGACGCCTTCCTCTTCTTATTGCCCTTGTCGAACGCTACCGCGCTCTGGTGGTCGCGGCCAAAATTGTCAAGGTCCTTGACCTTGTAGATCCTGATGATCCAGTTCTCGCTAGTGTAGGCTTCCTCGATGGTGCTGAGCTGGGGCCCCTCAGCGGGCAACCGTGCATTCCGGACACGGTCTTGTGCTTGGCCCGCGGGGAAGAGGTTGTGGTAGTTGTAGTAAGACATCTTGTACCTGGTGGTTTCATCAGCAGTTGTGTGTGCGCACGTGTTTAGGCAGAACTTACATCAAGCTGTTCTTCATGGTCGGAGTCGCCTCGTCGTCCACGCGGTACTCGCCGCGCGGCGTAAAGAAGTCGCGCTCTTTGACCTCATCCGGCCAGATGCCCTCGGCAATACGGACCATCCAGAGGAATTTGTTTATATCGTCACCAGAATAGCCCAAGAGACCGCCAAACACGACCAAGACATAATCGACCTCGTGCTGGCGCATAATCGGGTAACTGACCTCTTCTCTTGAGCTCATTGCCTTACCAACTGTTGCAATGTGGGTGTTGTTCCACGTGTTGTTGTCTACCAAAGTGGGGCGGTCAGCCATGCCACCGATTTGGTAGCCATAATCCCACCAGGACATGATCTTGGCATTTTCGGGCGTGTTCTGTCGGAGCCAGTAGTATGCCTCTCGGTAATCATCAATGATGTGCTGGCTACCGTCGGGAAGTCGGGAAGCGAGAACGACAGACGGAGACGAATAAGCATTGGAAGTGACCCAGGTGCAGTGAAGTACAAAGAGCATAAGGTATACCACCGAGGCGCCGACCACTGTTAGTCTGGAGGCATATGAGTAAATCCCAACAAGCGGGCTTCGCATCGATCGAAGACCATCTGGCAGGACTGCCGCAACAGCCACCTTAGCAGCGTCCGAGCTCCCGTTCTCCTTCGCCTCGCTCTTCGGAGTTTTTGCATCGAGGAAGGTGTCCAAGATTTGGGAAAATGCAATAGCGGAGGCTACGCAAACAATAGGGGTCAGCGTGAGCATTAGACGAACCATAACGCCAGCGAAGTAGCTGGCGAGAACAGCGTAGATGACAATGAAGACTTGCTCGTCGGTCAAGGTCCGGAAACACATGTAAACACCAGCCGGGAACAACCAGATCATCATGTTCAAGTCGAAGAAGAAGGCCGGCCATGCGGTCGGCTGGTGCTCGGAGACTGAGGCGATAATCGGAATGTGAATCTTCGCATATCCAGTGTCCCAGAGGGAGTAGAAACGGCCTGTCCATGGCGCAATAACGCCCGACACGGTCAGAAGCACTAAACCTCCCAAGGCAACGACGAATATGACGAGGACAAGGGCGCGGAGCAGGGTCTGAAACTGCTTGCTTGGAAGCTGCGCTCGCACATACTCGACGAATCCAACGAGCTGGAGGAGGCCGAAGACGCCTGGTACGATTAGCAGCTGGACTTCCAACATTGCCGTTTGAAGACAGGGTACGTACCAAGAGCGGCCATGTGCTCGCTACTCCTAATCGGCAAGAATCCAACGAAGGGAATCTGCATGCTCCCAAGCGTGCCCAACGCATACCACGAAGAATAGCTGACGTAGAGTCGCGGGCTGTACCGGCCCATGCAGACCAAAACGAAGGCGTGCAGGGGAAGCAGATTTGTGATGAAGACATATCCACCCCACGCCGACACCATGTATCCGTAGAAGAGCGCGGTCCACGCGCCCCAAAACAGGGACCCCAGCTTAACAGCCTTGATCCAGAGGTAGAAGGTGAAGACCAGCAGGAAGATGGCAATGGCTTCGTTATCGTAACTCCCCGCAACGGAACGCGAAATGTAGCCGGGCGTGATCCCCATGAACGCAGCAGCGAGCAGACCAGCCGACGGCGACGTCGACATTTCGGAGGTCAAGAGATACGTCGCAAACGCGGTGAGACCGGAGAAAGCAGGTGCGAGGAGAACGCAGATATTCCGAATGTCGACGGGGAGCGTGAGGAAGCGGAGGAAGTGGTAGATAGCGCCGCTGGTCACCATCAAACCCGGATAGAGGGTACCACCGGTGACTCGACCGAGAGGATGCCATGTTCCTATGCCATAGACATCAGTATGCGTATCAACTATAAAGGGCCCGCTCAGTGGGAGAGATGCGTACGGTCATCGAACCAGTCCCAAAAACTGTAAAAGCCGTTCTGGACGAGATATTTAGTCGCTCGGAAGTTGAACCACGGATCAACTACATTCGCATTAGCCAATTGCTCAACTGGGGGCGCATTGTTATACTGACATTCGTGAATGATGCTTTCGAATCGGATGACGGAAAACAGACGGCTAGACACAGCAGCACCCGCGATCAGGCACAGGATGATTACTCGGAGCAGGCCTCGGGTGTTTGGTCCGCTGGCCTGTTTCAAGAACTGGCTGTCTTCTACCGCAGCCATAATGGTGGTGTGGTGCGGAGTAAAGAGGGTGGTACTTCGCCAGGCCGCGTCCTGGAGCTCCCCGAGCTCAGAGTGCTATGTTCACAGGTGTCAAGATCATCGGGCCGAGGGTTCCCCCGACGCCAAGACTTGCGCAGTTCATCCGGACGCGCACGGACTGGAACAGCGGATGGTCTCCGCCGGTGCCACCCGACACTTCCACCGGAGCTACGCCAACAGCATAACACCATATGTAACAACATGCGACATGCTCCAAAAAAGAACTACATTCTCAATTGAGACGATCATTCATCCATGGGTATAAATTAGGCACGCAACTGCTCCCGAATCCTCCAACTACATAGTGCCTCCCTCAAATCCCAGCACCGTCGCAACAGTGCGGCAACTAGAGCACCACTGATGGTCACAACTAATGCAGTTTGAATACGTGTGTGTTGGCCACGGCCCGCTCTGACACGCACACTACGACAGACATTAGCTTCGTGCAAGCCGTACATGGGAAGAGCAAGTACTCACACAGTACTTGACGATGTCTCTTCTTCTACGCTTCTGTGGCGGAGGTGGTCGTGACGGCTCTGCAGGTGCTTGTCGTTTGCGGAAATGCTGAGCCCGGATTTCGGGCGATGGAGTCGCAGCTTGCATTACTATTGCTTGCGTCGCCGTATGTGGAGTATGTTCTTGGCCGGTTGGACGATTGTCCGTTTCGTCCACGCTGTAAAACTCCATGTCTTCTTCGTCAAAAGAGAGTCTGTCCATCCCACTAAGCACTTCGCCCTTGGTTTTCTTCGCTTCAACGCATAGCCAGTCCTCAATGTGCCTTTTCTCCTTATTGAAATGATGGTCGATATGATCGAAACGCTCATCCCATGCTGCATTCCTCTTCTTCTCTAGCGGTACGATCTTCTGGCAGAAACCGCACCAAAACTTGCCTTGACCGTTTTTCCCGATTCGCCGCCTTCTGACTTCATGGGAGAGTTGCTCAAGACATTTTACCTCGTGCTGCGACTCGAGATGCGATCTGAACAATTCCTCCTTGTAGAATAGTTCCCCACAAGGTGTTTGGGAGGACGTGGGAATAAGCTGGCAACGGAAGGATTCCAATTGGAAATGTTGGCTATTCTCATGCCGCTTCCAGTCCGATTTTGCGCCGAAGCGCTTGTGACACTGGGGATAGGTGCAGCCGTAAGGTTTAGTATGGCGTTTCATGTGTTTCTTTAGATCACAGGATCGAGCAAGAGTTGTACCACACTCTCCGCAAGCCTTTGAGTTGGCGGAAAAGCCCTTGACAGGGCGGCGAGGTCGCGTAAAACTTGACTTCCCACTCTGTTTGATGAGGTTCGAGATTGCTTGAGAGGCTTTCAAAGCCTCGCTTTTTGTTAGCATATCCCTCTCTAACTCCTCTACCACGCGTTGATCCGTAGAGATTTCTTCGGGTCTGTTGCCTAACTTCGTAGCTCCATATAGCACGCGCAAGACGACTTTCTCAAGATCCACGGATTCATGTGTTGTCGCGTTCCGAATGTCCTGTACTATCATCTTGGAGAATTTTTGCAAGGCCTGCCTCTGCTGGTCGGCCTTAGTCTGAGGTGCGTTTGAGAGTAGTGGGCCTTGCGTGATTGGCCTGCTCGGCGAATCCTGAGTGGATGCAGAATTGGTGAGCGAGTCTGTCCGATGTGAATCTTTTTGATGTGAGGTGCCGCGGGCTGCATTTGCTTCGAACCAGCCCGACTCTCCTTGGTTACTGTATCCAGAATTTAGCTCGGTCTTGCCTGATCTATAGCTATACGAAGAAACATTTGTCTGGTCCACGTCAAGGGCGAAATTATGCGAAGTCGGATCGTAGGAACTCCACTGATTCGTGTCCTGGTCTGGGGTTAAGCTTATTCCGGACACGGGTTCATCGATATCATTACCGGAAAACTGCTTATCCGTACCTATGCCGGCGAGAGTGGTGTCCATTGGAGCCACTGACAGCGTCTCAGCAGCAGAAGCCGGCTCCGAGTGCTCATACACGGATCTGGAGGGGTCAGAGGGGATTAAGTGCACTCAGACAACTAGCGTACCTGCGAATGAGGTCTTGTTCATCCTCGTCTCGATGCATCCGGTGGATGTGCTGCTTGAAGTTGTCAAGACGAGGCCAAACCTTTTCCCGATTCCTGCAATTTTCAGAAGCACATTGGTACGAATTTCTCAATGCCCCGATGCGATGTACGCTCTTCTTGTGACGGGCTAGATCGTTTATAGTGGTGAATCCCTTGCCATTTCTCCGGCAGTTTGAGATGTCACACTTGAATGGTTTATCATGTTTGAGCATATGCTTCCTATATGTCGTGCGTCAGAAAAAGGTGTTGAACCAGGCCGAGAGGTTGTCACCCACTTGTAATCTGATCTACACTTGGATATATCTTTGCAATGCACACACTTGAACTCTCTACTATGGGTTGTGCTACGTCCACTATACTGAGAGGCTTGATCTGATTGGAGGCGAAATGAGTCCTTGGGCTCGCTCGGCGTTGAGCCCACTTCGATGTTACTAACTCCAAATGTCATATCCGAAGGCAGCTCTTGATCAGCTCGTTCAGGCTCATTGCTTATGACGGAATGAGCATGATGGGTGTAGTAACCAGAATCTGAACGGGGCGCTATGCTTTCGGCTTCGGATCCAGGGCCATCCCGGTAGGTCCTGTAGTCCATGTTGGGTTGCGAGAATGATGGCCGAGCAGTGGTTCCCCGCGAACTTCGCATATGTTCTGTACTCCATGGTGCATCGTTGTAGAAGCGAGCAATGGGATCTGCACTACTTAGGTCAACGGCGGACTGAGGACGGGATACCGGTGGGACAGCAAGCAAAGAGACACTAGAGTCATGTCTAATATCTCTTGGTAGGCCAACCGAGTGACTGAGGCTCATCTGATGGGACGATGTCAGATTAGGAGTTGTGAAATGCGTTCTAGTGGATGAGGTTGGGCTTGTGCCGACATCGCCGTGTGTCCTTGAAGCCGATTGGGGCCACTGGGAAAAAGAGGCATTGCCAATTTGGGAGGTCTGAGAGTCAAAGTACTACGGCTGTCATTACCTCTGAGCATGAGGCTTGGAGTGCGAGGTAGACGTACAGGCCCGTTGATATTGAAGCTAAACGGCGGGTAGTTGTTGTTTGGTTGGGACATGACGAGTCTGGTAAAGAGGTTAGCGGGGCTGCCTCAGGCCAGCATGAAGCATGACGTCCGGGCCCAAGTAGTCGGCGTACATGGTCGCTCACCCCAGGCCGGAGGGATTCCACTTCCACTCATCCAGGACTCATGCAGAAGAGGACATGCAGCACTGAGACCCACTTGTTGCTGTGTGTCTGCCGGCCTGTGGATGAAATGGTGATAGAAAGCAGTCTGCACCTACCGAGTCTTTCAGCCTGGAGCCTTGGGCCTGACGGGCTGCCCCAACAACGGAGTCGAGGAGTGTTTGCAGAAAGTCGAACGCGCGCGTGGTGCATTAGTAGTACTCTCTGGTCTTGGGCAGCACACGGCCGCAAGCGCTGAGCTGACGAGTACGTCTGATGGGTCGGCTCGGTCGAGTGCGCGCCGCCTACGGTAAGGGCGTAAAAAGAACGTTCGTCTCACGCTGGAGAGCCGGTGTGAGATACGGGGGGATTCAGCAGACGGCGGGGCTATGTGGGCGCAACGTCGAGAGCGGAGTGCGGTCGCTCGGGGTCATGCATCACGACGAGTGCAGCGCGAGGCTCTCTGGCTGGTTTAGTCCCGCATCTATGCAGCAACATGGCGTGGCTGCGGGCGGCCTCCGTCTGCGAGCGCACACGAGGCAGAAGGCAGACGTTTGCCTTCTTGCTGCCTTGCCAAGCTGCTACCGAAGATGCACGGCGCCCACCCGTCCTCCGCCAGCGCGACGACGGCCAGAGACGAGCGGCTGCGTGGCTGTGTCGAGACTCGACAGTCGTCTACCTAGTCCTCCAGCGACAGCACCTGCCACCGTCTCTGCCCGTCCTCGCTGTGGCTTGCTGAGCGCCGGGTCCTGTCCTGTCTGCTTACCGTCTACCGTCACCCCCACCGCGGCCGTCGTGAAATACTGCTGCAATCTACGCTGCATCCGCATCGGGAATCCAAGCTGCGCGCACACAGCAGCGCTGGAGCCAGCAATATATGGCCGTGTTCCGGGCCTGGAAGACGACCCCGTCCCCGTCCATCACGCGGGGGCTGCAACGATATACCCCGACACCCAATCGCAGCACGACGGTCTGGAATGGCCACGGCCAGCGACTTCCTTTCCGGGGCCGCGATATGTCTCCGCATGCACCGGGCTGACTGCACCACTACCTGTCTCCTAGCCAATCGCCACACCACTTCCTCTTGACCTCACGGCTGTGTCTCAGGGATCAGTGAGCATGAGGGGCCGAAAGACCACTACAACGGGGGGCTGTTGCGCAGCTTGCGCAGTATTCCGCACGAGAGAGATAATGATGAGGGGCATCTATCGTATTTCGAGAACACCACCTTCGCCAGACATGCAGAAGATCGAGCAACATCGAGGGAAATAAAACGAAAAAGTGTACACCATGTCTGCCGTCAACGCCGCCCTGAGCCTGGAGAACCGAGTACGCTCCGCCCCCAACCATGTAGCAGATGAACCAAGGAAGGCCAATAACCGGCCACAATATAGACGCCCTACTGCTATCGTGATATCCAACAGATGAAAACTCAAGCCCATCGTAAAAACCAGAGGACACATGATACTTCTCCGAACGTAGCATCATCGTCCATAGATCCGTCTACTCCAAATCTATCGCCCAGCATACCTCGTCACTTCATTGGCCTTGATACTGATAATTGTGTTGATGCGCCGGCATATATGCCATGTCTTGAAACGTTGGTGGCTGTTGGTAGTGCAATGCAGTCCCCGTGTCAAAGGCCACTTCGGGCACTCTACCCGCTGCTACATTCTGTGGTTCTTGCGTGAAGTAAGTCGAGCCCAGAGTATCAGTCGAGAAGGGCGTCGTGTCCACTGGGGACGTAGTGAAGACAGCCTGCTGCTGTGCAATTGCCGATACAGGAGTCATTGGGAAATAATTGGTCCCGGCGTGCATGTTGCCGTTGATGTAAGCCTGGTTGGGAATATGAAGCCCATTGACGTAAGCGCCGCGTGCTTTCGGAGCTTCTTGCAAGCCTGGGTAGGTCCGACCGACAAAATTCTGAGTATTGTCTAAACCGTAATTCGCGTAATTGCTCTTGGCCATAGGCGATTGATTCTTGTATGCTACCATCTGTGGAGGTGGATACGTATGCATTGCATTATTAGATGCAACGCCCGAGGATGTCGCATCCTGAGGAAACTGGCCGAAAGAAGGATCGATCCCAGGCGCTAGAGTCGAGTTTGGGTTATACCTCGACGGGTTCTCCACGGGAGACTTGGTTGGTGTGGCTGAGAGCTTCCGGGTCTCTGGCATCTCTACAACAGGACTGATAATGGTGTCGGCGTTCATCTGCTTCTGCTCCACAAGCGGTAGTATAGGCATGCTAATCTGCTCCATATGCTTAGCAAGATGAACTGTAAGTTTTTTCCAGCTATTGCAAATGTTTCCACAGAATCGACAGGGTTCGTCTTTGGGTTGTTTTGTTGTGTCCCGGCGGCATCGATCTACGAGAGTCCAGATATCGTCTATAATGTGGTTAGCTGACGCTTCTTCCGACTTTTTCTGCCACCTACCCATATCTACGTTCGCTGCTGCATCCCTATTCGCTCCTCGGCCATTGCGCGCTCGTGGCTCAGCAATCTTATGTTCTCTAACCAGGTGCTGGACAAAGTTGTCTTTCCGATAGCATGTATGATTGCAGTCGGCAATTTGACAGGTCCAATTCTCCAGCTGTCGGTGTCGTTCGTTCTCGTGACGGACCCAATCAGCCTTGCGCTTGAATGACTTGGGTTCACCACAGTTTGGGAAGGTGCAGGTAAAAGGCTGTACATCTTCGTGAACGTGTTTCGTCCAGTCGGACGGTTTGTAGAACTTTTTGACTTTGAAGCACAGAGGGCATTCGAATTCGGCGGGGAGTCGCTTGACCGGAGGCAGAGGAACTCCAGAGGGGAACTGGGCGGACACGACAGTCCCTTCCGGTGGAGCCTCGCCGTCATCGTCCGAGGAGCCGGGCGCAGTTATCTGGAAGCCAATGAACGGCGCATCAGCGTCTTTATTTCCAGCTCGTGGGGGTAGCTGCTTGGACTCGCCACCCAAGTCTGGACAAAACTTGCCAGACGAGCAATTTCGATTCTTGACAGCGTTGAGGTGCTTAACCCTGAACTCTAAGAGTCGTTTGTACCTCCTCATCTGCTCCTGTGTTATCCTTTCCACCATGTAGTCCACCAAACGGGGGTTGAGTTGACGAGCATGAGTCTTGAAGCCTTCACAGGTAGGGATGATTGGGTCGGAGCGCACTTTGAGGTCCATGGTCACAGCTTCCTGTGTCTCTTCGTCGTCGTCATCCCCGCCGGGACTTGGCTGTGGAGAAAGTTTTGTGGCTTCGGTATCTGCTAGTGGTGAGGCCAGCATGGGCATAGGTGGGCCACCATGTTGGGTCATGAGTTCAGCAAGACCGGGGGATTTGCCTAAATCACTCCTACTCCTACTTCGTCTAATCACGTCCTTGGCACCCCGATACCAGGGACCATTGGTTGCCGAGAGATTTGTAGCACTAGGAGGGCAAATATCTCCTTGATTTCCAACATTGGTATCTAGCCTCGGAGATTTTGGGCGTCCCCAACTACCCATTCGCTTGGGCTTTTCAAGGCCAACAAGCTCTTTGGCCTTATCCGTGGCCGCTTCATTTGGCGGCTGCACAGGGATGCTTCCTTTACGCTTCAAGATATTGTTAGGAGCCCTTTTCGGAAGAATGCTTTCTATGAAGCTCGGTCGTCTTTGTCTCTCCTTGTGCTTTTTGGGGTCAGGTTCGTTGACTTTGATAACCCCTGGAGCGGCCCGGATGCTACCCAAGTCAGACTCACTGAGTCGGCGCGAGCCTACAGTTGCTGCGAGCGACGCCGATTCTACATCTTTAGCTCTTAAGCGGAAACGCATCATCGCAGCGTTTGAAGTTGGGGGTTGGTATCGGGTGGAAGCGGATGAAGATTGAGCGGGTAGGTCTGTCCATGGCTGTACAATCGTGTCCATTAACAAGGAGCCGCTGCCTGCTGCGGGAGGGAAATACGAGTTATCAGCATGACTAGCAGTGATATCTATTTCGGCGGGCGGTGATTCGGGCTCTGCATCGTCATCATCGTCGTCGTAGTCGTCGTATTCGCTTCGCTCATCTATGTAAAGCCCAGGTCCTGGAATGCGGGAATCATCAATTCGTTCGAAGTCGGTGCGTACACCGAGACCAAAAGATCCAGGAAAATTCTGTCGATGTGCATCATTTGTGCTCTTTGCTCTGCGCCGAGTAGAGAATGGCTTCAACAGATTCGTGGATGGTGCTGTGTCCCCTGCTTCACTGCCGACTTCACTTTTTGAAAGCCAGTCGTGAACCTCTAGTTTTTTTTCCTCCTTTAGCCTTTGCTCCACCATCTCCGCAATGCTGGGCACCCATGCGTCGCCCATTGCTTGGCGATCATCGGGGGTTAACCCTACCTGCCCCGATGCTCCACTTGGTAGCCAAGAACCATCTTCATTACGTTCGGCGCTTCGAACCACGTGTTGCACCCGCACTGGCTCGGGTATATCTGCCTCCTCATCGGACGAATCGACATTTGGGAAGGGGGACAGATGGTTCCCTGAGCGACGGCTACCATGACTTCGTTTGCTAACGGGCCTGCTGATATCAGAACGCGATGGCGATTCTCCTCTACTATAGTTTTCGATGCGGACGATGGGGCTTGCAAGGTGGGATGCTCGAGGTTGTGGATTTACCAGCGCTCTGTTACCAGGACTGTTGGTCAGCGCAGGGCTATGTTGCTGCCGGATTGGAGTAGATTGATGCTGATACGAAGAGGGACCAGGTGGAGAAGAGGATAGCTGGTATTCGTTTGGAGGGTATTGCATCGTAGAGGGGTTGGCGTTCTTAGTCATCTCGTCGATGATGATAGGACTGGAATTGTTGGTGGGGCACGGTGACAGTAGTTGGGAGTGGGATTCTAACCGGGCATTGCTTGGAAGCGTGTGTGGCTGGGCGTTGTACATAGCTAGGGTATCCGTAGTCATGGGCAGGGGCATACCCATACTACTATTGAAGGGGTTGAAAGCATTGGAGGAAGCGTTATCGGCAAAGTTGAGGTGGGAGAAAGACTCGTCGAGATATTGCCCAGTGAAGTTTGGGGTGGTATAGTTACTGAGATCTTGATAACTGGGGTCACTCAGATAGCTGGTCTCCGGGCTCAAGTGGTCGACGGAATGTGAAGGCGAGACACTTTGGCCGTTACGACTGTGAGTAGCAGGAGATAGGGTGTAATTTTGCGCATGCATATATGCACTGGGTGGGGGGAACGATTGACTGATCAACTCGGGATGCAAGGAAGAATCAAGCGAAGACGCCGTATTTGGGGTGAAGGCGGACTCCTGCACACTGGTCGTAGAGGGAGGTAAATTGGCCATGGTGCTATAGTCAGTCATGGAGGCCGGCTCTGCAGAGAAGGTGAAGGCACCTTGGGCATCGGAAAGAAGAAAGTTTCCCGGCGCCTTGGAAGGGAGGAAATGAGCATTGGACTCGGCGTCGGGGTGGCGCTGCTGGCGACGCTTGCCGTCGAAAGCCTGTGGCCGGGTATCGACCGTGTTCATCATTTTTTTTCTATTTGGTGAGGCCCAGGCAGAATGCAGGATTGCGGAGCGGATTCCCGGTGCCGCGGGAGGATGTGAGAGGATGTCGTGCGGTTGAGAGAAGATCCGGTGTCAATCAGGTCCAGAGCCCACCTGCAGGATGTCGGAGGTAACGTGACGAGGGCGACTGCCGCTTAGGGAGTCATACCCAGTGCTGCCTGGAATGGCGAGATGCGGGGAGTAGGAAAGACGGGCGACGCGTCTGGACAGCGGGCGCTGGTGGCGAGAATGGCGGAAAGTATTGCAGCAACAGCCGGAGAGGGTGCACCAGAGAGAAAGAGAGATGTTGGATTGATGAAGGCTCGCGGAGCGCGATGCGCCTCGCACAGGTCGCACAGGGATGGTAGGACAGCGGCAGAGGCTAATGGGCAGTGCCAGTCCCGCAAGGTGGAGCCTCGAGGGTCGAGATGGATGAGCGCGCGCGAGCGCCAACGGAGGCTGCTTGGTCCACGAGATGTGCGCCGGCAACGGCGTGCTATCGAGAGGAGGGGATTGCGCTGGAATGAGTGAGGGCCAGCCGCAGCAGCGAAGACGAGTTCGAGGCACCGGTCAAGGCTGACTTGCCCGAGTCCCCCAAAGCCCCAAGACGTGAAGGGCTGCGAGCCAAGGCGGACGGGTGGTGGGTAGTGTGGGTGCAGTGAACCCTGAGAGCGGCCGTGACGTCGGGTGCGCGGCTGGCGGGAACTGACAGCAACTGACAGCGAGCGGTGCGGCTTGCTAAAAGTGCAGCGCGATGACGAGACGAGACGACGAGCCTAACTGCAACTCGAGGCAGATTTGCAGACCTGCGACACGCGCTGGACGGGTTGGCTTGCAGCTGTGTGTATGAGACGACGGCACAGCCTCAGCACGCGGTCGAAGAAGCGACAGACAAGGGTGAGGGCGGCGGACAGGGCGTGCAGTGGCTATGCCGCACGATGTTCAAGGGCGAGAGGGATCGGATCGCGACATGCACACGTCTGCTTTTCTTGGTGTCAATTGCTGTGTTCCTGGCAACGGATGAAGAGTCGGGATGGGGACAACGGTGCTCTGCGTGCCCGTCTGCGGAACTCAGGAGCGCATCTGATATGGTAAGCCCACGCTGTCCCCCTTTCGCGCGCCTGCAACACACGCAGCCAGGCGCTTAGCAGCCAGCACCGAGCAGGCGATGCCGAGTTGCTATATAAAGCGGCCCAGTCCTTCACTAGCAGCAACACATGAACTGGAACAATCGCAGAGTCCACTGCCACCGACAGCGCTGTTGGGTGCTTGAGTGCCGTCCGCTGGACCTTCACGAGCACCTTGACCCGTTTGCTTTTGCGTTCCTGTAAACACCAGGTCCACGGGTACTTTTCAGCCATGAGATATATCGATCCGTTGAAGCTTTCTCTCAGCCCTGTGCGCTGCGACCATCCCCGCCGGCCCCGTTTCACGTCTCCCACCAGCGCCCGTGCCGGATAGCATTCCGAGAGCGTTAGCGGGGCCGCTCGGATACCGTTTCGATGCTCGATGCTCGATGCTCTGGCCTACCACTCTAGCCAGACGACAGACAGATGACAGCTGTAACTCATGAGCTCCAGCCTCCGGGTAGGTAGCTGTTGGTGTACCACGTATGATAAGCCAGGCTTGGCGAGTACATCACTCTTCGCGTGGAATAACAAACTCGGGGTCCGCCTCGGTCAACGGCCACCCCGTCCCACTCAAATGCCTCTCTGGGGTGGCGTGGAATGTGCCGACTGTGACACTGTGGCTCTACCCTGTCGGAAGCACAGCGGACTGTGATTGATATCCCAACGGGCATGTGCGGAAAGGGCCCATGGTTCCCAAGCATTGGACAAGCAGACTATTTCGAGTGATACTGTGGCATCATCACCCTCTTCAATTCTCTAGCCATGTGCAAGAGGCATGCGAATCTGGAACAAGAATGCCTTGCACACGGCAAACGAGCATACCAGACTAGGTGGTTCTGTCCTCAACGTGCAGAGTCAAGTACAATTATGTACTACCAGGGTATTCGACTTGGTGGAGGACTGTCCCCGGATCTCCATCCATCTGGGCATGCTCGCTGGAGCGCATAGTTGCAGGAGGATGCCTGAAACTCGAGGAGATAAGGTGATAGCAACCAAGAATAGAACCGTCCATCATGCAGGTACCCGTTGACCAGGCCTGTGAGGTTAGCAGAGCTCAACGGATATACCTTTCTAGCTCAGACGGAGATTTCTTGCAACCCTCGATCGGAATCGTCTTGGGAGCACTCGATAAGTGGACGGGATTCCCATGGCGAGCGCTGCAATCGGAGATAGAGCGTTTGAGGGTCCGAACAGGGCTCGAATCGATCGTGTGACGGACTGTGGCGGGTTTTGGGCTCAACGGCTACACGACAATCAAAGCGTAGGGAAGAAGCCCAATCGATTGCCAAGATATATGGCATCCTCTCCTCGACGGGGCAAAGGAATTCGTGGGCATTGCCAGGTGTCTGCTGGCCCGCGTGCAGCTGGAGGCGGCACCTGCAGTGTTGAGTGCGGGCAGGCGCGGCAGAGGGGCAGAGGGGCCGGTGCCGGTGCCGGTGCATCTCTCGTGGGCAAGCGCGACCCTGGGTGACTTGGTCGGAGCAAAGGAAACTAGCAACAGCTTACCACCGGTACCTCTGTCGACGCGCGCACTGCACCACCATGGCCGCAACTATCCTGCCTTCCTTTCGTCCTCCTTCCAGTGGGCTTTTTCCACGCACGCCGCATCCCACCTACTTTCCGTTGCTTGCAGCGCGTGTTCGAGTCCAGCAAACTTGTGCGTCACAGCTCTCCCGACTTGCATGTGACAGCATCACCAGATTCACGACGCCCACTTCGGACCTCCTTCACACCAGCCATTGAACGCTTGCGCACCAGTCTACAGTTTACCCTCGCGAGTCCCGTCTACACTGTCCCGCACAACCCACCCCTGCGAGCCACCTATACAGCAGACCATGCCTGTCGAATTCATTTCCCCGCCTAATGCACGCGAGCTGCTCCCGCCACTACTTGCTTGCTTGTCAACTGCGAGCGCTTCGAAACAGCCGCCACCGGCTCTATTTTCCCTTCTCTCGCCAATTCTGCGCCAACGGGTGCAGCTCCTCGCCTCAGACAACTGGCTGCCGTTGCTTTGTTGGAATAGCGAGGTCGCATCCAGGCTGCCCCAGGTCGTCAGCACCATCGATGCCGAGCCCCATCCCGTCTCAGGAGAAATTGAGGTAGAGGAGCCGGAGCGAATACTGTACCGGCGGTCGGACCCCGAGACTCTGCATTCTAGGCTGGTCCTCTCCGACTTTGGCCTCATACCCACATATCTCTGGTGCGCGGGAGGAGACAAGGGCAACCGCTGGGAACTTGCAGAGCTGAGGCCTATCCAAGATGAAGATGATGGAACTGAATGGTTCCCTAATATGAACGAGGCAAATGAAGCTGGCTTTAGACGGAAATCATATGGGGCGAATAGCGGCGCCAGCCATATGACGGACGCAGCTACAGTACAAGAACCGAGCTCCACACAGGAAGAGGAAGAGGACGATGATGATTACTGGGCGGCTTACGATCGAACCCCAGCGCAAACCCCGCACAAGCGATCTCCTGTGCCCGTTAGCAATGGCCGCGTACAGGTTGGGCCGACCAACTCAGAATTGGAATATTTTGCGAGATATGCGAATGAGGTGCAGCCCGCGCTGGATGCTCATGATCCAGACGAGGAGGGTCCCGGGCCTGGCGAGTCGACTCTCAATGGCGACTCTTTGGATTACAACCGCAAACCGCAAACAGAGCCTCTCGAGACTTCAAATCTGGGACCCAACGGCTATGATTCCTCTATGCCTCCACCCTTTACAGCGGACTCAGCCAACAGATTGAACGGTAATCCACCCAATCCCTTCGACAACAACAAGCCCGAGCACATCGAGTCCCTCGAGAGCGACCATTTTGCCGACCTGAACCATCCTCGACCATCCTCCTCCGCCTCTTCGGGCTCGGTAGAAAAACTAGAACGCGAAGCCGCGAGGGACAGCCAGGCAGAGCGGGCCATCAAGCAACACATCAGTACCGATATGAAAAGCCTGTTCCGCCTGGCGAGGACAGCCGGTATACAAAGAGAAGAATTCGAGCGGATTATCCAGCGCGAGTTGGAGGTGCTCCCGCTACTGGAACAAGACGATTAAATTGCGTCCAAATTGAATTGGATACCATTGACATGAGGCATGTTGAATGATGAATAACGGCAACTTGCATTGTTGAATAGTTTTACAAAACAAAATGAGCTAGGAATGTTGGAAGCATGGCGCAACCTAGGGCATCTCACTGTCTCTGCATTTCGACGGTGTTGAATGGCAATCTTCATTAAGCATGGGACAGTGGAGCTTTGATCATATTCTTACATAACCTATATCATGCGCTACGAATCTCATTTTTTCAGTTGGGAGCTCGAGAAAATATTAGTGGATCGAGGGTCCGGGTTAATGTTCCAATTCTACGTCTCATACTCGACTCTACGCTCAAATACTGGATATCATTCAACGCATAGTGTTGCAGCTTGGGTCAGGCCAAAAGTCCGAATATTCATGCTTCATCCGGAAACGCCATGCTTTTGTAGTCTCCGCTTAGGTCAACTGTATCCCATTCTCTCGTGCTTACTGATGATCTCACTTCCTCCTCCTTCCGCTTCCGCTTCCAGCCGTGACCTTCGCTCCACTAGTCTTCAGTTGCTCGAGGATGTCAAGAGCATTGTCGCCCGTGACATTGAAAGCTTTCTCCCCACCCGCCGTACTGCCGCGACCAATCTCTTCAACCACGTTGCTCGGGTCCGCTTCGCCAACAATGGGAATCTCCGATGCGAGCCATTGCTGGAAGGGCTTGGCGATAAAGTAGCCGTCGGCCGTGAACCATCGGGTGAAGGGCGTGCGGATGTGCAGAGTCTGGGTGGGGTTCGAGTTGTAAGGCGCAGGAGTGAAAGTGACGTCGCACTCGTAGATGGGGATGTGCTTCTTCGTGGAGCTGGCGATTCGCACCTGTTTCGTTTAGTGAACAATCACGTTTGTGGATGGTTTTGGGGGACTGACCTTGCCCGTCTTGCCCTCCCCTTCATAGACAACACCGGCTTCCACGAACCATAGCCAGTACGTAAAGGCCGTGTTCAAGAGGAAGTATGCAATCACCGCGGGCGTGGTGTACGGCTTGGAGACGTCCCACCCAAACTTCCAGTCAAAGTAGAAGAGTGCGCCTGATATCGCGACGGCTGTGTAGCCGATGGCTAACCGGACGTCGGTCTGGGTGTGGATTTGCTTGAACTTCAGGGAGTGGAGATAGTTCGGTAGGGCATCGTCGGCAGTGTTCTTCAGATCTATTCACAGTGAGTTAGTAATGAGGCTGGTGGTCGGTTTGGGGGAAACAACATACCAGCAAGCGAGTGGACCGCAATTTTTGTGGTGGCCGACATGTTGGTCTAGGGATCGGGGCATGCAGTGCGCGATGTGCGAGTATTGATAGGTGGTTGAGCTTCGAAGCTCGTGGTGGGCGTTGCTGGTGGAGCTTTGGTGGGTGGATAGGTGTTCACAAGGAAAGCACGCCGGACCCTTGTCGGCCCTAAATCCGCCATGAGGCTCCGCTCCGCAAGTTGGAGCCCTTTCCTCATCACCACCACGCCCGCTCCCCACCTCACCCGGCCCCTCTCCAGACCCATCTCTGTTGTCTGTATCGTGCAATATGGCTCAGCCTATAGTGCAGACGATCCATCGGGATCCCGCGCTGTTGTACGTACCCTGTTGAGATCGTCTGAACGCGGAGGCTAATGATTGCACAGCTGGTGGATTCTTCTCCCTATCACGGTAGTCATGGTACTGGACCTCGGACTCGCCGCGATTGCCACTTCTAATCAGCTCAATAGATATTGACCGGCATCCTCCGCCACTATGCTATGACGCTCCTCCAGACGGCGCCCAAGAAACAAGCCCTCCCACAGATCCGGCAGCAGCGCGCGCTTGTACGCGGCATCAATCTACGGACGAACGCGAACGTCTTGTCGCCGACTTCTTTCCAAGCTAGGAAAGCCTACATGGTATCGGCATATCAGGAAGGGAAATTTTTGGCAGACCCGGAGTCAAGAGGGAAGCCCAGGCCGAATCCGATGTCAGATCCAGCCGCAATGGAGGGCATGATGGGTATGATGAAGGGGAACATGGCTATGATGGTCCCGCAGTCGTTGATAATGGGGTGGATCAACGCCTTCTTCTCTGGATTCGTTATCAGTAAGTCCATTTTTTCTTCCATTCGTGGCCCTCAGCAGTACAGTGCCAGCTCGTGCATACGATGCCGGAGGCAGGCACGAGAGGCGATCGAGATCGGAGCTTTGGCTCATGTCTCTACACTCTTGTACGAGACTCTGGGCGACTATCAGGTTCGTAATCGTTCCATCGATTACGCCAGTTTCCGCTCGATTGGGCCAGATCTCGGCTCTGGCCGAGAATTCAGCTCCCCACATGTTTGCTAATGTCTGATCCGTAGTGAAACTCCCCTTCCCCCTGACGCCACAATTCAAGTCAATGCTGCAGTCAGGCGTGGGTACTCGTGATCTGGACGTTCGGTGGGTGTCCAGCTTGTCGTGGTATTTCCTTACCCTGTTCGGGCTCCAGCCCGTCTATAATTTCATCCTAGGAAGTAACAACGGTAAGTCAGCCCTTCGGCCAAGAGCTTGTGCTGGTGTTCTTCTTTGGCTGAGCTGATGATGCGTGTTCTAGGTGCCAATCAGGTCACGCAGCAGATGGCTATGTCGAACCCAGGTGCAGGCATGATGGGTCCCGAGCAGGATCCCGACAAACTATTCTTGAACGAAGCTGAGAACTTGGAGGTTCTCGAACATCGATGGATTTTGGACGGGGTCGAGGACCGTCTGGTGGCCAAACTGACTTCATAGAGGACGGCCTCTTTCAGGCGTCACTCTTCTCGGCACATGCCGATGTATGAAGGAACTCGGATATCTCCACTATGCGGACCGATGCAGTAGTTGCCGCGGTGCCGTATACCTGATGCGCACCGCCTATTCCGAATGAGATAACTAATTGCATGACGATCCACTTTGTCCCAGCGCTGTGGTAGTGGCATGATGTCGAGCGCAGCAATCCGGAGATCTGCGGAGGGCGATGATAGCGGGCACGTCTAGCGACAGCTTCAGACGGCAAGAAAGCTGACATGACAGGGCAAGACGAGCGCTTACCAGAACGAACCACAGCAGAGCCGCCGGGTAAAGCAATGCTTCACTCCCCAGGCAGGTGAGAAGGATGTTTCCAAGCCAAGCCAGGCGCCGCTGCAGGGGGATGCAGTGTGTCGCGCGGGCACCACCAGAACTTCCCCGCCATGTGGTGTCCAATCTCACCTGCACTCTTGACTTCGCAGGACGCACCGCCCCCAACTCTACAGCACCCATCTGTTCTGCGCCCCAGCGCCGAGGATGGTGAAAGCTGTCTACCTAGTACCAGGGCGCTCGTCGGGCGAGGACACTGGTGGGCAGCTAATGACAGAGCCCACGCGGACGTTCTGAACACCATCTAATATCTCTCAATGGCTTCCGCTCTGCTGGTGTCGACGTACAGCGCCCTTTTGGCGACGTGCAACTAAAAGAGAAGGCAAACGATGCTCCGCCCTGTCTTTGGTGCCTGACGAGCATTTCGAAGGTTGCGCCCCATCGCGGTGAGTTACTCTCTCGAATCAAGTGCCACCTTTCCACCACCACCTCCCGCTCTCGACCCTCTGCTGCAATCGGCTCAAGTTGCACTCGCGTCTCAATCGGGGCTTTGATTCTCAATCAGCGTGTCCTTCCCGTCTGCTGTCATCGGTATCCCGGACCTGTCAGGGCCCTGATGCAGGTGCGGGAGCACAACAAGTAGAGGGCGAATCTATTCCCCTTTGTGCGAGCTGCAGTATCATGATTCTCGCTTCTCGCAGTCGTTTGTTCTGTTGCCTCTCCTTCAGCGCGACCCGCCCCCAACGGTAGTCGAAAGCTGGGGACGGCTCTACACCATTCACCCTAGCCGCTGAGCTGGTGAACCCACCGTACTCGGGTCGTAATCGGCTCGCAGCAAGCTGTGGCGTGTCGAGTTTTGGCAGTGATCTACCAGAACACGGCTGTCATTCCTTTTTCTAAGGCTTCTTTTATTACCTTTCCTCATAGGGTTGCGCAGACTCCCACGTAATAAGAAATGGTGGCTGGCCAGTTGTCAACCGACCTCCACCGGTGAATATGTGGACGCATGTGCAGGCATCCCTAGTAAGTGTTTGATGGCCCATGCATTCTCCTTCCTATTGGTCGATCTTGATGCGGCTCTGCTGTGAGCTACTCTTCATAAATCAGGTAGTCCTTGGGGGCTCACAGCGTGGCATACTCCACTAAACGAAAGGGCAGTGCAAGTCCACCTACATTAGGTCCACCTTATCTGCCTACTTGCATCCAAGCTGGGAACTAATGCTTCGCCCCTTTCATCCTTCAAGATCTGCCAAAGCCAATTTAGTCGCCTACAGGTGCATACCAGCGTTGCCGTGCTGGTATATATCGATCGCACAATTGAACCGGTAGCTCCGCGTTACAACAGGTACTAGCAGCCTATGCCATTTTCGTTAGTTACCTGCTTTCTAACTCAAGTTGAAGTCCCGCATACCACCTCCACTGCTTCGCCATTCTACGACTCGAGCCTGCTGCACGATAGACCGATTAGCTCAGTTCTTGGTCCGAGCTATACCGCTTCGCTCTTAACTCTGTAATCAAGCGTCAGTATGGCTGTCTACCAGTACAACGACTTGCCTCAGATACCGCCCTTTTTGGACGACCAGTCATATCCTCCTCCGGCAAATGAGTACTATGGCCAGATGAATATCTCCCGATACACTTACGGTAGGACAACTATGACTTTGAACGAGGACCCGAGGTACAACCATAGCAACGACAATGGGATACTAAGCATGCACAAAATGCAACGCTTTTTGCTCGAGCCCTCCCCTTCCACGCCAACTCTTCTCCACGCTGGACTAGACCGAAGTCTGCCGCTCCAGAGCCAGCATCTTCAACAGTACGAGCAGCAATGGCCATCGGTGGATGCATACCGAATTAGTTCTCCGGACAGATCGTCTATGTCCACGAACTCCAGTCACGGTACCCAAAACGAGCTGCGCTCGCCACATCCTTATCACTCCCTCCCTTACGACAGTCCGATGGAGTGTTCTCAATCCACACGAGCATACCTGTCTTCTGAGAACTTTGGCGAAGTTGTGTACCCTTCCGAGCTTCCACAGGCCGGCGCAAGCATCAGTCTGCGGGAACTTGAGTACGAACATCATGAACCAGAGGCCGTCGTTGAGGACCATGGACAATGCGACCTGAAACCCGAGGGAGATTACGACCAGGAACCTACATATACCAAGATTGCGCCCGTCCCCGATACCTACAGTATCTATCCCGACTCCGGCATAGGCAATTCGGTACGCGCTGCCGAAGAGGTGCTGCCGATGGAAGAAGACGCATCCGACTCCGACTACAAGCCGTCAAGTAGGACGAAGAAACAGAGACGGTCATCAACAGCAAGCGATGGCTCCAGCAGGCAAGGATCGAGGCGCCGCCATGGGCGAAAGAACTCCTCCACGTCAAATCAATCCGACTCAAATAGGGTCAAGAAAAGGCGCCCCAGTTCTAATACTTCCACGAGCATGTTCAAAGCAGTGAAGGATTCTACTTCCAATGACACACTACGACCATTTCCTTGTCCACTTGCTGGGTATGGTTGCCAGTCGAACTTCGTCTCTAAGAACGAGTGGAAGAGGCATGTCAGTACTCAACACATCAAGCTTGGTTTCTGGCGCTGTGATCTTTGCGCAACCACTGTGGATCCACGCGACGATCAGACTATCTATCACAACGACTTCAACCGGAAGGACCTCTTCACTCAGCACCTACGTCGCATGCATGCTGCGCCTGTGCAACTGTCGGCTCGCACACAGAAGGAGTATCCGGTTACCGAAGATAACATTGTACAGCATCAGAAGCGATGCTATCAAGTCCTCAGGGACACACCGCCCCAGTCCGGCTGCCCCTTTTGTGATCATACATTTTCAGGTCCCACCTCATGGGACGCGCGCCAGGAACACGTTGGTCGCCATCTAGAGAAGGACCGGAAGTCAGGGGGCGCTCCGATCGATATTGCTACATGGAAGAAAGACAAGATGCTTGAGCAGTGGCTTCTAGATGAGGGGCTCATTGCCCACGATCGAAGCGGTGCTTGGAAGCTGGGTGACGGCAAACCCCTGAGATCTTTCGCGTCCGACGACAGTGGTGACGACGAATCTTCGAGTGAATCTTGAAACATCTCGTAATCAATGCACACTTGGTACTAAACAATTGGATATGGCTTCGGGGGCACGGCGCATGGGGGCTCGGAGTCTATCAGGTGCTAAATTTAGGCTTCAAAACTTCACGACTCTCCTTCAAACGTTTCCTCAACCGATCGCTTTTGATACCCTTTGGAGTTCCGGATACGTTACGTTACGCTGTTACGATTGCGCCTGTTTCCTTGATGTTGGTGTAAACATCAAATGTCAAAAATATACATTTCCTTTGGTTAAACGTACGCTAGGATACCTCATAGATGTTTGCCTCATGTTGTACAATTATATTGTCTAAGTTCTCTCTACATTATCACACCCCAGCGCATAGCTCTACACGGAATAGCTGCATCTTTTCTGCGTCATAATTCCGCACATACGACGACAGTGCACTGCCCCTGGACTACCACTAGTTCTACATCCCGCACACACACCTCGTGCCTCCACCTAAACGCTTCAGCCCCATTCTACGAACCACCGTCCCACAGTCTCAGCCCCCATCAGTCTAAAGGCACTATACATAGCGGAGTGGCATCCCATGTATGTCGTAACCATGTTATGTTTCGAGGATCATGGGGGCCGCAGCAAAATACAATCCCCTTTTCGAGTGATTTTCTTCCCAACAGGGTTTACGCAGCAGCGCAGCGCATGGCATCGGCAATCTACCAGCAAGTAAGATACCGCTGATGAACACTATTCTGACGTGCACAGCCTATATGCTATTGTGATGTGGTTGGCCGGAATTCCTATGCCTCGCGATTCATCGCATGCTTTATCCTTTGTGTTGGGTTCTCGATGCCCCATTTGTCCTTCACACACGCATACACGCATGCGTATACAGCCCCGTCGAGCGTGGGTTCACCGGAAGGGACCTGTAAGCACTTTAGCGACGGGCATGCTGCACATAACAAGGGTGGGGATGGTGTGGGGCAAGCTAGAAGAGTGGGGTCATTTGCATTCCATCTCCAAGTCCGCACTCTTCCTGGACCCCCGAGTTTCAACTGTCCGTCAGTTCAGCGGCACAGCAGCATTTTACTCCTCAACGGTTATCATCAGTCTTTAATATGGGGTCGGAACTGAAGCTGTTGGTGTGTATCGGTGTCCGAAACTGCGCACCTTCCGCTGCATGATGAATAGGCACTCGCGCAGTGACGGGTGCTGGTTATCACTTCTATTACGCATGCCTGGCGCGCCGACGCCCGAAGGCCGATAACACAGCGTAACGAACACCCTTGACATCATTATCATCATCATATGCCGTTCATTCGCTCGATAAATCCAGCTCGACACGTCAACTTTGCTGCCTTATGTGCCTGACCAGCCGTGGTAGAAGTCCCGCTAGGCAGCAATAGGCTGAGACCTGCCTGCCGATACGGAAGCCTGCATACGTCCCTTATTTTGTGTCTTCGCAATCCGGTCGAGGCCTCATGGAGACTCTGCGCGCGGTTGCGCCTCACTCTTTGATTGACGCACGTCAGGATCCGGTAAAGCTGGGTGCACTGGGTACGGGGCTGCGCTGAAATTTGCTAAGGCCAGTAGCAGCGAAGATAGTGGAAGGCAACCATCTAAACTGTTGACCGGGATATCGCATGTCGGCATCAAAGAAGGCAACCTTTAGATATGTAGGATTGCACAGAGAACATTGCCCTGACCAGGCGCGCTGGGTCAATCGTTCGGTTACGGTATCGTGGTATTTGCCGCCCTGCGCAGAGCCTTCTCTCAACCTTATACTGACCTCGGGTTCGGTGTACGTACCTGATAGGTTTAGCAGGCGAATTAGGATGCCTCTTCACGAGCGAAAACTTTGGGATACACCCTGGACGCCCTGGACGCCCTAGGCAAAAGTATCGTGATTCGCTGCGAGCAGTGAGCTCGTTACTCGAAGCATAGCGCAGTAAGCAAAACGACGCAGACTTTCTTTTGTATGCGCGAGGAAGGGGGTATTTCAAGCTCATTTGCTAAACCTCTTTTCTCGCACACCGGGCGCTAAGGCATTTCTTGTTGTGCACCAGCTCCGTCCTCTCTTTCTTCCGACACCGTCGTTCCAACTCCCAGCAGATGCATACATAATGCAGTCATCAACAGGCCCTATACAAATAAGCTCAAACGTTAATATACTCACAGTCCGGTCCACTAACTGCTGGTTCGCCGTTCGGCATCGGTCCGGCTCATTACATGTGCGGTGGACTGGTTCCACAACATGCTCAATTACCATTCTGGGTTGTTTCACCGGATTTTGCTTTTCAGTCGGTCGACATGCCGCTCCGTCTGCCCTGAGCCGCAGGGTATACATTTGCTGGATGGAAACGACACCGGAAAGCTCAGTCGTTGATCTATCGATCGACTAAACGAGTATCCACCCCCTCCACTTGGCTCTCCATGGTCGATCACATGTAGCCGCCGTTACGGCTAGTCTAGTCCATTTCAGGTGACACGAGAGACCAGGCAAGATGGGGGAAAGATGTTTCTGCCACCAGCGGGAATTCAACGGAAAGGGTCGCGTATATTGCGAGGCGAGCGGCCCGTGAGGGATGGCTTGCGGTGGGCGGTACGCCAAACCTCAAAGACGGGCCGCGGGGAGAAAAAGCAAGATGGCTTGGAGTCAATCTCATAGGGAAGAACGCGCCGAAGTGCGCGTGAAGAGTCAACCTTGGAGGTGAAGATGCAAGTTGCAGAGGAAAAGAAAAGGTGGTGAGGAAGTTTCGGTGATAGATGTGACTACCAAACTATAGAGCACATATTACCAAGCACAGACGGACCGCTGGAAAAGCTCTTGGAATGGCACCTCCAGCATCACGCTTCTATTCTCACAAAATCATTTTCTACCTTCATCTTTGACTTCAATTTTTCTTTCTAGGCGGTAGCAGCGTGCGCCTATTCAACAAAGATACGTCATGGCAGTGCACTCTTTACGTGCCAAAACCGTTAAGAATCCACAAAGCCAATGCCAGATGCGACGCTACCATATATGTCTATTGAACCAACCAGGTGGGGAACGATGGCCGACATTATTGTGGAGTCGCAGAACCTTGCAAAAAGAAAAATGGGGTTGGAACACTAGTTTAGTATCCAAACTTCTTCGGAGCTCAAGTGGAGAAGCTATGTAGGTAACTCTAGCAGGTATGCAAGCTGGATATCACTGAAAAAGGACACGGCTCAGAACATACAGAACTCATGGGCACTTCCCCGCGAGCTTTACAAACCGACCATGGCTACGTTTCACAGTCTCCCCGAGGAGCTCATCGACTTGATCATCACACAATATGCCTATCCCCATTACGACAGAAAGACATTAGCAGCTCTGTCTCTAGTCTCGAAGGACCTCCGTCGCATCGTCGAACCGCACTTATACCGCATTGTGTCCGTAAACCTCTCGGCAACTAGTGGAGGCATCATACTCGGAGACCCGTACGCCTTGTTTCATACCTTGAGCACTCGTCCTGGGCTCGTCCAACATGTTGAACATCTGGCTATCCAGCGCCGCCAAACGGAGAAAATACCTCAGCGAGTTGAAGGATTCGACATCAAACGCATAGCAAGCCAGACGCTCGCAGAGCGTGCGGCGGAAGCCGTCTGCGATGACCTGTCCCACCGCATAAGCTGTCTGCTGCCGAATATCAAGAATTTGGACCTTTCAAACTACCAATGGGGCGGCAGGCCACAGCATCTCAAAGAGTTTCTCGCCCAGCTATCGGAACAATTCCCCGTGCTGAAGAGCCTCCAACTCCAACTCTACAGACGCCACCACCTTCTGACCGTGAGAGGAGTGTTCACGCACCCGTGCCTCGAACGGCTAATCGTTTCCGGGGGATTTCTTGCTCGAGACACACACTTCCAAAACATGTCGGAAGACTGCAACACGAGGGTCAAGCATCTTGAGATAACACAGATGCCTGTACGGGGCAGAAGTTTCCACCTCACGCGTATGGAGCGGCTATGCTCTGCACTGGAAACCTTGGTGGTGCACCCGAAATCTCACCCTGATTCACACTGGGAAGTGCCAGTGGCAGCCGTTGTGGCCTTTGGCGCAGTCATGAAGCTGAAGACCTTCCGGCGGCTAGAAGTACGCGGCATCGAACATGATACCATCAACTGCATCGTCGTCAGAGACCATCTACAACCGCTTGTCAGTGGACATAGGCCGCTTCCATTCTCCTACTTGCGCTGGAGTCTGAAGAATATACCGGGTCTAGACGGCGGAGGAATCAACTTTGCTCTAGTTGGGCACCTTTGGGGGCTAGGCTTGCAGGTGTATGGCATCTCAGTCGGGCTCTATCGTGCTCTCAACGCTGCTGCTACGGGGATTATGGAGTTCCAAAGCCCGGTCCAGTTCAGCGTTATGGTGGATTTCGATCTCGGTATGGAGGCACTTATTCGCATCAATCAGGCATCTGAATACGCGGGTCTGAATTTCGAATATCGTGAGTCTCTCCATCCTAGCGTTCGTGTAGAAACTCACTCTTCCAAGGTCCTAAGATGAACAACTACGATGTACTTAGTCTAGAGAAATGAGACTGGGTACGCTACCATACATACCAGTGAAAGGTATCGCTTGATGTACTGACTAGAAACTTGTATACTGTTACGAGGATTTTGTGAATTCTGGCTTGATCGAATGGGAATCGTACGGGACTGGCTTTTTTAACCCCCCCTACTCTTTGCAAGTGATGGTTGATCTCGTAAAAAGACACTGATCTAGTTCTTTCTTTCTTTCCTTCAACACTAGCACTCCTCAGCGCTCTAGAGACTCCCAATTGCCCATACCACGCACTCAACGATACAAAACCTCAAGCCACTGCAAACTCGTGGGTCTGCTCCTTTTTGCAACAGTAACACCTCACTTTTACATCTCCGTCTCTCTTGATCTTGCTCAAACTTTATCAGCATAGGCATGTTTGTGCTTTGATTGTTTTTCCGTACTCGGTTCTCCTGCGCCTTCCGACCCTACTCACCGTCCCCCGGGATTCACCACGTGGTTGACCTTTTACCGGAGTGGTGGCCATCGACTGCTACGACAGAGATCCGCTACATGACTTCGATAGATACCGAGGCTCCGCGTGTAGGCAAACGTTGGCGATTGGGAGTATTTACAAGAAGTTTACTGAGTTGAGGACGAGATGCTTAGTCTTTTTGGGATATCTCGCATTGACCTGAGACTATTAGTGATGCTCGCAAAGCGAGATTCGTGTTGTGCTTCGAAAAGTTGCTGGATTGATAGCGGCTTTGGAAACTCACGCGCCGCATCCTCTTACTATAAAGACTCTTCTACTCGTGGGAACCTGCAGCACTTCCCACCAATGTTGCCAATACACTTTCTGAAAGATATTGCGAAGGTTGGGTGCATAGTGTTGGGATTCTAGGTCCTGCACTGTTACCTTATAGACGCACTTCGAGCTTGTGTCATCCTGGTGAAGTATTAAGAGAACCAGCCACGACTCTAGCGTTCAACCATGGGGGCGGAGACGGTGAAGCACGACAGGGCCGAGTAGTTTGGTGTTCGGAACCAAAGACATTCTGAAACCGAAGACGAAAGCGCAACCGCCGCGCGACGGAAGCTAGGGCTGTGACACGCGTTCCACACACATTCCTGGCATTTGCCACAGTCTTTCCAAAATGGTCCAAGTTTTCGGTGACATGATTGGGATGTTGTCATGAGGCTTTTCGCTCTCACTAGTCTGGCCTTGTTGGCGTGTGGTGTGTTGGTGCGTTGGTGTTGCGTACGTCGCAGATAGCCTAGTGCAGTGAGGTGCGGAAAAAACGGAAAAAACCTGGAAGGTGGAGCCGTCATGCCAAGACATAGGTGTACGCGGCACCTGCAGTCTGCCGCAATCAGTCTTGGCCTGGACCACGCTGACTGCTGGTGGTTTGAACTTTGTGTGCTGGCGCGCCGGGGAGGCATTGCTTTCGAAGACGAGCATCGTGTCGTACCTCGCGTGGCTATTGCTGTTGTGGTGGTGGGGGTCGTGCAAAGGGGTTGTATAGGTAGGTAGAGGTTGGGGTGGCTGGAGGTGGCATGTTGATCGGCGGCATCCGGGCGCATCCGTCCATAGTCTGCGACCTAGAAGCAGATCATATGTGCGTTCGAACAGGCTATTAATAAACTGCGTATCGATGCTCGCAGGCAGCACGACGACGCACTCGGGGTCGCAGATGTGGTGTCGAGTGAAGGGCCAAGGCCATGCCATGTAGGCGCAGCCGCGCAGGGAGCGGTGATATGTAGTATCATGTGGACGGCTGCGAGAGTGACCCACGGCTCCGACCCGCAGAGACAACAGCGACAACAGAGACCAACCCGCGCGTCCGTTGTTTCGTCTGGCGTCCGACTTTTCTGGTGCATGCGTCATCCGCGCCAATCGGTCGCGCTGCTAATCGCTCAACAACACACCACCACCACCAGCCAGCCCTTCACTTCTTCTCCCGCCCGGCTTCCCTCGTTTCCTCACCCTCGCTGCATTTTCTTGTTTGCGTCGTGCGTCGTCTGCACCCGCACGCTCGCCTAGCTATTACTTCTCTTCCATTGCCGCCGCCCTGCACGCGCTGCACCCTGGCGCCGCCTTATCTCATTTCTGCTTCTGCCTCTTGGAAACGCTCGACCCGTCCTGCTGCTCCACCGCCGCCGACACTACGCCGCTTCTCCCCTAGCCAGCGGCAGCATCTTTACCAGCCCGTTTCATAATTGTCGATAGGATTGATAAACAGGGTCATGTCCGCCGCCGCCATGGAGACCAAACAGCGTCCGCGCTCCAAGTCGACGTGGAGCTTCAAGAGCGACAAGAGCCAGAATTCGAACGGCCACAACAAGGCCCATCTGCCCCATCTACACCATCTGCAGGAGAGCGAGGACGAGAAACGCAAGAGTCACTTCGCGCCGGGTACCAAGGCGAACCCGAACGCTGCCATGAATGAAGCACAGCCAAGTGCGCTCCCGCTCTGCGCTATGTCCTGCGCATCTGCTAATGGTCATAGTTGCCGCCGCGCTGGAGAAGCCGACGCTGCAGTCCCTCCGCGAGTTTCAACACACTGATCGCAACGGTGTCGCCATCGGTATGCGTCTCTAGCTGACGGGATCTCTCGGATAGACCACCCTGGACTAATTATCTACAGCCGAGCCAGATCTCTCGAACCCCACACGCTCACGATGGGAGCGCCCACTCGACACGATTCGTTCATTCGAAGCTGCCATCGATACCGAGTATAGACGCCGAGCGAGTACCATGCGAGCACAATCGTCTGCCGATGCGATGAGTGGATTCGCAAGTCGCAGGAGTAGTTATTATGGTGGTTAGTACCCTTTTTCATGGTTGGTGTTTGCGTCATGTCAGGACTTGGGAGTGGGTAAACCAGTACCGGAAAGCAGAGCTTGGGTCAAGACTGGCCGCACGCTTTCTCACGTAGATGCCCTCTTTGCGGATATCTACTAAACGTTTGTCAGGCCATGAACAGAACCGCTATTCGACAGCTAGCGGCTACCACGGTGGTCGACAGCCCGCTGCAGCTCGTGACAGTTGGGTGGACAACGGCAACAGCTACAACATGGGTGGCCCCGTAGGCCCTCCCCGGGCACAATACAACAACCGCATGCAGAACGATCCTAGGTGGAACCGGGGCAGCAACGGGCAAAATGTTTTCCCCAATCACAACTACCAACAGTCAAGAGATACGGTGCATACGAACGGATCGAATGGCAGTCACAGTGATCCATACGGCACGGACCCCAGTAGCGAGAACAGCTCCATTGAACGTGGACCACCTATTACGAGGGCAGACATGGGCGAGCAATATGGATTCCAAGGTTTCGGTGGAAACCCGATTCTTGAAGAGTATGGAAATGGTCAGGGACCCCCCAGGGACCTCCCAACAATGGATATTCCCACCAGCAACGCGGCCCCGCTAATACCCCGCCTCCCTTTCCGACAAAGGCGGCTGCTATTCCACCACCACCTCCAGCACATGGTCCCATCAAACTCACTAGCAGCCAGGTATCACAGCCTACTGATGGAAATCGACCCAACGTTCTTACCCGTAACGGCACGGAAAAGAGGAAGAGTTGGTTCAAGAAACGATTCAGTAAAGAGTGAACGAGAAGCGTTGAGAAATGAAGACCTGTTGGAAGGGTGGGGAAAGGAATGGATCTTTGAAGCTATCATGTCGATGGTTGCTTTAAAGACAAGATAGTGGGTTTGTGATGGCTCTAATGTTGGGTGGATGGTCGGTACCAATCTTTGGGATGGAATTAGACTTTTATGACGGCTAAACATTGGCCAAACATTGATGACCGACCCTCGCCAGGAAGGGCTCCTTATAGCAGGTTGAAGGATACAACTTGAATAAGACACATGTGGAGTCAACGGGAGTTTTGGAATTTTGAAGAAAGAATCCCGTGGCTGCATGCTGGGAACGTCACTCCTTATACCCCCAATCTACTTGTGGCATCTCATGAAGTTATGTAGTAATTTGTAATGCTGTGATGAGGACGAATCTGCGTGCAGCATGAACTGGTGAAGCCAGCGGCATTGTAGCGGCGTATGTGCTACGATGCCTTCTTCTTTTTCTGCTCTTCTTCCTCGCGCTCGGACTGGTCCTCTTTCATGGCCATGATGACGTAGGCCACCAGAACTACATTTGCCATTAGGGCGGCCAGTCCACCAGCATACGAAGTGTTGCCTGGCACAATGTCAACTTGGCTGTTTTAGTCAGACTCTGTGACGTAGTTACCATTGAACACGAGATTGACAGTGAAGAAATAGGTGCCAATTGGGAGTGTGATCATGGCGAATGTGGCCGTGAGCAGTTTCCATATGACGGATCTATCCAGATCAGCTAGAGCAGCAATACGGTGGTTTGTGTAGACGGGACACTCACGCAGGCACGGCGGGTGAGATGTCCGAGGCCCCCGGGGCGCCTTTGCCATCATTGTCGAGGTATGTCTTCTCGTTGTTGACAATTCTTCGCGTCGTCATTGTCGGGCTTGTTTGCGAGTCCGGTGGAGATTGAAAGTGAAAGGGCCCAAAGTTGTTAGACAGGCCGAACGGCAGCGGCGCACTAAGCTTAATGGGCGCACGGGCCACGCTTCGTTCCCACGCGGTTTCCCAGCTTCGCGTCGCGCCTACCCGCATATCTTTTCCCCCATAGTCTCACTCACTACCACACTCCCGCCACACACAACTCCCTTTGTCCTCGACGACAACTCGCGCTTTGTCTGCCGGTGCCTTCTTTGTGGCTCTCGCTGAAGCCTTTGTCTCCGCTGCACTGCTATTGTATCCTTATGCAGCTGGAGCGCCATCAAACTGCGGGCAAACGCTGACTGCACCTCCTGCACTACTACACAATGTATCGGCGAGACCCCATCGTCTCGTCGTCGCCGCCGCCGGGCCCCCAGACTCGTCGCACGCCGTTCTCTGACAGTGAAGACGAACTCGCTGCGCCTCACATCACCCAAGCAACGATGCCGCTCGACCTTCCAGACGACGGCCGCTCCGCGTTTTTCGCCGCTACAACACAGCCCACGCAACTCCTCGCTACACCACGCGCCGGACGGCTCCAACACTCTTCACAGATACAGGTCGCGCGCTCGTCCCCAGTTGTCGACCGCGGCTCCTCTGTCATGTCACAAATGTCGCAACCCCAACGCTCTGGTTTCAACCCAATGGCGCCGCCGGGCACATACACACTACTCCCCCCTACGGTCCCGCGCCCCGCCGTGGTCGACCTGTGTTCAGACGACCCTCCTGTAGAACCTGACTCTGACGAAGAAAACAACACCCTCTACCGATCCAACATAAGGCCATCCAATATTGAAACAGTCTCGCGATCCTCGAACTCCCGCATCGAAGAAACGCCGCAGAAGCCGAAATTCGACATGTCGCCTTTCATGCACACCGCGAGCGTTCCCCGCAAGCGACCAGCGTACATGTACATTCCCGACAGTCCGCCTCCACAGGCGAAAAAGGCACGATCGACGCCGCAGACTGGGCCGTCCCGCGCCATGGCCGTCCCGCAAGAAATTCGCCTGGAGGACATAGTTAATCCCGACCATCAGAAGAAGGTACAACGGTTGCTAGCCATCTTTCCCAACAAGAGCGTCGTAGATCTCCGGGAGGCCCTCAAGTTTAAGCGTGGCAATTATCATGATGCCCTGGAGCACATCACCGACGCCGTAGACGACGAGTGTCTCCGGACGCCGGAATTCATGGCGCAACCATCCAGGAGCTCGCCAGACCCCATCGTGGAGCTGAAGAAGACTGCCCAGGTATCAGTCAAAGCACCTACCAAGACCTTAGTGGAAAAGTATTCGCGAATTCACCAGTCGCAAAACTCGCCTATCGTTGTTGGAGATGACAGTCCGAAGCAACCGAGGAAGAAAGGACGCCTGGTACGTGGTCGTCGCAACCGATCTCCCGAGTCGCAGCCAGCGCCGTCGCGCCCACTGCACCGAAACGTGTTATCTGACGAAGAGGACGAAGCCATCATAATTGATGATGACTCGGATTCCGAGGCCCAAGCGTCTCCCGACAATGAGATCGATGAAGGCAGCCTCCTCGACTATTTCAACGCTTGTTCAGTGGAAGCCATGGTTGATCTTTCTGCAATGGAGGAAGATAATATCCGTCTTGTGTTCGAGCATCGTCCATTCCGATCTCTAGCCGCAATCGAAAAGATCCACGTGGACTCGCGAAAAGCCGAGAAGAGCAACGGCAAAAAGACCCGAAAACCCAAGTTCTCCTTTGGCGAGAGGCTGGTTGAATCCGCCAGGAACATGTGGAACGGTTACCGAGCTGTTGATCAGTTGGTCAAGCAGTGCGAGGCGCTCGGAAAGCCGATCGTGAGCACGATGGCCAAGTGGGGCGTTGATGTCTTTGGAGCCACAACCGACGGGGAGGTTGCTTTGACAGCTCTTGACGATGGCAGCGACACATCGAGTGGCGATTCCGGCTACCATACTCCGCGAAGTAACCATGGAAGCGACACCGAAGGAGATTTCCTGCGCAAAGCTACCCATCGAGCATCTTCGAAGAAGCCCGTGCTGTTGAAGAAGCCATCCATTATGAACGACGATGTTATCCTGAAGGATTACCAGGTTGTCGGCTTGAACTGGCTCAATCTGTTGTGGCAAAATGACACATCTGGAATCCTGGCCGACGATATGGGCCTCGGAAAGACATGTCAAGTGATTACGTTTTTCTCTCACCTCAAGGAGCAAGGTGTCCCCGGACCCCACCTTGTGGTTGTCCCAGCTTCTACACTCGAAAATTGGTGCCGGGAGTTCAAGAGATTCGCGGAAAAGCTGGAGGTGTTCCCATATCATGGAGATCTCAAGGATAGGGCGCAGTTTCAGGACGACATCCTACATACAGAAAAGGATGTTGACGTCATTATCACCACATACGATATCGCCACCCTTGACCTCAAATTCATAAGGAAGTGCAGGCCGCAGGCATGTATCTTCGACGAAGGTCACGCCCTGAAAAACTCGACCACCAAGCGATACCAGTCCATGATGAAGATTGACGCCAAATGTCGGTTTCTGCTTACCGGTACCCCTTTGCAGAACTCTCTTCAGGAGTTGGCGTCTATTCTCGCTTTCCTTATGCCTGAGATCTTTAAGGAAGTTCAGAATGAACTCGCAGTGGTCTTCAAACACAAGGCCAAGGTCATCGAGAGTAATACTCATGGGACGCTTTTGTCTACCCAGCGGATCAACCGCGCGCGGTCGATGATGACACCATTCATCTTACGACGAAAGAAGGCACAGGTGCTCAAACATCTGCCGAAAAAGACATGCCGCGTCGAGTACTGTGAGCTCACGAACTCGCAGAAGAGGCTCTATAACGCGCAACTACAGAGGCAACGACAGGTAATGCTTGATCGTGCTGCCGGGAACTCATCAACTGAGAATTTCAATGTCATGATGAGGCTACGTCAGGCTGCTATACATCCGCTTCTCTTCCGCGATCGTTACGACGAGAATAAGACTCGCAAGATGGCTGGGGCATGCTTGAAGGAACCCAAGTTCAGGAATAGCGACCCTGAGATTATTATCCAAGAAATGACCGCATATCACGACTACGAGTGTCATCAACTCGCCTCCTTGTACCCTAAGGCACTGGGTAAATTTATGCTGAAGGACAACGAATGGATGGACTCTGGAAAAGTAACCAAGCTTGTCGAGCTCCTCCAGAAGTACAGGGAGAATGGCGACCGGGCCCTAATATTCTCGCAATTCACAAGTGTTATGGACATCCTTCAGTTGGTTCTAAATGACATCGACATGCAATATTTCCGCCTGGATGGCTCGACGCCAATTAATGAGCGTCAGCAAATGATCGACAAGTTCTACACGGACGAATCCATCCCGGTGTTCATGCTAAGCACCAAGTCTGGCGGCGCGGGTATCAACTTGGCTTGCGCGAACAAAGTCATCATCTTCGATTCAAGCTTCAACCCGCAGGACGATGTCCAAGCCGAGAATCGAGCTCACCGTGTTGGTCAACCGCGCGAAGTGGAAGTCATCCGCCTCGTTACTAAGGGCACCGTTGAAGAGCAAATCTACGCCCTTGGTGTCTCGAAGCTCGAGCTAGACAAGATGGTCTCCGGTGAAGAGGTGGAAGGCGCGAAAACAATCAAAACGGCGGGCGATAAGTTGAGCGGCGCTGAGAAATTGGGCGTCGAGGCTGTCGAAAAGATGATGATGGAGCAGCTTGCAACTACTGGTGAGGGCGATGTCAAGAACCAGTTCATGGACGGCTTGAAGAAGGCTGGTCTGGATTTGAGCGCCGCTGAAGCTTAGTGCCCTTCACCCGGCGTTGTTGAAACGTTTTGTGCGTGTCGGTAAGTCAACCTGGTTGGATTATGTTTGCTAGCATGGGAGTTCGACTGGTCTTACAGTCTCCGGACATTTCTATAGCGTGGTCGCATCTCTTGCACACATGATGAATGAGCAGGTTATGGTAGCGTTTGTCTGAGTCCGCAGCGAAACGAAGCGGAGCAATGGAGCATGGATGGCATAGATTTTGGTTTTTTTCTTTTTGCATTACATGTGGGACTTTTTGTCTGCATAGCGGCCGGCGTTGACGGAACGAACGATAACCTCCCCGAACTTTTACGTCTAGTCTATCTAGATTGCATCGAAATCATGCCTCACGTCGGAATTGGATTGCGCGTCGTGTAGTCCGTCTATCTAAAATGATTTTTTTCAATGCTCAATCTCCAATTTCCCATGAATTCTCTTCTTTATTATGTATATACGCCACAAAGGGCTTGATTTTAGGGGTCGATAAGGGGCGGGGCCTTGGGTGCGGATCTAGACACGGGGCTCACGAGTCCCGTCTAATTCGGGCTTGTCGTGAACGTGGTTGGGTCGTGGGTGAACGTGGGTTGAGAGGTGAACCGTGGTTGAGTTGTCTCTTTTCCGGGGTTTGATGACTCTGCAACCGCTCTCAACGGGCCATGGCCGAGTCGCGCAAATAATTTTCGAGCCCGTGCTTGGACAGTGTGTCGGAGCCTTCGTCTAGAGATAGGTATGGAAATTCTCCCCTTCGCTCTTCCAAGTTGCCTTTCGCTCTTACATCGCCTCATCGCTCTCACGTCTTTCCACATCCTTTCGCCTTGCTACTGGCACCCCCGAGTCAACAAATTCGAACACGCACAACAGATTACTTCTTATTGAAAGTGGGCAATCTCGAAGATCGATCTTCTGGACGCCGGCTTTTGCGCCTCACGCAGTGAATTTTGCGGAGGGGCGTGGGGGAGACACAGACACAGACAGACTCGCTTCACATCTTATTTGAACCACGCGGTGGTACATTAGACACGGTATGTTCATGTTCGGCTCTAAATATTGCAGTTCGGAGCGAATGCGGGTTTCCATCTGTCTGTGTCGGCGTCGCTGACCCCCATTTTAGCAAGATTCCAACCCACGTTTTACAGCTTCCACTGCCCACCCACAAGGTAGAAAATCACGATGACGACTCCTACTCGCGAGCCTCGCGAGGCATCTCCGAGCGACAGGCCCTGGATCCACAGCAGCACCAGCAGCACCGCGTCGTCCAACAAATCCAGAGTGTCGGCGCCGTCGCTACGATCGGCAGTGCTCTCCGTCTTCTCCAAGAGGTCTTCAGTTAGTACGGACAAGACGAGTGTTCCTTCGGGAAACGCGTCTCGGAGAACTTCGGCCTACTTGTCGCCGCCTGGGTCTGTCCGCGCAAGTGTTTGGACGCAGACGGACGCCACTGATGTCCTGCCGGCTGAACGGGAGGGGGAAGTTGGTGGTGCTGTGGCGGAGGTGAGTTGCTCTGAGTTACTCGGATGGGGTGTTTGCTGACTTGTGCATAGGTCGATGATAGCACTCGCATCTCCAGTGCCCTGCAAGAGCCTGCGCGTACTGCACCATCGTGTCCATCAGCAAAAGGTGCAGCTGTTGCAACTGTTCGCGCAGCACAACCCAGACGGAAGCGCCCCAAACCCGTATCGACGCCGAAACAGCCAGTGCCTATCAGAAGGAAACATAAGAAGAGCTTCCGTCGAGGAGTATCTTCGTTCATCTGCACATCCACGAACCCTGACGACTGGTCCGACTACTCCGAAGACGAACAACCCCATCACCGACCTCCTCAGCATAAGCCCCGGACAAAGTCGAGGTCAAAGAATGGCGACACGCAAGGGTCTGAAGATGGGACCAAATGGGACCACGGCCACCAAAGTAGCACCGCTGTTTCCGGTCTGAGTGCTACGACGCCTAGACGGAGGGCCAAGAAGAAGCTGTCTACGCGGCAAACGGGTGAGATGGTGTCTGGTGCTCCTGCTAGGGTAAATAGACTGAGAAGTGATTCGTTGAGGCCGGTGGAGATGGGGGAGTGGGATATCACGAACCCTACCGCCCTTCGAACCGCCTCGAGTCGCCGCGTCAACCCCAAGTTGCGCTCACCGCTCACCACGGCGTCGATCAAGGCGTACCTCCCGTCCGATGCCCAAAGAAAACCGACTCGTCACCGCCGCCCACATGCTTACCCCTCATCCTGCCCACCAGGTACGTACCGCGTCCTCCTATTCCCCGCTAGCTAACAATCACTAACACACCCATCTTCCAGTCCCCTTCCACACCACACCCTCGTCCCAACTCCCCCGCAACTCCCTCCCACCACCCTTCTCGCCCACCCGGCGCGCGTCTCTAGTCCAACAAGGCATCCCCGAAGAACTCACCCGCGACGAGCAACGCGCCCTCCGGCGGCAGCACCGCCAAGCCGAAGCAGCCGCAAAGGCCCAGATACTCAAAAGGTATCAAGCCGCGCAGGCCGCGCATCTGAGGCAGCTGATCAAGAAGGCGGGAGCCCGCGTGCCGCGGGTACAGAGGGTTCGCAAGGTACTGACTTTCGGCATGTACAAGACAGGGGCTGAGAAGGCGTTGCGTGAAATTCGGCGAGGGGTTCTGCTGGATCAAGATAAGCATCGCGGGATTGTTCTGCCGAAGTATCAGCTGCTTCTTGTAGCTGAGAATCTTTGTAGGCAGTGGGAATAGAGCGCCTTCAAGACTGGTAGAACAGACTCGAGGATGGGATGTGTGTCGGTCGGTCTTGGACGAGTGAGACAGAAGCTGTAGATGTAATAGCAAGGCTGTTCGTAATACGCATAGCGCGCTAAAAAAATCGATGTGCATTTAAGGCGCTGTTCAAACCTTGCAACACTTGTTAGCAACACTCATCCCTCATATCGGCTCGGAGTTTTTGGTATGGCTATGTATTTTTGAAGAAAGATAAGGAACTCTGCGGATTTCAGTTGAGATGGGCTTGAGTTTCTGCGGTCTAGGGTGTGAGAGGAAAGACCGATGAACGATGTGGGTCCCCTGATGTCATTTTGATGATAACACGTAACTTTAACTTCAACTTCAACTTCAATCTCAGCCTTGTTGAGCGCGCGTCTAGTCTTGATTTGATTCAATCGTGTTCTTCAATTTTAGACCTCTGTGAAGACTTGAAACTACGTTAAGTTGAATTCTATTTGCTACAGCCACATTATACTTATTCACTAAAGTGGACTCGTGTTTCTATCTACGGCCCTACCTTTTCGGATTGAGGGCACAATAGCCATGGAAGCTCCGATGTGCCTAGCTACTGTTTGCCTGGAGGCATGTCTTGCATTGCTTTCCAGGTTTTCTGGAATCCGACGCTTCTTAGCCAATGTCGTTTCTTTCTCTTTGCTGATTGCTGTACTAACAGTTTCGCAGCACTTAGTATAAGGATTCGCAGTACTGATACAAGAGGGCTGAGACCTGCAGTAAACTGTAATACATTCGATGCTTGTTGTTGTGTCTAGGCGGGCGATGTCTCAGACCTGTCTTTGGGAGCAAACACAAGCTCTAGGATGAAATATACTTATATACCCCATCAAATACAGCACTACATTCTTACTCGACTGTCAGACGCACGGATTATACCTTGAAGCTTCTTGCACTCTCGCACTCTTGCGCTCAAATCCATATCCACCAACGCGATGCAGACTCCAACTGTACTGGTCAAGGGCCGGGGACCCAGTATCGAGTATGTTACCAATAATATGCCTCCGCATGTACACTCGTTAACGTTCTGCTAGCTTCCTCTCAAGTCCAACAGTAGCAATCCAGGTTGGCACTGGACCGGTCAAAGACGAGCTACACGCTCACCAAGCCCTACTTCGAGCACGATGTAGGTTCTTTCGGAGAATCCTCAACGAAGACTCATACGCACACACAACCACACCCATCTTGTTCGGCCAGTCAACCTATGCCGTCAAAAAATATCTGGAAATCCTTTACAAGGGCCTATATAAAAGCGGGAATAACGAAAGGACTCGCCCAGCCCGACCTCTGTATGACCTAGAGCATACATTGGCCGTCTTTCGATTCGCTTGCCATATCGAAGATGCAGAGCAACTCAATCGCACCCTGGTCACCATCATTGCACATGTGGAGAAGGACGGTACTTGCCCCCCACTATCCGTCATCTCTGCGATTATGGATTCAAAGTCAGTCAAGGCAAGAGAGTGGCTACTCGACCTCTTCGTCGAGAAAGGACGGAGCACGTGGTCGGCATCGTTCCGTGAGCAGTCTTATGCACTTGATCTACACGAGGATATAAACGGCAAATTCTGCTCTCGCAGAGACAACCCACCAACCAAAGCCGTAGACCCTTTCGATGCGTCTAGCTACATGCTCGATGTGGAAGCCTACACGAAAGGTGTCGGGGGAGACGGCAACAAGTGTTGAAGAGGAGGAAGTTGAGGAGCAGAACCGCTAAGGTGCCTCTGAGGGGGAGAACCTCCTTATATATTTTTGAGATTATGTGACCCTGTTCAACAATGAGAAGATCACAAAGTAAGGGAAGTAATCGCAGGAGGCGCGACCAGAGGTTGGAGAAAGGCGCAGCAGCGCGGTATATGGGAAAATGCGTTTCACTGCAACATGTCAGTGACAAACTTTCAATAGATCGTCTCCGTAGCTTGTCGTTGAATATTTCAGGCTTAGAGAGACAAACGTAGCTGCGAGGTTAGCTAGAATTTCATCATTTGATTACAGTATTATTGAATTGCCATGAATTCTCCTACAACTTAACCGAAAACCTCTCCCTAATCCTCTCTCCGAACCGATAAAACAGAAGTGGTGCAGGAGCCAACACCAGACTCACAAAAGCAAACACACTAATCCCCCACCCATACCCCAACCTATCAATCAGCCCCGGCGTGAACAGAGGAACCACACCTCCCACCAACGACCTGAAAACCGCTCCGGCAGCAATAGCCGAAGCTGCATATTTCTCAAACGAGTCGATGTAGTAATTCTGCGTGCAATTCACGATCATGACCTGGCCAACACCGTAGAAGAAGGTGCTCGCAATCGAAGCAAACCAGTGCACTTCCCTCTCCACAGTCCACGCGAACCAGAAAAGAGAAACGGGGATCAACACCGCGCCGATGTTCGCTAGCGGAAGTCTGAATTCCGGTATGGGCTTCTCGTCGTTGTGCGCGGTGAGCTTCTGATACACGGAGTCGATCCGGGGCACGAGGAACCACACGGCGAACAGGAAGCCCAGCCCCGGGCCGAGATACAGCAGGCCGACCTGCTCGGTGTCGAAGCCGTACGAGCCAGAGTATATGTTCTGCATGTTTGTGTAGAGCGAATACGTGGTGCCGAAGATGAGCGCCTGGTACACGGACATGACCACCACGATAGGCTGCACGAAGATCTTGAGTGGCCGAGTGAGCGAATTGGCTATCTTCTGCCGCGTGGGGCGCGAGTCCTCGCCTTCGAAGCGGTACTTGGTCCCGTCGGCATCCGCTAAGTCGTGTTCGTATTGCACTTTTCGCTTCTGCAGTATGACGGGGGCATATGTCTCCCGGAGGAAGAAGTAGCCGGCCAGCGTGTTGATAAAGCAGACGATAGTCATGATCCAGAACACCCAGCGCCATCCTAGTCGCTGTACGGTGATACCGCCGAACAGTGGACCGAGCGTAGGGCCTAGCAGCGGGCCGAGCAGATACCAGCCAAACATGCTGGCCCTCTCGCTCGGTATGAACATGTCGCTGATTGTGCCTCCGCCGTTGGCAATGCCAACGCTGCCGAAGAAGCCGGATATACTGCGTACGGCGATGAGCGATGCGACGTTCGGCGAGAGCGCGGTCGGGATCTGCAGGACAGTGAAGGCGGAAAAACATATTAGATAGATCTTGCGGCGCCCATACGTCTCGGATAGGGGTGCGAGTATAAGTGGCCCTAGTCCAAGCATGACCACGAAGCCCGTTGTCGCTCCGATGACCGTCGTAGTCGAGGTATTGAGGTCGTCAGCTATCTGGCGGATCCCGGGTGTGAACATGCTACTGGCCAGTGGACTGACGACTAAGACAAACATATTAGCATATGATGCTTGCAGACTATCAACAGCGACTTACTAGACATTGTGGCAATAACAGCGACGTTCGCGAGTTTCCTCCATTTGGGCCACGCTCTAGGGTTCTCGGGATCCTGGTCGCCCAATAGAAGAAGCTATACACACTGCGTCAACTTGTGTGTCTGCAGACATGCCAGCTGTGTGGACGTACCTCTCGCTCATCTCCCTCATCGCTCCAGTGCTGGTGTCGCAGTAGAGGCTCACGCTCGTTGTGTGCCATTGTAAGTGCTAGGGTAGATATTCAGGGTATTCGAGGGGTCCGTAGCCGACCCACAGCTTAAGCATGGCCGTTCCTGCAGTCATAACGCGCGGCGGGAACGCTAACAAGTTGACTCGACTTTTGAAGCGTCACGACTTGGAGCTGTCATCGATCGTTGCGTCATCTCAAGCGGGACCCGAGCCCGAGATCGGCACAGGGGCTAGTGTTCGAGAGTCTAGCCAATTAGCAGCATTCACTCTGCTCACTAGCTTAACAGACTTCCGATCTATATATATTATAAGTTATAATGTTAACCGCAACTATACTTTCCAAAGAACAACTCAAGGCCAAGACTCTGCGTTTTTGGGTTCATTAGCAAGAACACTCACCGCGAGTGGAGAATCTGTCCGCCGGTTAACAACAGTATCCAGCATTGATCGTCAATGAGTCTCTCTACTAGCCCGATCAAGATATCACCCAACGTGACAGATACAAGTAAACGTCGTAAAGCTAGGAGTATCCTTCCTTCCAGAGCTTACTAGAGTTTCCTATACTGTTGGAGCAGTTGGCGGTTTGGGCTAAATCGGTCGCCACACTCTGAGACTCAAGTAACACTCACTTTAGACAGCATTTCTTATTCAAAACCACCGTCTTGGCATTTCCATTCTAAGATTCAGCAAGGTCATGTAGTGTGTCCCGCAATCAGAATGATACCACCAGATACTCCATTATAGCTAAATGCAGATATCATCCATATGCACAGCAACGCAGTTCTAGGAGTGTGTAGGCATATTCACGCTCGCCTTCGTCGCAACCGCGTCCTCGCTCCTCCAGAGACTTGTCACCGTCTTCTGCTGCGTGTAGAAGTAGATTCCGGACTTGCCGTAGAAGGTGTTGGCACCACCGCCCGCAACCGACTTCTTGTTGCCGGTGAAGGAGAACATGGGGAGCTGAAACGATTTAGTACAAAAGCCGGCATTGAATTACATTGGGTAGAACTTACAGGGACGGGGATGGGCACGTTGATACCGACCTGACCGGCCTCGACTTCGCGCTGGAAGCGACCGGCTGTGGCACCGGAGCGGGTGAAAATGGAAGTACCGTTGCCGTACTCGTTCGCGTTGATGAGCTCAATGGCCTCATCGAAGGTTTCGACGTTTAGGCAAACGAGGACAGGTCCAAAAATCTCCTCTTTGTAGCACTTCATGTGCGGCTTGACGTTAGTGATAATCGTGGGGCCAATCTGTCACGGTGTTAGCAATGGAACAATGGCAATGATTGGTTCGGGAACTTACCCAGTTGCCGTTGGGGTACTTCTCCGGCTTCTGACCGCGGCCATCAAGGAGAATGGTTGCACCCTCCTCCTCAGCGCTAGCGATGATGTCTTCAATCCTCTTTTTTGACTGCGGACTGATGACGGGACCTAAATCGGCACCCTCCTCAAAACCGCCGTTCATGCTCAAGCCTTTCGCCCGCTCAGCAAGCTCTGGAATCCACTCTTTAGTCTCGCCAATCATGACCAAAGTGCTCAGAGCCATGCATCGTTGTCCGGCAGCACCGAAAGCAGCACCCGAGATAGCGTTCAATGCATGATTCTTATTGCAGTCAGGAAGTACAGCAGCATGGTTCTTAGCGCCCAAGTTTGCCTGCACACGCTTGCCATTGGCCGAACCGCGGGCATAGATGTATTCTCCAGCCTTGTTGCTTCCAACAAAGCTTAGAGCCTTTATCCGCGGCTCATCGAGCATGAAGTCAACTGTCTTCGCAGAACCATGCACAATGTTGATGACACCGGCAGGGTATCCAGCCTTTTCGGCAAGCTCAGCGAGGATCATGCAAGCACCGGGATCACGCTCCGAGGGCTTGAGGACCATTGTGTTACCAGTGATAGTGGCAATTGGGATGCACCAGAGGGGTATCATAGCGGGGAAGTCTGCCACACATGTTAGCTGCGTCTTGGTTCAGGCGCTTGCACACTTACTGAACGGGCAAATGGCAGCCACGACGCCCAATGGCTCCCTGTAGCTTCGCGTTTCCATATCCTTGGCCACCTCAAGGACTTCGCCCGTCATTTGCGTAGTAATACCACATGCGGTCTCAGCAACCTGAAGACCACGCAACACATCGCCCCTCGCATCCGCGAATGTTTTGCCCTGCTCCAGTGTAATGCTAGCAGCCAATCTATCCCAGTTCTCCCGAATCAGGTGTGTGAACTTGAACATAAGCTGCTGTCTGTGAAGCAAACTCGTATCCCTCCATGACTTGAATGCCTTCTCGGCGCTGTCCACGGCAGCCACTAGCTCCTCGTCGGTGCTCTGGGGCACACGAGTTACCAGGTTGTTGGTAGCCGGATCGTGCAAATCCAGCCATGTCGTAGCTTTCGAAGCCACAAACTTGTTGTCCAGGAAGTTCTGCGTGTCGACGGGCGACTCGATGCGCTCGTGGCTGGCCGGGTACTGTACGTCGGCGAGTGAGGTGGCGGGGCGGAAGTGGTGCGCCGTGGCATGCAGCCGGCGCATGGCAGAGTTGCTTGACGACATTTTGGATGTGCAGAGGGGGGCAAAGCGAGGTGTGGATGACCGTAGCGTCAAAGTAGAGAGGTTGCGGATATTGCAGGCGAGCGCTCGCCGGGCGGCCATAATCTATGTGGTGGTTGTGGATGTGGGTTAATAGCACAACTGCCGGGTGCGAAGTGGAGGTGAGCTGGAGGATCGCAGACTGGCTTGATCAATTGCAATATAGCACCCCCAAAACCGTCGCTGAGACCTTAAGAGAGACACAAAACCGCCGGAAGACTTGCAAACTACGGGGTCATTACCATCGCTCCCCGGAATGGCGCCCCTTCGTCTTTGAGGGTCGGCCTGGTGGCGGGGAAGGCGGACTGCCGAGGCCAACCGAGCCAGCTTCCGGAGTCGGAGCTCGCGGGGCGTCTCGGGCGTAGCTACATACCTAACATTACCTTCAAGAGAAAGAACCAGACAAGGTCGCTTGATTTGAACACTGCTAGCCAGTTAGGAACCAACTGGACACGTTGTGTTCATAAGCCCCACATACGAACGAGCAACCATAGTCCAAGGTAGAGCCGTTTCTTCATTCTGCAGACGAAAGCTATAAATACACAATCTCATCGCGCCTTGAACCCCAAGCAATATTTGACTAGACGTAAATCCAAGAATATATGGCTTCATCGGTGATCCTCCAGAACAGAATCTGTCCGGAGCCGTTTTTGGTCATTGACCGCTCTCTATACTTTGCTGTTGCACACTCTCTTAGTCCCTCACATTTACGAAGCGGACGAGCGAGTCGTGCGCTTGTTAACCTCGGCCTGAGCCTTCTCGGCTCCCGTGGCCACTGCCTCTGCGGCCTTGTCCTTCACGTCAACCGCAACCTCCTTGGCCTTCTGGGCCTGGGCCTTGAGCTGCTCCTTGGAGGGAGCAGCCGCAGCACCGCCGAAGAGAACGGTCACAAGGATGGCAAGAACAGCAGCCGCGAGAGCACCAAGACCACCTGCAACCTCGGGAAGGAACTTGACGGCTTCGATCGGATCACTCTTGGCAATCTCAATGAAAAGCTTGACCTTCTCCTTGACGTAGAGGACCGGGTCGTCCATGAAAACGAGGTCGGAAGGCGACTTGGGGGGTTCCGGAGCCTTGGGCTGAGTAGCCTCCTCCTCAGCCTTCTCAGCGGCAACCTTGAGGTCGAATGTCTGCGCCTTGAGCTTCTCAGCATCGTCGATAGAGTGACCAACGTAGATGTTGTCGAAGAGGATATCGTTTTGCATGGTCCAGATCTCAAATCCAATCTATATCAATTAGTATCAACCCAGATCAAGACTTTGGTGGACATGACTTACAGCGCCAATAGGCTCAAAGTTGGACGGGTTCTTGTCCTCGAAGTAATCGGGGTTCTTGATCTTGCGAGGAGCCCAAACACCCTTGTAGGCAGGGTTGTCAATGAATTCCGCAGTCCACTTGCCCTTGTACTCGGGGTTCTTCTTCATGGGAGGCTCCCACTTGCCGCAGCCAGAAACTTCGTCGCACTTGGGGTTGGAAACAGTCGGAGGGATCCAGTCGCCATCCTCCTCGTCATCCCAATCCTCTGGCTTCTCGGCTTCAGGGTCGGGGATCGTCAGAGGTTCGTCCTCGAGCCAGTCTTCGGGCTTAGTAGCCTCCTCGTCAACGATCTCGAACGGCGCATCCTCATCCCAGTCTTCGGGCTTGGAGGCCTCAGGGTCGGCAATACGGGCCTCATCCACCCAGTCCTCGGGCTTGGTGTCCTTGGGGTCGTCAATCTCCTTCTCAGGGTTGACCGCTGGGGTGAAGTCCTCGAGGAGAGTGCCGTTGCGGATGGACTCGCCGTCAATCTTGATCTCGAACGAGTTATCGGGCTTGACGATCAGGGTGTAGAGGGAGGTGGTCTTGACGATGCGGGCCATCGGCGGGTTCTTGAGGTGCTTCTCCTCATACTCGCCAGTCTTGGGGTTCTTGTGGCGGAAAATGAAGTGGACCTGTGCCTGTCAGTACGGAAATTGCCCAGCGAGACAGAAAAACGTACCTTGTTAGTGGCACCGCACTTGTCGGGACCAAACATGATAACGTATGGGGAACTGTTGGCGAACTCCTCGGCGTGGAGGGCCTTGTTATCCTGGAGGAGCTTCATGTAGGCACCGCCGCACTCCAAGCCGTCTGCAAGAAAGTCAGTATGCCACGCGGCTACAATTGCAGAACTCAGCTGACTCACTCTGAAGCTTGACCTCATACTGCACCACAAGAGTGTTCTTCTTGTTGTTGACAGCTTTGTCGAATTTGGCAGAGATGGCATGATGAGCAGCCTTGTCCTTGATCACTAGACCCTTATCCCCCTCCATGCCCTTTAGCACGGATGGCTCCTCGACGGACCAGGTGCCGACGTAGGCCCATTCCTCGTCGGTGGACTTGTCGTCCTTCTTCGCGGAAGAGACCTTCCACCGGGACTCCCAGTCGTCGGTGAATTGCTCGATGAAGGGTGCTTTGATGGAGACAGGCTGTGACACATGTTAGCACCGCAATGCTTGCGTCGTGGAAGGCAGGCAGCTAACCGTAAAAGTTGGCTTCGCAACTGAGACAGTCGACGACTCGGCATCGACAGCGGAGCTTGCTTCATCGTCTGCGCGCACAACGGCGGCAGCGAGGAACGCCGTAGCACCAATAGCGAAACGCATTGTGCTTTGCCTGCTGTCAAGTGGAGAGCAGAGGACTTGAGAGGTTGCAGGAAGAAGGTGATGAAGTGGTCGTTGGGATGGGCAGCGGCGCAATTGGGTTAAAAGGCGTGGCCGGGTCCAAAGTGCAACGGTGGTCTTTTGAGGGCAAAGGCGGAGATCCCAGAGCTCGGCCGCGCGCTGATTGGCCCAACCCCACGCACGGCTTTCACTACGCGAGTGCCGCCTCAGCACTCAGCACCGGCGGCCTCCATCGACACTTCGAGAAACAATGCACCTTGGGGACAAGTGGTCTCTGCCGACCATTATTCCCACCTGCCTCATCTCACCACTCTATTCTGCCGCCGAACACGGCAACCGCTCACGCTGCGAGTCCCAATTCCCGCATGTGTCACCTTGCAAGGCCTCCACTTTTCCCTATAGCATGAGGTTGTTTCTGGCGCTGTCAGGCGAGACGTCATTGCTCTGGCAGGTGAGACAGCGGATCCATAAAAGCCACGGAAGCCTCTCGGAGATGAGAGCAGCCGCGTACGAGATGAAGTAACGACGACCTTCCAACCAGCACTGGGCACCTCCAGGGCTGCAACGTACGAGACACGTGATGTCTGAGCGGCCCGGGCTGGGAAGGATACATATCCCCGTTCTCTACCAAGGTAGCGGTATACCTCGTATCGTAACACTATCACGTACAAGACACATCCGCTGTCATCTACCCGCTCAAGTCTACACGTAATCTCTCTATTTAAAACAAAAACACCCTTTCCAAACAGACTCTGGTCTTCTTGCTTTTCCCCTCCTCACTTGAACCACCCTGCACTTGTTGCAATTTTTTTGCTTGTGCTTCCTTCTATGGCCGCACGGTTTGTCGACTCTGCCTGTACATATGTGGTCTTCAGTCGAGTTCAAGCAGCCGCAGTGACAGCACTTCCATTTGACTTCTCCAGCAGACGACATCGGTTTACTGGGTGCAGTAGAAGAGGTTACCGGAGCCGAGGATCCACTATTGTGTGTAGGAGCTGATGGTCCGCTGGTTGCCGCAGAAGACGACGGACCACTAGCTTGTGCGGAAGATGATGTAGGATTAGTGCCCGCAGCAGCAACCGGACCACTGGCTGAAGTAGAAGATTGTGGTCCGTTGCTTGTTGTAGAAGGCATCGCTGGTTTCTCCACACGCAATCCAACAAATCAAGACTTTCTTTGGCTATTGCGGCGATGTTTGGAGGTCGTCCTTGAAAGAGTTAGGAACGAGAGCGGAAGAAGTGGGTCTCTAACTAAGTGATATATGGCTGATACCTGCCCTACAAACACAAGCTGTGACGCGGAGGCAGAATGCTTTGGACTAGATATCACCGAAAACGCTGACAACAGACGTCCCGGTCTTAGCTAGCTGCCACGTGTGGCTCACTACCCTTCCAACAGTGTCCGTTCTCATCTTTTTGTTTCCCAACCGAATTCTTTTCTCCCTGTCTCTATATCGAAAACAACATCTTCCACCACGGCTTTGGCCTCTCTGCATCATAATCATGCCTCATAATCCACCTACAAAGCCAACATTTGGTGTGACCACACCGCGTGCAAGGCCACGGCAAAGGATAGGGCAACCGCCGGAATATACATACTCGGTATCTAACTAGATTGTACTGAACGCATTCAGAACAGATCCACCCCTCAATAGCAGCTGCTAGCGGTCTTCTGTTGTCCCACCGCGGGGGTCTACCGGCCATAGTGGGTTGCTATTTACAAGATTCAAGAGTAGAGCAGGTTTTGAGAGGGAGTCTAAGAGACCGGGTGGTAATTTGTAGCGGATTGCTTGAGGCAAGAATCGAAGCATGGCCGCCAGCATGTTAATGTATTCCTTCTATCGACATCGCAAACAAGCAGCGTTACGTGGCGGAAGTAGGCTTCAGACTACCATCACAATAGAGGTGGACAGCAGAGTTCCCGGAAAACCGCGAACGCAAACCCACAATCTTATCGATGAACCCCACGGCTGTTCACCTCAGTTTCACTGTACGTCCCGCTTCTACTTTGTCAAGATTCGCCCTCTCATCTCTACCCCAACGAAATACACTTCCAACCCGCTCTGACTGTCCATCAAATCCCGCGTACATCCACGGCACTAACACCCACATTGCAGAACGATCGGATGCGGCTTCAGCAAGCCTTTATAAATCTAGATATTGTTGTAAAACGAAGTAATGATAAGAGCAGCACCGCCATTCCAATAGATGCGATACGTGTATATCTCGTCACTCGGCCACGACGGTTGACCGCATGCGGACATGGTCGAGAGAGGGAGACCGAACAACCTATCTCAACCTCGACAAGAATATCCTCCACCACGGCGCTCGCTTCACCTCTTCCTGGCTCGCCTTCAAAACACACGTACATCCCGCACACCTCTTATGATAACAATCCGTGTACGAGCCCTGGGGGTAATTATCCAGCCAGCCCCTACACATAGGGCGTTCCGTATCTTCCGCGTTTCCCTCGCTTCTACTGTTTCCGGCGGTTCTGTATTTGTGTACCTCGGAATCTTCAATGTCGGTAAAGTTTTCGGTGCTCGCAAAGCTTTCGGTGCTGTCGTTGTTTGCGGTGTATGCAGGTTCGTTAGGGTCTACAGGGTAGTTGTACTGGTTGCAGTAGCAGCAGCGCCATGAGGTGATGTCGGAGAGCGGGGGGAGCGCGCTGGCGTCCATGGTGCGTTAGAGTCTGTGGAAGTCGGAATCAATATGAAAGAGGCAGGTGGGTGGGTAGTGTAGGCAAAAGACTTGTTGTGGTAGGTGTAGCAGACTGATGTAAGAACGTAGATCGAAATATGGGAAGCCAGCATGTTAATGTACCACTTCCATTGTTTCCCTACAAACACCCAGCATCCCGTGGGCGCAGCAAAACAAACGGACTGACGGACATCACTTCAGAATATGTTGCTGTGACACGGAGCCCTTCTACTGTCTCTCTCCCACGCATTGCATGTATGTATGTCACATTTCCCTCCCCCTCAACACTCACCTACATCTTAAACGCTACTTCATTCCAAGCAGCGAACGCCACCACTTCCTCCGTCTATCTACAAAAACCAGCATACACGACGGACACCTAAAGCCCCAGTGCCAACACCGCGATATTATATTCTGCGCGGACCAGCCTGTACACAATTGGGCTCCGTTAACTGTGACGTGCGCGCAGACACAGCATTTCCAGCCTTTGACGTGGGACATAGGGATCTGTCTTTGGTGGGTCATGGTGCGTTGAAGGTAAGGTCAGGAGGGATGTGGAAGATAGCAGAATGCTGGAGCAGAAAAGAAAACGAAGACTAGACGACTGACTGACTGGTTGTTTAGGATTAGGGAATCGGATATGGGGGCGCGGGATCGCCAGCATATTAATGTATGTACCAGCCCAACCCAGCATCCCCACAAACAGCCGCCGCACCCTAACTAACATGTAAAGCAGCAAACTCTCACACCACCTATCTACCCAACATCATCTACACCCCACAATGCCAAACAGCCCAGCTACCTACCAACACAACAACGACTCCCCCAACGCCATCTCCATGTACTCCCCCCTCCCTGCTCCCATCTCCCCCCTCCTCCCTACCGCCCCCCAAACAACAACTTCCCCCACCCAATCCTACTCCTACTCCTCCTCCTCTCCACCACCACCAACTTACACCCACACCCGCGACACGAGCGATGCCCACAAAAGCTCCAATACGGATATCCGAACCAGCGTCTACACGCGCCGCCGACTCTGCCGCGGTTGCGGCGGCGGCAGCGGCAGCATTTCCAGCCGGCGACGGAGGAGAGGGGGATTTCGCTTTCGCGGGAGGAGTGGTGGGGCATGGGGGGAGGGGAGGTATGTGGGGAGGTAGGGAGGAAAGGAATAAAGGCGAGGACGATGCACGATGAATTGAATGGGCAGCGGGAATCAATGTGAACTTGAATGTGAAGGTAAAGGTGCGTATATGTATACTCAGAGCGAGTAAGTATTTGATTTTCGGAAGGCGATGCGAAAGACGAGACGAGACGACTTAACTACATGGTAAACGTATATATCCATCCATCCATCCTTCCTTGGATCGTCCGCCCGTCCGTCATCCTTCATCACCGCAAACACAAACAACAAACAGCGACCGCACGACGACGTGGCAGCAAGAACCGCAAGTTTGCAGATAGCGATAACCGAACCGAACCGACCGACCGCCCGCCCGACTGCCCGACCGGAGCGCAAGCGAAGCGTTACCGTCGTATACCCATGACGTCGATAGTAAACAAACGACCGTTTTTCATTACTGCAAACGAACGCTCCGACTCCAGCCAGGTACGTACGTGTTAGGAATGAAAAAAAAGTTGAGGGAAGCGGACAAACAGACAAACAAACCGCACAGTCCAATATAGCCAACAACAACAAAAGATAAACCTCACAGTCAAACACCACCAGCACCACCAACAAGGAGAAGAAGAACACCCAGCTCGGGGAAAGGTATTGAGTCTTTCAAACTACCTCGCGGCCAGCAGAAATCTCCGTTTCAAGCCGCCAGACCAAGCCCACTGACCGCGATGTATACTATAATGCAAACTAAGCTGTAACCAGTAATCTTATCCCCTCGCCCCCAAAGTCCAAACACCTCGCCCAGTGCCCGTACCGGTACCGTACGTACGTACAGATCGAGAACAAGAAACAAAAACACAAAACGCAAAAACCCAGTATGTTTTTTTCTCAAAGAAGCCCGCCGAGCCTCCCACCCAAAACCTAACGCCAAATGCTAGTTAGTGCAATACAGCCACACCAAACTCCCGATAGATAGGTGATTAAAAATGCCCTCCTTTTTCAGTTTCTCCACCCGACGTTCCATATGACGTGGGCGATGTCTCTCGCTGTATTGACCGTGTCCACCACTCTTCCTATTATGCCGGGCGGTGCCGGATCGTCGTCCATCTCGTCAAAGGCCATCAGCATCCCCGATGGTGTCCGCCGTAGCCCGCTAGTCTCAGATGACCCCCCTGGCGGAGTAGAGGGACGTAAAAAATTGGGGTCGGAAGGGGTCGGTGTACCGTGCTGTTTGACGTCGTAAGTAGCAAAAGCGTTGAAGGAGAAATTCTCCTCGTTGTCATCCTCTGGAAGAAGGAAGTTTGTAGAAGGATTCGATGGTCTTAAAGTTTCTTGTGATGGGGATGGCGAGAGCCCGCTGGAGCGCCAGAATCCACGAGAATGTGATTGGTGCTGTTCTGTCACATCTGGTGAGTCTGTTCGGTATTTGAGGGTTGTAGAGGGTAGTTTAGCAATGATCTTGCTTTCTCCCGAAATGCTGGCCTTTGAACTGGTGCGCGACAAAGGCCGCTTCTTGCGCGATCGCTTCATCATGACCACTCCCTCGTCAGAAGACTCGTCGTCGTCACGGTATTTAGCCCACGGATTGTGGTTGAAGTCTTCTTCCTCCTCGTCGTCTGCATCCTTGCAGTCGACAGCGATGCATTGCTCGACGTTGTCGTCGAATCGGATATGTCTGCGCTCATGATGGTCGGCAGGTGATACTAATCCGGATGTGGATTGTGAAGAGAAGTAGGTAGTGGAGACTTGACTCGACGTCCAGGAGGGTATTGAAACCGAGATATAGTCGGATGTGGCACGGCCAATGACAGGCCGCACCCTCCTCCGCTCCAAGATCTGGTCGCTCACTTGTTGTGCATGCACGGCAGCCGCAGCTTGTTTGACGAGCGAAGATGAGGAAATGGAGTTTTGCAGCATCACCTCGGACATGCTTCGCTTCTTCAGAATTGGCTTCTTGTGCAGGAAGGAGTTGGTCTTGGACAGCCGGCTAACAGGTTCCGAGTCATTCTGCGACATTAACCGACTCGACGCAGGTTGGAGCGGGCCATACAGCCAGGTCACGTCGTAGTCCTTTAACCTAGACAAGGTATTAGCGATACTGATTCAAAATAAAGTAACACAATGTGCACGCCTGAGGAGTGATGGACATGACGTGACAGGGGGGAAAAGCTGCACCAACGCACCAGTTGAGCGTCTCCGGCGAGACGGTCTGGAGTTTGAACTGGTTCTTGGCCCACGTCCGCCACGATGCATTCTCCAGTCTGGAGCGCTCGCCGTAGATGGAGCGACGGCCGACGATATGCCTCCAAGAGGACCATATATCCTCCTCTCTCCACTCGTAGGACAGATAGTCGACGTGCTGTGATGGCGCCGGTCGCACGGCCGTGTCGTCCTCTGAAATGGTGGGTAGCGGGTCTGGCGTGGTTACTGGCGTGTCTAGACGTGGCACGCTGTCCGCCGGTGAGGGTGAGGGTGGCAGACGGGCAGCGGAGCGAACGGGGCTCGAGGGAGGCACTTCGGCAGGCTCTTCTCCCTGCTCACGCTTGGTGTTCAGCGAGTAGGCGGGGAACACTATGCCATCCTCGTCGTCGCTGCTGGAGTCAAACTTGGTGTTCAGCGACAGGCTGCTGGAGGGCGTCGAGCGGAACGAGGAGGCGTGCGAGGAGCTCAATGGCGGCGAAAGCAGGTCCGAGTGCGAGTAGTTGTTCTTGCGGGCCGACGTGTAGGCTGCGCCGGCGTCGAAGAAGGACGTGTGCGAGCTCGACGAGCGGAGCGGGCCATGGGCGAAGGGCGAGCCCTCGGGTAGATGCGAGAGCACCTCGGCCATTGTTGCGGTCAATGCCTGGACGGCGCTCACAGCTCGGCGGCGGACACCCGGATTCCTCCCTCCACGAAGTCTCTGCAGGCGCCGCGGCTCGACATGCGGGTGTGGACGGGGGAGGGCGCTGTTGTGGGTGGACTCGCTGGAATGGGAGGCCGTGGGGAGAGTGGCGGGCGACGCAAGGGGTGCGCCGGGGTGCAGAGCGGGATGCGAGGCGAGGCGCGGGATGGGATTCAGCGTCGAGAAGCAGCGCGGGTGAGTGGGCGTGGGAGATGGGAGAATGGGAGAGTGGGAGGGCGTCGAATTCGAGCTTCGAGCGAGCCAGGAGGAGTGGTGCTTGGGCTTGGGCCTGTCTGGCGCTGTGGCGGTGGCCGAACCTTGGAAGGCGCGGATCTACTGGAACTGCAAAAGCTCTGACCCACCACCCACCGAGAAGCTGGAAATGCGGGGGGGCGTGAAGAATGCTCGGGGCTCGCACTCGACGCCGCCGCCCAGCTTCGTTCGCTTTGCTCCCAGATAAGAGCTCCTTGTCTTTTGACTCGGTGCGGAGTACGGAGCACAGTGGGGTCAGTCGTCGCACGGCCGTCGCAATCACAGTCGCGGACGAAAGCGGATCCTCAGGCTGCAGCAGCGGTTTGTGTGCGTCGATTGCGAGGTCTGCGACCGTCAACCGCCTGCGCCCGACGTCTGGTGGCTTTGTGTAGCGCGCCTTGACTGATCGGCCGCCTGTGCAGCACGTTGACGGTTGGAAGAGCCTGGAACCTCCAACCTGCGCTCTGCGAACCCTGCTGCCCTCCCGATGTCTCCGCTCGCGTGGCCGGCCGACCCCTACCCCTTACGCCCTCAGCTCCCATGGGCCATGGCAGACTTCAAACACGGCGTTATTATCGCAAAGACGCAACGGCCGCTACGTGGTAACGCCGAACCACCTGCATCGCCTCGCCCACGGCGCCGCCCTCTGCCAGCTGCCCGGCAAAGGGGCCGCCGGCTGGGGACCTGGCCGCATGCCAGTCGCAGAGAATTGGTTGCAATGCTGGCGCCAGGCACGAAGACAACCAGTTCGCCATTGTTACTCGGCGAGCGCGCTGCAAGACGCTCCTAGCCGCATCCTAGCTTCTCAACACCAGAAGAGGGGAAACGGGGACCATGACCAAGCCAGCCTCCGCTCAACCGCCAGTGCTGCTCAACACAAGTCCAGTCCAACTTGGTACCGGGAGGGGTGCCACCCACCGCTGTTTCGACGCGCTCTTTGGTGTTGAGTCCTGACCTAGACCGGCACACACGGCAGAGCTCGCCAGCATTCGCGTCCAGTGGACATCGAGGTCAAGCCACAAACTAGTCCGTCTGTGTCATGCCTCACGATATGTTGGCAGCTGTGCTTCTTCCCCGCTCTTGATAAGGCCTCTGTGACCCCCCAGGCTCCAGCTTCCTGGTGGATACTGGGTCTGCAGTGTGGTGCAGTGGACGCATCAACTACCATCGAGGCCGACTCAATTACCCTGCCGCATACAAGCATAACCCAATCCAAAAGCCATAATGTGCGGATTGAAGCCGGATGAGCCCTCTTTCAGTCAGTCAGTCAGGACAGATAGACGTGTCGTCATTATTGAAGCGATCCCTGGATTTGCTTTCCAGCACCTATGGTTCACGTTGTATTATTAGCACACGTCCGATCGATGGAAAGGCGCCGTGGTTTCTGCTGCTGTTTCGATGGATACAAGTCGTCCAATAGGTGACCGATCAGAGCCCCGGAGGTCCGCAAGTGGGCATGTAGCCAAGGCTGGTTATCAGTGCGTGCGTCGGTCCAACATGTTTGTTTATCAGGCCGACGTCTTCGTGTCTGTGAACATCGAATCTTCAGTACTCCGTACAGCACATCCTCTTCGACAGCAGTATACCGTAGCGCTCGAGATTTTGCGATCTGCAATGTCGAGCTCCTTGTCGAGTCTCGCGCTCGGCACTTTCAAAGTGCCGCGGGCCCGATGTGGTTGGTCATGACGCTGCTTATTTCGCCTTCGACGAGATCGCTTTCCCGTGTGTCCTCTTCTCTCCCACCGCTTGGATAATTCTCTGTTCCAAACGCCAACCTCTTCAAATGGGGGACGAGCAAACGCTTCCGACCACGGAACATGCGCAAGACAAAGACAAAACGACCACGGAACACGCGCGAGACAAAGAAACCCGCATCGTAACTCCGCCTTCGAGTCACTCTAGCCGAACAGAAAAAGAGAGCATCCATCCGAATGTATCACAACCGGACGCCATGGTCGAGTTGAGTGGTCGGCCAGCGCCAGAAGCACCAGAAGTGCCAGAAGTGCCAGAGGACGAGAAGCCGCAACGAGGCAAGCTCAAGATTGCCCTCATAATGCTTTCACTAGGCATATCCGTTCTCCTCGTCGCAATCGACATTACAATAGTGACTACGTATGTTTCCCTAGTACTATCTTGCTTCCGCATTCAGAATAGAGTCTAATGTTGTGGTTCAATCTATAGCGCGTTGCCTACGATCGCCGAGCAGTTCAATTCTGCGTCTGGATACACCTGGGTTGGCTCCGCGTACCTTATAGCAAACTCAGCTGCCACCCCGATCTGGGGCAAAGTCTCGGACATATTCGGTCGCAAGCCCTGTCTTCTTGTCACGATGAGCATATTCTTCGTCGGGTCCCTCCTTGCGGCAGTCAGTGTTAACATGGGGATGCTAATCGCTGCACGAGTAGTTCAAGGTAAATCGCCAGAATATACTCAGAAACTTAGCTAACATTGCACAGGAATTGGTGGTGGAGGTCTGATCGTACTAGTCAATATTACCATCTCCGACCTATTCCCTATGCGAGAAAGAGGTGCATACTTTGGCATAATAGGAGGAGTCTGGGCATTGGCATCTAGCTTAGGACCGGTGGTCGGAGGGCTCTTCACCCAGAAAGTCAGCTGGCGATGGTGCTTCTACGTTAATCTACCCTTCGGAGGGTTGGCCTTTATCATCGTTCTACTTGTTTTGGACGTCCATACTCCTAAAACACCCCTTCGTAAAGGACTACAGGCTGTCGACTGGATCGGTTCGCTCACCATGGTCTCTGGAACCATCATGCTCCTCCTTGGCCTAGAATTCGGCGGCGTTTCGTATCCATGGAAATCTGCGACTGTCATTTGCCTGATTCTTTTCGGCGCTATCACTATCGGCCTTTTCTTCTTCATCGAACATCGCTTGGCACCATATCCTTTGATGCCGCTCGATCTGTTCTCCAAACGGTCTAATCTAGCAGCACTTAGTGTCTGTTTCTTCCATGCATACGTCTTCATCTCCGGCTCATACTTTCTCCCTTTGTACTTCCAGGCTGTACTCGGCGCCACTCCAATTCTGTCTGGAGTCTATCTACTACCTACCGCGGTGTCACTCTCGATCCTATCCGCAATCACTGGCATTTTTATCAAGAAAACGGGCCAGTATCTTCCCCCCATCTGGTTCGGAATGTTCTTCATGGCAGTTGGATTCGGCTTGTTTATCGACCTAGGACCGAAATCTTCATGGGCAAAGATTATCGTTTACCAAATCATTGCGGGAATCGGAGTTGGTCCAAATTTTCAGAGCCCACTTATCGCTCTACAGAGTCTTGTACCGAAACGCGACATTGCCACTGCCACCGCAACATTTGGCTTCATCAGGAACCTCGGCTCCGCCATTGCCATCGTCGTAGGTTCAGTCGTCTTCCAGAATGGAATGATTTCCAAGCAGCCCATGTTACAGGAAGCGCTTGGTCCACAAATTGCATCTGCCTTCGGTGGCGGATCTGCTGGTGCAAATGTCGGCCTCATCCAGTCCTTGCCCGACAACCAGAAAGTAGTAGCGAGGCAAGCTTTCTCTGACTCTCTAAGCAAGATGTGGATCATGTATGTTGCCTTCGCGGCGGCGGGCCTTGCTGCAAGCTTCTTCATTACGAAGAACGTCTTGGCTAAGGAGCACGAAGAGACGAAGACGGGGTTGGACGAGGAGAAGAGGAAAAGGCAGGAAAGGCAGGTGGAGCGGGCGGAGAAGAAGAAGAAAAGGGCCAGTAAAGGGGAGCTGCCTGTTGACACCGAGGCGCAGGCTGGCGCTGTAACTACGGATCAAAAGAAGGGAATGAAGGTGTAGTGCCATAAAAGGATTCTGTGATATCCACTTCATCTGGACTGGTTGGGGTCAGTCATATCTCTTTGGTTACATTTAGAATACATATAATGTTTAAGTAAGTACGAAGCTCGAGCATCAGTCCAGCAATCGTGGCTTGGCGTGTCTACGGTGCGTTTGTTAACTTATTACAGAGTCCTAGCGACAGCTGTCAGTACAGGTGGCCAGTTCAGCATGCGAATCGCTGTCCGTCCACTCAAGGCGCGTACATTTGACTGAGAACAGCTTGCAAAATTATCACTCCGCGCACATTCCCATTGTTCAATTTATAAAATAGGCCGCATTCACACTTTCACCCATCGCTCACTCACCAACGCGGAACAAAGGCAGCACAAAACAATGATAATTCCGCCACCAAGTCTTTCTCCATACCCTATTCCACAACAACTCGTCATTTCTTGAGACACACCTACACAACCCGCCCGCATCCCACATTATGTGCTACTACACCCTCTCCATCTTCTTGGGCTGTGGCCATTCGACGTCCTCGCCTGATCCTATTGCGCCCTGTTCAGCCGTGCGCGAGAGATGGCGCTCTGAGACAGTCGCAGAGGCAACAGAGGAGGAACTGCAAGTGCAAGGACTGGGAATAAGTACTACGCCGACGTTTTCGGAACCCGAGACGGCGGTCGGGAGTCTGGAATGTGAAGCAGCCGGGCCCTCGAACCGCCCACCGCACGCAAACGACCACGAAAACGACGAGCATGCCCACACTCCAACCGTCACCGCCACCCCAGCAGAAAAGCCCCAAACGCAAATTCGACGCCGGAAACCAGACCAGGCACTCACCAACCTCATGTGCACCTGCCCTGCGCGCTCTTTCCACCCCTACCGCACACGCAAACTGGAATCTTCCTGCACAGATTGCACCCACACGCGCAACTCGCGCCTCTCCACCCTCGAATCCGGTAACAAACTGCACCTCGAGGACTGGCGGTGGAAAATCAAGTACAAGTCGCCTGTGCCGGTGGGAGGCCGGTTCTCGAACACTACTCGGAGTTCTGGTACCGGGCAAGGTGGTGAATGGGGCGGTATTGGCTTGGGGTTGCATGGTGGGGTGGGCGAGGTTATGGGCAGTTGGGTCAAGGATTGGCGCATGAAGGGCGAGGAGGTGTTGAAGGTTGTGAAGGGGACGGTGGAGAGTCCGGGGGTGGAGGGGATGGAGATGGGGAAACTGAGGGGGAGTAGCAGTGAAGATAGCAAGAGTGTGGGGTTCAGAGGGGGGTGGTCTAGTAGTTAGTACTTAGGGTTGGGTCTCTGAAGGCTTGAAATTGCTTCGAAAAGTCTTGGATGTTTTTCTCGTGTTCTAGTGATGTTCCGGCGGAGCCCTGGATGTGGCTGATGGGTCCCGAGGTCAGTTTGAGGTCACGTGCAAAAGCTTAGCCCACGCGGGCGGCCCGCTTCGACTGAAGCTCGCTGCATCTCAGCAGCTCCAAGTCTCCCCACATCTGAACACCCAACGACCCGCGCTCCATCCGATACTGCGCAAACACAAACCCCCAGCTCCGACGACCCAATTCCAGCTCGCGCGCCGGCCACCCCACGATGCCGACCCCCGAGTCCGCCGCTTTCCTCGCGAAAAAGCCCAAGGTGCCGCCGACGTTCGAGGGCGTCGACTACGACGACAACGTCGCGCTGAAGGCCGCACAGGATGCGATTATCCGCGAGCAATGGGTCAAGAGCATGATGGCGCGACTGGTGAGGGAGGAGCTGGGCAAGTGCTATCGTCGGGAGGGGGTGAATCATTTGGAGAATTGCGGGCACTTACGAGGTGAGGATTGGCTTTCTTGCGGTTGTGGAGCTGCGGTTAGGGACGGGACGTATTGAGAGACTGTCAAAGGGAGCGGACTCGGGGCGTTCGCGAGGGGGTTGGGCGCTCAATGGTTGGCTAACTCGAGCTCTGCAGAACGGTACTTCGAATTACTGAAAGACGCCAAGGTCAAGGGATATCTCTTCGCACAAAAGAATTACATCGCAAAGGAGCAGTAGATACCGAGTCTGTCGACGGTCGGTAGTGGGAAGCACAATAGGAACGAAACGTCTCCAGGTCCGGCTTGAGAGATGTCAGCGATTCTAGTGTGGGGACATTCAGTATTCACAGGCGTTGTTATTCGGTCTCGAGAGCACTCCGCAGGGCTTCTTAACTTGGCAGAACTGTATATATGCCTGTATGAGGGAACATGGGTTGGCGGGCACCCTTCCAGTCCTGTATGAAATGCATTGCACACACCACAGGTCTATCTCGAACGGACTATGTCCAGCTGGAAGAGAAAACAAAACCTATCGCAGGCTATTACTGCATACTAACCGAACGACAGTTTCGCGATAACCATGACATGCCAAGAGATACCCTCAGCCCCGCTACTTCAAGTTGCAGCAAGAGCTCTCTTGCAGTAACACCACCGAAATGCCGTATCCTTTTGTCATCCCGACTACCTCCAGTATTGCATTTACAGACTACTTCAGCAGCAATACTCACCCCTCGCTCCCCAATTGCGCCACAACCGCGCGAGGTGTGCTGCGGGACGTGCTCAAGCGGCACAAGCGCATCCCGCCGTCCTCTCAAGCATCCAACCTCCCCGCCGTACTCTCCGCCCTCAATGACTACATCCCATATCTATTCGCACTTGATGCCGGTCTGAGCGGTACTAGCTGCGCCGGGGAAGAAATCGATCTAGTTCTTGTCAAAGAATTAGAAGTAGAATGGCGTTCGACACTAGGGGCCTCAGTCCCCGGGCGGGAACCCGCGAGAGTCAAGCTAAAGAGTCTTGAGAGCGAGCTCTTCTTCACAATATCTACTCTAGCATACGTCCACAGCCTGCAGGCACGAGCCCAGCTGCACACCCTCTACAATGCGTCCCTGCCCTCCCCCGAGCAGCGAGCGACAGCGATAAGCGCCGCAATGAAGCATTTCCTCGATGCGAATGCTGTACATACCTATTTGGTTAATCGGGCGGGACAGTGGCATACACAGCCCACAGCAGTGGACATCTCGGTCTCTACACTGGGCGCTCTAGCAGAGCTGACTATGGCAGAAGCTACACTGATCACGGTGCTGAAAGACGATCCATACCCAGCAGTGGTCATTGAAGACCGGAACAAGAACAACAAGGACTGGATGTTCAAGGGCGTGGAGATGCCCAAGGTGCGCGCGCATCTGTTTGCCCGCTTGTGTCTGGCGTCGTCGGAGCACGCTGCGAAAGCGCAAGCCATGCTCGGTCGAGCCCCGAAGATCAACGAGAGTCTGCTGAAGTACGTGGACGATCTGCGGCGCACTGCGAAGGGTAAGGCGTGTCGGTTTCTCGGTGTAGACGCGGAGCTGGCAGGCAAGACGGGCGATGGCATCGCGTGGCTGCGGGGCGCAAAGAAAGAGTTGGGGTTCGTGGCACTTGGTGGTGATGAAGAAACGAAGAAGTCGTTTGGTTTTTCCAAGCTGAAGAAGGAATTCCAGGAGAAGAGGGAAGACCGGAAGATTGAAAAGGGCGAAGGCTGGGGTGCTGATGCGGGCAAATTCGAAGAGGGCCGCGTCGTGGACATGCTGTTGAAGAAGTGGGAGAAAGTCAATGATACGGTATGTATTGCCCTCACTCCTCTCGTCATCTCAGCAAACACTCACATCTGCGCAGATTAACGTCCAGCTTATCCCGCCGTCCGAGCCTTTGATCGCAAGCATGCCCTCTGGAAGGGAGTACCACACGCCCAAGATGTATGCCATCCCAGCGCTCGAAGAGGACGCAATCATTCGCATGCGCGCGCCTCCTGATCCTGGCGATGCATTCGAAGGCGAAGAAGACGATAGCGCTGAGGAGGACGAGAGGACGGAGGCTCCTGTGGGCGCATTCCCAGGTGCTAAGACGGAGTATGCTGCAGGTACAAGCTACTACTGAGGACCAGGTCCCAATGCACATTTGACCCGATATTCTACTATATTTCCGCACAGAAGGTGCTGTCCTCACACAGAGCTTTCTTACATTCGAGTGTGTGGTGGGAAACCCTATTCTCTGCAATGTAGCACTGGGGCCTGTCGAATACGGGACGGCTGCTGCACATCTGCTCACTTGCCTGTTTGGGCAGGTTGAGCCGCGTTCGGGAAGGGAGTCGTCTGGGGATCGAGCTTCCCCTCCGCGACTGGGGCCATTTCGGATTCTGTGCCATCTCAAGCTGTTATGTCCAATCTTTTTACAGTCCTGAAGACGCCTGCATTGCACACAAAAGTGCACCCAAGCATTCCGTACGTCCATGTGCTCCCCGCCACCAGCAACAACGGAGCTCACGCATTGGCTACATTTTATAGCGACAAGCAAATGTTCCCGAGTCCAGGGCTAGGCCATGCCGACCCGAAAGCCACTAACAGCTGATAAGCCGTTGCACGCGTCTGATGGAGCTTCGAGGCAAAGATAGGCGACCCCGGACACTCCCTCACTTATCTTGTGTTCACCCCGCGCGTAATCCGTCTGGCGCACGCCTATCGCCCGGGCGCTGGATGCCCTGCATAGAGTTACGGCATATTTGTTTCTGGTAGATACTTATCTCCCTGCCCTTGCACTTGCGCATTCGTTGACCCAGCTGGTCCCCGCCTGCGTTACGTCAAACGGAGTATAACCCCGTCTTATTTGCAAACACGGCAACCACGACCCATACCACGGAGCACAACAAGCAGTCTCATCGCATCGCTCACGAACCTTCGACTAGATGGCGATCAAGCCGGCCGTCGTCGACGGGCCTCAAAAGCGCAGCGTTGCAGACGAGCCCGTGACATCGGTGCTGCCGGGGGGAGACGTGCCTTACGACGCGAACCATGTGTTCAGCGCCGACGAGGAGGTACTGGCGGCGCTGGGGTACAAGTCGGAGTTCAAGAGGGAGTTCTCGCTGTTCACGACCTTCTGTGTCAGTTTTGCCGTGCTCGGGTTGTTGCCGAGTTTTGCGAGTACGCTGTACTATGGGATGGGATATGCGGGTACTGCAGGTATGTGTAGCTTATTCATATCTGGCCTCCTTTGGTCAGATTGGGAGTTGGGAAATACTTGGGTTTGGTAGTTTGATATGTGGATACGGAGCTGACATGAGCAGGTATGACATGGGGCTGGATCATCGCCATGTGTGGTATTCAAGCTGTGGCCTTAGCAATGGCGGAGCTTTGCAGCTCTATGCCCACGAGCGGTGGTCTTTACTACGCTTCAGCAGTACTGGCGCCGCCGGGATGGGGACCACTGGCCGCGTGGATCACTGGCTGGAGTAATTGGCTCGCCCAAGTAACAGCAGCGCCCTCAGGTAGGCCACAATAGAGTCGCTGTACACACTGCTCTACCCTAACGAATTGACTGCAGTAAACTACGGCATCGCAGCCATGACTCTTGCCGCTGCCTCCATCCAAAACCCCTCGTACACCCCTCAGCCCTACCAAACGTTCCTCCTTACCGTCTTCATCATGCTCATCCACGGCGTCATGTCCTCGCTGCCCACGAAACGCATCGCGCAAATCAACTCGCTCGGCTCGTCCTTCAACTTCGTCGCCCTCATCATCGTTATCATCCTGATCCCCGCCGGCACCGACCGCCCGGCGCGCGGCCTCCCGAAATTCTCGCCCTCCAGCGACGTCTGGGGCTCCATCTACGAGGGCACGTCGTTCCCGCCGGGCATCTCGGTGCTGATGAGCTTCATCGGCGTCATCTGGACCATGAGCGGCTACGACAGCCCCTTCCACCTGTCCGAGGAGTGCTCCAACGCAAACGTCGCGTCGCCGCGCGCCATCGTGCTGACGTCGGCCACGGGCGGCCTGTTTGGCTGGTTCCTGCAGCTCGTCGTCGCCTACACGGTCGTCAGCATCGACGACGTGCTCGAGTCGGACCTGGGCCAGCCGTTTGCCGCTTATCTGACGCAGTGCATGCCGCAGAAGATAACGCTGGCGATTCTCGCGCTGACGGTCATTGCTGGGTTTTCTATGGGCCAGGGGTAATTATCAACATACTCCGTGACGTTCTGATACTGAGAGCGGCAATTTTAGATGTATGATAGCGGCTAGTAGAGTGACTTTTGCCTACGCGCGCGATGAGTGTTTCCCCGGGTCGCGGTACTGGAAGCAAGTCAATGCCAAGACGCAGACGCCGGTGAATGCCGTGTGGTTCAACTGTGCCATTGGCATCTTGTTGCTTCTGCTGATTTTCGGGGGCGAGTTGGCCATTGGCGCCTTGTTCAGTATCGGGGCCATTGCCGCGTTTGTTTGTGAGTTGTCTCGATTTTCATGTTCTCTTTTGCGTGGGTCTGGCTCGTTTGGGTGTATCTGTGTCCAGGGGCATGTGCTAATGTAATGATGTGTGGCTCTAGCATTCACAATCCCGATCTTCATCCGCGTCTTCTTCGTGCGCGACAAGTTCCGCCCCGGGCCGTGGAACCTCGGGAGATGGTCTATCCCCATCGGCGCCGTAGCATCCGGTTTTGTGCTGCTGATGATTCCGATATTGTGTTTCCCGAGCGTGACGGGCGCCGAGTTAACGTAAGTCCAGTTGTCCACAGATCCTTTCCTCCCCTCCCTCTACACCTACGCCTACACCATATCACTTCTTTCCCTCCTCCAAGTACACAAAACAACCGACGTAAACGACTGATTGATCGATTTACAGGCCCGACGTAATGAACTGGACGGCCCTCGTCTACGGCGGCCCCATGTTCCTCGTGCTGGTGTGGTGGTTCGTGTCCGCGCACAAGTGGTTCAAGGGCCCGAAGATCAACGTCGATCATTTGATGCTGGGCCGCTATGGGAATGTTGTCGAGGGGGAGGCGGATGGGAAACTGAAGGGAGCGGGAGCGGGGGATGGGGATAGGGATAGTGGGTCGGATCAACTGGCAGAGGGGAAAGTTGGAGGCGGGAAGATGACGGGGGAGGTTCAGTTGTAACGTGTATACACCTGTGACGAAATAACCACATGTAATGGAAATGAAGCATGAGTACGTTGGTTGGCTTTGGATCAACACATGAGTCTTGTGAAGACACGTCTTTCTTTGTGTGTCTTGCATGTCCGAAGTGAGAGAGAGGGGAGAGGAGACTGTCGCCTGCCATGCTGATGTTAAGTCACTGCGCCTTGCTTTCGCCGTCGTGCTTTCGACCCTGTTCGTGCCACGTCGAGTTGGATAGATAGAGAACCAGCAAAAGCCATTTATATTCGTTCTCGCCGCGTCTCTCATCTAGTACAGATACAGATTCCACCCGGAAATCATTGCTTTCTCTTGCGTTTGTTTACTTGGGACCTGTTTGCCTTGTATGGGAACGAACGCGGGAAGTGGAGTTGTGAATGGCAGGACGATTGTCCAACAGTTGTAAAAACCCCAGAAGAATTCCAGTGCCTCAACCTCATCCAACGTGCTGTCCTCTCTAGTTTAGTTCCTGTCCCACAAATGTAGGACTGCTCATCAACAGCAACTCTTCGCCGATCCATCTCTTTTCGAACGCACTTCCAGAATCCGGTCATGGAATTACTCGTCTTTCTGCTTGCGTTCTTTTTTGCAATATTCATGTATTGGATATAGACTCAAGGGCTTTTGTATCCCGACAGGAGCAGGAGCAGGGTGCTCTCCATGCCAATGCAGCGAGGGAGATTCTTCGAAGAGGCGGGCACGGTGCTCATTTATGGTGATGCCTGGTGCTTTTGTTCAAATGACGAGAGCGGAGTCGCACTACGGACCCATTGCATTGTCCTCTATACCATATAGATCTGCTTGCCATGCATTTGAGCGAATTGTTATTTTCAAAACAAGGAAGTTCTCCTCATAGCAGGAAATGACTGATGACTTCGAACAAGAGGACACGATGCTCATAGCTTACTAGTCTTGTTGTTTTAAGGGATGTGCTTCCGACAGTAAGAACATGCCGAATTCCACAATTGCTTTTGGTATGCAGTTTTGATTGTGAAGGGTTGCTCGCCATTGCTTTTTTCTTGAAGGCTTTGCGGGTTGGAAGGTATTGAGGTCTGTTCTGTTTCATAGCAATGTGGACGCTGTTCTTGGAAGAGGAGACAGTGCCGCATAACAGCGTTTGGATATATTCTTTAGTGATAGCGCACAGAGTCCATTGAAAGGCATTGCGATGGAGGTTTACGCTTTTTGTAGCCTTGCACACAAGGGGTTTTCTTCATCCAATTCCATACAGTATGTTTTTAGAGTGGCGCACACGGGCGGCGAGTTTGCAACATATTTCATTTTAGTAGCGAGAGCGGATTCCATTCCAGATTGTGGTGGTGGTTTTAGGCGCGGGGGGTTGCTCGCCATGGCCATGGCCATGTCCTTGTGCAGTTTGCAATTTGGAACGAATAGAGATCGGTTCTGCTCCATAGTGTTTCCCTGAGTCAGTATTTTGGAGAGAAGACAGTGCTCCATAGATAGTGGTGTGTCTCGATTTCGTTCTGACAGCGCGGGGAGTCCCATAAACGGGGTTATCGGATCTTGTTTTACATTTTCTGTAGCTTTACACTGAAGAGGGGATTCTTCATCGATTCGTATACCAAGTAATCTCAAACAGAGACTGGCGCACATTCGTGGTATTCAAGATCGATTTTGTTCCAGCAGCGAGAGCGGACCACATAGAATACCGTTTGCCGTTTTTTAAGTCGCGGAGAGTTGCTCACCACGCCGCTTACCATTCTTGACTTTCTAGAACCGAGTTCTTCCTGTATAAACTATACGAGCAGTAAATTTAGATGGTTCGCAGCGCTCATATAAAGAATCGTGAACGCTTTCTAAAGTCAAGGTCTTTTGTAGGAGATAGGGCGGGTACTCGTCATGCCGTCTGTTGCCTAAATGTTTTGGTGCAAAAAGCTTGTTCCGCATATAACGTAGAGTATATAATCTTAGGCGGAAGGCAGACACTCATGCTCTCGCGTGAGAAGCAGTTTAGTAGTAAGGAGAGGAGAGAAAGGGAGACTCTCATTCGGACTTAACGGCAAGTTTTTTGAACAAGTCCAAAAGCTCCCACCTCATGCTGTATCGTAGAGGAAGTTTACGGAGAACAGGCAGGTCTTCTTCCATACGCACCATAGCTCGTGGGTTTTAGAAAGAAGTTCGCACATATATACGGCGCAAAGCCTGGTTTTGGTTCCTGATAGTACAAGCGAACTCGCATGGAACATATGAGGTAATATTTGATAGCCGGAAGGCTGCTTGTCATTCGTAGTGCGTTACGTGTTTTTAGAATAGAAAGCTCTCCGTCATGAGTACAGAAGGATTCCGTTTAGAAAGGTGCTGGTATTCATATGTCGGCCACTTGCACATTTTCGGCGGCAAGAACGACCTCTCATTGGAACTCCAGTAGGTGCTTTTGATCACGCAAACCAAGTCCCTCATTTACTCGTCAGCAATACGCTTTTGGACCGAGAGACCCTTCGCAAGGTATGCAGAAGAAGTCCAGCAGCAAAAGGCGCGCCATCGGCTTCAGCCAACGCCTTTTATCAGACAAACCCGTTCTCTCATTCCATGTTCCCAAAGTGATTTCGATCCAGGAGGCTACTTTTTCATTTGCCGTTTACTCCAAGATTTAGACATCATTGATTCTTGTACAGCTCTTCTGATAGCCGCTCCCCACAACAAGCTCGAACTCACTCTCATGGGCTGATGATAGTATGGGTTTAGTCGCACACGCCAGCTCTCCAGAAACGTCAATGTCGTTGTATTGGCAAGGAAGGCTTTCTCCATGATCCGCGGGCATTTGTATTTTTTGCGCTATTGCACTGCTCATAACTCTTGCATAAAAGCTGCTGTTTTGCAACAGCAGAGACGTACTCTCATGTAGCTACTTGTCTGATAGTTTTTAGTCGCGCAAGCCCGCTTGGCCATGAAGAAGGGTACTACCTTTTTATCGAATCGGGAGGCTGGTCGCTCATTACTCGAAGTGGTGGGAGTTTTGAATCGGTCCTTAGTTGAATATGTGATCTTTTCCCACCAGAAAAACCGGACTCTCATTCCGCAGTAAGCGGCCATTTTTGATTCTAAAGGACCAGTTTCCATGGGTAGCCACATGTGTGGATTGTATAGTAGAGAAGCTTTGGTCATGATGAGCTGGGTGCTGCGACTTCGGGGGCAGACGGTGCTCATGCTATTTGGCGATATCAGGTTTGGCGAAATAGCAAAGGTTTCCGGATTTAACACATAGTGTTTCGAAGAGCGGAGGTATTCGCCATGCACAACTTGGCGTATACTTTAGAACAGAGAGGCTCCTAGCTATGATGAGTCGCCTCATTCAGTGCAATTCAATCGTCGAGTTGAAGTGAAAGTGTTATAGAAAGAGGAAAGTAATAGTGGTCTAGCTTGGAAGAGGAGCCTTCTCCTCCATTCATAATATCTTGAAAGACTTTATGGAAGACCGGAGTGCTGATATGGTCAGATTGGCGACAGTTTTTTATCGGCGCCATAGGTCGGTTCTTTGCGGTTGATTTGACATCGATGCAGTTATGGAGAAGGGTTTTTCGCCATGCTGTGATTCCAGGTAAGTTTTGACCGAGTAAGATCTTTGTCATGGATCCGGCGAACTGTGGATTTCGGAAAAGAGTCGATGACCGCATAACTGCACTATCTTGAGTTCGGAAAAACAGCAGCGTCCCATGACATCGAGGCACATGGCCTTTTACTCTTGTCGCCGGTTGTCCATAACAGCGAGTGCATACCATTTTCGAGGTCATTTGGTACGATTTTGGCGGATTTGATAGTCGATAGTTGAAGTGGAACCGGGTGCGTTTATATGTCGAAGGGCTGCAGCTTCCTTTTCCAGAAGAGACGCCCCATACATGGCTGGTTCTTATTGTTTGATACTGCAGAATGCTTCCAACATCAACAGATAGCATGGGTACTTTTAGACCTTCTCGTGGCCTTGAAATGTGAAAGTATGCTCGGGAAGCCCATAGGGAGAAAAAATATGCGTTTGATGCATTCTGCGACCCTTGAGTTTCGGAGTACTTCTTGCCATGTGTGCAGATGAGTGGTAATTCGATGTTAGGGCGGTACCGGTAAGACTGATATCGTAATCTGTAATTCCTGGAGGAAGGAAGAGCGGCCATGAGTTGAACTCATTTCGAGTTTTCATTCAGGAGAAGTGGTCCGTTATATAGAAGTGCCGATGCGCAGGAAATTGTAGAGCGAAGTATGGATTCGTGGCTCATATACGAGTTCATGTATGTATCTGATAGGAAAGTCGGGCGGACATTGGAACGAGGTCTTTATAATTTACGTCTAGGAGGCTCTTTCGTCACATCAATGCTGCTAGTGAACATTTTGAACAGAGCCACTGGTCGAAAGTCGTGCAAAAAGTTCTGGACGCAAGGTCGAATTTTGTGACTGGGCTTCGGAATAGGCTCAACATCGAAATCCAATGGGCGCCTTTTATTTGATATATCATTCAGCTTGCCTCAAAGACTCGCAATATTCTCTTAAGGTTCAGGGGTTTGAGAGAGAGCGGACAAGCTATTTGGTCGCATCGAGAGGGTCGAGCGGCCACATTCGTTTTTTTGCCTACAATTTAGAGGCCATTTTCCAGAGAAGGCAGCTGGCCAAACCCTTGGATGAGCTGTGGGACTACTTGCCAGAATATCGTTTATTTGAACATGTAATTTTCCAGTTGACGTATTGTGGTGTGAGCGAATTGATTCGACTTGCATGTTCGCGGCCGCTGCATATTTTCGGAGGAACAAAGCAGACCCAGTCATGCGTCTCCATGTGTGGATTTAGGAATCGAGACCAAATTGTTGAAGTAGAACCGTTCCTATTTCGTGGATATCGAATAGGTCATATCGGGACAGTCCAGCATATATTGCTGATCTCAGCATCTTTTGAAGAAAAGTATGACAAAAATATGACATAGTCCTTTCGATACATGGATATAGAGTCCATATGTTTTCTAGGCGCTGTTTTCCTAGAAAAGTGGTCATTGAGCTGACGTTCTTGGTTTTCTGATTTATGGAGGAGAGGAACGATTCCAAAACATGGAGGATGTTCAGGATGAATTTATTAGCTAGAAGATTGAAATAATGGGAGAAAAGAGCATGTACTGCCTCGACTGGCGTTTTGAGTGGAAGAGAGGGGTGACCATCGGAGCGACGGATCATGATTTGGTACGTGCAAGAGAACCCACACCAGGGGAGACATAAGGTGCCTAGTCGACCATTTTTATATATTTGAAGGCTTGTGGAAGATGGCAAGGATGAGAGTAAAAAGAAGACGAGAGAACCTTAAAAGAGAAGGATTTTATGTATGGATCTCCGAGTCATCACGTAGACGGACCATGGTTCTGACTACCTGGCTTGAGAAAGTTTTCGCTTGATACAGTAGCTAATACAGTGATCGTAAGCTCCAATGAAGCCTCCGCTATTACTCCGTACTATACCTGCTATTGGAGAATAGATGTTGAGCATCAACAGATGCAATTGCAGCTGAGGAGGGGTAAGGAGTTGAGGAGTCGGTGTGGCGTTGCTGCGCCACTCCTGGTTAGTGCAAGGGGCTCGCGGCGACCAAAAGATTACGTGTTCTCAGCCCAGCAGCCCGCCATCCTCAGTAAATAAGCCCGCTGCGTTGCGTCTCCCGACAACCCGTTTTCCTGTATCTGTGTGGGTAAGTGCATCCTCGCCGCTCAATTAACATTGCCTGGATCCCCATATTGACGTGTGTGTATCCCCAGGTGGCTTCGTCGCGATATAGCCCACCACCATGTCTTCCCCGGCCGGCGTGCGGCATCGCGCACCCAAGGACAAGAAGCAGCCGACGACGCCGAACGCTGAACTCGTGTCCGAGAAGGTGTCCGAGAAGGTCTCCAATGCCGTCGAGAAGGCGAAGAAGGAACTGCGGCCCCTCCGGCCCAAGCAGGGCGGAGAGTGGGACTACAAGCTGGCCCTCGCCATCATCACCGTGCTCGCCTTCGTCACACGCTTCTGGGGGATCACCTACCCGTCGCAGGTCGTGTTTGACGAGGTGCACTTCGGAAAGGTATGACTCTCCTGAAATGCGCAACTGGAGCGAGCAGAAGGCTGACCCGCTGTGCAGTTTGCGTCGTACTACCTCCAACGAACCTACTTCTTCGACGTCCACCCCCCCTTCGGCAAGCTCCTCTTCGCCTTCGCTGGCTGGATCGTCGGATACAAGGGCGAGTTCTTGTTTGAGAACATCGGCGACTCGTACATCACCAACAAGGTGCCCTATGTTGCTTACCGCGCCATGCCCGCGACCATGGGCGCCCTCACGGTGCCGACCGTCTTCATGATCATGTGGGAGTCTGGATACTCGCTGCCAGCCTGCGTGACAGCCGCTGGCCTGCTTCTCTTCGACAACGCTCATATTGGCCAGACACGCTTGATTCTGCTCGACGCGACGCTGATCTTCTTCATGGCGCTCTCGGTCTTGGCCTACATCCGGTTCTACAAGCTGAGGCACGAACCTTTCGGCCGCAAGTGGTGGAAGTGGCTGCTGTTGACTGGCGTCTGCTTGAGCTGCGTCATCTCCACCAAATACGTCGGTCTCTTCACTTTCTTCTCCATCGGTGTCCCGGTCGCCCTTGATCTGTGGGATCTGATGGACGTCAACCGCCGCCAGGGTGCGTTGAGCCTGCCGGAGTTTGGCAAGCACTTCGCCGCCCGAGCCTTCGGTCTGATTGTTGTCCCCTTCTTCCTCTACCTCTTCTGGTTCCAGGTGCATTTCTCCATCCTCACTAGGTCTGGACCAGGAGACGACTTCATGAGCCCTGAGTTCCAGGAGACTCTGAGCGATAATGTCATGACTCTTCAGTCCGTCGGAATTGACTACTATGACAGCATTACAATGCGCCACAAGGACACCAAGGTGTATCTTCACAGCCATCCTGACCGCTACCCCCTCCGATACGATGACGGCCGAATCTCTTCCCAAGGCCAGCAGGTCACTGGATACCCCCACAACGACACAAACAATCACTGGCAGATTCTCCCCAACAAAGAACTCCCCAACACCGAGGGTCAGCGCGTGAAGATTGGGGATATCGTTCGTCTTCGCCATTTGTTGACCGACACCTTCCTCCTCACCCACGATGTGGCCTCTCCTTTCTATCCGACCAACCAGGAATTCACCACTGTGACCAAGGAGGAGGCGGATGGCAACCGCTATAATGATACTTTGTTTGAGCTCAAAGTCGAGAACAGCAAAGGCGGCAAGGACTTCAAGACCATGTCTAGCCATTTCAAGCTTGTCCATGTTCCTACCAAGGTCGCTATGTGGACCCACACCACCCCTCTTCCCGAGTGGGCCTACAAGCAGGCCGAAATCAACGGTAACAAGAACATCCAGCAGGCCAGCAATATCTGGATTGTCGACGACATCCCGTCTCTGCCAACTGAGGATGTGCGAAACCAAAAGGAGGTCAAGAAGGTCAAGTCTGTATCTTTCTTGAGAAAGTACATCGAGCTTCAACGTGCCATGTTCTACCACAACAACGCTCTGACCAGCTCTCACCCCTATGCCTCGCAACCCATTTCGTGGCCATTCCTTCTCCGTGGTGTCTCGTTCTGGACCAACAACGACACCCGGGAGCAAATCTACTTCCTCGGTAACCCGATCGGCTGGTGGCTCGCATCTGCGCTTCTTGCTGTCTTCGCCGGCATCATCGGCGCAGATCAACTCGCCCTCCGCCGTGGCATGGACGCCCTCGATTTACGTAAGTCGGATCTTTCCTATCTCCATAGAACATACTCGTATCTCGAAGATCAGCTTCTAACCAGAACTCTCTCTGTAGGCACTCGCTCGCGCCTGTATAACTCCACCGGCTTCTTCTTCCTCACCTGGGCCGCCCACTACGTCCCCTTCTACATCATGGGCCGCCAACTCTTCCTGCACCACTACCTCCCCGCACACCTCGCCTCCGCGCTCGTCACTGGCTCTCTCATCGAATTCATCTTCTGCATCGAACCGTTCGACCCCGATTCCGCGCCACCAGCATCCACCGATACTGTCAAGGGGCACCGCAGGACCAGATCGCGACCTGTTAGGGAACGCGTCGCGACGCAGAGCCTGATGGGCAGCTGGATCGCTGCGTCGGTCGTGCTGACTGCTGTGGGCTGGTGCTTCTTGTTCTTTGCGCCGCTCACGTACGGCTCGCCGGGATTGACTGTTGACCAGGTCAATTCGCGGAAGTGGCTGGCGTACGATTTGCACTTCGCGAAATAGGAGAAGGCGCTATTTGGCAGACTCTTTCGGTCGGTGTAGAGGGTGCTTGAGGATTGATTGGCGGTGGTAGTGAGTGGTGGTAACTACGTAGGTGGCTCTTTTTCTTTCTATATTTCCGGTAGGGCAAAAATTCATGCGACGAGCGTCGGCTTCTTCATTTTCCCTGCCCTGGGCCGCATAGTAGAAAAGACACATATCCTCTTTTCGTGGGCACGGACAGTGTGGTTGGTCAGAGTTTTGAGGGACTACGCAATTGTATTATATCCTTCCTTCTCACTCGTCTTTAGCGATAGGGGGGAATCGGAGAGGTGTCGTGATTGTCAGAAGAAGAAGAGAAAATGAAATTAAGCGATAGACCGTGAAGCTCACCAACCTCGAATGTGGAATTGTTACCTGGCTCTGCTACGTGCAAGAGTACCAGTGGATGGGTGTTTCATGTCGTTGATTCATCAGTATTGATTCTATCTAGATTGTCTTATCCAAATGTTTAGCCTAGTTCTAACCGTGGCGTATCCCATAATCTACCGGAGACTTGGCCGCAGTGGGTTGAGCATCGTAAATCTTCGCTAATCGTCGTCCTCGTCATCAGTGTCCTGCTCCTCCACCACAGCCCCCCCATCCCGCCTGAACCCCGAATGCCCCGGATGATAAAGGCCCGGGCCATTCTGCCCCGAGACACCACCATCCTGCTGCACACTTGCACTTGCACTTGCACTTGCAGCGCCGCTCTCGCCGTCCTCCACAGCACCGCTTCGCAAACTGCTCGTGCGCCGCCGACTCACGACGCCGGGAAACATCCTCGGCTCCATGCCCTCGAGCGTCGTGTTGCTGCCCGTTCTGGCTAGCGACGACATGTTTTCCTCGGGACTCATGACTGTCTGAGGCTGCTGCTGCTGCTGTTGCGCAGTGCCCTGGGCTGTGGCTCCGAATGCGGAGCCTGGCGGTTGGGGCGGCGCCGCGCTGCCTGGGGCGAGCACCATGCTCGAGCTGCGGCGCGGGCGGTCGCCGGGACCGGCGTGGTCGTCTTGGTGGCGGGTGGGCGAGGTAGGGACGGTGGCGGAGCCGGTGGCAGTAGGAGGATTGCCGGACGGGTTCAGGCGAGCCTGTTGCGTAGGGAAGATGGGGGGTTGTTGTTGTGCGGGGAGGGCGCCGGGTGGGAGGGCGGAGAAGCCGTGATCGGAAAGGTTGGTGTTCGAAGGGTGTGTGGGGACGGGAGAACCGGGGTGGGTTGCTTGCGAGGATTTGGGAGTTTGGGGCTGGTTGGGAGTGGGTTGGTGGAGGTTGGTCGTGGTGAGGTTGGTGGGTTGGGCGGCGCGGGTGTAGCGGTCGATCCTGTGATTTATTAGATGAGGTAAAGCGAACAGAGAGAAGACGATACTCACATGGCGAGTTCCTGCATCAAGGTCTCGTGTCGGAAGCCCTCGCGGATGCTGGGCACGTTCGACTTTGCCATGTCGTTACCGGCGACGCCTGGGAGATGGTAGTTCTGGCCGACGAAACGTTGCTTGATGACATGTTCGTAGCCACTCTGCTCGACTGAATGTTTAGCCAACTCGCACATATCCACAGCACTAAGCTTGTAGATTTGTGCTGCAACTGCGTATTCCTCGATCAGAGGCTCTTTGGTGAAGGCAAACTGCAGTGGATCGTCTGTAGACAAGGAGACATTGAGGCCCCGCCTGAAGTAGCTCAAGAAGGGGTTCCGTTCATATGCTAGGAATAGCGCGTTGTTACTCAGCGGGGACATGGCCACGCCAATTTGCTCCAGATAGAAAATGTACTGTAACAGCGGCACTTTACGCAAAAGGAGTCCATGGCTAATACTGTGCGCACAAAGAACAGCGGCGGCTAAATGATCGGTGTCACCCGCTTCACCACAGTGGGGGCGAAGCAGGAACGTGTTGAAGCCGCGCTGCTTTCGCCAAACATTTAGTGAGGCCATGTTCGCGAAGAGGTAGTACATCCAGTAGCTATAAGGTGGGTTTTGCTTGGTGGACCAGTCCTGGGGAAGAGGGAATTTCTTGTAGACCCGACGTTCAGTCTTACTTTCGTCGTCGACGCTATCAAAACCGATCACTCTCTGCAAGAAGATGTGAAGCTTGGGGTGGCTTGATGGATCTTTGGTGACTTCGAAAAGCGGCCGAAAGACATTGATAACCACTTGCTCGAAGTTATCCATCAGCCCACTTGCCTTGTAAACATCGTACAGTCGAGGAATCTGGATGAGCCATCGCACGTTTGGCGAAAATAGCTTGTTGTCTACTACCCAAGCGGCAAGTTTGTCCCATTCTTCTAACTCGCGGCCGTAGATGGATATCCGCCACTCTACGAATTGGTACTTGCTAGACTCCAGATCGGAGATAACCTCTTTTGTGATCTCAGCCAGATAGCGGCCTTGAATGAAGTTGTCCGACTTGAGAAAGATGGTCCGAAGGCGGGATTCGCCAATGGGATTGTACTTTAGGTTGAACTTGTCAAAGCGGTGGAAGGAATCAGTATGGGCCTGATAGTGTTAGTAACTACTAAAAAACTTCTTCCTGTAAAACTCACATGCATGTCTAGAGTATCTATGCTTAAATCATAGGCACTCAAATTGATGGACTCAAAGACTTCTTTCAGAGTCAGGTGTTTGCCGTCTCGGTAAAGTACTACTTCATCCGGCGACTTCTTCATTTTAGACTTGATGAAGCGCAGCAAGTGCTTCTGGTTCATGCATGCCGAGTGATGAACGTGGGTATCGACCTTTCTCACATTGTAGAAATCCCTATGCGGCACTTTCTTGCTGTCTGCTATTTCTTGATACTCATTGAGGAGGAAGTAAAGGTTGAACTTTCCTTCCAGATACTGTAGGCGTCGGAAAGCAAAACTCTTACTGGGCCCGTCAGATGATATATCAAGGATAGCGTCCAAGTCCATGTAGTACTCGCGAAGAGTTGGTATGGTTACGATTGGGGTGTCTAGTTCCGATGACTTTGTGGTTTCATAAACCTGATATACACCGCTGTTGTCCAAGCGGAACGACATTTCTGAAGGCCCTGGGAGTGGCAAGAGGTCGGACATGTAGAAATCTTCTCCAATATCCGTGCCCATTTTGCGGGAAGGCTTTGGCTCCACCGGGTCGAGCACTGCGCTGTTCTGCATACTGCTTGATGCGTTTTGACGCTCTTTTAGATTGCCGATCCACACTGGTTCTGGGTGAGGAGGGTAGATGCGCCATTCTGGGTCGTCTTTGGGATTATCAAAAGAGGCCTGTAATGATAGACGGATATATTTGTGGCGGAGATCAAGAACCTTCTGCACGTTTGTGTAGATAGCACTGAGCTCGGCTGTGATACTAGAGTCCGACATGGCAAATCCTCCTGCACCAGAGCCGATACCAACACCTGCGCCTGCGCCGTGAATACCTTCTTCAGCTAATAGTGGCTTATGTTCGTGAGGAAGGGCAGGGTGTTGGTCGTGCTGTCTTGCCTGTTGGTCAGCCTGTAGGAAAGATATAGCGGCACCTTTCCCTTTACTGTTTTGGCTGTCTAGCGCCGCGGTATTAGTATGTCTACGTGGTTCCTGTGACTGGTCTGCCTGGGACAGGCCGATGGGAAGCGGTTGGTGACTGTGGTGTGTGAGACTGACGTTGCTCTGCCGTGACCGAATACTGTCTGCCCTGTTTACGTGTTCCAGGCCGTCGGCACCACCGAAATTCGCTGGAAACGTCTTTGCACGGATGACAGGACTGTACGCATCGCCCCCCTGCGAACCCCCATGCTGGCTCTCCAATTGATGGCGCTGGTAGAACTGCTTAGCCTCAGAATGGCTCATTTGCTTATCAGACGCATAGTCGTAAAATGCCGTCCGTCGTTGCTTGTCGCGCGCCAACAGACTGGTTGATTGTGCGCTGTCGGAGGGGCCATCCTCGTCCCCCGCCAGGCCTGTACCGGCTATCGTCTGCGCTCTCGCTAGAGCTCCGCCCTTTGATTGTGCCAGCGGACCACCGCCGGCCTCGGGGTCTGAGGAATCGAGTTCATCTTCGTCTTCAGATGACGGGATCTGTGCATCGTCGATGTGGGCCGGCGCCAGGTCGGGTGAGGCGTCTGGAGCGTTGGAGTAGGAGCCTGGCGTCAATTAGTGTTTGCTTCAAGGTCGCAGGCCGTCTACAAGTGAATTGGTGATAATACCTTTGATCATGGCGCCGTGTCGGAGTGGGAGGTGCTGCTATCGCCAGTGTCACCAAAGAGGAGGATGACTGCCCAGGTGGAGCGGCGGTGCCCAGGGCGGGGATGCATGTGACGCCCGTGCTTTCCACTTCGCTGCCTCCAGGGCTGGCGAGCACTCGAATTGGGGATGCGCTTCTTCATCGTAAAAACTAACGCTGGCTCGAGAATGATAATAGCACGAATTCAAAGAATCGAAATGTGCAGCAAAAGGTAGGCGACCTAGGTTATTTTAGATATTAGCCCCTCCCTGTTGCCGCGGCCCGCTGAGTTCGCAAGGCTTCGAGTCGTGGGGGCCCATATGCCAAAACTCTAGAACTTTCACACTAATCTCATCATGGATATCTATGTAATAGTTGCAATCTACGGAGTGCTATGCACCCTTTTTGCTATTCCTACATGTGCTTGGCACTTTTAGTTACCTAAGCAGCACCCGCACAAGGTCACCCCTAGCTAGACTACCTGGTCTGGCCTGCACGCGCCTGAATATATACATAATTGAACACTACCGACAAGAGTGCCCGCTACTCTATGCTTTTGAAGCAGCAGTCGTTTCTTTTCACCCGGAAGTCGAAGCTATACCCCACATGTGGGGAAAGTGCGGATCCGCACCGTGGCCACCCCCGCCTCACGGTTATGTAGCTTTAAGCATCGCAGCTTATTAGTGTCCGAACTGGGTTCTCGAGGAGGTCGTGATGCGGTTCAGCGATATGCTCTACCCATTCCTTATGGTCCCGGAATTGGGCGGTGCAGTCCTCGTGAGGGCAGACGTACTCTGGGTGAGCATGTCTATGTAGTCGTAATTCCATGGCATCGTTGAAGTGCTGTCACACGGGCATTGGCATGAGTGATTTGTAGAGACATCCGGGAGCACTCACCTGATGACAACGGATCCAAGGACAATGAAAGGTTGGAGCTTCTAGGTCTTCATCATCCATGCTTTGGTCTTCCATTAGGCTGTCGCGCATAGCTGAGTGCAGGTTTTGTTTATGCGCTTCCGGTCGCATGCCTAGAGCTGAGAAATTCTTCGCATCTACAAACGCACCCCTCGAACCCGTACAACCAGTAGTGAAACCCTGCTGTTCTGTTTGATAGAACCCTCTTTGCAGATGCTCCTGATGTTGAGCGGATGCCGAACGGGCTGTCTCCGCGATATGGCCCAATATCAGCTCCAATCGAGACAGCGGTTGAGTGATTGAGTGATCCATACCGGTGAGAAAATTTGTGAGTCCCTCTTGGGTGAGATCAATATGCTGTCTTTCAAAAGCACTCCCTGTATTCCGCAAATCTCCGTGCTGATCAAAAGAAGCTGGCTTTTCGGAATTGTACCGAGAATGTTCCTTGTGGCCATCCACATCGGTGTTGTTGCTATGGCTCCTGTCTGCGATAAAAACATCGTAGGGTTCCTCGACGCTGCAGGCCATTTCCATGTCGGCGGAACCCGAATCACGGGCAGAGATAAATGAATACGTATCTGTATGCATGCGTTCATCATCATTGCAGAGCGCGGAGCCCCCTGCAGCAAATTCATCGAATTCGGGACAACGACCTTCGCCTGTGGGGCTTGAGCGGAAACTCGATCGAGGGGACCCAGGGTTTCCATAGGTGCTCGGCCTTCTTGTGCGTACAGGCAGATCCTGTAAGCAATGAGGAGTATTGGCTGATGAGGATGCGTTCGCGATTTTGCTTCGGATTCCACCGCCTGATGTTACGAAGTCGGACGCGGCACATGAGCTCCCCATCAAACTTTGTGCCATATCGGAAGCGGAATATGCGATTCTCGAAGCCATGGATATCGGCTCCTTCCCTTTCAGCTCTGAATGCTCTTTTTGCACGGATTGCGCCATTGTTCTATCTCTTTTCCGCATTTTACGGCATTGTTGTGTGATGCGCCGCCTGGGCTCTCGGTGGGGAGGAAGAAAGCGAAGCAGCAGGTAGAACTTCCACTACGGGCAAGAGTCGCTGCAATACATATATACAGCTTGGGCAGCAAGTGTCGGGATGTGTGAGTTAAGGAAAGGAGAAGAAGGGCGGAACAGCAAAGGCTTGCAAAACAATGCAGGGACAGAGGCGGAGGCGGAGCTTAGGCCGCGGAAACGATTGCCGTAATCGAGAGCGCGGTCCCGCCCGATGTCTCCACTGCCGAGGCCGGGCGGTGAGGTCGGGTGGCGAGAAAAGGCACGTGAAGTGCACAGACCCCCACTCACGCCAAAACGCCGCGGGACGCGTCAACACGAACCTACGACGACGACCATCGACGTCAGCTCCGCCCGCATCTTTCACGCATGTCACCCATCTATACCCGGACGGAGCGCCTTGGAAGACGCTCTACGAAGAAGCTTTACGTTCACATGGGTCCAGTTTCTTATTACAGTTAATTCTACACAGAGCAGCCGCTCAACCTCCCCCTCTTCCGCGTTTGGAGAACTAGTGTACATTATGCGTGCGGACGCGGACTCTCCTTGTCGTCCATAGTCGGTTGATTGTATTGACGCCCGTCTATACGAGCTACGTCTCCTTGCTGCTTCCTTCCGTTCCTTCGTCAGACGCCGACTCGTTGTTCACCGACTGTGCCTTGGAAGCGAGCCCGTGATAAGGCTCTTCCCAAGAATTCTGGCTTAGCCATCTTTCGAGCGCTGGGGATTGCGGCTGTTTGCCTTCTGGATGCTTGGATGCAGTCTAAAATCATCGACACCCATCAGTCCTTGCCTTTGGAAGCTATGGGTTGTCGTAAACAATCAGAAAACTCATACCGGTTTGCCGTTGGCAGCGTTACCGCCCTGATGCTCAGAGTGAGGCATGGGGGACTGATGATACTGTGGAAAGAGGAGGTTGCGGACGACCGATGTGTTATGATGCAAAAGATGGATTGCTCAGGAGGGCGAGAATGACCGGGAGGATGCCTGGGAGGAGTGAATGCAATGATCGAGTATAAACATGTCGCTCTATCGCCTATTTAAATCAGATGGGACGTACACTTTCCTGCTGAGTATCTACAAAGGGGCGCGGCGCAGGCTGGTGTCTCACGGAGATCAAAACGAGAGCTCGAGTTGCGAGCAGAAAGACTCACACTACCCTGTCTCTCAGGGTTCGGAATCCATTCGAGACTGTCCCTTCGCTGTTCCGACTTCCATCCCGGTCCTTCCACGCAGAAATCCAGATACAGTCACAGTTTCCACGACTCTTGCTAGAATAGGCATTTGTGGAAAGACATAGCCCCTCGCACGATGAGCCAACCCGCCCTGGGGCAGATAGAAAATATTAGGCAACGGATATGCATATATGCGGGCCCAGCCGCACTGCCGCAGACTTCACAAATGAAGGGACTCACTGCACATAGGGGGCTGAGACACTGCGAAGTAGAGCAAAGTCCTCCGTTACCACTCGTCGCGCGGCTCACTTGGTCCAGGACTGTTTTGTCCGAAACCCAGTCACTCGGGTGGTAGCCGCAACGAACTGCCCACCTTTGATAGTATTCTAGAACTGTGTGGCGGAGGATTCCATCCCGAGTTCTCGATCCCAACTTGTGATCTACCCGCAGACCGACCCCGGTTCCGTCATTAACCCAGCAACAACCAACTCCGAAGAACACTAACGTTGGGGGCTATCTACGTACACCAGCGTGCACGTTATCTTGGCTTCCATTTTATAGTAGGCTTTTTTGTGCAGCAAAATAATCTCTAGCTTATGTGCACAGTAGCCATTAGTTCATCCGCCAATGTATGGCACTGCAGCTCTCAAGGTCTGGCAGGCAAGCAGAACATCTCCGTTTCCACAGTATAGTGCGAGTCTGACCCTGTGGTGTCTGTTGTAACCCACCAGGGCAAGAGTTGAAGAGAAGGAAGCAAAGATATTACATTTCTTCAATGGCGGATCCGTCTTTTCCAATGGAGCTGTGCAGAACACAGTCTGACAACTTGGCCAATTTGTTCTCGCAAGATACCCGATCGTGTTTCTTGGCTCAACGAAAGCCAAATATCGCAATGACTGTTGACTCGGGCGCATTCACCGCAGCTGAAAATCTGCGGGTGTATGTTAACACTCCCTGTTTAGGCCTAAACTCAGCTCTGCTTGACCCTACACAGGTCTTCTCTGCCACCCCAACGTTAGTGCGCCTTGTCTATAGACAGCGTGGTTCGCCAACCTGTGGCGACCTGGTAACTAACAGCGTCACCACGCATTGCTCAAACTCTTCATGTGGCGGGCCACAGCTGAACCAGCGGCTTTCGCTCCAGCTGTTCGAATCTTTCGGCTGAAGGACCTCGATGCCGTCGTCTATCGGAAGCTGTTCCATCCGGGCAATGGACAAGTCTGTTTTGGCGGTCAGTAATCGACGAATACAGGTCCTCAAAGGTCCTCAGTACTCGACCGAGCCAGCTGAAAATGCAGTCTTATCGACCAACCAACCAAGCGGACGTACGACTAAGCGACCGTTGAGCTCCCCACCACACCTTGGCGACATTGTCATGATCAGTCGATGCACCCAATCCCTGCAAAGATCGTATATTCCGGCTCTAACGTCTATCGCACTATCATCCGCTTCTCCTGATGCGCCGGATATAAATGAAGAGGAGCAGTATGAAGCACGCAATGCGATTGGCCGCTTGGCCAAAAATGCGAACATCCGCCTTCTACGACATGCACGCTCCGTGCAGTAGTGCCCTCCGATCATCATTCTACCGGCCTCATGGTTTCCGTTCAGCCAAGACCACCCACGTCGGAGACCGATACAGACGACTTTGGCTAGGCCCCAAAATTACACGGACTTGTCTAGAGAAAATTCGTCTCGGAGAACTGGGCATAAATCGACTCGTCCTGCCTATGAGCAACAGAGTGTGTAGACGTACGCGGCGGCGCGGTTCGATAGCTTTCTCTCTATTCAATATCCTTCAGGTGGCGAATCCATTTTCCAGATTCGATGAACAGACAGGAACTTTGATACAGATTATCACAGTTTTCACAGCCCTCGGAGTCCGCCTTACCCGAGCCCCAAGGCATCACAGGGGCTTGGGCAGTAGTTCTAGCCGAGTTAGTGGCTCGAGTAAGATCTGAGCCTCTCAACGGGTTAGTCGATCGACGCATCCCATAAGCCGCCCCATGAACAGCACTACAGCCATATGGACCCCATGTCACTCTGAGTCTCCTCGATCGCCGTCTATCTTCGCGATTAGCCGTTGCAAAAGGCGATGTTTCAAGCCAGCCTACCAGCATGAAAATTAGAGCACAGCGAAGCATTCGTGTATGATCGAATTGATGTATTATCTGGAGGGGGAGCAGCTGTCGACTACGTACGTTAATCTTTTCGCAGAGCCTTTCTCTATGTCACTCCTTCAAGTCGACGGACGCACTAATCCCTGCATTTACGGATCTTCCGCAACATCATAGGCAGCTAGATTGTGGTAGGTAATATCTTACGAGAACCTCTTACCAGGGTTCATATCTCGAACATGATTCTAGGAATGCGCCTGCTCAAGTAAGGCGTATCTAGTCTACCTACCTGATTCGGTCAACAGCGGAAGACTGTCTGGTAGCATCCGTTATCATACCATGCAACGATACTCCTCCGGATAGTGGTCGTAGCGCCGTCCAGAGCTAGATTGAGGACGAAGGCGGCACAGAAGGGTGTGGCGAAGCTACTGGGCTAAAAAGGGGTCATGAACATATGATCCGGTGCCAGCTAGTGTTTCACACAGTGGCTTGTGACTTCAAGTTCAGATTCGCAGTACTGTCGCCACTTCTAGGCCGCTTCTGGATACACTAACGCAATACACAGGAGGTAAAGTCTTATGTCCAGTCAGCCACTTTTCGCATCATGAGTCGTCTGGGCTACCGGTACTCGGACAATGTTCCACACTAATTAGAAGCCACCGGGGCAGGACTACGGTATGTCAAAATGCTTGCTTCTCCTCTTCTGAACTTGGATTCGTCCAGAGCAACTTTCGATATGTCCGCCCCGGCTGTTCTTCTGATCTTTCACCCGCACATACTGTGGATAATAGAGAGCAGCCATGCTATCATAGACCTCTCGCTATAAGTGGAGTCAAGGAGGTTCAACAATCTCTACGTTTCTTCGTTCTCGGAAGCTCTACCAGAAGTCTGCAATTTGACAAAGAAGCGGCTACCAGGCTCTAAAGATCCCGATTTCTCCGAGGAGCATGGCCATCAAACACCGCATCAGCTCGTTGTCACCTGTTTTTGCCTCCGGGCTTTGAACACCTTTTTCGCTCCCAAATTTCTAGGCAAACATGCCAGGCCGTTATCCCAGGGTACAGGCATGTGTAATACTCGGCTGAAATTTCCCGGTCAGGCAACCTGAATCGCACCAACCCAACGGTGGCCAGAGTCATAAGGTGCCTTAATTCTCCGCAACAAACATCTTACGGGTTGCGCATTGTCCACAATCGCTCCAAACGCTAGTATCCCGTATCACGTCTAAGATATATTGGCGGGACTTGTCTTCAGTGCTAACTTTCAGCTAGTCTTCCTTACCTCTAGCCTTAGTTTACAAGTCCGCAGTCTGCATATTTACAAGAATAGTGGGGTCGATATCCGATAAATATGCCTAGGTATTCACTCAGCCTCTTCTTTTCGCCGCTCTGCTCCTTCAATCTGGATCTGATCATTCGAGATTTCTGCATGATTGTGAATGGCGAGGAAACCCATGGGATATATTACAATCGGGTCGGGATTGCGGCGCATCTTCCCAGTAGGTCGAGACGGAGTTCGGGCCTCCCCCGCACCTCGCATATCGCATCAACGACATCTGCGCTGTGCCGTATGTACTACCTCCTCAACTTTTACAGTCCAGGGACTTTTCACCCTTCCACCTACTCCGGACTTGTGCGGGCGGCATTATTCTCGTTGATCAGCTGTGGTGGACGAAATGCGCTGAATGTACCCGTGTCTCTCTTCGAAACAAGAAACAGTCCTCTCACGCGCTTTACGGAAGCGGATCCAGTATGAGAGTTTCGGCGACTGCAAAGCTTCGCCTCAACATTCCTCTACTTGTTCCAGGCACATGTCACAGATGCTAAAAGCGTACCACCCAGAATCCAGGTGAAGAGTATGCCTCCGGACAAATTCGGACTCTGCGACTGCACAGCCACCTTGACAAATTGCGGCTTTCACGACTCTCAACGTACGCAGAATCCTACCGGCGTACCGGGTACTCAAAAAGGTACTGTAACCGCGATCCTACAAATGCACTAGTTCAACAAAAGCCCGGTCCTCGATCTCCGGGTCCCCGCCAAATCCTTCCGGAACCACTCTACAGGTGAGATTCTACTTCGGACTTCATGGGAACCTTTCACGCACAAGAAGCATGCAAAAGGGCGCGATCACCAAGGCAGATTTCAACACACAGAATTTCGGCGAGTGCGCTACCCAAGGCAGTCGTACATGTAGGCCTGCATACGTTCTCAGCTTGAGGGGACAGGGTTCTCTTAGTAAGATATATCGGAAGCGTCTGCCATGTTCTCTTCTCTCTATGTTAGTAACGCTGAAGAATGTCTAATAGTCGTCTTCACCGCTCCTTTTTCAGGCACTGCATCAACGATAGGACGAAGCTTTTAGCGAAGCTACTCGATGTACGACAAGGGGTCTATTTGTGTTAAGAATATAATATAAGGGTATAATACGACCTTTCAATTATTGTTCCATTCAAAGTCGGTCGAGGTAGGGCTTGTGCTAATTTAGCTCCTCTTGTCCTCGCTGCGAGTCACGACTTTGAACTTGGTTCTACGGCAGCACTTCGATTTCTTCCGGATGAGTCACGGCACGTAAGATTACGTCCTCCAGCATTCGCCGTGCCACTGTTGTCGCATCTCGAAGGGAACGCGAGTTCGACAACGGACAGGGCAGCACATAGGTGTAGTGATGTGCGCCTTCCACGACGTAGCCCAGCGCCCACATGATCTTCATGGACATCCCATGCGCCTCCAACACATTCAGCGAGCGCTCTATTGCAATCCCATCCGGCACGAAGGATGCGTTCCGGAAGGGTGCGAAGATGCCGTTCTGCGTCCTAGCCGCCAAGAACGGGCTCGGCGACCAGTCCAGGTCGAAGGCTTTGACCCGAGCCTGTACCAGCACGTCGAAACAGTCCTCATGTAAGTATCCGAAACGGGAGGAGGATGCCCTATACCATGCCCGCTCGTCGTCCAGCCACACCTCAAGATCGGTCTCGAAAATAACCACGATACCAGCTTCTAGCAAAGCCAGGAGCTGCATGTTCCGTTCCTTGGGAGGGCCGGCCGCTAATATGTTGTTTATAGAGACCCAGTCACAGAAGAAGCTGCGTTGTGATTGCTCGTCGAGGCCACAGTAATATACTGCATGCCGTACGATATCATTGAGATCCCGGAGCATCTCTGAGACGGCTTTGACCGGATCACGTTTGTTTGTTGCCGCGGCAGGCCGCATCGACGTCATCGGCTGAGTGAGTCAGAATGAAGCTGCGGCGCTCGCCGGGGCTGCCGATGATTTCGCTGTCCCATGGATGTAGGAGCCTGTGAACAAGACAACTGATCTCTCGGGCGCTATGGCCCTACCTCGAGTACAGGCTAATTTGAAGCTCCTGACCGCTCGGAACATAGCGCAGTCGACGGGGCCCGGACACCTCAAAGCGGCGGCCTCTTCTCGTGGTCAGTATAGACAAGGCATCAGCTGCACTGAGACCTGTGACGTAGACAAGTACTTTGGCACTGGAGTCGAGGCGCGAAAAGGCGGCTGCTGAAGTAACGAAACCGATATGCGGATTGCGGCATCTCAAGCTTTGAGTTCTGTTTCAGGCGAGCTGATCTACGCAGACACAGTCGGCACAGATGGGACCCTCATCCCGCCGACTAATAACGAAGCTTCGGTCCTGGCTCTTTGTGCCGGTCTGGTGATGCCGCTCGGAAGATCCGCACGTACGTGGTCGAAACAGTCCGATCAGCGCCCGCGGCGTATAGGTGTCGGCAGGTATTGGATCGCCATCGCCCTGCACAATGCCGTTCCTCCACAGTATTCGGAAAACCAGAGCTACTCCGAGTAACTTGGTCCTGACCAGGCCGGGCCGGCATTCTTGACTGACGAGTCGACGAAAACGGTGATCTGGGCCATCGACGTGTTGCTGGGCGTCACTGTGGGTTGCCCTGTTCGAGCTGTCCTGGGTCGACGACGTGGATTCGAAGCTTCGGGTCACCGTCGTAGTTTGGGTAGAGAGCAGAGATAGGTCCAAGGGTGCAGAGACCGCGCTGACCTGCACATCTACCAAGCAGACGCTATCGGCTGCACCGGAGCCCGCTGCTACGCCGCCTTCCTCACTCTGGTCGCCCTTCATCCGTAGGAAGTAGCCTGCTTCTTTGTTCTCCTGCACTTCGATGTCTGAATCCTTCTTTCTCCGCAGTACTGTTCCATAGATACCAAGCTCACAGATGATCCCGCCTGATTGCACCTTTCCATCCCTCAAGATCGTGTTCTGCTGCGCCGGAGGGTCGGTTGTCTCCATTGGAGCATACGCCAGCCTGCGAAAAGGCAAGTCGGAAGAGATGCTCTCGGTCAAACACGTTGCGCTCAGCGTCTAAAATGATAAAGAGGATGTATGTTGGATGGCCAGCTGCCGAAGGACCATAAGCTTCATTAGCTTTGGTGAGACTATTTGTAAGATCTTTAGTTGCTGGATTGGATGATCTGGAGAGGCTACGGATGCTGGGTGTGCATCAATGAACAGGAGGTAGCGGTGGAGGGAAACGACGCGCGGAGCCAGTCCACCGAAAGACGTAGCAATGGTGTTGACCTCCACCTGTCTGATTATCGACTTCTTCCGAGCCCCTGGGTTGTGCGCCAAGCAATTTAAACGAAAGAAGCCGAGTGTGAGGTCATGGATTAGCAGGGCCTCAACACCGGTTCAGCGGTAACTCGTACGTGTGCGTAACCTCCTGCCTTGACTGTTTGATGACCCTCCACAGACCAGCAATAAAAGGATGTATGGGAGCGAGTCTAATCTCACTGTCACTTTCCCGACTGTACACGGTGAAGAGGCTGACTCTAGCGGCATAAACTTCGTTGTACGAAGTCTGAATCGCCAATGCTTCATGGAAGCAATCCTTCGGAAACAGACCTGGAAACAACGTGACAGGCACTGTGCCTGCATATGTTGTGCTTGGATCCTCGTCCCTGTAGGCGAATAGCGGTCGTACCGCCAGGCCGTGTTCAATGCTCCGTTCCTTGATGGTCGACACGAGGTACTCTTCCTGTCCTGAAGTCAACTGTAGTGGGTATGAAGGCGGCTATACTGATTCCGGAGCCATCCTCTCGAAGTATCTTGATCGGAGTGTCTACGAAATGGTTGCGACCATAACGACGCTCGTGAGATGGAAATCCACCAGTTGATGCCCAACCATCTGTGTCGTCGACTCAACATGTGGTATTCGGGCCGATTCTGGGGAAATTTACGTGACGTTGATGCAGGTATTACAGAGCAAATCACGAGGCTTGTAGAAGTCGGCGAAAAGACAGAGACTAGCGTTTGAGCTAACGTTAGAGTGCCCGTGCGCTACACGAGCCATTACAGTACACGAGCCACCCCGTCTGAAATCAGCGCGCGCAAAAATGAAGCTGTAGAGCCACATACAAATTGTTTTATTATAAGATTTTCTAGTGTAGTACTATATAGAGCCTTGCGCAGCTTTTGTACTACTTAAATTTTTGTGGTACCTTAATTTGGCGGCCGCGCGTGGTGGTTTTAGGTAGAGGCGATGGCGGCGGAGGTGCAGCATCAACACCACTTTTAGCACCTACAACACGACGCTTCTTTGTAGAAATAAAGCAGCGCTTCGTGAGGCTTTTCGCTTGCCTTTGTTTAGTGTATCGCGAGATTTTTGTGAGGTTGCAGCGTCGCGTTGCTGCTTTTTGAGCGCGCGCGCTGCGGCTAGTTCTGCAGCCCTTGCCTTACGCTCCTCTGCCGCGCGCTCCCTCGCGATTTGCCGCAGCGCCTTTGCCTCCTCCGCCATCTTTTTCTTGTATAGTGTAGCTGCAGCTTTGAGCTCGCGATTGTGAGTTTTCTAGAGTTTTTCTTGCTCTTCTTCGCGCTGTCTGACCGTCTCGCGCGCATGAGCTTCTCGAACCTTGCGAGGACTCCATAGTATAGCACCGCCGTGAAACTCTTCGCGCTGCTGCAGATCAAGGACCTTACTCTTCTTCTTATGCTTCTGTTTAGTGGTGATCGCGGCGCGCAGGCCCTCGTTTTCGTAGTAGAGGAGCTCGTTTTGAACCTGTAGAGAGTGTAATGCAGCAGCGACGCGTTTGCCTTCAGCTTTTCTCTTATCTGCAACCGCAGCGTCCAAATTTTTTCGCAGGTCTCTCTAACTATCTCTATCACCTAGCTCCCGCAGTTCTGTATCCCTATCTTGATCAGAGGTGGTGGTGTTAAAGCGTTTTAGTATAACCTCCGCATCCATCGGCCACACGCCTGTAGCTTGAAAACTCTTCAAAATAAGCTCCGGCCTCATTGTACTGCCCCACGCTGACCAAAATATCGGAAAAAAGTCGCCTTTCTTGACGCTAATAAGCCCTTGCGATCGGTGTAGATAGCGGTTGAGTTTTTGAGTATAGTGCTTCAAAAGCGGCGAGAATATCACCACATCGAGCGGCTGTAAAGTGTGGGTTGAATGAAGAAGAAAGACAGCAAAGAGAATCTTTTTGGCGTCGCAGTAGTCGATAAACTTGCGCGTAATGTAGCTGCCGTGGCCGTCAACAATAAGGAGGCGCTATTGCCGACGCGCTTTTGTTGCAGTATAGCGCTCAAACAACTGCTCAAGCCATGCTAATCCAATATCGTTATTCGTCTATCCTGAGGTTGAGTTAGTAACAAAAACCTCGTGTTTTCCAGCTTTAATAGAGTCAACCTAGCTCGATTGCAACCTAGCTTTTCCCTCGTAGATAAGAGCGGGCGGCAGTGAGCTCCCATCGCCACAAACGCAAGCCAGAAGCGTGATCCATTCTCTATTGCCATCTTGTATAGCCGCCGTACGCAGTTTTGCTAGCTAGATTGCTTTAGAAAAGACGCGTTTGGTGCGTGTAGTTATGCCAACGAAAAAGCCTTTCTCATCTATATTGTAGGTATTGCCTGGCTCTACATCGTACTCCCGCATTTTCCTATAAAGTAGTTGAAAGTATAGGTCGTATTTCTTATATGAATCAGCTTGGTGACGATTGCGATCAAGCCCGGCGCTTCATTTGACTGTAAGCTTATCCTTGTGTCGATGCAAAAAGCGCGAAACCTACGCATCTAAAGCCTCTCATTTTGCAACTGCACTTGCGAAATTTCGTACTATCTCTCGTGTAGGTGGCAAGCCTCGCTTAGTGCATCTTTTTATGTATATAACGAGTTCTGCTTCTTGTTGTAGGTTGAGTAATTGCTAGTGTTCGTGGTACTCCGTCTGAGACTGCGATGTGCCTTGGTGTCTTCGCGACAGCGTTGTGCGATCAACGCTGAACTGTTTGGCAACTTGGCGGTACGAGAAAGATGCGCTGGGTTTGCGCGAGTTGATTGCTTTAATTGCAGCGTTGATTGGATCCATATTGGTAGAGTAGCGACGTGTCAAAGTTGGGATAGATTATATGTTTTGAAGTTGGGGTGGCTCGTGTACTGTAATGGCTCGTGTAGCGCACGGGCACTCTAGTCGGTAGGGCCGTGCATCGGCTATTATTGCTACCCGAAACACTGCGAACACCCCCCAAAAAGGCCAAGTGCGGGCTTCGGCACACTAAGAATCCTTCCGCCCCTAACGTCTATCGGACGAGAGTATATTTCTCGAGCGCGAGCCTACCTCAGTGCTCTGCTTTACATCGCTTTTCTGCCAGCCAGAGGCAAAATGCCGGATGTCTCGGGAGGATGGCACACGACCTTGTCCTAGCCCCTGACGTCTTCTCATGCTCCGCCATCCTGCCGCGACTGGGGACGCTCAGTAAGTTTTGTACGACTCTACTCGATACCAGCCAAGTGGTCAAGACCTGACCTCTGATTTGGATAGCTCTACTTGATAGCAGCTGAGTAGACATGAACCATTTGGTACGCCATCCTCCTGAGGCATCTGGCACTTGCCTCTGGCCGGCATGGAAATGATATAAACCACATTACTCCGCAGGCAACACGCACATCGGCAAACAACTACCGTGCTTGTTCACTGACAAACAACCTTGAAATTACTGACATACCTTACGGGGGGCCCTCGCCGAAGGTTCGAGCTCTGCGAAAATTTTCCCACCCCTTCGGGGGGGACTCTCAGTTCAGCTTAATGGTACTTGCTTTGTGATTACGCAAGGCCTTCGATTGTACGATGAATGTACGCGCGAAGCTTTGAACAGCTTTGCTGTGATATTCAGATAAAAGGTACCTGGTTCCACCTCTTGTCTCTCATAGTTGTTACATTCGCACTCTCACAATATAACACCTGCGAGAATCACTACCCAAAGACTTGTTGTCGCTGAAAGTATAGCAAATCTGAGCTCTCTTTTTCTACCCACGTAAAGCCATGCCAGTCGAACCGCACACGGAAGATGTCGAAGCTATACATATGCAGAGCGGGAAAGAGTTTTCACCTGATGCAGAGTTCAGCTCGAAAAGATTAGCGCTAGTGCTAGGTAGCACTTGGATTGGAATCTTGATGGCATCGTTAGGTATGCAAAGCCCGGCCTCGGTGGGCGAAAAGTGTGGGCTGATAATGCCACAGATTCATCCGTGATGGCAACTTTGTCTGGGCCTATAGCTTCATCGTTCGACTCATTCCAACAGCTTACTTGGCTGACCACATCGTACATGATTGCAACTGCGGCCGTCCAACCGCTTTCCGGAAGAATGACCAACATCTTTTCGCGGCGGTCTGGACTGCTCTTCGCCAACACCGTATTCTTTGCTGGCAACTTGATCTGTGGGCTTGCAAACACGAGCGAAGTCATGATTCTTGGCAGAGTGGTCGCCGGCCTCGGTGGCGGCTGCCTGCACTCAATCAGTACCTTCTTGACATCTGATCTGGTTCCACTTCGTCGCCGTGGGCTGTGGCAGGGCCTCGGTAACATAGCCTCTGGCGTCGGCTATGGCATTGGAGGCTATTATGGCGGTGTCATTGATGCGGCGATTGGTTGGCGATGGGCCTTTTTGATTCAACTTCCCCTCACTGCAGTGTCTGGAGTACTAGTCGCCTGTACGATCCGACAGCCTACGGCCTCGTCTACTTCGGAAAAGCAGTCGAACGTGTCAAAGTTGAAGCGTGTAGATTGGCTTGGAGCAGTCACCCTTACTGCATTCATCGTCCTACTGCTCACTGGACTTTCGTCCGGAGGCAACATCGTCCCATGGAATCACGCGCTTGTCTACAGTACTTTGTCTCTATCCGCCATCTCTCTTGGGGGTTTTGTCTACGTGGAAGACAGACTTGCGGCCGAGCCTATCCTTCCAGTCAGATTACTCCTCAAGAGAAGTATTGGCACGTCTTGCCTGACCAACTTCCTCAGCTCGATGGGTTACTTTTGCATTCTCTTCTACGGACCTCTATACTTCGAGGTCGTCAACGGACTTCCAGCTTCCGCCGCGGGACTTCGGTTGACACTGACCGCCGCCGGCGTATTGGTCTCATCCATATTCGTGGGCTGGGTCATACAAGCAACGGGTACATTCTCAACCTCGCCAGCCAAGTCACCGCTTTGCTCACCGGCTTCCTGTTCTTCTTCTTTCTGAAACCCGGCGTCCCGAGCGCACCCCCTTTCATCATGTTCTACTTAGCCGGGGCTGGTTACGGAAGCATGTTAACAGTCACTCTACTCGCGCTGACGGCTGCCGCGGACCAAAACCAGCATGCAGTCATCACTTCTACTTCCTATGCTTTTCGCAGCACGGGAAGTGCTATTGGAGTGGCCATTGGACGCACCGTCTTCCAGAACCTTTCTCGTCAAGGTCTCGTTGCGGCTTTTCGGGATAGGCGGGATGCTAATGAGCTCATTGCTCGTTTGGCGGAGAACATCCAAGCAATAAAAAGCTTGTCCGAGCCTCTGAGTCACAAAGCCCTCGAAGCGTACACAACTGCGTTCAAAGGTGTGTGGGGATTAACCTTGGGATTCTCTATTGCAAGCGCCATCGTGAGCTTCTCCATATGTGAGCATGTGCTTCACAGCAAGCTTTCAAGGGACAGATGAAACGAGGATTATTACCTTGTGAGTGCTGTCTGAATAGAGTCAACCTTTTGTAGTTTCTTTTGTTGCATGTTATGCATTTTCTTTTGTAGTTTTTTATGTAGTTTCTTCGTGTAGTTTATTTCTATAGTTTCTTCCTACACTTTACTCCTATCATTTACTTCTGTAGATTAGTTCGGGACGCTTCTTCCATAGGCCCCAGTAAACACGATGGAATTTTCTACGTGGATAGCCGGGACGCCACAGACGAGACCTTACACGTCGCAGGCCTGGTCAAACAGCACACGGGCTGTCATCCTGGCCACCAGCTAGGCCATGAATCTGTGGGCGTTGACGGTGAACCCAATAACCACGATGCTTCCGGCAATCGCACCCGATTTGGCGGGATCCCTCAGTGCTGGCTTGTAGGTACCGACCCAGAAATATCTTGGAAAAGCCCCCTCCCTCTGAACCAGAAGGCCTAGTTCAATGTTGGAATGATTCTCCATACGGAGTACAGCTCCTGAAGAAAATCGGAGTGTCCGTCCAAAAGTGAGGCAAAGGCCTGATCGCTGCGTCGCCAATATCCTTACGGTTATAGGGACCCACGTGCGGACCAAAGCACGTAGAGCCGTCGGGTTCGTCTCGAATTACAATGGCCGCGTAAGCTGCCGAGTTCGACAAGATGCCTCATGTTGATCGGGTGGCCATTCACGAAGTCATGGAGTAGACTGTTAGTATTGCCCAGAAGAAGCCTCTACTATACTCCAAGCTCAGAGCGCTGAAATCACACACTCTCTCATGATAAGATGGTGAGTTTGACAGACTTTTGGTAGAGTGCTGTGTAGTTGCGGTTGCAATTTCATTTGGCATTAACGGCCCCCTGTCTGGCGCTAGCTAAAACTTGCCCCGTACCGGTAAAGCAAGCAAGACGGACCACCGACCGCCGACCATCGACCGCGAAAGTCCTTGCGAGCTCATCACAAGAGCCCTATTCGTTTCAGCGCGAGTTGCGCGGAAGGTTTGTTCTGTGATCAATCAGCCTCTTCCTTGTACACGAGCCAGACCACTATCCTGGTTCGGTATGCCCTCATGTCCCGTCTGGGATGTGTCTGGGATTCGTCAAATCCGACCATCGAGATTTATCCATGCGAAAACATGGTATCTTGAATCCGCGCCGTGATCTACACGTCCGGCTCCCCACTGCGGATATGCCCGTTCCATGGCCATAACTAAGAAGGAGAGCACGCCCGTTGTCAACGTCCATCTCGCACGAAAGCAGCATGGAGTCGCTAATTGGTTCGTGCTGATCGCAACTTTCGGTGGCTGGTACATTAACCCCCGAGTTGCGCCTTAGGCTTATTCCAACGACGATACTTAGTAAATGCTATCTGCTCGTAATTAACGCACTTTTGGGGGGCAGGGGCCGTCAATACGGGGTTGCTTACTTACACCCTAGGTTTCAATCCAACGACTTTTCTAATGCTCAGGCATTTATTTCCAACAGTGTAGAGAGAACTCGGGAGCAGAGAGAAGAGGTGTATGAAGAACGACCAGGACGAAAGAAGCCAGAAAAAGATCTTATTAAGCTCATCCAAAACCATGTCTTTCTTCATCACGAACTATAGTTCTGATAGCTTGGCTTAAAGAACGATCTAGCGCACGGTGACCTCGCAATGGACTCACCAAAAGCTTTTTTATCACATTGAGTAGCAACAAATCTTTCACCGAGGCCGATGGCCACTAGCCAACCTTGCAATCTTCGCATCAGATGGCATCCGTCCCTTCCAAGGATGTATCAAACTCATGAGATGTCCACGAGTGTAAGAGGGACATAGGATCCTTTTAGCCAAGATTGTAGCGAGGTCGAGTTTGTAGCAAACTGGCGAGGAGGTGTAGTGGAAGGCGAATCGGTGCTATCTTCGCTGGGCAGCGCGCATCTACTGCTTAGAGGGCGCCCGGAACTTGGCGCGTCGGCGGGCGAATCGAATATGTATCGTAGGGAGATACGCAGAGGGAGTATCTGTACAAAATGCTATGTCAATCGATTGAAATCAATTCCACACCCGATCGTGGTTATGATTGATCAAACACTGTACTACCAACCAGCCTTTTGAGTTGCAACGAGAAACGTACAAGACCTTCCAGTATGCGTGGTTGCGAAAGATCACACGGCGATGCGCGGATGTGCCTGACTGCGACGTATTGTTACGTGGCTGGGTAGATACAATGCTCAGTGCTGCGATATATGTATATTACGGATGCAGGGTGGGACTTATGAATCTTCCCAAGTGGTCCGCTGCTTGCTCATCATCTTCAGTTTCTATTGGTAATCATCATCTCGTCGTCGTGAATGGCATCCTTGACGTGGCTTTCGAGCCCCTTTTTATAATCTGGCTTTTCCATCCTCTGGCTTCGCGACCTCGACCAACAGTTTACCTATAAAATCAGCATGGCTACTCTCAGCCGCATCGAGACACATACCGGTATTGGCCCCCTTGAACAGATCCACAAGCGCTTGCTCGGCATTGGCAAGGCCGCCCTCCACAACCGTCTGCTTGCGCTTCAGTTTGCCCTCTTCGAGCCACTGTGCAAGCTGCTTCCTAGCTTCGGGGTATTTCTCGGCGTAGTCGAAGACGATGAAGCCTTGCATGCGGATGCGCATGGAGATTATCATGAGGTAGTTCTGCGGGTATGAGACAAAGATCGCAAAGCGATGATGCGAGTATGCTTACGCTGGGACCCTGCTTCTTGTCTTTGTTGTATTGGCTGATGGCTCCACACATGACGAATCTTGAGTGAGGCTTCGCTCTTGAAAGAGCTAGGTCGAGAATCTCTCCGCCGACTATGCTTGTTAGTTCTATCTCGGTATAGGCTGCTCTACTCTGAACATACCGTTATCGAAGTAGACGTCGATGAGGTCCTAGAAACGTCAGTCATGGATCTTCCGCAAGTCATTACTGCCTCACCTTCGTTGCCGTGCGGAACTTCTTAGCAAAGTCGGGATCTTTGTAGTTTAACGCATCGTCGAATCCAAGCTCTTCCTTCAACCACTTGACTTTGTCATCTGCTCCGGCCAAGCCCAACACGGTAGCGCCCTTGAGCTTAGCGATCTGGCCAACGACACTGCCCGTAGCCCCAGCAGCACCCGAAACGACCACGAAATCCCCTTTGTTCACTTGCCCAACATCAAGGATCCCGAAATAGGCCGTCAGCGCCGTCATGCCTAGTACACCCAGGGCATCCGTCAGGACCGCGCCCTTCGGCAAATCTATGACCTCAATATCCTTCTCTTTTAGCACGGCGTACTCGGACCAGCCAGTCATTCCGCCGGCATAAGACCCAGTGGGAAATTTTTGCGATTTGGATGCTTTGATAATACCGACACTGTATCCGCGCATTACCTCGCCGATCTGGACTGGCGGGATGTAGGATCGGCTGTCGTTTAGCCAGCCGCGCATGGCGGGATCGAGGGATAGATAGAGCGTCTGGAAGAGGACTTCGCCATCTTGGAGAGTCGAGGCATCTGGGATTGGGTGCTGCTTCTGGACGAAGGTTTGGCCAGGGACGATGCCGTCCTTTGGTCGCTCAGCGAGATGGACAGATGTGTATGATGGCATTATAGCTTGTAGAATCCCGAATTTCCAAATAAACGACAACGTACAAAGATACCACAGTAGCAAATATTGCTATGCGGAAAGAGAGGTCCGATATGACGCAATTACAGCGAGTAAGATTGTGCGAGGCGGGTTTTCAAATCAAACCAGTTCGACTCATTACCTACAGATCGGGACCAGCGAAACTTTTATATAAAATCTCGAAGGATCCACAAATTATCGGGCTTACCGTATTCTTCTCTCGCGCGGCGACAAAGTCGGAAGGTGTGGGGTTTGGGGTTGGTAATCGGAAAGATACCGAGGTTGCACGTCGGGGTCTCCGACTCAACTTCAACTCGTTGATGTAAGTCAGGTTCTCTGCGATTGTCTTACAGATGATCTGTGAGACAATTGATTAGAAGACGGTGTTCTTGTACCACCAGTTGTAACGGTGGTAGTTACGTAGACCGATGAAGGCAATGCCAAGGCCCCGACCCGCTATCAGACTAGCGTCAACGGCAACCTCGAAGCTCATCGTCACAAGCCCGCAAGCCTCGAGCAACAGTCCGTCAGACACCATGCAGGCGTTCCGCAGGACAGCACTATCTGCTGCCCGACAAGGGCGCACCCCCCTCACGCGCCAGTCACGACGGTACGCCCACGATGAGCACGCTCACGGCCACAGCTCCGGCCCCGTCAACGAATCCATGGGGGTACTGCCCCCCTCCATACACCCCATTGCCCTTGCTCTAGGCTGAGAGAACCCTCAAGTCGAGGTCTCACTCATGCAGAACACTCTGCTAACTCAATTGGCCTTGTAGAGCGGCTTCTGGATCACCCTAGGCGTCTTCCCCACCGGATACGCACTCTACTGGCTTTCGCGCCAGGACCCCGATTCGCCGTCAATCATAACCCGCATCATCGACCGGTACACGGAAGAGCAGGAGAAGCTGATTTACCGCAATGACGTGCACGTTAAGATGATTGAGCAGGCGGGGCAGGACCGGGTGTTGTTCAACAACACGAAGCCGGACGGGCATTTCGAGATGCGCTTCCCTGAGTACGTTTCCCCTCTTGGAGCGATTATCTGGAAAGCGCAGGACAAGTGGAGAAGGCGTGCGAAGAAGTCGATATGACATGCACAGGAGGACACGAACGCTGGAGAGTGCATGCCCGACACCTAGGCTAACCCGCATATCCAGAATGATGAACGTCGGATCCCCCTACAACGTCGTCGCGGGCCAGCAAGTCAACATGGACAAAGTCATCGCCAAGTTCAAGAAAGAAGCCTACGAGGACAACGAGCGCAAGCTCGAGGCCCTGCGCAACAACCAGATCAAGTCCGAACAGCCGTTCGAGCGATACACCGGCGGCCGGCACCCACCCAGGCCGAACGAAGACTAGACGAGCCGCGGTTGCGTTGCAGGAAGCCTGAACGTCGGTGTACATATGCAAGGAATGATATCCGTTTTTCTATGTCCAACTATCTCGCGCGTCGTGTGAAGTGGTCTCTACAGACATGTGCCGATACATGTTGATATTAGCCTTTGGTTTTACTTGTCCGTGGTAAGAAAGACCTAATGTCCGCTCTCGCACGGCGATCCCCTGCCTTCTACCGCCTCTTAATTCCCGTCTGCGTACCAAGTCTCGCAATAATACCATAGCACGGGAGTTTCTACTGGGCTGTTGGAGATGTGTATAGGCGGGGTGCCGTGGTGTACGTAGGTTTATGGGGCGTCTAGGCTTACTGCCGCATAGACCATGGGTGTTTTGAGTCCTGGCGTAGATGTAGTTAGTGTGTCTAGAGGATTGCGATGGGGCTTGTAGTGAAACGCTTAAAGGGTGCGCGGGGGGATAAGTCTAAGAAGGGATGCTTAGAAGGTTAGATGGGTACAGGTGGCCTTACTGCATCGTAACTTGTACATCTTGTATTCCAGCACATATTTAAACCATGGAGATTTCACCACGTACAGCGAACGAAAGATATCAACTGTAATCTCTTCGAACCATAGCCAGAAGCACGCTCTCAACGCCCTCTCTATCCTTTCTCTTTTTGCCCCTAACAGCCAAGCCAAGCCACCCATTCATCTGCATGCCCCTATCCCATCCCATCCCATCCCAGAAAACACCTTCCTCCTCACCTTCAGCTTCTTGCACGCAACCTTCTTCCGCGCCTCGATCTCGCGCTCCTTCGTTTTCTTAAACTCCTTTCAGGGCTAGGTAGGCTTTTGCTTCTACTAGATGAGGTGAGTTTGCATGCGGCGTTAGAGAGGGTGGTGGTTTGCAGGCTGGAGGGCTATAGGGGCTGGGCGTGGATGACTGAGTGGGTGGCTGTGTGCGTCGGTTCGTTGTTGCGGGTTGTCTGCGTTTGGTGATGGGGATGGAGATGGAGAGGGAGGAGTGAGGGTAGGCGGTAGAGTGGACATGGGTTAGAGATGGGTTGACGCCTGACATGGTGGCTGGTGCGTCGATGCCGAGTGAGCTATGGGGCGGGCTATATGTGTGTTTCCAGGACGAAGACGGATGCCTAGGAATTGCTGGACTGGGAGGCGATAGAGTGTGTGAGCCGATATAAGGCAATTGAATAGGCCGGCCTCCTTTATACTCCACACAAGTCCCTCTCTACCCCGGACTGATAGTATCTGCCTCCATGTAGGCCCACTCCCACAAAATGCACATATCCATTAATCAAGCTAAAGGACATGTGCGTGCTCTAACCCAGTTGACCAAGCCTGCGCGTCTCGATCTGATGCATTAGTCCTATTGGTGCAATCGCGCATCCCTTTCGGCTTACGCCGATATTTGGAGCCCAGGTACCTGCGCAGCGATCGGAGTATGTGCGTACTTGGTACTGCCTCTGTCATTCTGTTGCGACGCTGGTCCACCTACACTCTGCTTGTTGCAGCCCGATCCAGGAGTCCTCCAAGATGAGCTGTGGGACCATGCGGGCGATGAACGAGGCAGCTGGGTGTCAGTTGTAGTGTCATAAATAATGCGTCTAGGATGGATTCGGCAACACTCGCCGTGTTGGAGGGCCTGCAAACCGACTGGGAAGGAGCCATTCATGGCACAACTTCCCGTCACGATGTTCGAGAAATGACTGTTTTTTGCATCAGAAGAGATTAGGGCCCTTGGGTGGACAAGGGTCGAGCTCTGGGCGTGACTCACCGCGCAGATGTGGTGATGGTGTAGATGATTGCCTTGGTGGGAACCATTTAGGTACCCTGCAGAACTGCGCAGCTGTCAGCCTTATCAGAGGGACGGAGTAGTCAGTTGGTCAAGAGCACGCAAGTATATGTAACGATGAATGGTATGCCCACCTTCGCTATATAAAGCCCAGACCCTTTCCGAAGACGTGATACTCTGACGCGAGGCCACTGCATGTACATCATCGTGAGCTGTTTAGTGAAGTGACAGAATGAAAAGGGGTATGTATTAGACATCTGCCTACGTGTCGAAGCGCACCACGTGGGAGGAGCTGAACAGCAGAGTGCTGGATGGGGCGTAAACAAAGCCGCAAATGCATCATGTCCATGCGCCGGTGACGTGATCAAGTATCAGGTATCATAAGAGAAGTGAAGTGTCAAGCCGACCCCGATCCGAGAACAGATGCAGTCGCAGAGAAAAGAGAAGAAAAGACGGACATGCCACGCCGGTAACCAGTAATGAGTTCCCATCCGTAGAGTAGTCCTGTCCATGAAGCGCCGGGTCACCCTGAATGCTCGATTGCAATAACGCCGTTCCCAGATTTTGAAGAGATCCCGTATGAACCAGATAAGCTCGTCAATGCCGTAAGACGCGCGCACGCTGTGGAGGTAACGACATGCTTGTGGAAAGTCGAACTACGAGAATGCAGTAGAAGGTTCCGATCAGACGGTGTTCATTTTTCGTCTTGGCGCTTCTTCTGCGTCATTACCCACTTCATCTTACTCTGTGTTTCCTGGAGGGCCTTGATGAGCTCTTCTGCCTCCTTTTCTTTTTGCGGTAGTGCTGCACGCATCCTCTCTGCCTCTTGTACAAGGTCGTCCACCAGTTTCTCGTGCTCTTGCTTGTACGTCTCCATCATACTCGTCATGTTGTTCTCTGAACGAAGCATTCGCACCATTTCGTGCTGGAGCTGGTCGCTGATGATGGCTTGCCGCCTGATCTTGTCCGCGTCATCGACACGCTTCTGGCGAAGCTCGTGCAAGTGTTCGTTCATGCTCTTTAGCTGCTTCTTGTAGCCGTCGGTGATGCGCTTGAAGCCGTCTCTGGCTGCGTCGGCGTTCGTCTCGGCGAGGTGCTTGAGATCGTTGGCTTTCGCGAGTTCTCGGTTCGTCTCGGACTGCGTGTCTCCCAGCATCCGGTTAGACACTGCCGCCCGTTGCTCGGCATCCTTGCGCCTGCTCGTCTCGATGTCCAGCGCCGCCTTGAGGTCGGCCAGCTTCCGGTCCTTCCGGTCCATGGCCCTCGCATTGGTGTCCGCCAAGACTTGCAGGTGCTGGTACTCTGCCTGCCTCTTCTCCTCTTGCACCTGCGAGGCCTTCAGCTGTTCCATGGCAGCATCCTTGGCGGTTCTTTCGACTGCAAGCTCCCTCCGCAGACGTTCGTTCTCAGACGTGATCTTATCTATGTACTGGGACGTCTTGCTCTGGGGCACGGCGGCGGAGACGTGCGGGCTCGCGCGGTTGGCATTGGCATCGGCGGAGATAATGCTGAGCGGGCCGGAGACATTGCGGGGGGTGGTGTAGCTCGGCATTGCAGCGCTGCGGGTCGGTGGGGGAGTCTTGGTGATGGTGTCGTCGTTGCTGTGACCCGAGTCGGTCATGTCATGCTCACCGCTGAATGGGAGGTTGGGGAGGACCGGGGCTGCTTGTCGCGTTCTAGAATCAGCATTGAAGTTCTCTAGCTTTGAGTGGGGTGCGGCGGACACTGAAGGCGGGTGAAGGGCAGTGTTTATGCGTCTGGGGATAAAAAAACGATGATGCGCGCGGCTTTGTTTTGAACCCCTGCACGGCGGCCAGGCACCTCAAACATGGGCATGGGGGCGGTGTCGGGGCGTGGACGGGGAGTAGGTAAGCAGCGACTTACCGCTTGTGGACGCTGCCGGCTGCCGTCGCCAGAATTGGGCGAAGGGCGCCGAGGCTGCGCGCCGCGCCTGCTTGTCTGTGGTGGCATTAGCCTTCTTCTTGAAGGAAAACATGCTGTGGTGGTCGGGCGGGTGTGGTGTGAGTGTAGAGAAGAAACTGCAGAGGCACGCTGGAAAGACTATTCTAACTTACTGCCAAGAGTCCCAAAGCGTTCTTGTTCCCACGCTTGGTGAAGAGAGAATGATGAGAGTGAAGGTGAGAAGGTTAAGAGCGACGAAGTTGAGCATTCGAGCCAATCAGCACCCCTGCCTTGCTCGGTTCTCGCTTACGCGCCATCGATCATCCTGGGCTGTTTTCTTTTCGAAACATTGAAATTATGTAAGCAGAGGCAACTGAAACCACAGCAACAGCAAGAGCAGACATCTACAGTCTGTATCTTCCTGTATGACTCCACTTCTACAGAGAAGGCCTATCCAGCCCTTGGACAGATCTTTCTTCAAACCTACTGCATAGAAAGGCCAATGAAGAATGCATTGTGTGCTAAGTTAAGCTGTTTCTAATCTTGAAGGGGGCACATCGCGACAGCTGAAACTGAGTGCGGGAGCACACCGTGTGAGTTTCAGATATTGATAGCATGCGGTGAGATGTAAAGACTCTTGATGTGCAGATGAAACACATCTATGCGCCGCGCAAAGGAGGGGGCTAAGAGCCAACAACTAGACGTAGGCACATTCGAATGAAGACAAGTACTGGAGCAGCAAGTTCGTGTTGGCTTGTCCATTTGTTACGTTGAAGTTGTGTGCTGGCGAACTATGTGGTACGATCTGATCGTGTGGTGGGGTGGGGTAGGTCGTGGCGCAGCCTCACGTCACACCGTCAACCGTCTCCTACCACCTGCAGCCTCTGCCCGGTCGCCTTTGGGATATGCGGACTGACGAGAGCCTGGGTAACTCACCCGAGCCTGGCTAAGTCCAGCTCTCTGCACACTGACAGCCTGCGCGAGTTCCCACCATCTCCATCGCTTCCCTCTTGGCGTTCGAATATTTGTCTTCAGATTGGCTTCAAAAACACACCCACACGCCAAACCAGAACGTCGGAATGACACCTGATGACGACAGAATCTTATGCGTACAATGACCCGACTCGCAACAATCCGGCCATCAAATCAGACATCACTCAAAACGGTTGGCCAGCTACAACACCGTCATAATGTTTAGTCGTTGTCAATCAAGCAGCACCATTGCAGAGAAACCAGTCCAAATCTGATACCACAATCATTTCAGAAATGAGCGAAGACTTTTCATCATCTAACCTCAGAAAATACATCTCGACACGGGCAGCCACGAGGACAACGCTTGACACCGATAAATGCAGTTGACGGCCATACGATCTCAAACCATCCCATCAGAGTCCCCCGATCGCTTGCCGTGGAATGCGGACGAAATCCCAAGACCGACCATAATACAGCAGCGTCGTTCGATTCTCCTGTGGAAGAGTCAATGCACCGTCTGGCTGCTGTTTGGACGTGTAGGGCTTACGTTGCATCGGATACCTAGTTCACCGGTGTGCCGCACTGGGGGCAGCACTTGCCCGGGATCACCCACACGGTGTCGCCCCTCTCGAGACAAGCAGGGCAACGACGGCCAGGGACCTGTCTCAGTCAGTTCTCGGTTGCTCTGTCGAGTGAAAATTGACTGGAAAGAAAACATTGCAACACACCGGCATCGTAGTGATTCCCTCTCCGTCGTTCATGAATGGTATGGCAACCTTGTCGATGGGGGTTTGTTGGCACATGATGGTAGAACGAAAAAGATTCTGTCGATGTGAAGAGACGGAAACGACCGAAAAGACGAAAGGGCGGTGATGGAGAAGATTAGACGGCGTGGATGAAGTTGGAAAGATTTGATCGCTTTTCAGAGACTAGAGACTGCCGACTCTTTATATGATCCGAACTGTAGCCGCTTGCCCCTTCGCAGGCGGTCTGCACTCTCAGTACCTTCTTGTTCCTTTCCATGTACTACGCTGTGGCCAGCAAATTCAAACCGGATCCTGGACTCGACACGGCTTTTGTCTGCAACTTCAGTATGCATGTCCCGTCGAACTTTGTGTATCGCTTACCGCAGGACTGGGGACGCGCGTGTCGTCCATTCCACCACTCGGATAGTGCTCCCACAAATAAAGTCGTGGCGCCGATGGCCTCCAAGTGGGGCAGTGGAACCTTTGGAGAGGATAGCCAAACCTTCTTTTCATTTCAAGCGGCCGCAAAGCGACTACACAAGTACTCTGAGGAGTTATCTACCATTAGGTCGCGCAAATTGCGCTTCTGGCTTGGGAGCCTCTCTCGATAGCGGACAGATGCATAGCAATGGCTGGCGCTAGAATTTTCCAGAGTCACCTCAAAGGCGAAATACGTCTCTCGAGAAACCTTGGAATGCTGCAGGCCGCCAACGATTGCGATTGGCGGTCAAGTTACCAGTGTGTTGTTCAAGAACCTGTCGTTGTCAAAAGCGACAGCTCACTTTCTCGCTTTCTCGTTTTCGACCACAGGCTAGCCACTGCCGCACACGCCCAACAATTAATTGATCAATTAGGATCACTCCAATACCCAAGCTCCAAACTCCAAACGGCAACATACGATATTGGTCTTACATAATAGACAATTCAGCTGGGTTGAATGCGTGAAAACATCGTTCAACAAGGCTCCGACGCTGAGCGCGCTGGCGTCTTCTCCCCAAAGGGTGACATATGCTCCGATTTCTCGCTAACCGCTAGTGCAGATTCGAAGTCGACCACCGTGACACCATCGCTCAAACGAAATGTCGTACAAATCGGCTGCAGGGGTAACCCTACCGTCACCTACGATCACAGCCAAGCTGTGGTTCATGATTTTGGCATGGACTCGAGTCTGCCATCTGCGTATGCAGGATGGCCCACTGCTTAAGCGTTGTCGATTCAGGGTGCTTCGAACATGGGCATCTTGCCGTGATGTGAGGGGAAAGATTAGGTAATATGTAGACATACTCTCGCAATCATTGTGGTGGTACCAAGGGGTTGGACCCGCAACTAACGGCTAATGTAGATGTGGAGTGTGTATCTCATGGTTCACCAAAGAGAAGCCATACAGCATCCGGAGGCACTACAGTGATATCCTCACGGATAAGCCGTTGCAACGTCTCAACGGAGAGCATTCGCAAGCTCGCATGTCACTACAATGAGGTAATCCAGGTTCGACGAGATTCAGTACTTTGCTAGACTGTGACGGCTGACTATCTGACGAAAAGCAACACTACTCTAAGATACAACCGCCACCATCAATCAAGCTGCCTCTATATCCAATATTTTACGTTCATGACTCCTCGACGCATGGTCTAGGTGACACAACTGTCTCATATGCCACTGTGTAGAGTCTCGTTCGTAGCATAGGATAACGATGCCACTTCGGAAGTGGTTGGTGTGGCAAGGAAATCTTGAGGTCTTAGCCGGGACCGAAACCTTCACGGATCCTGTGTACAGCTTTCTACGGAAGCTGACTTCCGCAGCGCTATCGCCATCGCTGTAGTCAGTGATCCGTTTCTGCCTCGACTCTGGTCTGCCTAAATAGGACAACGCCGACAAGAAACTGAGAGGTACCATACCCGGCCGCGACTTTTGTAAAAGAGATTTGACAGCAGATCTGGGGATAACTTCACGCGGGTGTATCACGGATCATGGTATATTTGTCATCGTTACGACATGTTCATGGCGTTACCGGTGATGCTTGTGGGTGGGTCGTGAGATACATCTGAACGAACAAGGGGTCACGAGATGGGAGACATATTACGTATCTTGCTTGCTGATGATTTGAAAACTTTGCCTCCTTGGCACAGGGTTCTTCTGGGTCATCTTCGCTTGTTCAATATCGGCAATCGGTTCACAAGCTAGGTACGACACGCAGGTTCCCGTCGAGTCTCTTTGGCCTCGCACAAACATATCTAAGCCTCTCGTCAATGCTGCACTTGGGTAATTCTCGGTATGAGCCATCCGTGGTCTATCGAGTGGAAACATTTCTCAGGGTATCTCTGAATCCTCCGTTAGTGTTTTGAAAGAGACGATCGTTATACTGGAACTGAAGCTGCGCTGCGTATCAACAAGCTAACGCAGATTCGATCGGACTACACGCGACGTTGTTCCTGGATTGTGGAACAACCAACGGAGAAATTACGGCTACCGGCGTCTGTTGCTAATAAAGGTTTTCTCACCTGCATCATCCAGAAGAAGAACGTATGCATCATTGCCGGCATATCTCCACCCGATTCGAATGACATGAGAGTAAGTCCGGGAAAAAGACATACCGCAAAGCTACTGACCGCACTCTAGCCTTCCAAGTGACTCTTAGACTAGCCAGCCGTTTCATGTCTTGCTTGAGCAAGTCTAGAACGTATATGTCAAACAGAGACATTGAGCACGAGCGACCTTTTCTTATAAACTTTCCGTTAAGTTGCTTACCGGTCCATCGCAACCATCAACACCATTTCGCAAACTTATTTCCCGCGTGCAGTCACGCTTCCCGCTTCCGCCATCCACGTCAATCCCGCTTTTCTAGCTTGCTCGACTTCCCGCGCGATTCCAACATCTCTCTTCTCTAGCAGCATGCCATCTTATGTATCCGAGGACTTCGGTCAAGATGACGCAGATCGAATAGGGCGCCCGTACACGACCGATTCCAAGGAGTTCGTGCGCTGAGTTGTCTTAGTGCTGAGGGCACTATGATGTAAATCCTGGACTCCATGCAAACCACTTCACTTGGTGTCTCGACGCTACAGCGAATTGTCAGCGCCCTGCATGTTCCGCTAGAGAAGTCTCTGTGTTATAGATGACTAGTGGCCTGCTTTTCTCATTGTGTTTTTTCTCTATTCTTATCTCTTTTGCATTGGTAATCCCGGCCAGACTTACGACACATTTAAGACATCACATCTGTCCCTGAAGTTGCACGGCACGCATCATTACGTGCATCGTTGATAGAGACATCGAAATTCTTCCTAATGTCGGTTGTCATTCCGACCGTTTATTCCAAAGACAACGGAAACATTAAGTCTCTCACAATTTCCAAATCATTCGAACCTCTCACCTAGGATATAGGAGAACTATACGTAGATATACGAAAGCTGTCTAATCACTTTCGACGAACCGAGCATTCTAACTTACACGCAATCGCTAACATCAACTTAGTCTTTTGCTTCGACACGGCATCTCAAGACAGATCGAAGCCGTGGAGGTTGCCTTCCCAATCACCATCTTGGCCGGACCGGTCTCGCAATCCGCACCAACTACCGCAAACCCGTCCTGTCGGTCCGTAGTCACGCGCAATACCCCAGAATCGCCTCTAGCCGTTCAAATCCCGCTTATGTTCATGGCACTACGCAGACCCGAGCCCAGAGACCACAGTCTAGACTTTTCACGGCACACGGCATCACGACGGCCGCAGCTTTGCGCCGCGCACAACAAGCACACGACACCAGGCCCACCGATCAGAAAACCAAAGCGAGTTCCGATCTTCGTTGTCCTCGCACTTCGCTCGATATCGAGCTTGTACAGTCACAACAACACACAGCCCATATTTTTCGGTCCTGTGGTGTGTTTGGTGTGATTCGCGTGCCGTGGAACAAGGCCGCCTTTGGTGGCCACTGTTCTCCACATCTCGGGGCAGCACATGACTTGCTTGTGGCACGTCGCACGGTACTGTGCTCGTCGAGCTCGCACCGACCGAATCCTTGGGCACGGGTGAAGCGGCTGACGGCGAGGGTCTTTGGGCTAGTGACCGGGTGATTGTATTATCGGCAAGCCGGCTGCTACTCACTTCACATTCATATCGTCGTCGACCGAGCTAAGGCTTGCTTCCGGACTCATCCGCAGCTGCGCATTCATCCCATGAAGTATACCCTTTTCCGAAAGGCCCGAACGTGCGCACGAGCGATACAGGTTCGTCTAGCAAGCTCTTTTAGAAACTAGCAGTCTGAAGTGAGAACTTCTCACCATATCGACCGCTTCGCATGCGCTACATCCAGCGAAGCTACCACACCACATTCCACAACGCCACAAAACTACATCGTTCCCCTTTCTATTATTTCATCTCCATCTCCATCCTACAACAACCAACCGAGCCCTATCACCGATCCAACCTCGGCGTAAGCCCGCAAAGTATCTCGACGGGCACCTCTCTACTGCTCTCAACGTCTCTCAGTCCCTTCTCCTCTCCTCTATAGTGTCTCTACATTATCGAACACGTCCACCAAGCTTCTCGCCTCATGCTCCAATTGAATGAATTTTCCATCCGCGAAAGTGTCTCTCTAGATCCATAACTACACCACCTCATGTCAATCTTCAAATCAGAATCGCGTATCAACTAGCTTCGTAGTGCTACTGTCACTACCGCCATATCTATATTCGCAATCTTGTAGTTGTTAGTTAGTGCATGAAAGCAAATAAGTTGAGAAAGTCTTTGCAGTCTACGCTAGCTAGTCTGCATTCACACATATGCTCGCGACATGCACAAGCACGCACACACACTAGATTATAGGTAGACAGGTATTCTATATACGCACACCCTACCAGCAAAAGAAATGGGCTGGCTATGACTTTGGGTGGCTGACTCATCCCTCTCGACCTATCTCTTTGCCGCAGTAGGCTGCTTACTAAAACCACCATCCCATCTATCCACACCTCCCTCCCTCCTTCCCCCCCTCTCCCCACCCTCCCCCTCCCTTTTAAAAATCCCTCCACCCCTCCACCCCACTATATCCCTACCCCTCTACCTTCCTACCTGAAAAAAAAATTGAAAAAAAAACATACACATCTGGATCCTTCGCTAGTGGACACCCACCTAACTACTAATCCGCCGGGGCAACACCCGCCAGTACGCGACCTAGATGGCTGCGGCCGCCGTTTTCTCCGCGTACCTGGGTGTATGTGGAGGAATTTGTTAATGTTGGGGTATATATGGTGTGGAAAATATGGAGGGGGGGAAGGGAGGAGAATATAGGCGCTCACGTGCACGCGCACGCACGCCCGGGCGACGTCAGTGGGGCGACGAAGGAAAAGAGCAGTTCGGGGATGACGTATGAGAGATGACGTGTGTAGACGTGATGGGATGTCTATCTAATCTGATCTGATCTGATCTGATCTGGGCGCCTCCCAACTCCCCTCCTTGCTTCTCTCTTCCGTCTCCCTCTATTTCCTTTGCCTTTGCCTTGCCTTCCGTCACGAGGGCTTTTCCCTAGCCACGCTTTTCCCAAACGTCTCCGCACTCCACACTCCGCGCATCATCCAATCCATGCCATCCAACCCATCAACGCACACCCACATCTTTTTCAACCCACGTTCTGCATCGCCATGTCTGCCTGCCTGCCTCTTCCTGCGGGCCCGGCGCATCGCTCGCTTGCCCGCTCCGTCTACTCTTTCTCTGTCTCTGTTGACACATGGCTCTTTCACGCGGCGCAGATAGAAACGAAACGAAACGAAATGAACGGAACGAACCGGACCGAACTGGGATACTGTATTGCGTGCAACAGGACCTGACATGACATGACTTAACTGGCACTCTTACTTACTTACTCACCTACCTACCCAACCCACACTCCAAGAGCGCAGGTGTGCAAGTAAACGCACGCGCGCTTTGCCCCCGAGGTTTTCACCCCACATTGCAAGCCCCACCCACGACAGCCTCCAGTCTACTCTCTCTATCTCTACTAGCACATCGACCGACACCAAGACATGAGTAATGAATTGGAAAAAGGGAGGGGGGATATCATATTAACCTAAGTTAGTAGTGCCCGCCTCGCATGGCCGGGGCCCTAGGTACCAACACACCACCACCACTACCGCCACGCCCAGTCGCCGCAACCGTCTAATCCACCTACAACAAGCCCCGCCTAGTCTACCTACCCACTCAGAAAAGATAAACAAGAAAAAGACGAAAGGAAAAAGGAAAAAGGCCGTACTGCTCCGCTCCGCTCCATCAGCGATGTTCAAAGGCCAAACCTAACGCAACCACAGACGTAGTAAGTTTCGGCAGCATCCCTGGCCTGTGCACACGGTCGCCATCGGATTCGCGCCCGGGGTTCCGCTTGCGCGGATAGCGGGCTTGTTGGAGTTCGCGGGGGTGGTGCTCCTGAGGGTGATGCTGATCATGATGGTGATGGTGAAGACCGTCCAGCGAAGTCCTGCGCTTCAAGATGCCCGCTCTGCGCCTGCCCTGCAGCCAAGGAAACAGCTACGCCACATCATCAGCACCAACATGATACATACTGTAGAGGTGAACTGAAAGCACAGCCCAACCTAACCTAACCTAACGTTGATGCAACAGAGCGAGGGGAAGGACCACATGTGGGTGGGGACACACGGGATGCGCCGGGCGTAGTGGTAATATGCAGGCAGACATGCATCACAGCGCCTAACTAACTGACCGTCTTCCTGATGCGGACCAGCAGCACCCCCTTTGTGACAACGCCGTTCGAGTCGTAGAGATGCAGCATCCGCACACCGGGCTGGAGGCGATCGAGGCGGAAGCAGGCCCACGCCGCCAGATCGTCGCCCAAGCGCTCGTCGTCCATGACCTTGAACCTGCGGGACACAGCGTTAGCGCCAATTTCGGTGGATAGTACAAGCCGATTGAACAGTGCATAAGCGCCAGACACTGGGAGGTCGGATCCCGGGTGGTGAAGAAGATTCAGAAAGTGAGAAAGTGACATGTCGCCTCAGAACGGGGATAACGGCATTCTGCATGATGAGCCGCCAACGGTCCCGATCCCAGTACCGTGCGACCATGGCCTCGGGACAGCCCGCTAGGTCGTTGCGATGCTATCACCGGTCGATCCGAGTGGATGGAAAAGCCTGCCATGGAGACCCGCCGCTTCCGTCTTTGTCGATGTGTACAGCGGCCCATGTCGGACCCACCCAAACAATTTGACCGATGCCTGTGCATGTGCATGTGCATCTGGAACCAGTGCAACGCATAAATTGGGTAGTCTCGAGTCGCATCGCGTGGGAGCTCGCATGTAGAAGCCGAGCAAACGAAAGGAGAGTAAAAGAAATACAACATACCTGACGAAACTTAATTCCTCTGTGACCCCACGGATGCCCGCAAATGTAATGACCTCGCGATTGAAATCTGGGTCCGGAGTCCGCTGCGTCTTGGTCTTCTTCTTGTAGTCGCCCTTGTTGCTCTTTCCCCCGCCGGGAATCGCTTCGCTAGATCGCTCTTCGTGCTTTTCAACATGGAGCTCCACTTTCACAAACGGTTTGAAGTCCTTGGGACTATCCTCGTCGGGTGGCAAGGGGATATCTTGGCCCGCGAGAAACTCGATGCTGAGGTGGAGAATATGATGCGGGATGGCCGACCTCTGTGTGACCTCGTTGCTGGTGGTACGATAGCCCTCCGGTTTGAGCACCCATCCGCTCGTGCCTGCGAACATGCCCTCGTTCTGCATCATGCCACCGTCCCATCTTTGCCAGTTGAGAGCCACGATCTGAACGCCTGCTCTCCAAAAGACAGACGGATTGAGATTCGTCGAGTTGATTCGCAACCCTTTAGGATAGGCTCGCATGAAGAAATGCTTGTTGTGTTTGAAGAGGGCTTGTGCCTGAGTCTCATGGACCTCCATCAACGCCTTCTCGGATAAGGAGAACACGTGTGTGGGGATGTTCGCCTCTGAACGATGTTAGTATATTCTCTTGTGGGGTGACTCCGACTCAGCGGCGACAAGTTGGACTCACCGGGTTGATCGAGGCCTTTGAAGTGATAGCCACCAAAATATACACCAAGCTTCACCAAGTCTTCAATGACCTTTGGCTTGGGCGGGGGCTTTTTCTCGCCCGGAGGTATCTCGTCGTTAGATGTAGAGTCGGACATAGACTCGGTGCTATCGGGCCTGGTCAACTGCGCGGGTCGCTGGAGTGTTGTTGGGTTCGCTCCAGAGTCAGCTGGCTTGCTGTGTGTGCGCTTCACTTTAACAAGGATTTTGTTCTTTAGCTCTCCCAGGGGGGGCAGGTTGAGGCTTTCGGAGGGTTGAGAAGGGTCAAGTGGGAGATCGACAAGCATGCCCCTCCAATAATCTGTCATGATCTCGACCATGATCTCTTGCTGTTCTGGCGTAGTGTGCACCTCGAGACTCACAATGATTGGGAGATCGGAAGTCACAAATGCATAGTCTCTAATTGTCGCGCAGACTTCTCTAAAGGTAGTTTCTTTCGTCAAGGTATAGCCGTGAAGTACTCGTGGCTCTGCTCGATATGAATTCGACCGCCACGGTTCGATTCTATCTGACTGGGCCGGTGGTGGGGACGCAGGCGCATCCTTGGACTTCTCCTCGGGCGAAGACGAGAGTTTTCCTTTGATACGGAGCTCTAGCCGTTTTCGAAATGACAATCCCGACTTCTCTTTTGGAACTTTGGTTGCCCCCGATCTTGCAGCCTCGTCCTCGGAGCTCGAACTAGAGGGCGGCTCTCCATCCCAGACATCGATTTCCACGCAGCGACAGCCGCGAAGGAGAACCTGCGATAGTTAGAAGGTTAGGGGGAGAGCGGACAGTCTTGCACTCACATTTTTGTAACCATCCGCGCTCGAATCGCTGTACAGCTGGTTCCCCGTCAAGTAGGTATTGTGACTCGACGAGATGAAGTAATTCGAAATAGGATACGACTCGTCGACTGGGGTGGCAGCTTTCATGCAGTTTCCTGTGCCTGACATGAAATAGGTAGCGAACTCTTCGAACGAGGCCGACTTCAGCGCTTCTGCATCACTTGCAGGAGCCTGCTGCTCTTCCGCTAGCCATCTCGCCAGCCCCTCCTTGGTGTCCAACTGGTACTGTTGAGAGACATCCTTATAGATGGCCTGGAGGTGTGTTTGCACGATCGGGGAGAGTCTTGCGACAGTTCGCGCCTTGGCTACGACAGCGGCAGAGCCTCCTCCAGCCTGCAGTTGGGGCTCGTCGAGCTTCGGCGCGCCGAGTTTGTGGTCCTTGGAGCCAGCAACGGTAGCATGGCGGGACGGTGCACTCGCCATTGCGGTTGGTGTGCACGCCAGAATCGGGGGAAGTTGCGAGAGAATTGTCAAAGTCGCGAACGACTCTTGCGGGCCGGAAATTGGTGCTGAGGCAGAGGGGTACGGGGCTAGGAAAGGTGGAAGTCGGGGCAGCTCAGCTGTGCTTATACCGGTACCTGCGCGGACTTGCAGCAAACAGTCAAGCGAGAGCCAGCTTCAAGTCCAGGCGTCGAGCAGCTAGCCTCAGGCACACCGAGGACCGGTCAGCACGGCCAGCCGTCAGTCGAGGGCGCGGGTCGAGGGCGAGTTCTCAGCACTAAGCAAACGGTGACGGTGGAAGAGTTGCCAGCGGGACAATGGAAGCTACAGACGGCCCGCGCGCGTGAGGCGGGCAGGGCGGCTGGGACCCGGGTGCACCTGCCCGTGGGAGCTGGTCGGACTGCGTTCTTGCAATATTATTAGCGATGTCTGCAGCCGGTGCGTAGTTGTTCAGCGACGTGGTCTGCTTTGCAGCTACTCCGTACCGGCAGCTGAGGCTCTGGACTTGCTGCTGTCCACGAACGCGGGCCTTGTCATTCTTGTCATTGTTGGCAGCAGCAGCCACCGTTTACTGGCAGTCCCAGCCCTGCCAAGGCCCAACGTCATCAGGGTCTAGCCAACGTACGCCCCGTTGTTCACACAGCGGACCCTCCCACTCCTTCAACGCGTCCACGATGGCCAGGTCGCGCAAAGAGGCCGAACGCGAGGTGCGCTCTTGGGGCTTCAGCCATATCTTCACGTGGACCGACGGCCCGTATGTCTGAACCTCTCCGCCCAGCTGCAGCCGCACTGACACGGGCGCGCCGCAGCAACGCCCACTACCCGCCACACACCCACAGCGGCCTGACCACCCACCTCATCCTGGACGGACAACTGACCATTACGTATCCGGGCGACCAAAAACCCACGAGGGAGACATTTGGCCCGGGCGCTAGAGTCGACGTCGATGCGCAGCGGCTGCACGAGGTCTGGGTGGGGTCGGAGGGCTGCACATACGTTATAGGGGAATGAGAGGGGAATGCCGCAGTCAAGACTTGCAACCTCGAAAGGGAATATGCTACAACGGCCCAGAGTGAGAAGACACTGGGATCACGCTCAGCTACCATGACTAGAGTGCGGGAACACGGAGGACGCCGAGTTTACTGATGCAGTGCTCACGGCCCTATTCAGCTGCCGCGTCTGCTCGCAGACATCTTTGGGACCTTAAACCGCGCATGTATTCCATTCTTCACTCAGCTCAACAACACTGGCACAGTGAGATATGTTTGCAAGACGAACTAGCTGCATGTTCGGGGGCTTCGACACACGTGCTCAGCTGTGTGGATTTGGTGTTGTGGGAATTGGCTTATAGAAAGCAAGTCAGACCCTCCAATAACTACCCATAGTGAACGCCCTAAGCCGAGATTGGATACGCCGACTATGCAAGTCGGGTTTCTGAGAGATGTTGTCCTCATTCCTCTGCATCGTCCATCTCCTCGGCGGCCTCCTCAGCCTCCTCTTCGACTGCCGCTTCGCCCCACCACAGCTGTGGCCCGAGGCCGTTTTGATGCATTGAGCCCTGGAAGATCGTTAATACTCAAGTACACCCAGAAGCTAAGAAGCAAAGCAAACTCACAATGATTCTATACGCCGTATCCCTGTCCTCAATCACCTCCCCGTTCTCGTCCTTCTGCACAATCGTCGGCTTCTGGTCAGTCCACTCCTCCTGTTCGATGCGAAGTAGCACCGGCTCGCGATTGTCGTAGAACAACTCGCTGTCGTCCGTGTTCCAGATCCACACATCTTCAGCGCGTGAGAAGGTGGAGTTTGGCTGGAGTAGTTGGTAGGGGACGAAAACTTCGCATGTGAAATCGAGGTCGATGATTATTCCTTCCTCGGTGCTCGACTTGATGATGCCGTAGATGATCTCGCCGCGAAACGGGCGGAAGACTGCGAGTCGAAATTCGGCTAGAGTTGAGTTGTTAGGACCGTTGGAGAGGGAGGATGGTATAAGGCATAGTGAGGACGGGGACTTTATAGAACGCTGTGCAGCCGTGTGCTTACCGTGAAGATCTCAGAACACTGCGACAGAGTACATGTAGAAGAAAGAGATCAGTAAGAAACATGGAGCCTTACCGTTGACATTCACCTTCCCCGTTCCGTGGCCAATCAAACCATCGGAAGCTTCCAAAAGATCCCACAAACAAATGCAAAGCCCGATATTCTGGATGACTTTGTTGGCATACTTCTCGTTGATAGCATCTTTGAGCGCCTGTGCGCTCGGTTTGTCGAATTCTTGTGGCGCGATCTGTATCAGATCTTGAATCGTCGTCTGCCTTTCTGTAAGTCGATGGCGCGGCATGCACAATACTACCTCGGGAGGCTTACAAGGATGAACATTGTCGCAGGCTGTATGTCTTCATGCTCCTTGGGCGGCTCTACGGAAGATTATATGGAAACTGGAAGTTTTTGCGACTTGTGTAGTAGGTGAGTCTCTGGTTTTCGTGTAACGGAACTGACCTGATTGGTGATGGAGCTCGCGCCAAGAGTTCTTATCGATAAAGGATGATACTTTTCGAAATGCGAGCTGGAGCTTCATCACGTCACAGTACAACAGTTTTCAACTTATAAACACACCAGCACAATCGTCTCGGGTATACGCAGCTTCAGACATGCCGATTTGCAGACGGTGGAGCCCCTCGAACTGCCGCCAGCGCCATAATGTCGTCCTTCAAGTTTCCGCCTCCACCTCCACCACCCCCGAAAGCTTCCTCAAACGATGCGCCGGAACAATATACGAGCCAACGAGGCGGGTATGATAACGGCAGAGGAGACCGGGGTCGGGGCCGTGGCTGGCAGGGTCGTGGGCGCGGGGATAACTTCAGGGGGAGCGGGAGAGGTGGCCGAGGGCAGGGTGGAGATGGCCGATCAGAAGGAAACAGACAACCCAGAGGAGGATCACAGGGAGATTATCAGCGTGGTGGACGCGGTGGAAATCATTATCAAAACAACTCGAACGGTCAAAGCCAGCAACAACGGCATCAATCGTCTCCGCAACAGCCCGGTCCTTTCCAATCTCCACCTTCCGTACAAGCTGGCGCATACATGAATCCGATGTTTTCGAATCAGCTTCAACCTGGACCACAGAGCCTACCGCCGTTGACCCCGGAAGCTCTCGCTCATGCGATGGCGTTCATGAATACCCAAGCTGGGATGCAGTCAATGGCCGCCTTTGCGAGCCACATCACTGGTACATCCGATACACCGCAGTCTTCACAGTCTCCGGCAGTTCAATCGATTTATGAACAACCATACCAATCTCCTACGCAGCATAACGACAGGAAGCGGAAGCGAGGTAGTGGTAATTGGCAAACCAGCCCTCCCCACCCGCCAAAAAGACAACAACAAGCGAACGAAAAACCTCAGAAGGCTAAAGCGACACCAGCTCCGGCCGTACCAAGTTTCGGCTTCACTTTGCCAGCAGTACAGACCAGGAACGCGCCGCCTGCTACCAAAAGCGAGAGAAAGAATAAACGCCCGGTGAACTTGGGTCTGACTCGGTTAGACTCCGATCAGGAACCTGAGAGTGCGGAGGAGGAAGTGGATGAGGAAGCTGCCTTCTCGGCTACTATCCAGGGCGGAGGGGCCGTTTTCGAGCACGAAGGAGAGAGCATATCGCTACAGACGCCAGGGGAAGTCATGGCGTGGATCAAGGACCGCAGGAAGAATTTCCCCACGCAACACAGAATCACAGAGAAAGCACAGGAAGCTGCCGAGAAGCGAGCGCACGACTTGGAGTTCTTACGCAAAGTCATAGGAAAGCCTGAGAAGAGATACGAGAGTCAACGGACGCCTGCGACTCCAAAAGCGGTCAAAGCGGTCGAAGCGAACAAACCTAGCGCTGCCGATCTGAAGGATCGGGAAGAGCTAAGCCGACTTCGACGGGCGCATCATGAGAGCATGCTGAACAAGGCTGGTGTAGCTCCGCGCACCGCAGACAAGAAACCTCAAGCCGTCGATCTCGGCCTCGGCTATGGCAGTGACACAGAGTCCGAGGCGGACGAAAACTCCGTGTTGGACGATTCATCTGTTGTATCCAGCGCAGAAGAGTCCTCCGACGAATCAGCACTCGAATCCGAGCACAACTCTGATGCCGAAGACAGCGACGCGCCGCCAGACGAGAAGTCTTCGAAGAAACCTATTCCATCTATCGTCGTACCTCCTCCGCCGCCGCCGCCGCCGCCCATAACTACAGGTACAAGCACGACGACCACGAAGAAGGCGCAGAACCCCAACAAAAACGATAGTGACATCTGTTATCAGTTCAAGCAGTTCGGGAAATGCAAGTTTGGCGCTAAGTGCAGATATACGCATGCGTCGAGAGAGAAGAAGCGAGTGGGGCTGTATGAGATGATGGTGGAGCAGGAGGTGGAGAAGGCGGAGCGGTTGGCGCTGGATGCTATCAAGTATCTCGGTCGGCATGGGTTTCTGGGATAGGTGCACATACAGGACCTGAAGCGACGCCTCCATAGGGTACTTGTAGGTATTGTACCAAATTTTTTCTCCGACAACACTGTATTGTTGCGTGAACAACTCTGTGGCAGTCGCTCTTTCCCAGTAGTTCGACAATGGGATGGCGCTAAACGCGATGGGTATAGCTCGCGAAGCTAGAACCACATCGTCCGACCCTTCCCCTTCCTCATGTTTCCTTCCATCTCCATCTTCGTTTCCATCCACCGATCTAAGTCTGTCAAACTCATCATTGCTATAGCCTTTGTGGGAAGAGTCATGGAATGTGGGAGAGGGACGCGCTGCGGCACGGGCTCACCTAGCAAGCTAATCAGATGGCTACAAACACCATCAATGTTAGACCGCTTGAGGTGTCTGGTTTGTTTGTCTTGCACATGAGCTAATTTGCTCTATCTAAGTTTCTTTGAATGTGAGTGAGACAGTGCATATCGCCTTGCTGTCTTACTCTGTTTTCACGGCAGCAGAAGATCTATGCAGGGATTGTGAAGGCGTCTCTGGTTTCACAGAAATCAATGTAGGGGTCTTTCAAAATATATAAAGATCGGCCCAGTCTCGACATAGTATCCTTAATCTTTACTCCGGACTTACAGTGGACTCTGGAAATTCGAAGGACTCCTAAAACGCCAGTATGGACAACGGTGGTTAGTACCTTTGGATCCTAAATTCCCAGCTCTAACATGTATAGCAGCTAACTATCAGCTTGACGACCGCCTCCTTAGTATGGCATACCCAGTGGCTTTCTCAGCTAACACACTTATCGCCGCCGTGAAAGAGAAACGTAGTCTTGAATCCATCAAGGCGTATCTTGGGAGCTACCAAGACCGACCTGATTTCAAGGAGAGCATGTCGAACGATGCATGGCCCGCTTTGTACCATGCGGCTGAACAGAACTCCGCGGAACTCATGTCGGTCCTTCTCCAGTACAATATTGACATAAACGCAGTCCACGAACGATTCCCTACCCCTCTGTTAGCATTCGTGATCACCGAAGGGTATCGTGAAGCGATGGACACCACGCGCGTCGCCAAGTTGCTTCTTGCATGCGGTGCAGACCCAAACTCGATCCCTAAGGACATGTGGATCAAGTACCTAGAGACCCCACGAGAGGAAGCAGAGTTCTCAGGAAATTCTGTCGACGCAGCGTCTGCTTGGTGTACACAAGAGGAGCGCTCTAAGCTTGCGCTCTCATTACATCTTACTCATCGGTATCTACTTCATCTCGCCAACAGACTTCCCAAGACAAACGCTCGCTCTATCCAAATTGCGGAGGCCTACAATATGAGTGACCTATTGAAATTGCCCTACTTTCTAATAGGACAGCGGCCTGCCGCCGATTTTGTGATGAGGTCGATCTTCTCTCATGTAGCTTTAAGAAGGGACTACCCGTTTGTTATGGCCTTTGCAGGAGCGTCAGGACTTGGCAAAACAGAGATGGCGAGGGCATTGGGTGATTTGTTATCCGTCAAGACAACCGTGATCGATTGCGCCGCGACTCGTGACAGCTGGGCTCTGTTCGGACCCACTGCCGGCTGGAATCGGAACCAAGACGGATCGATATTGAACAACTTCCTTGCGGATAATACTGAAGAACGGTCTGTGGTGTTCTTAGACGAGTTCGATAAAACCCGAGAGGAAGTGCGAGACGCACTCCTGCTGATCACTGAAAACGGTATGTTTAACATACAGCTTGTATGATGCTTGCTGACGCTCGAAGGGAATTACGTGGACCGTCGCACGAATACTCCGGTCGACTGCACGAAGACCATATGGATCATAGCAACAAATTATGGCAGTGCCCTGATCGACAACTATTACGCTGAGCACATTGAAAAGCTGTCTGAGGACAAGAAAGACAAGGTTAACCTCAAACCTTTGCAATCTGCTCTAAAACAGGCATACAAGAACATGTTCAAAGTCAGTACCAAATCCCCCTTTGCATGAACATCGGCCCAGACTAAACTCATCTAGGCGCCCTTCACCGGCCGCATCAGTCTAATCGTCCCCTTCCTCCCCTTCACGCCATCCGAGCGCTCCGTCATCGTCCACAAATTCGTCCTCGCATTCTCCACCAGGATCCGCCAACCCATCGATCGCACTCCAAAAGCCGAGCGCTTTTTCGGACACTGTCGTTTGACGCTGATCGAAGACGGCAAGATCTGTAATGCGCTATCGGCGCAGTTCGACGACAAGGACACGGGCGCACGGGAACTTAAGCGCGCTGTCGAGAAGATGGAAGACCAGTTCGTCGAGGAGCATAATAAGAGGGACCGTGTCATCACGGAGGATGTCAATGACGGGGCCCTTCAGTGCTTCGTGGTGAGGCGGACGGCTGGCGGAGACGATGCTCAGGGGGTCACGGTGTATGCTGTTGAGGACGAAGAAGGGGGGTTGTAGGCGAAGTGGATGGATGGATGAAGATGAAGAGTAGGAAATGGTTATGAGCAGCGTATATCCATGATTTGGTGTACGCCAAGTCAGTTTTGCTCATGTTTGAGTCGTGCGCTCATACCGTTTGTAGGCTACTGTCTCGTTTAGGCAATTGGTGGAGGTACTTTAGACTTTTCTTTTTTACTTTTTTCTTCCTACCCCTCTCGTGGTGTCCTGTTCACACTCTTCTCCTCCATTGCTGCTGATCGATAAGGATTCACACTAAAAATCATCTCGCGCACTACAAGACATTCATGAAGTGGATATCAGCTACTGAAGTATGCTTGTTAATACCTAGGTAGGTAGTATGTAACGACGATGGTGATGGTGCATGGACGATGAGATTGGGAAGATCGGACCCGTAGGTCCGCGGAGTGGGGCTAACTGTAAATGGTTAGGCGCGTGCTAGACCCCCACGTCGGCTTTTGACCTGCGTACGAGACACTGCCTCCTTCTGTCCTTCACTGAACACCACTTGCATCTCTGTCCATCTTCAATTGAAAAAACTGCTACTGCTAGCATGCCTTACGCTGTTGTGAGGGTTGCGATGAGATCGATGACGAATACCCTGCCCGTTAGGACGGTCCCGGCATGTACTGACTGCCTCTTTCCGCATGTCGCGGAGGGTAGATACCTAAGTAGAAGGCCTAGTGCGTCGTTTCAATGTCGCACGACTCTATTTCTCTCGAAGCTCTGCGACCCTCGGATTCTGGGAGACGACCACCTACGAGACTCTTACGAGAGATGGTGGCAAACGATTGCTACAGAGAGAGTGATCGGCTCACAGAGAAGTATTAACAGAAGAAGCGAAGATTTCATAGGAGTCATCTTGACAGATCATGGTTCTGAGAGTGAGCTCCACAAAACGGGCATCCATTCAGCTCACTATATCGTAAAATGTTCCTCTGTGATTTGGCGCGCTAATTATCATCGAGAAGTATTCTTCAAGATGCGCCTGTAGTTACCCGCGCACCCCCGTCGCGCTCGGGGTTCGTTTTCTGAATAATCACAACTTTCTCGCGATGACTAGAGGTTTCGATGCTGAGAGCTTAGAGACACACAAACCTAACCACTAATTGTTTCGTGGAAAGTTGTTTGTTTGTTATTTCTTTGTCTCATTCCGGGGTCTTGTGGTATATCTATGCCAGAGCCTCCCTGCATGATAGAAGGTTTTTGGGAGCTCATTTCAAAAAGTCTCATTTGCTCTCGGAGTGGGTGGTTCGTCAAGATAACTCACATAAAATCTTCGCCTCTTTCGTCCTCGTCTCTTCACATACACATACAAAATCTCTTTTTTCAAGTCATCTTCAATCTGTTAGACCTTTCACTCCGACACACTCGATCGAAGAATTAACTGTACCTCAATGGATCTGTTAGATAAGTGCGCGTTGAAAGATTGGCGACTCATCGACAAAGACAAACCCGTTGATGAACAGCTACAAGATGGCAGATCAGCAGCCAAGGTAAATGCTACCCTTCTATGTGCAGCTATCACCCATAACTGCAGTGTCAATGCTGTCAAGTTATACCTAGAGCATTATCGTGAAGAGGGGGAAGAGTTCCAGGCAGTGATGCATCGAGCCACTTCAGCTCTTTACTATGCTATAGCAAGAAACTTGCCTGAGCTTGTTTCGCTCCTTCTGGAATACGGACTTCATCCTGACGGCAAGGATACCGATTTCATTCCACCAATAGCATTCGCAATTATCTACGGATATGCTAAGTTACAGAACACCACCGAGATTGTGAAGATACTCCTCGCTGCTGGCGTAGATCCAAGGACTATACCTGAAGATATGTGGATCAACTATCTGGACCAACCTCAGAAAGGGGAACCGGAGCCCACTACGACTAAGGATCCTGTCACGAAATGGATGGCCAAGCTTGATGACTCACGCGCTCGTCTTGTACCTGCTTTAAACCTTAGCCAACGATATTATCTTTTTCGCGCCAGCCAAATCCCTCGCCCTACTACGAGAAGCAAACAGCTAGCAGACATGCATGATGTCACCAAGCTTTTCAAAGCTCCTTATCACCTGATTGGCCAGTCTTTCGCCGTCAATACCATCCAGACGCTAGCACTTCATCATATAGCGATGACCATTGACGAGCCGTCGCCTCTTATATTGGCGTTTGCTGGCCCTCCCGGACATGGAAAGACGGAGCTTGCGGAACAGCTGGGCGGCCTTCTGTCAATAAAACATGTGGTCATAGATTGCTCGCACATGAGCACTGACACAGAACTGTTTGGGTCAAAGAATGGCTACATTCGATGTCAGGAAGGGTCACGTCTCAACAACTTCCTGGCGCAAAACAATGGTCTGTGCTCTGTGGTGTTTCTGGATGAGATCGACAAAAGCCAAGCTGAGGTCTATAACTCTCTCCTAACAGTATTCTCGGAAGGTAAGTGACTATGAGACTAGCAGTGTTTCGAGCGGAAGACTTACTATATATTAGGCAGATATGAGGATCGACGCACTAACCGTGTACTCGATTGCAACAAGACTATCTGGATCCTTGCCAGTAATCTGGGTGATGAAGTCATCGCAGATTATTATGAGCGGACGATGAAGACTAAAAAGGAGGAAGAGAAGGCAACTGTCGACATCTCACCTTTGATCACCGACCTCAGGGATCTATTTATCGGGCAATTCTCAGTAAGTGATCTCCAGTCAGTGAACCTCGCCGCTAATAAAACCAGGCCCCTCTCGTTTCCCGGATCGACGATATCATCCCCTTCTTTCCCTTCTCACTCGGAGAACAAGCTGTTGTCGCCCACAAGTTCCTTCTCAAATTCAGCGACAAGATATGCAAGAACATCGACCTGCGTCCTGAAGTCAAACGGCACATGGGCCACTGCGTCCTCTCGGTTCAAGACGATGGCAAGCTCTGCAAGTTCATGGCTGAGTCTGGGTACGATAGGACTTCGGGCGCCCGTGGACTTAAACGCGAAGCCGTCAAGATTCAAGGTCTTACAAGGACTAGTTACAATGCTGTTGAGGGGGAGGTGACCGAAGAGTTGAACAATGGGCCACTGCAGAAGTTTGAGGCGAAGCTGATCAAGTTGCCGAACAACAAGTTCGAGATTGGAGTGACGAGGGAATATGCTGAGGGTTTCTACTCACAGTACTAGCAAATAGTTGTATGAGCTAGACTTCAGCGCGCGCAAGAATGGTCCATTCCAGTATGGTGGTTGTTTCCCCCGTTGCTCTAAATTTACGACGCAGATGACAAATCTTTTAGCCAATGTATCTCGCTACTGACAACCACATAACATCATCATGTATCAGGAATGACCTACATCGAGATAACCAACGCTATTAATCGGAAGGAGCCTTCACTGTGATCAGCGACGGAGATAGCAGTTGGTGATGTTAATCATCACTATCCTAACACCACGTATCTACCTCCACTGTGCCAAAAGATTTGCTCTGCTAACATGCATAGCGACTATGTTGACTTTTACTTTGACAGAACGCACTCACAGGAAAACTCCATGGCATCTCACTTCACCGAATTTATTTTAACCTTGTGAGAAGACGGAAGATGGCGGGTTCTGAGGAAGCCTATATACATATTTCCAGACCCGCCCACGCTCACGTGCTGCGAGGAACGAATGTTGCGGACTCCACTGACTCTGGTCACGCGTGGCATTCTTGTGTATATAAGCCCACGATCTCACGTCTCGTTCTCTTATCACTACACTCTAGATTTCTCTATTAAAAAAATCCGAATTCTCACACATGCGTCCTTTGCGCAGATCTAAAATTATCATTAGTTCGGAGCATGAGATCGATCAACAGAAAACTGCGAGCTCCAACACCATGTGTAGTTCTACCCAACGTACTACCAAATCATGTCTGAGATTTCGTCGTGTACCGGAATGGGCAGCGTTCTGCATGGATGGAGATTCCATCCAGCCTATTCCGCCCACCTCCGCCCCTAGACTCTGGATTTTCTCCAAGGTGGCTAAGCTCATAGATTTGTAATACAATTAGCTACCTTAGGTTTAATTGATCGTCTAGCGCTAGTTTGACGCGGGGATGTGGAGACCTTGGCGTATAGCGCTTGAACGTCATTCCCCCCCCTTATTACCCGCATCTATCTCATCCATCTCATACACCTTAGGAGCGTTTTTCTGCCTTATAAATCAACTCTGCCCTATCCAATACGTGTTGTTTTGACTCTCTATCGTCAAGATGTCCTCCAGAATCACTCGATCGACTCAAAATGAGGTTGCTACGCCTACTCCGGATGGTCCGAATACATCACAGAGCTCTCAAACGCCACTCAATTCAAGCTTCAACATCTGGCAAGATGATGAGGCTGATGCCGCATCTCTTACAGAGGTTGCCACTGCCGATTTAGAGGTGCCTACAGAGCTTCAACGTACAAATGAAGAGAGTATGGAGGCAGTGGCCGATCCAGGCCCTACCTAGCAGCTATCCTTTGACTACTCGTGGGTCAAATGGGATGACCTATACCTGCAGAACTTTGTACGCCCTACAAAGGTTGCCAAAACACGTGCTTGGTGGTGGAAATACGGCGTACCGCTTGCCCGCCCGGATGTTTCCCAAAACGAGATCAATTCAGAAAAGAGGAGCTTCCTCTGCAGGACGTGTTACGGCAAACAACCTACGTCGCTTTGCCTTATGAACATCACAAAAGGCAGTAGGGGTGTACTGGATTACTTCCGCCAGGTTCATTTTAGGACCTATCAAGATGAGAGTACATCTCTTCTGAACGACCTTGCTGGCGGCGCCGGCGCTCTTGATCTTTTGGATACATCCGATCCTAAGCAAAAGGAGGCGTACAATCAGATTCTTGAGACCTTTGATCCCATTGCCCTCAAGAAGGACATCTTCAAATGGATCGTGCTTGACAATATCCCCTTCTATAAGGTCAACAGTCCACATTTCTGGCGTATTCTATCGCGCATCATTCCGTTCACAGATGAGCAAGCTGTACCGGATGAGACTACAGTAGTTCGATGGATGATGAAGGAGTTTAGGCTCTATCGAGACGAGATTAAGAAGCTCCTGAAGGAGTCCTACGGCAAGGTCCATCTATCTTTTGACGTATAGACGTCCCGCCGTAACAAGGCAATGAATAGTGTAGTTGCCCATTGGGTGGATCGCCACGGTAAAACGCGTACAGCGCTTTTGGCACTCACAGAGCTCCCGGATTCACACAGTGGCGCCAATCTCTGCGCGGACGTTCTTGCAGTCATCAAGACCTATGATATTGAGAGTAGGATTGGCTACTTTGTACTAGACAACGCGTCCTCCAACGACACTGCAGTTGATGACCTTGCAAAGGAGCTAAACTTTGACCCAGCGTGGAGGAGACTTCGCTGCGCTGGCCACATTATCAACCTGATCGCTAAGCAGGTCCTATGGGGGCAGGATTATGAGATGTTTGAACGGGAGCTCCTAACTCGCACTAGTTTGGAGGATGAGCACAAGATTTGGAGACAAAAGGGGCCTATTGGGATGCTCTATATGATTGTACGATGGATCAGAGCTTCCGCAGGCAGAACTCGACGCTTTGAGGACGTACAGGAGCATCTCTAGAAGGCGAGAAATCCACGGGCAAAAGGGGCTGCGCCTATTCTCAAGCTCATCATGTGTAATGATACCCGGTACGTTGTTTTTCACCTCACTGTCGCGCAAATGTTCCATTTCGTACACAACCAACTTTAGAGCGAAATCGCTCCACCCCACGTCGCTTTTTTCTATTTCTGAGAACGGGACGTTTGTCGCATGCAAATTTCTATCGTAATTCACCTCTCATTTGTAATGCGACGACGCGTGGTGGTGTTGTTGTCGCGATAGGGGGTTGGCGCTGGCCATCTTGTAGCGAGAGTTCAGGGGCACTCCCGCGGCGAAAACATGGCTGAGAGCCAGCGGCCATCGCAGGCGGGGGTGGCGGCAGGCTCGCTTAATTATTTTAGCGTATTTTTCGCGACCCCATCAAAACTCCGCGCTGCGCCAGATCACTTTACTTTATCGCTACGCAATATTTTTCTTATTCCTAAAAAACGCCTGAGGGTATGACCTTGTTGCAGCGATCCCCAAAATTGCATTGAGATGCGACGTTGTGGGCGAAAACAAAAGTGTAGTGGAGTGTTTTTGGATTTGGCTATACAATTGGCCTAATCGGGACGCTACTTAACTAACGACTGCTTCAGATGGAACTCAACCTACGATATGGCTGCGCGCGCCGCAAAGCTACAGGACGCCATTGAAACGTTTCTGGATGACGAGACCTCAAGGCACCGGGCTCTCGTGACTAGACGGCTTGAAAAACCGCTCAATGAGATGCCTAGCCAGTCTCTTGCCCGTATTGTACTGCAAAATCGCATAGCTACGTACGATTGGGATGTAATCAATGAGTTGATTGAGATTCTGGAACCTTTCAAAGACGCTACCAAGATGCTTGAAGCTAGGCTAGATGAGAACGTTGATATGGGTGTAGCGCACGTTGCTAGATGCCTTAAAATCCTCTTGCGTAGGCTTGAGGACCTGAAGATCAAGTATCAAGAGTCTCCGCACGATTCCCATCGGTATATGTAGGTGGCAATCGAACAGGCGTGGCAGAAGGCAAAGGATTACTATGCTTTGCTTGATAGATCGCCGGTATACGCCGCCGCAGTCCTGTTAGACCCAAGGGGTAAAAAACCCCTATTGGAAAAGGAGTAGGGCACCTACTGGGCGAACATAGGCGTCGCCCAGGTGCGCGCTCTGTACAAACAGAAGTACGAGAGTATCCCTATTACCTTGCCAGAGGATACATCGTCGTCCCAGGAATCCCGCGCTCTACTGGCAGATACCTCTGGCAACAGCCAAAGCCAGCGTAAACGGAAGTACCGCAAGATTGATAAGGAGCTTGAGGAGGACATGCGCCTCCCATTGCCCCAGGCATTCCGGGATGAGCTAGATGCCTACCTCAATGAGGCTCGAGAGACTAATCGCCTTGTGCCAGCGCTCTTCTGGAGGCGAGCATCTATCAAGGCCAAATACCCACGCCTCTTACGTATGGCGGTTGATATACTCTCTATACCTGCCATGAGCTCTGAGCCAGAGAGAATCTTCAGCCAAGCTGGCCTCCGTGTTATAGCGCATCGAAATCGGATGCTCGAGGCTACACTAGAGGCTTCACTTTGCCTACAAAACTGGGGCAAATCAAGGCTCGTAGATGTCTCCAACCACTACGAGGCGCTACGGGGCACCTACCTTGCTATTGACGAGGATTACCCCCCTGTACGTGATCTCTCTACATGCGATGAGTCAATTGCTGGCGGAGTACTGTTTCAAGAGGATTGAGGCGACGACGATAGCTACACTCATTTTTATAGGCAACAGGCAATCTCATTTGATCAGGCAATCAATATATAGTGTAGATAGCTAGCAACAATCAAGCGCTAGGTCAACGATCGTACACTAACACCGGGTGGCAAAATCTCGCCCCGGAGGCCATTGATAGACCTCGTAGGATTAACCTTTTAGACCATGCAGATATCTAGCCTATACAAGTTACTATGGGCGGGATATCCGACTTGGCGCCCATGGAAATCTCCGGAGGTTGCCCATGGGCGAATGGAGGATTCCTTCTCCATCCATGCCGAACGCTGGGAATGGGGAATCAGCAAAACATACAAGAAGCATCTTGATGTGAGACCTCGCGTCAGAGTGTCTTCGTTAGTCCCCAGAGGCGAGAGTGCAACGTCAACAAGGACGGTTTTTATCAAAACATGAAAACAATCGTTTCATGTGAAAGTATCACATACGCTCTCATGAGGCACCTGAGTGGTATAAAGACCACCTCTCCGCCTCTTATCCTCCTCACTCTCACTCCATGTTCATGACTCTTTCTAAAGATGATCTCACCAAGATGTCATGGGCATTCGCTAAAATAGATCTAAGTCATGACACTACATGGGCTCGACCAGAAAGTAATCGAGACTATGGTTATGCGCCTGGATAGGGCATTTCTGTGACATACTTGGTCTGGGCGAGGGTCCCGACAAATAACGAGCTTCATATGAACGTATGGGTCTGCGCGGCGGATCTGAGTAAAAGAAAAGATATGTGCTTTGGTCTATGGAGTGTAGCGGGTCAAAAAAGACCTAGGGTTTATTTCCTATGTTCGACAGGAAATCGACAGGAAGAAAGACAACGCCAAACGATACATGAGTTGCGAGTGGTGCGTCGCGCGTCTCAGCTATTTTAAAATACTCAGAAGATGTACCGATTCGTTCACAGATCCAAATGTATATCCCCTTCTTCTCTCCTCTCCTCCATCCATCAGCCAGAATTATCTCCACTCAAAAAGCCTAGAACACCCTGACACGTGTGCTGTGGTGGACGAGACCTCGCCATAGTCTTGTCTTGGCCACAGAAAACTTCTGCAGTCCCGCTGTACGACTTCGAGAAACAGAGTGCGATGAAGTCTATGTTCGAGCTTGTCTGCAGACTGTGACTGTTGAATGGACTCTACAGCTAGCTGATGATTAGATCAACACGTCATAGGCAAGTAGTAGAGGTTTGTACAGTGTACACATACAGAGAAAGGGGGTTAATATAATAGTATTCTTAGTGTTGCATACTTCCTATCTACGTGCAGATAGGACAGAAGACTCTGCAGCTGCGCACGGGCGTTACGTAAAGTAAGCTTACATAACCTGCGACTGCACAGAGTCGCAACTGTACTAGGTATGGACAGTGACAATATAAAACTCGCAAAATCCTTTATGGGATTTATTTCTGCGTGGAAGACTGTGATAATGGGGAAAAGCTATGTGAATGAACTAGCGATGTGAAAGAAAACTAGTCTATTCTGCCCGAATGTGGAATCAGATCAAAAGCTGCAATACTCTACCGGTATTAAATAGTGTCTAGGATTTACTCAAAGCCATCAAAGATGGCGTGAGAGGGAGTTCGGGATCTAGCTCACGACGAAAACGACGACAGAAGTGGACATGGTCGTTTTGCGTTGGACCTTGCAAAAAAGATTAAAACCGTGCAATATGTCGTCCGTCAGTTCCATGGGCAGCACAATTGATACTGAGCACCCTCAATGACCTTCTCGAGCCTTTTACAGTTACCATACACGAGCTTAGATCAGATCACAAGACAATCGATGCGGACGTCTTCTCGGATTCCATGGCGGGCGACAAAACCAAACGTATATCGATCATGGGCCGTTGTGGGCAGATGCTCTAACAGCAAAACGGGAGATATAAAAAAAAATCGGTCTTCGCAATGAGCTAGATCAGGGCTTTGTTACGAAAAACATATTTAATAACATCCTATGAGTTCTTGATAGAGACAGATATACCTTGTTTATATTCTGATAAAATAGTACTCTTATTGAACATATGGAGATCGGCCGGTAATCGCGATTGAGTATTGATATGACGTTGAGAAGAACTGGAGATCTTGGAAGGTTTAAAAATCGCATCAATTTGACAATATGGGAACCGAGTCTGAGTCGCTTGCAAAGCTTGATGAGTACAAAAACTACACACGAGGCGAAACATATGCGCGGAGCTTCGAAGAAGAAGTAAAAGCAGTATGATGGAAATGAGGGAAGTTAGGGACACATGGGATACCGGAGAGAGGGGAAAAAATGATTCTTCGGAAGCTGATATGGCGAAGAGAGTAGAGACTCGTAAGGGAGGAAAAATCGTATATCGACAGTGTCTATGTCCGTCCGAGTTGTCTGAAAAGCACCACAGCAGCGGCCATGGAAAACCAGAATATTGAAGACGAAAAGAAGTATGAGAGCAGTCCTGGGGCGAACGGGAAACTTATGGAGTTACTTAGCATGTGTTGAAAAGATCTTGAATTAATCAGATAAAACGTTCGAGCGACTGAATCATGCTGGAGCAGGCCCGCATATCGCAAACTTCACATCAGTCTTTTTCGGCCTGAAGACGACCTACCCATACAAGCCTCTCCTTTCCCCCATTTCTCTTCTTTCTACACACGAGCTACGAACTTCGCAGTGGTCCGACTAAAAATGTAAACCAGCCCTTCCATGGAGCGGACGAGAACGCTGAAAATACCGCAGGTCCCCGCAAATGTCCTCTAAAAGCCGGACAAAAGCTTCAATCGATATCCGGCATGTCTGTAGCTCCGTCGTTCTGGAATATAAAACTAAGACATGGCCAACCATGTTGAGAAAAGAGATCCTGCTCTAGAAACATTTCGCCTCTCTGGACATGGTCGAGACAGGACGCGGCTACACCATAAACAGAACTATAAAACACACAGTCAGAGACCACATGTGCAGGAATCCAGTACAACATACTATCTATCTTACAGCGCGCCCACCAAAAAGTTACAATGAACCATTTCATGTCTGCAGACCTCTGGATCTCGAATATATAAGCCCCTCGAAACCGCCTGCTCTTCTCTTCTACACATCAGCCCTGTTTACAGCCAATAAAAGGGAGTCAAAAGTGATTCCATGGGTGACTGGAGTGTTGAAAAAACACGGCCAGCCCAATGGTATGACTTTGCGGAAAGCGGGGGCTCCATTTCGACTTTCGATAAAAAAAAACCTGATCAACAGCGCAGATGTTGCCGAAGCAGAACGTGCTGTTCCATCAGTCCAGTTCTCAAACCGGGATTATTCTAATAGCATGAGCGTTGCCGTTCTCGCAGCCTACATCTGCTTGGTTCATGGCGGGTGGGTTTCGATGCGGGTGACACAGCGGTGCGAAGTGATGATGGTGAGGAGCATCGTGCCATGCTCGGGCTGCCGGTGGCCGAGCACTCGACTATCTAAGCCCCTTCTCACGCTTCTGTTATTTCTTCACAGCACCTTCATATGGGCCCGAGTAAAAATCTTGAATGTCGCCATAGAATGGGAGGACTAGAAACTATGTGTACGACAACCCATGCTCTTGGAGACTGGAGTCAGTTGAGCTGTAGATCCATACTTTTATGACAGAACGGAGCTTGCCGTTTCGCGGATCTTGATTCGTGCTAGGTAGCGTATGCTATTCGGCGCGTGCGTGCATGCGATCTGGACAGGTACGTGCGTGTGCACGGGTGTACTCGCGATGAGTTACTAGTGATGATGAAGACCATCACCACGCTATCCTCGATCCTCGATCCCCGAAATACCGCATATATAAGCCCCCTCTTTCTCCTCTCTTTTTCTTCTCCACAACAGGCCCATCTGGGTTTCTACTGAAAAACAGGACGCCAATTACTATGAAGACGGAGACTAAAAAGAGAACCAATAATGACCATGTTTCTGCAGTGCGAGACGTCGCGTCATGTATTGTGGCCGTGGAGTGCGTACTCTTGAGAAAATGCGAGTGCTCTGCACATTGTGCTAGGTGGCGTACGAGGTGGTTTGATCGATGTGTGCGTATGTGGTGATGAGTTGCCGATGATGATGATGTGGAGCATCACAATATCCCGAGCCCTCGATAGCCGGAAATGAAGTAGATAAGCCCCTTCTTACTGATTCCTTTCTTCTTCACAGCACCGCTTATGTAGCTCACTAAAATCGTAAAACGGAACCAAAAATGGGGTTGCGGAGAAGGGGACTAAAAATCAGTTCTTCCTGCAGAAATGTTCCTGGGGAAGTGCGCTTTGTTCCACCCTGTCAGGCTAGTTGCAAGTGAACACCGGGGGCTAGTACCGAGGATTTTCTTTTGAACCCGTGATGGTGATGAGCAGTCGGTGCTGATGACGGTGAGCATGATTGAATGGTGCTGGTTTTTTTTTAGAGTTGGATGATCCTTTCATTGGCGACAGAGGTAGAGAAATAATTGCGCAAGCAAAATTGATCGTGACTTGACCCGTGGAGAGGGATGTAACAAAGGAAATAGAATGGTATACCAATGTAGAGCCCAGAGCCGTACACGGCTGAGAGTGCAACATGTACTCCCGCCGGACCCAACCATATCGTACACGTCCAGACAGCCTCGACCAACCCCCATCACCCCATCACCCCATCATTCTCGTTCCTTGTCTCTCACCCACCCCCTAGCAAAAGCAATCGCAAATCTCGAAGCAGCACTCACACCCCTCCTCGCACACGCAACAACAACACAGCGTCGCCAAGCTGCGCGAATAAATCAGCTTTTACTTGTCCAACCAGAAGGTCTCTATTTGTGTAGTAGTCCACTCACCAAGCCGCCAAAAACCCCTTCTGCTTCCCCTCTTTTCGCGGCTGCTGCTGCTGCGGCGCATACTGGCCTTGTCCCTGCGGCGGACCGTAGTACATTTGCTGGCCTTGGGGTTGCGGCGCGTATTGTTGGTTGTAGTTGCCTTGCGGAGGGCCATAGCTGAGATAATTAGTATGACAGGGCCGTAGAGTACGTTGTGTGTGAGTGATTTTCAGATCAGAGGTGTACACACCTCTGCTGCGGGTACTGCGGCGCCGCCCCCTGGTTGTAGTAATTGTTCGCCGACATGACGTGAGGATGTAGGTATGTAGTGGCCTCGAATCAACCGTAAATTCGAATCGACGGATCTAGCTCTGTCGCCGTCAGAGACCCCTCGTATCCTGCTGCTCTAACTCGATGAACTTCGTCGAACCAATGGGCCAACCTCGTTTCGGTATTCGCGCGGTAGACAGCGGTTGTCCTTCGTGGGTCTGGGTACCGTCTGTTGAAAAGAGGAGTAGGTGGAAAGAGCGGGCGAGCGAGTCGGCGGTAGAGGTTGCAGAACCAAACCAAGCCGCGGCCGCGTACCACGCGTTCTTATGACGAACCTGCACCCCAGCTAGCCCCGCCCGCCCGCTCGCACCAGTGGCGCACCCAAGCATCGGATGCGACAGGCTTAACACACCATGACGAAACCCACGGTCCTATCGCGATACACCATTTCGGCCACACGTCACACCAACTGTTAAGCACTTCTCGCGCGCATGACAGCAAAGACAGAAGCGCGATGATAAGTGGTGATGACGATGACGATGATGTGGGAAGTGCGGGCAGGCGGCAAATCGCGAGCCGATCGAGTGGAGCAAAAGCTAAGCCTTCTTGGCGAAAGCTTCGCTTCAGATCCGTTTCATGCCGAGGCTTGGACGGTGAATGGATGCAACTCAGCCTGAGATTCCGAAGGCGTCACTGTGGTGTCACTGCGCGTGCACAACCGCAATTCCGAACTCTTCGTACCCTCGTGCATTAAATGTATCTACGGGCTCTCGGTTGCGATAGCGCGTCTCGACTTATTCCCTTCCTGGTCCCCACCCCACCACACCAGACCCATGCAAAGCCTCTCTCCTCCAACGTCCAAACAAATCCCGATCCTCCCACGCAGCCTCGTCCTTTCACTGACACCCGTGCCACGCGCCAAATACTATGTGTTATCAATATACAGCAACCAAGCCCACTCGGAAGAATATGCCACCTGAAGCGAATGAAACCAAAAGAATGCGACCAACGGAAAGGCGGAAATAGGATAGAGGCTAATATGCGCAACTTGTCGCTACAATCGAGAACAGGGCGGCAATGGAGAAAACATGATAATGCTTCCATTATATACAATACGTGCCTAACGACAAAGACACCGGCCAGTTCTCATCGTCGAGAAACGAAACCAGAGGCACTGCCGCATGATTGCCTTTCGAGTATTTAAAAGCCGAAGGGGTTATGGGGAGCTATGCTTAGTCAGTCGTGTGTCACGGTAAACAGGATAGAGAGGCACATACTAGCGTTGGCCAGGTTGGCCCTACCCGTCGGCTGGGGCGTCAGTTTCTTAGCTGGTTGCACACCGAACCTAACGGGCGGGGGCGGTCCCGTCTTCTGGGGCACTAAAGGTTGCAGCTGGGGCATTGGAGGCATCGGAGGCATCGGCGGGATAGGTGGCGCACTTGCTGTTTGTCCGAATCCAGTAGGAGTGGGCTGAATTGCTGGAGGTAAGAATCGGTTGATCCCGGTAGCTTGAGGGTTCATAGGTGACGGAGAGAATGAATTGAATCCCGTAGGTTGAGATTGCATAGGTTGGAATGGTGGCCGTGGCGGGTCCGAGAATGGGCTGCCATTCTGGAACCCTTGCTGCATTCCAGGTTGGAATCCCGTAGGTTGTGGCTGGAAGCCCGTCGGTTGAGGTTGGAAACCTGTTGGCATTGGTTGCTGGAATGAGCCGTATCCTGTAGGCTGCGGCATTTGCTGTGGAGGCATTGACTGGAACCCCGTCGGCTGGGGCATGATGCCGTTCTGTTGATATTGAAAGCCTGGGTTCTGCTGAGGAAATCCCGTCATCTGCTGCTGCATCCGCTGATTGTTCATGTCTTGTAAGCTCTGACCCGGGGGTGCAATCTGCGTATGCATATTTGGATTGACTCCGAACCCGGTGAGCTGCGGTTGTAGAACAGGAGGTGGGCCGAAACCACTTTGTTGCGGATTTTGAGGGGCCGACGCCGCTCGCTGAGGTGGAGGAGCGATGAGCCCAGTTTGGTTCTGCTGCTGGGGCGCTTGGGGTCGTATCCGAGGTGGTGCAATCTGTTGGGGAGGAGCGGCTTGAATAGCAGCGACTTGATCGAACAACGTTGAAGTAGCTCCAGTCGGTTGCGCTGGCTGAGGTGGAGGCTGAGGCGTAGCTGCAGGCTGCGATTGGGGAGTAGGCTGAGCTAGAATCTCGGGTTTGAGCGCAGGCATATCCAGCAGAGAGAGTTCACCCATAGACCCAGTGAGAGCAGGCGCAGGCGTTGGTGCAGGAGCTGTAGCAGTAGTTGACTGAGCAGGCGGGGATGTTGACGTGGCCTGGGCCGGAGCTGCTGCAGATGTTGCAGGTTGTCTTGATGGCTTTACATCCCACGCATTATCCTCGAAACCTTCCACCTTCTTTTGTGGCACTGGAGCAGACGCAAGTGGAGTCGGAGTCGCGTCGGCTGGCTTCTTAACAGTCTCATCTGTCTTTTGCTCAAAAGCCTTCGCATCCACGATATCGCTGGTCTGGACCGGAGGTGCCGGGCGACCTTTTCGCGTGTTATTCCTCAATGCACCTCCGGGGCCAGAGAATAGACCGCCGCCGTCTTCACCGTTCTCACCGTTGGCTGTACCAGCAAAGCTCACGCTTCGTTTATCACGGTCCCCACCCCGGTCGAATTTCTTGTCCAAGTATTTCATCACTCGCAGAATATCGCCCTCCTTTACTCCAAGGGTTCGCAAGAGCTTCTCAGTAATATCCACGAGATTCTCTTCACCCATCTGGTCTTTTTCAAAAGCTTGAGCGTATCGTTCACAAATCTGCGGATTCACACCACACTTGAGGAAGAAGTCGAACCATTCGTAGCTCGGTTTCTTTTCGACGGTGATTCCAGAGCCAGATCCACGATTCGACTGCTCCTTGACACGTTGCGTGCTCCTTCTCTTGATGTCTGAGAGAGGTTTGTCATCATCTAAAGAAATACCTGTAGCGCGTTCCACGTATTCCAAGTCTTCTACAGACATTTTAGGAACAGGTACGGCGATCTTAACGCCATTGACCTTGTGAAGATGGATTTTTCCGTCTTTGATAGTCAGAAATTCCGCTTCGACCTTGAACGATCCCGTCCTATCAGTCCAGGTCCGCACTTTGGAGTTATCTAGAAGTGTAAAAGTCAGCATAAAAAGCCACCCAAACCTTGGTAACCCATATATAGCGCTCGTCCAGCCGGAGATATAAGGCTATAACTGAAGGCCAGAACGCCGATGTAGAATGTAAAGAAGGATAGAAATGGTCTCGAGGGGTACTGACTCGGCTTGGCGGACTTCGAGTCCTTCGAAGTGCTTTCGCGTTTGCCTCTCTGTGAAGTGCGACGATGGTCAACATTTGATTGCGAAAGACTAGATTGACGCGCAGGCAAATGCAGGCCAGGGCCTACCTGATCATTCCTAGTATCACTCTCTGGCCGGCTTCTGGCCTTGGAAGCTTGCCGCGCAAGCTCCTTTTCCTCCGCCCTATTCTGGTCTACGACGGATCGCCCAGCATTGGTCCCGGAACGAGCGAGCATCGAGGCGGAGTTGCTAGTGGACATCGTGCCTGTAATCTCAACGTAGTTAGATGGTACCACTCCTTCTTTTCCATTCTTCAATCGGCGCACTTTCCACCATTCGTCACTTGCTGAGTCGTCTAACACCAGCACCTCATCATCCAAGCCAACTGTGACTTCATCCTCACCCTGTGCCACGAAATCAAACAACATGATTCCTTTTCTTTGTACATTCGAGTGCCCAGAGCCGGCAGCAAGCACTTCTCGAAGCCCTACGCTCTTCGCAGCACCCGATAACTCACCAAGCGCGGCAACAATCTCCGACGCAGTATCCTTCGCACCGCAATGGAAGTCTATGCTTTTACTCGGTCGCTTGAGCTCCACAAAGACGTGCTTTCCTTCTTGAGAGTGGTATTCTAGATTATCTGCCGACCACTCCTGTTGTGGTCCATCTCGAGATTTCTCCGGTGCAATCATAATCATGCCCTTGGGGATGTTGATACCCAAGGTTATAGGCATCTTCTTGTTCTTGCCTGGCTGAGTCAGGTACTCATAGATGTTGTACAAATGGTATCCGGAGCCCGAGATAGGGGTCGCGGGCATACGCTCTTCCGCGGGCTCGTACTGGTCGAAAGTAACACTCCGAGCAGCCGGTGATCGGACTGGTGGGGACTCGGGAGAGCGAGGAGAGGCATACTGCGTGAGAGGCGGGGAAAACGACTCCGACGGTGGTCGTTGGGGAAGGCGGGGCGGCGGCGCTTCTTCATCGGATTCCTCTGGAGTGAACTGCACTCGTCGCTGAGGCGCGCGAACATTCGGCGGAGGAGAGATGGTCGACCGCGGGGCTGCGGTCTGTTCGGATTTCTTCTGGATGATGCCAGCTAGAGCAGCAGCAGGGCTTTGGTGGGCAGGGCTCTCGGGCGTGGGCGGCTGCGCATCATCATCAGAATCTTGTGTAGTAGCAGCTGGCGCAGGCGGCCGACTAGGCAGTGCGGGCGACGGTGCCTCTTCCGCATCACCTCCCTCGTCAATGTAGTTTGCCGGCGCAAATCCAAAATCGCCATCCAATCCAACCAGCGTCCAGTGCGGGTCAGTGGTATCGTAGACGTCGAGGAGCGCCTCTTCCTTAAAGGAGAGCTCCTCGTCCGTCTGGCGGGTGTAGTCGTAGTGAGCTCTAGCTTTGCGCAGGGGCGTCGCCTATGTGCTTGATCAGTACCAGGGTTGGAAGTAGCGTAATATCGGAGTAGAAAGCCTTAGAATATGACCTGACAACCGCTCGCAACTTACCTCGACGACGTAGTTGTTCGGGATCAGTCCCTCGGGCTCCTCCTCGTCCTCATCCGAGCCCTTCTTCTTCGCCTTCCACCACCCGTCGTCGGACGACTTGTCCAGCACCATCAGCAGGTCGCCCTCGGTCAACGCGATCTCGCCCTCGCCCTGCGGCACATAGTCGTAGATGGCGCGGTATATGCCCAGGAACACCATTACGACGGTCGGCGGTGCGGCGCACCTTCGGCGGACGAGGATAGCTAGTGGGTATGGACAGCGGCGGTGCTACGAGGGTCGACCAAGTGTGGCGATGTGCATCAGCTGGCGGCGTCGTGGTTGCACTGTCGAGGGGGGAAGGTGGGCAAACAGGGGCGGCGGCGGCGTTGTCGGCTACCACGCGGCCCACAGGCAACGGGACGGCAAGCGTGCAGGTGAGGGAATGCAGTGAAAGGGGCGTCTGGAGGGGTGAGAGTCCACGCGAGGGTGGAGAAGATGGCGGCTTGCAATGGGCGTGCGAAGTGAGATGCCGACCTGGGGGGAGTCCACAGTCCAAGCTGGGACCAGCGCCGAATCGGGCAAGGCGCTTCATGCCAGCCCGTTCCCGCGGTTCTCCCTCGGCATCCTGCAGCTTGACATCAGTCGCGGCCATAGTTCTTCGTCGTCGGCATCATCGTCTCTGCACACGATTCATATGCTATTCTCATCATCGAGAAACCGCAAGATATCAAGACGGAACGGCATGTAATACGACAGCACGGCCTGTTCGACTCCCAGTCAGTCTGGTACTTCGACTACCTCCTCTGCGAGGGCATCTATTTGTTCGACATCATTTAGTCGCGGCCATCTCTGTACCACATCACCTGCCGCAGACTCAGTATGTGAACCGAAACCCCTCGGTCCCTTCGATGACCTTCTTTCCCATCCGCTGTCTCTGGTTGGCCATGTAAAAGTACGCGGAAAAGCAACCCACACACCCAATGATCAGGATATGCGACCTACACAGCATTAGTCCTCGGTACTCCCAGACATACCAGCAACCATTTCTGAAAGCAGACTCACCCTATCGAAACCCAGATCGCAGTCATGTACCTCGGCGCCTCAGGCTGCCTGACGATAAAACTCCCCGCGATGCCACCCGCTCCGTTGAACGCAGTCACTGCCGCCGCTGTAAACACTCGCTTCCACTGCCCGACAATATTGTTCGACTGATACGTCGCCATGGCCGCCCAGTTCGCCACATACGCTCCAGTCGCCAGGTACGTTCCGATATAGCGCACAGCGACCTGATCCGTGAACCCGAGCATGCAGAATCCTGCGATCAAGCAAATCGAGTTGAACGTAATCACCAGTCCCCGGAGCTGGAACTTGTCGCCAACATACGAAGACAAAATCGCCGGGATGACAGCGTAGTAGTAAGGCGGCGCAGAGAGCAGGATCGACTTGTCGGTGCTGAACCCCATTCCACCCTGCAGGATGATCGGTAGGAAGTACGACAGCGAGGTCGACACCAGATTCTGCAGGAAGTAAAGCGTGCAAAACCCGTACACCTTCGCATCCCTCGCGTGCCGCAACACCTTCCCCCACGCAAACGTATCCGCTTGCACATCGCCCCTATCTCGCTGAATCCGCGCCGCCGCAATTCGACTCTCTTCCTCGCTCAAGAACCGCCAACTGCTCGCCGCGTTCTCCGGGAAATCGACCATCCACCAGAACGTCCCGACGCCAATAACCACAGTAATCAAGCCCTGCACGAGAAACATCCACTGCCAGCCCCTTAACCCACTCCGTCCATCCAGCCGATTCAAGCCGAAATTCACAATGCCACCCGTCGCCAGCACAATCACTTCCCCGCTCTGCATGAGCGCAAAGCGCAGCTGCTGCTCGCGCCGCGTGTACCACGTGCTAATCAGAACCGTCAGCCCGGGATACACGCCCGACATGGCCATGCCGAGCAGGATGCGCAGCGCAATCATCTGCCGCCAGCTCTGCACGAAAGCCGTGCATAGCGTGACGACGCCGAAGCTGATCGTCATCACCGTGAACCAGATGCGGGGCCCGAACGTGCGCACAGCGATGGTGGAGGGCAGCTGGAAGGCGATGGACGCGATGGTGAAGATGAAGATGGAGACCGAGTACCGGTTTCCCTGGTCGAGGTGCAGATCTGACAGCATTGACGTGACAGACGCGCTGGAAATCACGCCGCTGTCAAGCAGGTTCAGACTGCACAGGATGCCGGCGATGCTGCACAGCCGTAAGTCGACTTTCAGCCGGATTCGGCGCTCCAGAGCTTCTCTATCGTTCTTGTGTTGATCCAGTACGGGCTCGCGCTCTTCGGACACATTTTGCACTTCCGGAACCAGCTCTTCCGACTCTTGCGCAGCTGTGCTTTTCTGCATTGTGGAATTGGCGTGGTGAACGGGTAGGTGGCGGCAACATTGGTTGACAAAAAACTAGAGGACAGCGGCTATCGTGAGGCCCGCATTTCTCGGGCACATCTGCCGAGGTGTTCGGAGAATGCTGACTAATGTCGCACATTGCAGCAGGCAGGACAATCCAAACAAACCTGCAGTATTTGCCCACCGCTCAAAGAAGAGAGTATTCGGATATTGCACGTATAGGCGCAATCAGACTAACGGCAGGACTATGACCAGAGCTCAGGAACACACAATCTGCTAGCTCTTTGCAAATATTGCATGCTTACACGGTACAGACTTCTAGGTGCTGGATGTGCTTATCTCAAAGGTAAACAGCGGCTCTTACAGTAGTCGTTGCCGATACCACTTAGCTCAATTACTATATTGGCTTTCCAAAGGCGTTGCCAAATACTAGCTAGAGGCAATAGCGCTATGTAAAGGTATTCTCAGCGCTCCTGTAGTCTCTCGGAAATATCCTCATAGTTCAGAGCTCTGAGAACGTAAGTACATATCTCTCTTGTTGATCAGTAAAAATCGCTGGATTTGTTCGCATCACCACATACCTAAGTGTCCTCTTGGCGACCACGTCTGGACCTGCCTAGCATCGTACTCGATGTTTGGCGCCTTCTAGCAAACATACTTCCTACACTCGTTCAAGACCTCAAGCATTCTCAAAAACACCTGAACTCCACGCGCTCTACCCGCTAGCTATGCGCAGCCGCAGTCATCCACCGACTGTCCAGCAACTGCGCCATATCCATCCTCTCCTCGGGCCGCCACTCCACACACATCTCCAAGAACTCGACTAGCAGCTCTGGTTCCTCGAGCCCCGCCATCTGGACGCGGCGTCTCAGCGAGACGAGTTGCGTGCTTCTTCCGACCCAGTAGGCTGTCCCAAGTCAGTAAAATCTTCATAGCTGGTAACGAGTAACAGGCTATGAGAACGGACTACTCACCTTCTTCGCTAAACGTCTTTTCAAGCCCCTCCTCCCCCTCTGGTCTCACATTCGCCCTCGCGATTGCCAGCATCTCCCTCGGCGGCGGGCCCAGCGTGCCCGCCACGCCATCCAGATACCGTCGGTTGTCCCACGTCCTGGGCACCGCATCATCGTCGCCGTCGAACAGCAGCTGCTTGAACAGCATGTGGAAAACAAAGCAGCCCACGTTCCAGACGTCGACTTTCCTGGCCCAAGGGATGCCGAGTAGGACCTCTGGCGCCTGGTACGGCAGCGGCTGGACGCGGGCATCCGTGTACGTGACCTGCCCGTAGCGCGCAAGGCCGAAATCCGACAAGATGGGCGTGCTGAAGTTGAATTCCCAGTGGAGAGAGCGCGAGGCGTAGATTGTGGACGAGGGGAGGAGCTTGCGCGCTGAAGGTTGGAGACGTTCGCGCCGGGTGAAATCGCGGAGGACATCTGGGTTGGCGAATTCGAACATGATATTCCCCTCTTGTATATCTGCAACTCTAGTCAGTATCCGAAAACCCTCCCTCAGCGATCGATCGACCAAAAGTTCAACATACCCGTATGAACAATACCATGCTCATGCAGAAAACTAAGCCCGAGCAGTATGTGTCTCAGAACGAATTGCATCATGCGCACAGGGACCTTGAAGTCTGGATACGCCAGCCGCAGATCGCGCAGCGACATGGCCAGCGGCGGATGCACGAGCGCAAAATACATGCCGTCGCGATACGACAGCCGGAACGAGTGCAGCATGGTGCGAATCGCCTGCGCGCCCGGGTGCGACGTGCGCAGCCCGCGTATGTAGTTGAACACGACGGCTTCGCGCAGTGCCTGGCCGCTATTGCGGGTGCCGACTTTGACGACTACGTAGCTCTTCTTCGTGGTCTTGGTCCTACACATGGTTAGACTGATCTCACCCACAGGAGATAAGGCTTCGTTACAGAGAGGCAGGATTGAAAACAGACGGGAGAGAGCTTAGCTTACGGTAAGTCCATGCACAGCCATACTGTCGCGTTCGTGCCGTACCCAAGCTTGCCGAGCACGCGGTACCGGTCATCGAGCACCGCGTCGATCTCCACGGGGAAGTACTTGTCGACGGAATACGCGGTCGCGGTCTCTTCCTCGAAGGGCGTCGTATGCGGTATAATCTCTGGCGGGCGCGGGATGAGGGCCCCGAGTAGGGGGAGCTTCTTTAGGAACTGCGTAAGACGTGGGTTGCATGGCAGCAGCCAGGGTGGCATGGTTGAGGTTGTGGGGATGGCGGCAGTGGTGAAAGTTTTTGCTGTTTGTTGTGAGCGAGGCGAGGCGGATATTCGCTGGTTGAGAGGATTGTTGCGTTGACTGGCGACTGGCGACTATTATTCACTGACTGATTGTAGGGCGTTGACTGTTGACCGTTGACCCTAGCAATCAGTCAGTGAAGCAGTGTTGCTTTCACCGATTCCTCCGCCCTCCTCACCGCCGAGTTCTTTTGTTGCTGTGAGGATTCATTCGTGGTGTGAAAGGTACTTGGAGTCTTTCACTGCGACTAACTCTACTTCGGCACAAAGGCCAAAGATAGGTATGCTACCTCATTGCTTTCTTGCAAACTTCCCTATATCCCTCCCATCTGCGTTTGTCCTGTCTGTTTTCTGCTAACCTTTTGAGTATTCTTGGTCGTTCGGCGTCATCGCCTGAGATTGTCCACGTGGTCGTTGGCTGAACATTTAATCATCCATTCAATCCATATAGGTAAACTTCTCCAGCCTTCTCTTTTCCCAAGCTTCAGTAGCACTCTCATCAAAGTCGTTAAAGGCACCCCCCGACGCCTCCATGATAGCCGTTTATACTTGAAGGAGCTGTGCTACTGTTGGAAACCTTTCTTGATTCTGAAGTTCACCCATCTTCTACACGCCTTTTCATGTGATGAGTAATGAAACGGTTGTGTTTGCTCTACGGTAGGTAGCCAGGTGCCGTGGTCATAAATCGGATATCGTATTTGATAGGAGCGCAACACGGTCAGTCCGCTGAACTATCAGAGGAGCACGCCTGTACGTTGGTAGACTTTCGGTTTCTACCAGGTACGAGGCAATGAGGTGTTGTCGACGATCGCTCGACATGGTTCTACCGGAAACGGGCTTGGCTCCCGCTGGATTTGCAGCGACAAATAATAGCGTGAAGAGTCTATCCCCACGTCAGTCAAGCATACTTTCCATGACTCAACCATAGAGCAAATGACGTACAACTAGACAGTTAGAAAATCGCGGGTACCTTCCCTATCGTCCTACATTATGAGAACGCATCTACATTCCTTTCCGGCTACCGGAGGTACCGCATTTGGCGTCCGTCTGAGGGCCGTTGACCAAGAAAGGAAGGCAGTCTCGAGAGACGAAGCGATTACCAATCTTCCCGTGGTCCGGCTCCCTGACAACGACTGAACGGGGAGGGACGATCGGGAGAAGGACGTCGGCTTGGTCGGTAGCTTTCGGCGCGGGGGCGGCTACCGGAGCGGGTAGGGAAGGCGCGGTGGATGCCGTATAAACTGCAAAGTTTGTACGGTAGCACCGGGCGGCATCGTGTGCTGGTGAGCAAAGAGATTCTTCGCAGCAAACGGGATGCGCATTTCTCCACATCTACCTATCGACAGCTCAGTTCATCGCGGGGCGGGACCGACAGACTAAGATTCGGGATGGCCCTGGAAACGGGAGGACGAGCCGGGGAGCATGCAGGCCAGCGGAAAATGTAACCCCATCTGATCAATATGATTGAGCAACCGAATCTGATGCGCTGCAGGGTGGGGGTTTAATTAGCCGGATTGCGCCCTTGTACTCTGGTTCTTGGGCCCGAATTCTGCATGGTAGGGCGGGTCATGTGATGCTGCTGGATCCATCCATTACATCTTATGCAAAGCAAGTGCTCCGTATATTGTCGTGGAATGCCGTGCTGGGTGTGCTGCATATTAGCGACTGGGATCTTCTGCAGGTATCTCACCGGCAGCGAGAGTGCAATATCGGCGCTGTCGGCGAGGCCGAAGTAGTCGTACGGTACGGAGTACCTGCACCCTCTGGAGCGGCTGTGGTTTTCAACTGCGCCTTTCACGGGTGTTTGGGGATGCCCACGCCGGGCGTGGACTTGCCAGGTGGTGTGGCGGGGCGTTGTGCATGCACGCGAATCCGGCATCAGGTATCGCGGTCCGCGGAAGGCATCCGGGGATGTTTGCTGCTTCAATTCGCTTCTGTGTCCGTGGTGTGCCGCCAAAGTTCCTCGGGCCGACTATCACCGTGAAGCTGCCGGGGCATGAACGTTGTTCCATCACGTGAGCGTGGGGTGTCGGGTCCACCACCTGCACCACCTCCATGAAATCAATCTTGGAAAAAAGTTCTTTTGAGGATCCGACGCAACACATGAGGTAAAGCATTTGATATTACGGGCGGCAGTACCATCATCAGTAGATTGAAGCTCAGTTCAGGCAATGAAATTTTTTCAGAGCATTTCCTTTTTGTACATATCGTGTGGCGTGAACTTTGAAGTTCGTCTTTTAGGGCCCCAGGCATGTTGCGTCGTTCATGCCCCAAGCGCAAAGTCAAAACACAGCCAAGACGCGTCAGCAGAGACATGCGCGAAGGCGCTGAGTGGTCCGTCCCACGCCACCTTAGCAGGTAGTGGATTATTTGCACGAGGCTCGCTACACATCACAGTCTTTCGCAAATGATCTCCCCTCAACGAGTACATGTCGCCATGGCCTTATGCTTGTGCCACCACATCGAGCATAGTTGCTTTATTTTGGGCTGAACCTTAACGTCGAGTTTGACGATGCCGCCAGTAAGACTGCTACCAGTGACATTGACCCCAAGCGTCGAATGCTTGGTTGGATTTGGCATACCCCCAGATACCTATTAAGTACCTACCTACAGTAGATCGGGGGTTCTTTCCAGTCGGTCGGGTCTTCACCTCTGAACGCACCCACTCGTTCCAATGCTTTGGTAACTTTGATCAACTTCTCCATCCCGTATCCACATTGCGGCCTCACTCTTTTTGGCTCCTGGCTTGCGATTCGACATGTCGACCCAGCCACGGCCAGTGACGCCGCGTCCGCCTGTGCAGTCCAACTTCCAGAATCCGCCCACCATGATGGCATCGGTCACTGCGAGTTCAGTCCTGCTCCTGACCATAACGACGTGTTTCGTCGCGGCACGCGCCTATGTTAAAGTTTGTCTTACCCGCAAACAGTACATCGAAGACTATTTCAGCTACGTTGCTTGGGTTTTGTTCTGCGGCGGCACCAGTGTTTTCGCAGCCGGCGCTCACGCTGGCCTTGCCCGACACTTGTGGGACGTCCCCAGAGCGCAGATGCCGAGCATCCTGAAATTCATCTACGCCTTGTTCATCGTAAACTTCTTATGCCAACTCTTCGCCAAGTTGAGCATCCTCTTTCAGATCAAGAGGATATTCACGACAAGGCACAGAGAGATGCTTTGGTGGCTGACCTGGGGCAGTATTCTCTTCAACATCGTGTGCGCGTCTGGACTAGTCGTCATAACTATCTTCCAGTGCGACCCGGTGCAGAAATCCTGGTATGCTAGCCTCCCAGGATCCTGCCTTCCACAGACCTACAAAGCCCATGGCGGCGCCATCTACAATATCGTCTCGGATGGTGGGGCTTTGCTCCTGCCGATAATAGGAGTCTGGAATCTGCAGATGGACACAAGGAGAAAACTTGGTGTGGTGGCTATATTCGGTGTAGGAAGTATTGCGGTCGTGGTTTCGGGGGTTGGTCTGTTTTTTCGTTTCCGTGTAAGGAGACAGCGTGACTTTACGTGGGCCGTTACCCAAGCGGTGATTATAATGTAAGTGCCTTTCACTTGCGTCCTTTGATCCTGACGCATCATTAATTCGACCTTTCAGTCTTACTGAGCAGTCCATCGTCATCATCGTTGGCTGCTTCCCATCTCTTCCTCGTCTCGTCCGTCACATCAAGGGCGAACGACCAGCGACATCCAACGCCAGACCTGGTTACAGATCCTACTCGAATATGGATCCGCGAATTGCGAACGCAGGAACGAAAACGACCGCGGGCACGAAATCGACGACCGAGACAGGGTCGGCCGAGCACCTGGAACTCTACCAATATCCTTTGGGTCGAGAGATGGACAACGATGTGAGAGCAGCGGAGGAGGTAGAGTCCAGCGGGATTTCGAAGACGATAGTGGTAAAACAGGACATTGAGGACAAGACATGAGGAAGACTTTGTCGGAAGAGTGCTTCGTCTCCAAGTGCCAGAAAAATACCAAATAAGATGTCGCTTACCGGGAGCTGTACCTGTCGCTAAAATTTGACAGTAAGTACCTCCAGGTTTAAAAGAGTCACAGTCTAAATAACAGCCTACAGTCCACACAAAGCGCGAATACCTGCTCACAGAACTGTCAGCTGGCGTGCGTTGATGACAGTCAAGCGGTAAAACTGGGTCTGGAAGCGCTGCGCCTCTGAGTGCGATCTCGCTGTGCTTCTTTGCAAAGCCGTGTGACACTCTACTAGGCGGCCGAACCGGCATGTTGGGAATCAGACGACAGCGGCGGAAAATTGGGGTGGCTGGGAAAGACCGGTCCAGCACACTGCAGAGGCTGAGAGAATCAGCAAACAGGTCGCCCCGTATCTTGTTTCAGGCAGCCCCAGTTGGCGCGCGAGGTTGTGTACCGCAGAATCTAGTGAGATGTGTTATCATTGGTTTTTGTCTAGCAACTTTGGCCTTCTTCTTGCTTGGCTAGCTTGATTTTGAGCGAAAATTCACGATCTGCAACCAAGACCGTAGTCTACCCCAGATTTTCCACCCATGGATCTGAATCTGATAGATAGTGGCATGCAGAGCATTGATAGGATCAGACGCTTTGACGCGGAGGCGGGATCTAACTCTGAGACGAAACCGCGACAGCAACTTGACCAATCGACCGTACGCGCCCACGACGCTCGATAGAAATAGACGAGGCTCCGCGTCCGGAAGAGCCAGCGGGACGAGGGTGAGGGCTGAGCAGGGGAGGACGACGGCAGGTACAGTGCGGAGAAAGCCTGGCTGTGCTGTGCAACTGTGACTGTGATAACCGCCAAACCCCCAGAGAATTGATTGAAAGTTTGCTCGCTCTGTGCCGACTCCGGACTGTGGGGGGCGTTTCGGAACAGCGCGAAAGCTTGGGGGCAGCGGGAAAACCGAGAATCAATAAATCCGAGATCAATTCCGTTAGCAACCAATAGCAGGGGATGATATCGGGATTTGGCGGAGAATGCGGTTAGCTACGCGCCGATATGTAATCACGCTTCCACGGCATCACTGTGATTTGCCTGCAGCTCGTCGCTTCTCGGTGACGCAGCAGCACACTGGTGATGGTGATGGTGATGGTGACGGCTGATCGCAGTGAGCGTTCGGTGTTGATACCTAGTTCTTGTCGGCCAGGGCCAGCGCGTGCTCGTGCAGGGCAGGCAGGCGCGCCACGTCAAGCCTACACCGCCGCAACGTCATTGCCCCGGGCGGCGGCTGCCTCGTCGCGCGCCTCCCCGGGGCAGGCAGCGACGAAGGCGATGGCGATGGCGACTTCCGGGAGTGGCAGTGACGATGGAGGCAGTTTCGATATTTTGCAGAGTTATACTCCGTATAGATTTCAAAGTGCCAGAGGCAGTGCTATAGCTTAATTTAAGTAAGTACTCTATTTAGATGCTAAAGCCTAGATTTTGTTTGCAGCTTTTTTATAGTAAGCGTTAATTTATGCAACAGCGTTTAGCTTTAACTATATAGTAAAACTTTAGTAGCTTAAATACGCGTGTATACTAAGTAACTAGTAATTTTAAAAAAGCTTTTTTATTACTTTTTCTTTTTTCTTTAACGTAAAGCACCAGCGAACCCGCCACACCAGCGAACCCGCCAAAATTTCTTGGCACTAAATTCTTAGGTTTAAAGCTTAATAACGTTACTAATAGTAGAGCTATTTAGATAGTTTTTACACCGTTTTAAAGCCTTACTCTAGCACTTTCAAACTAACTAAAAATTGCCTAAATAGGACTAGTATAGCTAGAGTTAAAAAGAGTTAAGTATAAAGAAACTCGCTTAGCTTCTAAACTCTACTTCTAGTACTAAACTACTATAATAAATAGTAATACCTTCTAGTATTCTTTTCTATAGTTATTATTAAGTATTTATAAAGATTTTATAGCGTGCAGCCTAGAATTACACCTAGTAGAAGAGTTAGAAAGTTACTAATACTTCTATAACGTTACTTTCTAAGTAAAAATATCTATATATAGCTTATATAATCTACTATATAGCTAATAAGTAATCTAGTTTATAGTCTACTATAGCTATATTAAGTTTGAAAAGTAATAAATACTTATTATTATAAATAATAATACTACTCTAAACTACTTAACTTTGTATGTAGAATCTAACTCTATTTACTAGCTTTAATTCTAGGCTGCAAGCTATAAAATCTTTATAAAACTTAATAATAACTATAGAAAAGAATACTAGAAAGTATTACTATTTATTATAGTAGTTTAGTACTAGAAGTAGAGTTTAGAAGCTAAGCGAGTCTCTTTATACTTAACTCTTAATAACTCTAGCTATACTAGCCCTATTTAGGCAATTTTTAGTTAGTCTGAAAGTGCTAGGGTAAGGCTTTAAAATGGTGTAAAAACTATCTAAATAGCTCTACTATTAGTAACGTTATTAAGCTTTAAACCTAAGAATTTAGTGCCAAGAAATTTTGGCGGGTTCGCTAGTGTAGCGGGTTCGCTGGTGCTTTACGTTATATCTAACTACGTTTTTAGTATTAGCAAAATTATAAGTAGCGTAAACTGCGCAAAAACTTTACTAAAAAGCAAGTTATTAGAATAGTTGTAAGTATTTTATAGCTAGCAGCTGCTTAAAGCTAATAAACACTAAAAGTTAAGTCTTAAGCTTTAAAAAAAGAGAGAGCTAAACTATAGCAAATACATAGAAACGACATCTATAGAAACGGCACAGTAGTCCCTAGGGAGAGCCTCCAGTGTCACGGCATCGGGCGGCGGGCGGCGGGGCTGAGCCCGAGGAGATTAGCGCCAGGGTAGGTGGAAAAAGCGATAGGTAACCCGTTTTCCTTCTCATCCAATCCAACCTCTTCGTCCATCTTCCTGCACCACTCAGGCGTTGTCGTCTCTCACTAGGTATATTCCTATCGCAATCGCTGTGCACTACGAGTAAACAGACGCGCTCGTGGTGACCTGTGCACGACACGCCCGGACACACGACAGCTCCCAGGTTGCTGCAGACGCATTTTGGCCAACACGCGGCGCCGCCAAAGTCCACCACACCACCCCAAAACCACCAGGTGCAAGCTCGTGCAGGTGACCGAACACCGCTGCGAGCCTTCGCGTCGGTAAGTCTATTGTCAGAATCCTCCTCGCGTCGCCGCCGCGTTTTATGCGCCGGCTTTTATTTTCCACTTCGTCGAGTGTCGGTGTGGGTGCCGTCACCGCGCAAGTCGCTGCCCACGCTCACCTCGCCGTCGGCCTCGTTATTAGATGTCAAAGTTCTTCTGCTGACAAGCCGTATCAGGACAGTGGACACAGCGCTTGTATCGCGCACCGCAGCCCGCTACCTGTCGCTACTTCGCGACCAGAGAGTCAGCTGCGTTGCGACAATATATACTGCGCCGTCGCCCGCCCGCTACAGCAGCGCAGCCGCGGATAGAGTGAGCCAGCTGTGCAGGCCTTCAGGAAGAAGCTAGACCGGCCAGCGTCCCCCAGCTGGCGCAGCAATCGCCGGTGCGCGCAGTTGCGACGTGGATCGCCGCCGCAGTAAGTGTATGCATGAACCCGCAGTGCCAGCGCATCACGCATCACCTCGCCCCTCGCCAGCACATGCCCCTCTACCTCCTCCGATTGCTCCAGCATCCGCGCCAGAGGCTAACTGACCATTGCAGAGTCCAGTGTCCAGTGTCGACAATTGACTGCTCTCCCCCGACTGGCGAACTCCTGCAACGGTGCTTTCCCCACACGGCGCGGCCCTCTTGAACCGCGTCTCTCTCTCCCGCCAGCCTGCCATATCCTCGACGCGCGCACCGCCTCACCAGCCTCACGCGCGCCCAATCGCCGCCGCCGCGCCTCACGCACTGCGCCGAGGCTACGATCGTGCGCTTCCCCAGCAATCCCGCCTCATAAGCGTGGCCATTGACAACACATCAAGCATCTGGCCTGCCTGGCGTGACGCGACCCCAGCAGTCCTGCGTGCCTAGATAGACCGGTGCTCCCGACATCCGGTCTCGACCAGCAAACAAGACGCAGCATCATCGAGGCAGCTCTTAACCCGCCGCGGCCACCATAGCCAACAGCCGTCGTATCAACTCGACGCGACACTCAGCGCCCGGTAAGCTCCAATTGCATTGCCCGTTTGAAAACACTCCAGCTATTGGCCGCGTACTAATTTCGGCTCTGCTTCAGGCTACACCTCTCCACCAGTCACTGCGATCCAGATCGCGTGTCTGCGCGCATCAACCGAGTCGCGACATCCCGCGCCTCCTACGTCCCAATCACTACCCTGCGCCCGGACTCCACGAAGGAGCCTCATTTGAGCGCACTACCGCGAGGCTTCCACGAGCACCGGTACAGCAAGTCGGGTCTGTGCACGATAGTGGCGCATCTGGGGTAATACTCACGGCTACGCCTCCTCACCGTCGCGTACTCCAAGCTCCTATCTGTACTCCCTCAGGCATCCTGTACCTCCGGACTGGCAATCATGACTGACTACGCGCCATATCAACAGCCCCATCATGGGCATGCCCCAGCTCACATGCAGAACTATGCGGGAGCGCAAAACGCTGCGACAAACCCGTCGATCACGTCCCCGACCCAGCAGCAACAGATGCATGCCTATCAGCAGACCTCACCAATACTCCCCTCCCAAGGCTACCCGCAACCCGGCCCGCCCAACCCTCAACACCACCAACAGATGAACTATGGCCACCAGCAAGGATATATGCCACCGGGCATGCATCAGGGTTACGGCATGTCGCCAGGACAGGCGGCGGCCATGGCAACTGCTGCAGCTGCCGGACCTGCGGGTTATGATTATCAGAATGCGCTCGGGGGCCAACTCGCGCAAGATCCACGGGCGTCTCCTCGTCTGTCCGGCGGGCAGCTCAAGACTGATGGACGCGGTCCTCCACGCTCACCAACTGCAGTGTCAAATCCGATGGCTGCAGGTCCTCTTCCCACCCAGGTACCGATGACTCCAGCTCAGATGCAACAACGACGAATGAGCACGCAGATCAGCAGTCCGGCAATGCAGCAGCCACAACCTGTGATGAGCCATGCTGCTCCTAGACCGTCGGTCCCACCGCAGATGGCCCAGCAAGCTCAACCTCATCAACAGTCACCTGAACTCGTTGCTGGAGCCCCGGCCGAGGAAGCCCCACTGTATGTCAACGCCAAACAGTTCCATCGAATACTCAAACGGAGACTCGCACGTCAAAGGCTCGAAGATGCTCTGCGTCTCACGTCGAAAGGACGGAAGCCATATCTGCATGAGTCTAGGCACAACCATGCAATGCGACGACCACGTGGACCCGGTGGACGATTCCTTACTGCTGACGAAGTTGCTGCGATGGAAGCCAACAAGGGCGGCGACGGCGAAGATGGCAACAAGGAGAATGCCCAAACTCCCGCAAAGGCTCCTCACGCACATGCCAGCTCCGGATCAAAGCGGAAGGCTACTGCGCACCTTAAGGCGACTCCACTCAAGAAGGCCAAGACCGGCGGCCAGGTGGAGCGACCTACCTCAAGTGAGGAAGATGATGAAGACGACGACGATGCAGATGACGACACCTGAAAGTTACGCCAGAGCATCTTGCCCTCTTCCCTTTGATTTCGGCAACTATAGGCTGTTTTAATCATCTCCGATGTTGTTTCACCCCTTGTTTTCTTTTCATGATTTTACGCAGCGAGTGCATTCAGGGTCCACGGCTTTCTGTTGTGTGTTGCCACTGTCGTCAGTGTCTTCACCCTACCCCTTCCAACCAAATTGGTATCGATATGTTGTTGTCGTCAGCTATGGAGAGGGTCAGCAGCATTAGGACACACACATACATGCACGGTCGAATGTCGATGGGCAACGGTGCCCGCCGCGGATGGAGTTTCTACGTGGACTGGCGGGACAGATCTGTTGTGAGCCTCTTTCTGATGCCAGATCTGGATATCTTGGGTCGTGGTATCTCTTTTTTCTCACATACCCGTATGCTCCACATTCGCTAGTTCTACCGTCGACCTATTCGGTCCTCTGGTTGGGGTTGGTCAAGGGCAGGCACATGAGCCGTATATTAGAAAGGATTACCCTTCATCGGAAGACAAAATGCAATTCAGATTTTTCTGTATATGGTTGCTGTGCTTTTTGTGCGTGCCTTTTCTTGTTCGTTTCGAGATAACGAACATAAGCTGATGATACTGTCCCAGCTGGGGTATAACATCAGTCAGGGGTAGTTGGTCCTTGAAAGTTGAAAGGTTATGCGAGTAAGTTATCTGGAGTTATAAGGAAACTTTGACCAAAGTCTAGTTATCTCAGGCGTTGGATCGATTCGTTGATGTCAATCATTAGTGCGAAGCATACCTCCACAGGACACGCAACTTTGTTCTCCTCCTCAGCTATTCTCCAGTTCAGTTCAGTTCAGTTCCAGTTCAGTTCAATTCAGCCCCGATACAAGTACCTATTACTTATCGGCGATTACGTCCGTCCGGCGCCAGCCACCTTTTTGACCGCATTATTAGGCCGCCGCCGCAGTATCGACGGATAAATAAAAACCATTGTGGGCATGGCCTCCCTCCATAACGGCGTCCGTCCGTCGCTTTTCGCTCCAGTTCTGTTCTGCTAGGCAACGCACCTGTACTCGTACAACGAAGGCATCACTAAGGGTGTTTCGCACGAGAAATTCGCTGCTTTGGGTAATACTTCGTTTTCGCTATACCGCATGCGGGTTAGAGGGGTGGAACTCCGCGACCGCGCAACTTCAGCTGCTGGCGGGGCTGTGCCTAGAGCTGGAGCTGGAGCACTTTAGGGAGGGAAGAGGGACGATTAGAGGGGTTTTTTCGTCCAGATTGGCGGAGTAAGTTTGGTTGGGAGGGGGTTATGAGTGTGGTAGGTAGGGCAGGTATAACTATGTATCTCCTCTCTTTTGCGTGTAGTGGTATCTTCATCCTCTCAACTTCTACGTCGTGCTATTTTCATCCACTCAACCATCTATCTATCCATCTCCCTATCTCCACCACCATGCCCTTCTGCTCCAGCAACTCTGTCTCCTTCAACGCCGCGCAGGACATACCAGATCTCGCCGGCAAAGTCATCCTCGTCACCGGCGGCAACATCGGCCTGGGCAAGCAATGCATCCTCGAATATGCGCGCCACAACCCCGCCCAGATCTGGCTCGCCGCGCGCAACCTCGAAAAGGCTCAAGCGGCCGTCGACGAGATCCAGAAACAACTGCCTACTCCAGCGCCTATCAAGCTCCTGCAGCTCGACCTCTCGTCGCTGGAATCCGTAAAGAAAGCAGCTACTACGTTCCTTGCGGAAGCGCCTCGTCTCGACATCCTCATGCTGAACGCGGGCATCATGGCCGCGCCCCCGGGCCTCACCAAGGACGGCTACGAGCTCCAATGGGGCACGAACTACCTCGGCCACGCGCTCCTCGCCAAACTGCTGCTCCCCGTGCTCAGTAGCACCGCCGCGCTGCCCGGCGCCTCCGTCCGCATCGTGATGCTCTCCTCCTACGGCCACACGCTCACGCCGCCCTCAGGCATCGAATTCGCCTCGCTGAAAACCACCGCCGAATCGCTCGGCCCCTACGCGCGCTACGGGCAGAGCAAACTCGCACAGATACTGTGGGCGCGCCACATGGCGACGCTGTACCCGCAGTTCACGGTCGTGTCGGTGCATCCTGGCGTCGTCAAGACGAACTTGATGAATAATGCGACGGGGAGCTCGTTGCCGATTCGGATCCTAGGGAAGGTGGCGAATTATGTGGTTACGAGTGTGGAGGTGGGGGTTAGGAATCAGTTGTGGGTGAGTGTGGCGGAGGGGGTGGTGAGTGGGGAGTATTATGAGCCGGTGGGGAAGGGGGGGTTAGGTTCGGAGTACGCGAAGAGTATGGAGTTGGCGGAGAAGGTCTGGGAGTGGACAGAGGGGGAGTTGGGGGCGTGGGTTGTTTGATGTATTGCGTTGTGAACTATGGTTCCCTTGAGTTTTGTTGCCAATTATGGCTGTTGCGTGTTACGTTTTTGGTTAGTTAGCATATGTAACAATAACTTTTCAACATAAACTGTCGAACTGGATTGAAGGACAAGATTTGTGGAGTTTTTAACATAATTGGCTTTGTGGATTGATCCACACCCTCTTCCCCAACTCTGACAGATTCCATTGGAAGTACAGTGTTTAGGATCTCCTCTGCCGAGAGAGCGCTTGCGTATGGGGGCAGCCTACGCTGTGGAGGTAGTATTACGGTGAAGTCTGTGTTTGGTGTGAAGATCAAAAGACGCAGGGAGGAGTATTGCGAAGAAACCTGACTAATGCTGTGGGGGTGAAAGCTAACCATATTTAGACTAGCGTGGCGTAGCGCTGTTTCCATTCCAAGGTTGGACCTCGGGAATGTCGTCAGTATAAACCGGGCTGCTTCTCGACCCCTCTATATGTGCTACCTCTTCTATCCTACGCAACCTCGACGTTGCACCATCCACTCTGAACGACTTGAACCGCTTGAACATCCTGAACAACGCAGGACAACTACGGACACAAATGGCGAGAAACAAGAACAAGAATAAGACCGGACGCGGAGCGAGCAAAGCAAATTCGCTTCCGACTCAGCAATTGCCGCACTCACGTTGTCGACTCTTAGAACTTCCCAGGGAATTGAGAGATGCGATCTACTCTTCGGTCCTAACATCTACGTGAGTCACCTTCGGGGACGAGCTTGGAGTCCATTTCGGCATCACACCAACGACCAATAAGACCCAAAAACATTCTCTCGCACTCTTATACGCTTGCAAACAGATCACGCAGGAGATCGGATCGCACTGGATTGGATGGGTTCTCTGTAATTTTCAGTCGCCTGAATCACTGCTGGACATACTTACAGAGCTACCCTCTGCTAAGGTTGCAGCTATCCGCCATGTTCGAGTCAACGGCCGTCCTGTCATGCTATCGTTGCCGCATGACGACGTCTACTATAGACTCACATGGATCTTAAAGCTGGTACCGCATCTTCAGCTCGACACGCTTACTGTCCTTGGTGGTAGCGCCAACAACATCTCCGGAGGACCGGCCCAAGTCGATTACAATACACTCAATGGTCTGATTAGGCATGGGACGGGATGGAAGGAGCTTCATTACATCACTCCCAATTCGTCTATCCTTAGCTTCCAAAAGACAGAGCGGTTTCGGAAAGTGTACCTTCGCCAACCCCAGCCAGATGCTTGGAGATCAGCGCTATTCCAACGAGACGGACCTAACTCGGGAGCCTCAGTAACGATTTACCGATCAAAGACTGGTACCCCAGGCTCTATTCTCAACCATCACGAGAAAGAGATCTTTGAACAGAACGTGGCTCCACAACACCTCGAAGACTTTGGCCTGGAGAAAGATCCTGTTCTCATATCACCGGGTGAGCGGCAGAAAGAAGTGCTTATCATTGTGAAACGGGGTCGCGATGCCGATATCATGGAGGAGGTTTCCAAGCCGCCCTACGATCAGACCTACGACATACGTGCCTTGGCTGAAGACAAGACCTGGTCTGAGATCCGGGAAAACTACACTGAAGGCGGAGGCGGTGACGAATATGGGGGCGGCCCTAGATTACCGCCGGTCATCATGGATAAATATGGTAGTAACGCTTACGAGATCGACTGGGCTGATAACAAGGATTCTGATATCGCGGGTGGAGGAGGTCAGTCAGAAGACTGGGATCCGGCTAGGGCTGCTGATCTATTTCGATCGCGGTTCGTTGGATTTTGATTATGGCACAAGGTAAAGCGGGTGGGCTACCCGACGTATACACATAAGGAGTGCACTTATATCGTTAGTCAATATTAATTTTGGGAATATTATCGTATTCCCAGTCGATTCGAGTTGTGGAAACCACTTGCTCGCTTCCCGTCGATGTAAGCTCGACCTATTGAATTCGTTCCTTTTGAGGGCTGTGCCAATTTCAGAGTATCCACTCAGCACTACGTTATTGGTGATTCAACCCAATCATCACTTAGACCGCGATGAAGTACACAGAACTCTCCTCCGACCCGTGGCTCGACTACGTACTTCCTACGTTTCTCAACTCGGCCAACACGTGTCCAAGGGCATAATCGCGAAGATATTCTGTTTCCTCGGCAAGGCGGAGAAAACTCTCGAAAGGTATGACGTCTCCGGTATTTGTGGGGATCATTGGCGTCAGAAGCACCTTCAATCAGATAAGGCTCATCGCAAAAAGTTTGAGCTTTTGCGCAAGAAAAAGAACTTCTCTGAGTCTGGCAAGTCTATGATGCGTAGTCTAACTATATACTAATTAGCGTAAAAAACCTCGGCCTAGAGCCCCTCCACCTCGCATTCCATCGTTCATCATCACCACCGACTCACTATCAGTTTGTTCATTATATTCATTGATCATCGCCTATTCAACTAAGAACGATAAAGACTACAGAATAGAGAAAGGCCGTCAAGATGTGCCGGAAGCCAGTTGCCACGGTTCTGAGAGCTCGGCTCAAAAACAAGAGAAAAAAAGCGAGCGGCACAGCGCAAAGAGAAATAACAATTGAGATCAGAACTTTCCAGATCCATATACCTACCACCAACCGCCCGCGTCCGCCCCGCTCGATCCGGCTTGACTCATTTGCTTTCGCACCGAGGGTTCCATCTGTTGGCCCATCTGCTGGACTCCCGACGAAGCCATGCAATTGGAGTGCATACCTTGTTGATTATATGCAGGCATAGATCCAGGGGCTCCATTGGCTCCATTCGCTGTCATCATCTAGTTCATCTGATGAACACTGGGCTGCATATGATGCATTTGGGATGAGATAGAGCCTCCAGGATGCATGGGTTGAGTCTGAATTGGCTGGAGTGGTTGTGCTTGAGGCATCATGATGACGTTGGGCGGCTGAGTGTATATCCCAGGGTTTTGACCATTAACTGACGTTTGTCCGTACGAGCTGAAGGTAGTTGGGTGCGCTTGTTGGTGCTTGTTGAAAATACGGCACTGCCTGTTGTTGAAAAGGAACATAAGGTTGTTGTGAATCAAACCCAGTTGCTACAGGCGGAGCCTCCGTTGAAACGGTGGAATGACGGTAGCTGTCGTTCCTCCAATTGTTATTGTGAGCATGATCCGCAGAGTTCACATCCAAGGTCTTCGTCAGATAATCCTCGAACTCTAGTGCCGCCTTGGCCGCCGTCTCAAAATGTCTCCGAGAGAGTTGTACTGTGGATTCCTTGTCGAGACTGTCGTACTCGGCCAGTGCAACCGCAGTTTGAAACGCATTCCGAATTTGTCTACCATTCCACACTACTTTATCAACCGTCGACTGTCGGTTGAACAGCTGTTTTGCGTACTCAAGGATATCGTCCCTGTCCCCTGACACGGGTTTCCGTTCATGCAAGTCAAGGCGGTTGAGATGATGTTTCCAGATGGCTTCTGTCTTATCCATATCCAACGGGGGATAATACAGGGTCAAATGGATGCGAGATCTGAAGGCTTCGTCAATCGTGCCAACCCGGTTGGTTGTCAAAAACAAAATTCCACGATAGTATTCTAACGCGCACAGGAACACTGTTTATGTTAGATTTCATGTCCATGTTGTAAGGACCCATGCTTACCAGAGACTAGCGCATTTTGGTTTACATCCTTTCTTCTTTTCTCCGCAAGGAAGACGTCAGCTTCATCGAGCAGCAACACACAACCCCAGGATTCAGCTAGTTGGAAGTTGAAGTCGAGGTTGGTCTCAACTTCAGTCGGAGTTGTACCTAGGTCTCCTATCGGATTCTAGGTAAGCTTATTTTCAGTGCGTTTCTGTAAATGGCTTACCACATGTGATAGGGAACAATGGTCTTCCATGCTTAGCAGCGACGCATTCTTCGAAGGCATCAGATTTTATATTCAAACTCATGCGTGGTTTCAACTTACCTGCAGTGCAAGTTTTCCCCACTCCAGGGGCTCCATGAAGAAGCATGATCAATCCTTTACCTAATCAAGATATGAGATTAACTCGTTTATTCAAATTCGAACCCAGGGATAAAGCCGTACCTTTTGCCCTCACCAGATCGAATCCCATACCGTCTCCAGTATCGGTCGCCTGTTGGCGGCTACGGTAGTGAGTCTGCACTAACCCATTGATTACACGTTTGTAATTCTTATCAATCTCCAGTTGTTCGAACCCAGCCTTTTCATCTTCCATATCGGACAAACTGTCTACAGGTAGACTCACTGATCCTGTTAGTAAAATGAACGCAGGCAAGAAAGGCACTTCCAATACATTTACCCCACTTGCGATTCCGCAAAATATATCCAAACACCCTGTTGGGGAGCAGCTCTACTTCTTCTGCTAAGAGCCCGTCTTTCTGTGGTCTCTTATTTCTTTCGTTCAGAAAGTCCTTCGAACGCAGATGATCCCAATGATAGTCGCTCACAATATATTCATTGAGACAGCACGAAACAGTAAAGCAACTTGATCCCGAATGGGGGTTACCGGGGCTTTAACTAGTCGTCATCTCTCGCGTTTCGTACGTGGACGCCTTCTGAGTTTCAACCCATCCAAGGTCGGGCCGCCAACTCGGATTGAACTGAAGAGTCCGGTCAAAGTCAATCACGACGGGGCTAATCCACATCCTCGGCATGCGATATTTTGCGGACCGGATAGCCCCTTGGCGATGTGATAAGGGTTCGCCCTTTGAAGTACTTGTGTCCCGATCGACGTGCCTCCTGGAACTTGCTGCCACGCTCTCGGGCCTCTTCCATGAGTTTTGCATTATCTTGGTCGTACTTTATTGGATATATGTCTAACGATGATACGGTCCTCTGACCCTCGAATGGCTCAATTTCGAACTGGTGATGACACGGCCCCCACTTCTTACCATCGAAATCGATGTAATACCAATCGATGGCGAAGGCACCCCACATTTCCTTTCTGGTCTGGTCCGGCCTGATGGTGTCATGCGGATGTTGCGGTTCGGAAAGATATGGTCTTCCTGAAGTTGCCTGCAAGACTCTCCATAAGTATTGAGGAGTCCTTTTTGACACGACGATAGTTCCGGGGCTGAATAAGTGCCAAAGGTCATGATATTGAACCTCCGCGGTTTTGGTCGTTTCGATCTTCAGTTGATCTCTGAGGCCTTCAATAAGGGTTTCGAGGAATTTGAGGAGGCACTCGAGAGCCTCTCTTGCCTCCCCCGACTTGAGTAAGTCCGTCTCACTCTCCCCGCTCTAGTTTGAAAGATTAGTGCGGGTCGTGAATGCCAACAATTTTGTATGAAGTCATACCCCAAATCCATTTGTGGCTTCTGCGCCTAATTTACTGTTCACTGGCTTACTCGTCGCTAGGCCATTCTGATAATCACGAAGCTCTTCCAGATGATAAATGAGGCATTTGAAAGGCCGAAAGATCACAATGGGTCCGTCCGCGCTGCTATTGAGTGGTTTACCAAAGATCTTCTCCAGTACACGAATAAGCGGAATTGAATTGATTCGAATGCGTTCCGGAAGGCCTGTGCTTGGTATAGAGTCGATGTTTGCCTTGGAAGGTGAGCTACCATCATATCCTTCGAGGTCGCGAGTGTTCCATTGACGATTATGGTAAAGAATCGGTTCTCCACGCAATACATCTACTGCATGACAAGGATGTTTGCCCTTGCGCAACTTCTTGAACTCCATCCAGCCAACTACGTTTACTGTGGGAATGGCGGGGATCCTGGTGGTTTTGGAGGCAGATTGACTCTTTTCAGGCGACGGTTCACGCTTTTCGACCACGTCCAGTCGGCCTTCTAACCGACTTATGCGTTCTTCAATGAATACGGTATGCTTCATATGCTGCTGTAAGCTCTGTTCCATCTTTACTCTCAGCGGCTTACGACTCTTGGGCAAGTCTACACGTGCATAGCTAATCGGTGTCTCTATGTATCGACCCCAAAATACCGAGTCCGATATTGGGCTGGCTTCTTCTTGAGTTGCCTCGTTTGATGATTCAGCATTTGTAACATGTTCTGATATGATTAGCTACCTTTCAAATCCCAGGGTTAGGAATGCTTGCTTTCGGGATTTATTGAAGTTTCTGTTTTGTCCTTTGTATCGTCAACAGTTTCTTTCTCCGAATGTTCTGGCTCTGGTGACTGCTCCGAACGGATGCCTTGATAGGTTTCTGGAGAGGGTTCGGCGACTTCTGTCTGTGACAACACCTCCGGCTGATCTGTCGGCATTGCGTCCGCGTCCATCAGTGGCACCTGAAAGTCCGAATAACTAAAGAAGAGGTGTAATCAAGCTGATCGTTAGGGTGAAGGTCTGGTTATGCAAGATCGATCCTTCATTCTGGTGAATGAACATTACTCGGTCACACAACTGGACATACTACAAAGGCTAGGACACAATCACCAGCATACCCACCTTTGAGTTACATTACTCTAGTAACTCTGGCGCCTATTGAAAGGTCAATGTTCGTCCTCTCAACGTTAGGTTAGCCACGTACAGTGCGTCCTCAGCAGGTTACTTGTGGTCTCAATCTCAGCCCCCTGGACTATTCCTGAAAGGCAATACAGGCACAACATGTGTGCGTACACTTTCAGCCCAACCGAGGGTTGGGCAATATCACCATGTGATCGTGGCTACTACGTTGTGCTTGCCATCTATTGGCCCCGCCATCTTTCATGTTCGTTTGTCCCACCACGAGAAGGTAACATGCTACAGTGCTTCCGGCTGCAAGTATCGCATTCAACCTTCAGAGAAGAGTGGTATGGGTGTTACTGTGAACGCGTGTAAGTATTGCCAAGGATTCTGAACCATTATGACACAGAATAGCAGGGCGGAGCCAACTCATGTACAACGCTTGCGTCTGGCGCAGCCCGTCTTCTTTTATACCCCATGGGTCAATGCGAGAAGAGGTTCCTGAATAGCTATTTCAAACCCAGCTAACGACTTCTCACTTCACTATCGATACTGAGGTGACTTTCTAGCTCCAGCCAACACTTAGTTGACACATGTTTCTCTCTTCGATCCCGACCTCTATGCCACCATCGGATAAGAATATCGGGGTAGCCCATGCAACGACGTTTGTGGACAACCACATGGCGCATCTGCACCCCGCATATCTGCCTTCTAATATGCGATACAACTTCGTGCAGCGGACATATGTACATGATGACCGAGACCAGTTGGAGGAATTGTATGACCGCCATACTACACCCCCAAGTTCCAACTACTAATTTTTATCCCATTAGGGCCCTTGTTCGTGTCGAAAACAGCTTCAAAGCATGTGTCGATAGTTATCAAGAAGCAATGCAGGCGCTCAGTCCCAGATTCCAACCTGGGGAAATAGCCATTACATCTTGGTCCGACGTGTTAGAGGCATTAGCCAATGCCAAAGGTTCATGGCTTGATAAAGGAAAAGGTATTCGCGACTTTGTACGAGATCAGAACGGAAAAGCGCGATATGTGGCATCTTGGTTGGAATTTCTTCCAAACTCCGACTATGGCTTTCTGATATGCGGTGGACTCAAATTGATCCTTGGGGTAATTGTCTTTTTGCTTCCACAATTCCTACTAATGGCGATTGACTTTTCTAGGCAACCACTGCGAAATCAGATATGCAGGATTTGATTTTGAAGTGTGTTGAGGTGCTGCTGCCCGACAGCACCGAAGAAATCAACAACAGTCTCGAGCGATACAGGGATCGTTTGAAACGCAAGCAAGAGATCAAACTGCAAAAAGCTGTACTGTGTTTATCAATAGCTATATTAGAAGCCATCAAATATATTATCCAATGGTTTGCAAAATCCGCGACATGTATGTCAATTCCCAAAGTACACAGATCGATTTGCTTTGGTACTAACCTAAAGTAGCAAAATTCGGGCGTTTCCTTCTCAAGCAGTTAGAATATTGCAAGGAGGTTGAAGAGCACGTCTAGAATGTAGAGACCCGGTCAAGGAATTTCCGCCGTATCGTGAACGAATGCTCGCAAGATATTATATTAGAGACCTAGCAAATAGTAAATGCAAAATATTCTATTGAGTGCTACTCTTCTAGTACTAACGTCTCTAGGTAAACTTCGAAAACGATAAAATAAATAAGCTTGCGACAAAGGATAATCTAACTATAGCTGTTAAAAATAAAACAGCTATTTGTACTTAGTATAGTTGAAACTCTACCTCGTATGCAGTTGCGAGTTATGTAAGCTTGCTTTACGTAACGCCTATGCGTAGCTACAAAGTTTTTTGTTTTATTTACACGTAACTATGCTAACTTTCAATAGGGATGAAAACAATGAGCAGGGAACTTAACGCAATGCATGAACTGATCAGAGCAACGACTCCATTGATGCAGTCGACGATACATCAACATGTTCATGTAATATATCAACCGCTACCAATGGTCAACAAGGAAAGCGTACTACAATTCCTCCAAATCGACGGCTACATTGCTCAGCAGGCACTGCAAAAGGTAGCGACGCGGCAAATGCAAAACTCTCAGAAAAGCGCCTATCTGATCCAGCAGGTTCTTCAGCGACCCGATTTTCGAATCTGGTTCCAATCAATCGATTCCGGACTCATCGTGCTCAGACGAAAACCAAAACTTTCGGCTTTCTAGCGGCAACGCTTGTCGGGCTCCTCACGACCCGAACAAAAGCTGCAGTTCTTCATTTTATGTGCCCCACCACACAGTCGGACTACACCCCAGGCTCTCAACATCTCTTACGGAACCTCACTCAACAGCTGATGCAGTATACGGAAAATTTTGCTTTCACCCAGGACGAGTTTTCGACTTTGACTTTTCAGCCTCAGCATATTCGCCATCTCTTTCTCTGCGCTTTGAATGCACTTCCACCCGGACAGACAGTGTTTATTATCGTTCATAACATGCACACAATTGCTAGGGCAGATGAGGGGGAAGCCGACTATCTCCTGAAGTTCTTTGACGAATTGGCTACTGTCCAACATAATGCGCAACGGCGAGTGAAGATCTTGTTGACTCCCCCGACACCACAGATTCTGTTGGGCATTGTGAGCTCTGAGAAATTTGTTGATCTGCGCGATGACGAGGGAAGTTCGAGGTATCCCACAAAGACCATGATCCGGGAGCTGGGGAAGGCTGTGCAGGACTAGCAGAAAATCAGGCATTCGGAACGCAATCTACTCATCGTGTCCAATATCCGGCGAGGTGACTAGTCATTCTTGCCTGAATCGAAGGTATATAACACACTGATTGCTGCCGGCTCACAGATCACGATTCGGTATCATTTCCGGGGCGGCTTCGACCTGACCGATTACTTCTCGAAACCTGCACATGTGTGGCGTGCCGACGTGAAACGTATCATAGATGAGGTCTTGGGGGTCGATCCAGCCCGCAGAAAGTTCCACCGCTGGGACTATGAAGGCGATGAAAAGTTTGATGCGTTGGCGGATCAGATCGTATATTGAGCTGGAAGTGCTGAGTAGCCCCGTATTTTCTGTTTCTTTCATCAGAATGGTTCACTGGATGTATTTATACTGTCCTTTCGAGGAGATCCTCTCTTTACCACTTAGACTAGAAGTTTCGAGATAAAGCACCGCTCTCATCCTATTATTAAATACCGTGAGCTTGATGGGAAAGGTGCTCATCAATTCAAGTATCGGAGAAGGAGTTGGAACATGATCGGAGTACAGGTGACCGCATAAGTGGTTTCGCACGACCTACGTGTCGAGCTTTGTTTGCTTCATAGTGGGTCCGTAAGTAGGTGACGGTAAGTTAGTCAATATTCGAATTGAAAATTCATGGTTGGGAAGGGAGGTGTGACGTATGCGATAATCGATTGAGGGGACGTGGAACCGATCCCAAATCGAAACTAGTGCAATACGAGATGCTAACTACGCCTCGCGCGTGTTGCGACCTTTGTCTTCCACTCTCTCACAACATCGACAGCATGATGAAACATGAACGGAACTCGGCGTCAAATGATAACTACCAGCCAACTCAAAAACAAAAACTGCGGGCGTAAGTGAAGTGGCTCCGAACGAAATTCAGCTGAACATAGTACTAATGTAGCCAGCACCGAAAGAACCTGCCAGTACCACGAGCGGGAGTATGAGGATTTCTTCCTGTTCACTTAACTATCTAACTTTGAATAGGCTAGACCAACTTCGCAAGGCAGTGAAAGACCGTGAACAATTACTGCAGAAATCGAACGAGTAAGTGCTCTATCGCGTACTTGAACTTTTAGCAGCCAAAAAAGCTCATTAAACGTTAGAGAATACGACGAGCAGCTTGATGAAGCGATACACACCTATTCGCGGTCCGTGTGCCGCCCCTTTGATGATGCTGTGCACGCTGCACTTCCCTGGGGACTCCGCAATATCGTCTATTCGCACCTCCTCAGTTTTCCCGAAGAAGAAAGGCAATTACCCGACATGAAAATCGATCTCGAGTGGAATTTGTTATACTCACCACATGATCCAAGGGATGGATTCGAGCCATACTTTATAAGGTACACTGGAGCTGGAACCCGGGCTGAGATATTTGAACTGATGTACCGACGGCACTACGCTACGTATGAATGTGACAGGATCTCCGTCCTTCGGCACCTTGTTAATCGCAACCGTCGACACCGCCTCATTCCTCTTCATTTTATTCGAGAACTCACTATACGCTGGGAAGCACAACGGAGTAGGGAGCCTTTGAGGGACCCGAAATTCTTCCGGAACGATGAAACAGCGGGCCTCCCCTCTTCGAAGTATTGCTTCGAGAAATTTCTAACAGTGCCAGAGAAGGATAGATTTACATTCACTCTACGAATCAGCTTTTCGAATCTTAGTTTGAAGCATCTTGGCCATCTATTAGAAAGCTTTCGGCCAGTATATACCTCTTTGGTCGCTGCCGGATCAAAGATAAGGATCGTATATCGTTTTCACACAGTCGAATTTGACCTGACGGACTACTATTCGAAGCCTGCGGATCTCTGGCGTGCAGACTTGAGACGGGGCATCAATGAGGGTCTAGGTGGTATTCCTGAACGGGCAAAATTTTGCTGGGACGACGAGGGTGATGAGCTCTTTGATCGTGTAGTTGATGAGATTGACTACTTGGCTGATGAGGCCGATGAGTCGCCTAGTGAGACTGAAGAGTTGGCTGATGAGACTGAAGAGTCGGCTGACGAGAAAGTAGATTGGGATCCTAGAGATATAAAGCGTTAGGTGGACTTATGATGTAGTTCGGGACACTAATATGCATTACTCGATCATCAGTTGCAAATACAATGAAGCAAGACATTCTGCGCAAGTCCAATAAAGGTGATTGAATAGCTTATTGTCAAAAGGGTACGGGTAAGGCATGATGTGTTGTGCGGTAAGGACGATATATATTTCCATGTAGAAAACTGCGAGTCTGGAAAGAGAGATGCATTGCACTATGAGGCGATTCATCTGATCAATAGCGAGTATGCATTAGACTATACGTGACTGTATTACTGCTTCCAAGGTTACGCTGAGAGGTCCTTGTACGGAATTCAGCCTACGCTGAAACAAACGAGGCTTCGCCATGAGGTGCTCGCGCAGACTTTCTCTGGTCGTACGGAGTAAGAAGTGCAGATACCCTAGGCTAGTGGATCTGATATCGGATCGGGACTAGCGCGACACGCTAAGTTTCCGCGTCGGCCGCCTCGCGAGTTGCAACCTGTGTCCTCCACTCATCAACCAACCCTACAACATGGACGAAATTCTGCGAGCTCTTGTTCGGAAATCTGCTGGTAGTTTCCAGCCTAATATCAAGAAACGGCTGCGCGAGTGTGTGACAAGTGACTGCGGAATCATTTACCAGATCTTCAGACTAACGTTGTTTGTTTAGCCGCACAGAATCCTCTCGCTTGCTTAAGGAAGAGTACGGAAATCCTTTACAGTTTCACGTAACTATCTAAACTTGAATAGAGTAGATTGGTTGAAACAGAGGCTTCAGGATCGCGAGCATCAATTCAACTTTATTGAAGAGTAGGTGAATTCCAAAACGCCTCGATTCTCTAGCTCATATTCCGTCAGCCAAATCCACACAGAGTCCGAGAGAACAATATACGCCTACTCCAAGACTACGTGTCGCCCCTTCGCTCGCGCAATGCATGCCACTCTTCCGCGGGAATTACGCGAAATGATCTATTCGTACCTCCTCAGTTGCCCGGAAGAAAAGGCGACAGTCAAGAAGATGACAACCGGACTTGATAAATATCTGGCATATTTCCTATCCGGTAACCCCACTCATTATAAGGATACGTGGGGCTATGATTGCTGCCCGCCCAAACGGAGTTATCCATACTTTGTACAAGCTGCGTACGTTGGTTCCGAGACACAGCATGAGATCCTGGAACAGGTGTACCGAAATCACTTCAACACCTGCGACCTTAAAATGGGCTTATACGTTCTCGATAGCCTCGCGACGCTTGACTATGACCCTGGCCTCGTGCCGCTGCATTCCATCCGGGAACTCATAATCAGGTGGAGGGTGGAACCCGGGATGACTCAGTGTCTCAGGGACCCTGAATACTTCGATCTTGGCGACAACCATACAAACTTGACGATTCCAACTTGGAAACAATGTTTCCAGTCGTTACTGTCGGTGAAAGTGAAGAACAAGTTCGTGTTCATCCTACGGCTCCGTGACGATCACCTCAGCTTGAAGCACCTTGGCCATCTACTTGAAACCTTCCGGCCAGTGTATAACTGCCTTCTTGCTGCTGGGTCAAGGATTTACCTATTGTACCTGAATCGGGAGGTTTCTGGAGCTGTTATCCGAATCGATTTGACTGAATACTTCTCGAAGCCTGCAGACGTATGGCGCGCGGATATGAAACGTATTTTAGACCCGAGCGCATCCAGTAGGTCCTTCCGTTGGGACGACATGGGTGACAGCGAATTCGATGCTAAGGCTGCTGAGATTGACTACACGGCTGATGTGGTCGAAGATTGATGTTGGACTCTCTGGAGGAGTTAGGTTGTCCCATCATCCATATCCGGATAGGGCACCAAAGTGTTTATTTTCTTCCACTTGCAGAAGCAGAACGACCAAGAGGGGTTGCGGAGTTCAACACAAGCTTGTCAACAGAGGATTTCCGAAAAGACAGAGGAGACACAGTCTACATGATGTCAATGACAACTGCCTGGTTTGATAATATGGCTGGGACCTGCTACAAGAGTGTTTTGGTGGAATATAGAAATACAACTGCATTGAGCAAGGATGACCCAAACCCATATGCAGAGCGCAGTAGCGTCGAAATGGGCCAATCAAGCATATAAACCGTTTGTAGGCAACTGCGCCTACCTCAACCTCGATCAACACCACGTTGTAGGCTGCAATTCTCTACACCAGATCAATATTCTGTGAACCACTGCTACATACAAGCTTTCCACAAATGAAGCAGGAGCTCTGTTGACCCATTTCAACACCACCACCAGCGATGGATGCACTCCAAGAGGACAACATCCTCGCCACCTTCGACAAGCTAGTCTCAGAAGGCAGCATCATCTTCGGGCCCCACGAAACCATCAAACAAGACTGCGCCGGGTACCCCGTGAGCCCGTACCCTACTTCGCACCATAAATACCCCACTAACTAACCCCCTCCCCGCAGCTAGAATTCCGCATCTGCCCCTCACTCACCAAAAAACCGCATGTCGTCGGCGCCACCCTCGACGCCTCGTTCGACAAGTCGGAAAAATGGGGCCCTGGTAGCGACATGTACTGCACCGACTCACGGCTCATCCTCGCAAAACTCAACCACGGCACGCACGACCTGGCGCTGAACCTGTACAGCGTTGATCGGCCGCAGTTCATGGCGCTGACGACGGACTCGTATCGCCGGCAGTATGAACCGCTGGACACTGCGGATTTCGCGGCGGCGCTGGAGATGTTGAGGTTAAAGGACGTGTACGTGATTTACAACTGCGGGGAGAAGGCCGGGTGTAGTCGGGCGCATAAGCATTTGCAAGGCTTGAGGGGGCCGCCGGAGGCGTGGGATGTGTTTGTTAGTCAAGACGAGGAAGAGAGGGGGAAGGTTCCGTTCCGGTTCTTCTCTCACCGTTTTGTGGATGGGTTTGGGGCTGTGGATGAGCTGGTCGGGGTGTATGAGGGACTGCTTAAGAGTGCGAGAGAGGTGTTGGGGAAGGGGGAGAGCGAGGCTTGCCCGCACAATGTGGTGCTTTGGAAAGATGGCATCGTTGTGATTCCGAGGAGGGCGGCGGCGGTGGGCAAAGCGAGTGCGAATGCGGCGGGGATGATGGGCTCGAATTGGGTGCCGGATCAGCAGAGTGTGGACGAGTGGACACGGCTTGGATGCAGACACGTTCTGAGCGAGCTTGGAGTCCCGAATGCTCAGACATGAGACGGTTGGCTAAGTCGGCACTCTCCTTATTTTCTTTGGTACTACTTATGAGTCCTTGAATTGGCTCTGGGCGACATATAGAGGAGTGGTTCTTTGCGGGCCATGAGATACCTAGTTGATAGAACTTCTTTATGCTGGTACTATGCCCCTTTGAGACGTAGATGCTTCAAAAGCAATTCACGGCTGGCTCGTGCACCAGCTAGTAGAAAACTAGCGCGGGGCAAGCTCTTCTGTGCTTGGATTTCTTTCTGCGCAACAAAGCTACCCCACCAACGCTCCGACAACCATGGCTACCGATGCGCAAAGCTCCAGCGCTAATGGCGCTGCTGAAGAGGACCTGCGGAAGCTGTGGGCGAACAAATACCGTGGTGTAGGCACTCACTTCTCCCCGGCGTCTCCATCGAGAAAACCCAACTAACACGCGCACAGGCAACAGTAGAAGACCTCGACCCACCTCCCGCCCTCTCCGTCAAACCCTCCGACCCCATCTCCCACGCCCTCATCAACGGCCTCGAGCGCGACTACACGCACCTCACCGTCATCTCGCAGGAGAACCGCGCGCTGCTCGGCTACATCAGCATACCGCGTCTGCAGCAGCTGCTCAAGGAGGGCAAAGTCCACGACTCAGACCATGTACAGGACGCGATGCTGAAGTTCCGGCGACGGGGCACGCGGTACAAGGTCATCACGACGGAGACGCCGCTGGAGGAGCTCGAGGAGTTTTTCAATGGCGGCGTGGATGGCATTGGGCCGCAGGAGTTTGCGGTGGTAACGGATCCGAGCAGGAAGTTTGTGTTGGGGGTGGCGACTAAGAGCGATTTGGAGAGTTTTGTGAAGAGGAGGGGGTAGATGGGGAGAGAAAGATCGGAGCTGTTTTGCAAGAGGGCGGCCGGTTGATGGGGTCAGACTACGTGGATACGTCTACTGGTTTCTTGGGACAGGAGATAGGGCGACGGCATTGCTAGGCGTTCATGGATACTGATCGGTTAGACTAAGCGGGGTGGTTATAGAAGGCTCATTCAACAATTCGCAACATCGAGGGAGGCAGAGTTTGGCTGTATTACTATGGAGCTCCAATAATGAGTGATGACATCTTTCCCGAAAGCAAATGTTTGTTGTGGGGGAATCCCACGACTACGGCAGCGGGTCGCTGATTAGCGCGTTGCACATCAGAAAAACTGTTCACTCAAAAACTAAACTGCTCATAAATTAGAGCTTGGGGCCAGGTGTATTCAGAAGACCTGATTATTGAAATGCGTTCCATTCCAACCCGATCCAATCCGATCCGTCAACGTCATCCCGCTTACCACCGGCCCCCAATCTATGCATATCCTCTCTATACAACACCAACACCCTCCAGCTACATCCTCACCCGCGTCCCCCATGCGCTCCTGACCCCGCGCACTGGACGCTCAGTCCCGCCCTGACCGCTGGCATGCTCGCACCTCTCCTGCGCCCGCGCAATTCCCCTCTCGCCCTCTCACCACTCCGTCGGTCTCGGCCCCTCGCACAGCGGCCTCCCCCATGCCCACGATGCTACGCAAAGCAAGCGCAAGAGCCCAGTATGGGCACCACGACGCCCGCACCCGCCAATGCTCCGCCAGAGATCCCAAAGGCCCCGTTCTACTTCGAAGCCGGGTTCGCGCTGTTTGCAAAGAGGCCCTCACGCCCGTTCCCGCCGCCGTTCTTGAGCGCTCCGTCCGGCAGCTTCTCCGAGCCGCTGAGCACGTACGACAGGAGCCGCGATCGGCGGCCGACGGTGCATGGCGAGATGATACGCGGGGTGACGAATGGGGACGATGCGGTGCTGGTCAGTGAGCAGTTTATCGGGGCGAACGACGGGGTTGGGGCGTGGGCGACGAGGGAGCGGGGGCATGCTGCGTATGTCAATTCACAGATTGTCATAAATATAAGTTGGTAGAGGGTCAGTACTGATTACGCTGACAGTCTCTGGTCCCGCCTAATCCTGCACTTCTGGGCCCTCGAAATTGAGCACGCGGCCATCTCGCCCTCCGCCGAACCCGACCCCGTCTCCTACCTCCAGCGCGCCTTCGAAAAGACGCAAGAAGCGACCTCGAGCCCGACCACCGACTCCGCCTGGCTCGGCACAACCACCGCCTGCGCCGCGCTGCTCAGCGCCGACACATCCACGCCCGCGCACCCAATCCTGTACGTGACGCAGATCGGCGACTCGCAGATCCTGGTCGTGCGCCCGCGCACGCAGCAAGTCGTCTTCAAGACGACGGAGCAATGGCACTGGTTCGACTGCCCGCGCCAGCTCGGCACCAACAGTCCGGACACGCCGGCCGCGGACGCAGCGCTGGATCGCGTGCCACTCGAGGAAGACGACATCGTGCTCGCCATGACCGATGGCGTGGGTGACAACCTGTGGGAGCACGAGGTGGTGCAGAGCGTTGTCGCTAGCCTGGACAAGTGGCAGAGCGGCGCCGCGCAGGCGCAGCTGGGCAAGGACCCCGCTGAGCAGACGTACGCGGACGGCATGCGCTTTGTTGCGCAGGAGCTGGTTAGCGCGGCGCGCGTCATTGCTGAGGACCCGTTTGCTGAGAGCCCGTATATGGAGAAGGCGGTGGATGAGGGCTTGTCGATTGAGGGCGGTACGTGCTTGCTTTCGCGATTTATATCATGTGTGATGCTGGGCTGGTGCTAATATTGTGCTATAGGCAAACTCGACGACATCAGCGTGGTTGCTGCTCAGTGTAAACGGCGAAAGGGCTGAAGTCTCAGGGGCTTTTGATCTACCGTCTCCCTCCCGCAGCGGCGATGCATTGCCGCTTCGACACAAGCCCAGGCAGAGCCGCCGCCGCAACTTACTCTACCTAACCTTCATACGCCAGAACCCCTGTTTAGGGAGATGTCTGAGCATCATCACACGAACGAAGAAGACAGGGCAGCGAGCGCCTAAGGCGGAGACGATGCAGTGGAACTCACTCACCCCCGAGAAGAGGAAGCATCAAGGCTAGGGCTTTTAGCACGCAGCCCACACGCGTTTGGGTACCTCGTTGAGCAAGATATTCGGCTAGCACAAAAGCACCGTCTTGCACAGCTGGGTAGGATGCGAAGGCAAGGTGTGACGTTGGCTGGGCTCAGTATGACACTGCTCCTTCAACTGAGTAAGTATAACATGTTGGACCCTAAATCAGTGGCATCGTCTTAGGAGTGCATAGAGGAATTCGGGGAGTCCAAAAGTATGACGCAAAAGTAGACTAGGAAATGTGCTAGGTTCTAGGAGCCTTGAGGAGGAGTACAGTAAGCTGCGTTACCGTATAAAAATATACAACAACTGTACCGAACCCATTTAGCCATCTGCTCCGTTCTTCTCCAACCATCCTCCGCAATAAACTTCCCCCTTCCCCGCCCCCCCCCCATAGCCAACAAAGTGTCATTCAAGTTATCAGTTGCACTTCATAATATTGTTCACAGCCCACCAGATGGAAAGTTTTCGGATATGACCGTATTTTCATACTCTCTAAGAGTTCAATAACATACATTCGCTTCATGTAGCGGAGAACTCCTGAACCAGTGTCACCCAGAAAGGTCCACTTGACTGAAGAAACCCCAAAACACAAATCCCATGTTTCCTTGATGGCAACAGCCGGGCGTGAGTAAAGCCATTGTGTTGCATTCCCTTGGGAGACGCCAGATATCGAGTTCCGCCTCCATGAAAGAGTCCCAATTACCAAGATAATGAGTCTCAAACTCAAGATCAGATCGATGATGCAGCGCACACGTGAATTAGTGAGAACAGGCCCATTCCTACTCTCTGTTCTTAGGCGAGTTGTCCGGCGTGGCCATGTGGATTTTCTTGAATCGTCTGTTGGAGATGTAGTAGATGGATAGTTTTGATAGAAGGGGGGAGTTAGTGGGATTTTGCATACGAACCTCGTCAAGGAGATAGACAGATCAACCGGGTGACTGAGTAGACCTGCGCTTGGAGGATACAGAGCTGCTTTCACTCCGCGAAAGTCGGTCTCGCTGCTTCTTGCGCACATCAGCCCTTGAATCACTTGACTCGTCTTCAGAAGAATAGGAACGTCTGCTGCGACTCTTCTTGCGTCGCTCGGATATTGGGCTTACAGACCGGTTGATGCTGGAAGACGACGATCGATCACGTTCATGGCTTGGGCTTGAATCCCGCCGAGAAGGCCTAGTCGTTGGTGAGCGCGACTTCTCTGCAGAACTAACGGATTTAGATGTGTGCCTGTCTGAGCTCTTGCGGCGTTTGCCTGTTGGCGACCTAGCTTCGGGACTCGCAGATGGGGACTCATGCTTGACCGACCTCTTGCGATCTTTACGCGGTGAGTGTGACCTCTGACGGTAACTGTCACGATGCCTGGTACGGCTTGACAGGCGGGGCGAGCGCGACCTGTATCGAGGAGCACGGCGCGAGCGACGATCCGGAGACCGAGACCGACGGTATGGTGAAGGCGACCGGCGAGACCGACGGTAAGGCGACGGCGACCGGCGAGACTTGCGGAACGGTGACGGGGACCGACGAGACCGGCGCGGAGGCGACGGAGACCGTGAAAGAGACCGTGAAAGAGACCGCGAAGGAGACCTTGAACGGGACACGGTCGAGGAACGACGGTGGCGCGAGATAGAGTAATCACGGGTACGGGCACTCGGCTTGTACGAATCAGTACCGCGGCGTGTCGGTGTCGGGTTTCCCGTGCAGTGTTGGCTACGCCTGTTAGCACTGTCTCGCTCTGGAGAAGAGAAGTTGACGCACGTCATCGGAGACCGTGAATCGCGGTGGGGACGACCACGATTGAAGGCACCGCCTCGATCCGAACGCTCGCCACGGGATTGGCGTCCACGTCCCCGGCCACGTCCAGTTTCACGCTCACGATCAATCTCTCCGCGGTCCGGGCGACGCTGGGTGCGCTCTTCCTCGCGAAATGAATCGATCATCTCGTCTTGCTCTGGGTTCTGGTTTCGAAGCGCCTCGGCAGCCTGCTGTTTCGCCTGTGTATCACAGTCAGTTCAAGTCGCCAGTTCATTTTCTCCACGGGTGGACATACGATCTCGAGCTTCTTCGCGTCCACCATGGCCTGGGGGACCCCGTTGGGATTATCCTGCGCGCTCAGCAGTAAGATCCACAACTCCTTGCAGAACGCTGCAGTGTCTTTATCGAGGAAGCCCGACAGTGCGACGTGGATGCTTCTGATGTTGGGCTAGGCGGCTTGTTAGTAGGCAGGCGTGATGCACTAGGGCAGGCGGCTTACGTGCTGCTGCTGCTCGAGCAAGTTGAAGCAAGTCTCCACAACGACCTCGTCGTCGCCCAGGATCTCGTTGATGCGGCCGGCGATCCATGTTTTGATGACGCCCATGTTGACTTTCTGGATGTCGACTTTGAGCTTGTACTCGGGCGGGCCCTGGAGCTTGCTCGCGAGTCGCTGGTCGACGGTTTGCGCCATGGCTGCGGCGGTGCGGGCGTGTTGACAGCGGGCGTGCGGGCGTGTTGACAGCGGGCGTGCGGGCGTGTTGACAGCGGGCGTGCGGGCGTGCGGGCGGTCGTGGTGGGGCTGCGCGAGGGAAAGGAAGTCGAGCGAGGTGGACCGGAGGTTGAGCAGCTTGCGCACGGGCGGCGCTAGTGTCTCGGCGGCGCTAGGCCGCGTTGGTGCTGGTGGCTCGGAGCGGCGCTTGGCGCTCCACCAGTCGCGTGACCATGCTTTCATCCTTGACCACTGGCACTGCTCACCACATTTCGCCAGGCAACCTGTTCCTCCCTCAATACCTCTTGCAGAATCTGGTCTATATCATCGATAACTGCCAGCGCACGGTTAGTGGGAAACCCCGAATACTCTAGATTCGGGCCTGGTTTCGCATACTCAGCCATCCAAAAGTGACAGCACCTGCCATAGCGATGACCGCTGCCGTGCGTGCCTGAAGAGAGAGATGACGGCTGCGACGACAGAGGGCACCTCCCTCCCCACACTCGGTCGTGGCTTCTTGTTCTACGTGTTAGAACGCGACTTTGACCCGGGCAAGTATGGCAGCTGGCCAACGCTTCCGCGCTTGTCTTTTTTATTCTTCATCTGTCTTTTGCCTAGGCCATCGTTGCTCGCTTTACTCCTATCCGTATCATTCCGCTGTGGTTCATATTCGTATCCTTTCTCTCCTTTGCCGCACCACAGCCAGCCTGGCTAGGCTTGCGTCGTCGTGTCTGACGCGAGTGCACCTCTCACGCCTCCGCCAGCTCAAGACCCCGAACCTCCCCTAGACAGTGGGATGGATACAGAGGCGACAGCCCCGGCTTCTACAGAGCCCGAGCCTACTCCCGACAAAGAAGAGCATGCGCCGGACCCTGGGGTGGAAACTCCACCGGCTGCAGAACCAGAGCCTGCAGTCGTTCCTGAGCCGCTTCCCGAGCCAATTCTTGAGTCGAGCCAAGAACCTGAACCGATTCCTCAGCCGGCTCCAGAGCCTTCGCCAATTCCTGGGTCGTTCGAAGATCATGGGCCTACTCCACCGGCGCAAGATACTGGGGAGGTACAGCCAAGTATGTTTAGTAGGGCTCTTACTACAATCCAAAAGATGTTTGTTGGTGACCAGAGCACAGCAAACCCAGAACCGGTTCCATCCACGGACCCTGCTCCCGAAGTAGAAGACCAACCTCAGCCAGGACCGGAGGACGCCATGACGGTGCAGCCAGAGGCTGTTGATCCAGTTCCTGAAGTCAATGAGGAACCTGAACTTCTCCCACCTGAGCCAGTCATGCCAGTAAGCGAGCCCGAGGAACCCCCTGTGCCAGAGATCGCACCAGAACCGCAGATCGAACCAGAATCTGATGTCTCGCAACCTGCTTTGCAGGAAGAACAACCTCAAATCCCGGAGGAATTTGTAATTGAGTCTGTGGACCCGGTCCAAGAGTCCGTGTCTCCACCAATAGAGCGTCAGACGACTATGCTAGTTGCGGTGGAAGACGACAAACTGGTTGAGACCGTCGTGACCGAGATGGAAGACGGCACCATCATAATTGAACCTGTGGACGCCGAGCAGCCTATAGAGGTAGTGCAGCCCCCGGTCTCAATCGAACCCGAAGTCGCGCTTCCGCCGCCAGAAGTTGAGGACTTACCGGAAGAAGAACTGGCCCCTATACCTACCGAGCAAATCAATGAGCCGGAAGCTCCACAAACCAACGAGGAAGTGGAGGTTGTTCAGAGAAACGCCGAGGCCTTGCCTGATGAAGTACCAGAAGAACCTGAGGTCCCAGAGTCGCCTGCTCTTGAAGAAGAAGTTCCAGCAGGAGGCGGACCGCTCTTGCTCCAGTCATTAGTCGGCGGAGACTTCATGGCGGCGCTGACTCCGTTGATGGGAAGCCTTCTGGGAACCCATGAGCCGCCCTCGGTCGAAGAAGATTTAGCAGAAGACACCGCTCCAGCATCACCCAAGCTCCCAGACGAACCCAAGCTCCCAGATGAACCCAAGCTCCCAGACGAAAATGAACCAATACCTCAACCACTGCCGCGAGAGGTGGCCGTTCCAGAAGAGCCTCCCCAAGCGCCGTCGACCGTGATCCCGGAGGCACCTGTTCCAAGATCTATCCCAAGTGCATCCATTGCTACGTCGTCGATAAAGCCCAAGAAGAGGGATAGGATAAGGCGCAGGGTTCCGAAACCAGTGCTCTCGGTACTGCTCGGTCGTGAAGTTGCCGCCCAGGTGGTTGTTCTCCTTGAGGCGAAGAACCAGGTTGAGCCGGTGTGATGGTCCAACGTGTATAACTTGGTCCATTGATCTCTATTCCTATCAGCATTCGGTTGGTTACTTTCCTATACAGTCCATGAGCTGAGTCTCGCGTCTCCTGCTTCGGTCTATAATACAATAATCAGTAAGCCAGCAGGCGCTCACATTGACGTACTAAACCACTTTCCTATCCGCAAACCCAGAGCATATACCATGAGTACTTTAATTGCTAGTACCTCGAAGGCGAGAAGCGTCTCCACCCGTCCTCGTTAGACATACGGCAGACACTTCCAGATCTCAAATCCTATCCGCCTTCTCCAACGCCTCAAGCGCACTCCCATCCACCAACTTCCTCTCCGCCAACCATCCTACATACTCCAACACCCAACTCTGGCAATTCCTTCCCTATATCCACATCAGCTGTCTCCCTCCCAAACTCCCTCCCTCTAAGAACTCACCCCAAAAGGATCCAACGGCCTCTTGCTCACCCCCGGCGCATCCACCCTCTTCGCCTCCCTCTCCAACCGATCCCTCGGCTCCACATCCTCGGTCACCCCCTTTCTCCCATTTTCACCCTCTCCCTCTCCATACACCCGCATATCCTCCACTAACCCCTCCTCCACATCCACCACCCACACAACGCTAAACCGCCTCGTCTCATCATCCAGACTATAGTTGCGCCGAAACCGCAGCCCGTAGCCCGTGAACGGGGTGCCGACGGCGTCGAACGTTTTGGCGATGCGCGGGTTCGTCGGCGAGGCGATGAAGAGCGCCCAGTGTGCGGGGACGCGGCCGGGAGAGGTGTTGAGGAAGCCGCCGGGGTAGATGAGGAGCTGCAGGGGGTGGGGCATTGTGCTTGCTAGTTGAGTTGGGAATTTGGTGTATGGTGTGTGGTGTGGTGTAGTATGGAGGGAAGGGATGAGGAGGGCTATAGGTGGAGGTTGGAATGTTGCTGCCTAGTTTGAGGCTGGGGCTTGGTTGGTTGGTGCAACAACGATAGGCTGGGGAAGTATCCAGGCCGTTTCATTGTTCGAAGTATCGTTTCGGGGGTTCGAACGTTCGAGCCCAACTTAACCTGTGGACCGTAGTTGCGCAGTATCTGCTCCGGAATGAATTCGTTGCGAACTATCGCTGGTGCGTTTGCTATTATTAGTCAGGTAGTTGGCATAGTTAGTTAGCAACAACTGAACGACTTGAATTGCCCAGGCTATTATCACCCAGTTACATGTACTAAATAGCTGAACATGTTCCTCGCAATGGGTAAAATCGAATTAAGTCACAACCCCACTCTGGAGTGGTGTATATATCAAGGAACAACACTATCACGATCATCTGTCTCAATGCAAAGCAAACTCCTGCGCAAACTCCAGGTTCCTGTCTACCAGACATTCAACAGTCTAAGTCAATCCGATCAAAATGGAGTTAGCGAATTCAATGCCCATCGCAGCAAGTTCCAGAATCCCCTTGGCGAGAATGCTCTTTCTCCTCCCTTCTGATCTCTCGGATCCCCGTCGCATCTCTCTTGCATCCGCGGACCAAGCGAACCATGTCTTCCACATCCTCTTTGAGGATCTTGAGATTCTGCTTAGTCTGTCTCGAAAGCATCTTCAAGTCCGAATTGGAGAGACCAGCTCCGCTCGCCACTATCCCCTTATCACGGCCATTCGCTACCTCCGCACTGTTGGTATGCTCGCTGTCCGACCGTCCACGCATATGCTCAACCACATGTTTGGCGCCCGCGGGATCCGGCCCATGACCGAAGATCTCCCACTCGTACCCCTCGGGCAACATCCCACTCCTCAAATCCTCATCATCTTCATCACCACTCCCCCTCCTCTTCAACAACCTCCTCAACAAGCTAGATCTCTCTCTATCCGCCTTCCGCTTTTCCTGGACTTGCCTTACACTGCGCCAAACCTCCCACTCCCTATCCCAGCACCCACCCAACACCTTGTTTCCAAAATCCAGCGCAATCTTCAAGTCCACAATCTCGTCTTTCATCGAAGTGACGAGCTGGGCGTAGGCAACGATGGCGCGCGCTGCGTCCGCCATCTGCTCGGCGGCTTGCGGCAGGATGTGGTCTTCGAGGTCGAGATTGCGCTCGCGGAGCTCGTCGCCGATGATGTGGAGGGCGCGGATTAGTCGGGCTTGCGTGGCGATTGTGCCTTCGAGGTCGGCGATGTGGGAGACGGGCGAGCGTGGGGCGGGTAGGCGGGAGTTGTGGAACTCGGCGAATTCTTGCGCGGTGGGGAGGCCGGAGGGGAGGGTGCGGGGATCGGAGCTGGTGGACGAGATGAGTGAGGCGGAGCGGGTAGGTACTGTGGGGCGTTTGGGACGTTTGGGGACGTGGTTGGGATAGTTCGTGTTTGAGGGTCCAGGAGTTGGGTTGTCTAGAGACTGGTTAGTAATTTGCAAATGTTTGGCGGTTGAATGACCACAGAACATACTTTTGGTGACCGGGTATGAGAAATTAGATACCGCATGATGTACACCCGAGGGCGAAATAGCTGCATCCTTGCCTTTTCGATATCTGACAGCTTGTTCCGGGGCAGCATCTACGAGCTCAGATCCTCTGATCTGGTCCATAGCGACCTGCCATGTTATTGGTGGCGACATAGGGCGCGCTCTCGAAGACGTTCCAGCGTTGACTAGGTGCGCTAGTTCTGGCACAACGAACGGTTGCTCTTCTCGGACCCTTGTAGTAGTTTTTCTAGGGAGTGCCACTTCGCGCTTACCATCCTCGTTACGGTAGATGCATACTGGGCCATCAGTCGGCAGCACAATACAGTCTTTATTATAGGACTGTGGATCGGTCGGCGTCGGTACTAGTCGAGCTTCTGAAGCCGTAGAGCGTTTTGGTGGGGGGCAGCAGTTCGAACGGAAGGGTGTGGTGCATGGGGTGAAGTATTCCGTGACAGTTTCGGGTTCGCTGTCAATGTCTGGAGGTGTTTCGCTGTTGAGGGTCCGGTCTGGAAGGAGATCGGGACTATTCTTCGATGCATTGGTGTCTCGTGAATCCTTCACTCTCGCTTTGCCCTTTCCCTTATGTCCATTCGGTGTGCAAACATCAATTTTCCTGGCTCCCGAGCTTTCTTCCAACACTACCCTTAGCTTCTCACCCGCTATCATACTGGTCTCCAGATTAACTGAACGTGGAGCGTACGGAAAAGCTTTTGCATACCGGGTCTTGGGCTCATACAACGGCTCTTCCATGGCGCTATTCCACCAATCTCTCTCTATCTCCTCTCTACTTCTGTGCGGAGGTTTCGATGCTGCATGGATAAGGTGCACTATCTCAGGCACGGCTGTTGCTGGATCGTTATCATCCACCGATTGATCAGTGTCAGTGTCAGTGTCAGACAGTGGGTCAGGATTGATGCCTCTTCGTTTGTCTTGGACTGATAGTGGCGAAGACCTGCAGTCGCGACGACGGAAATAGCGGCGAAGAAATGCCGACATATCGCTAGAGAGACTGTGGGTGAGGCTCGTAGGGTTAGAATACACTGCGCCTGCGAACATTCGGTGGAATCGTGAGGTATTTCATGAGAAGCAGATATTGAATTCACGAAGATGAGGTGAAGCATGGGGTTGAGTGACGGTGTATGTGCTGGCCGATAGGTCCAAGTACCGCCGCTTGACCGATGGTTTCGTTTGTCGATGAGCTGGCTATCCCGTGACTCCGACGGTTTGTCGTCTGTACCACTTGGTAGTCGCGCCACCATCCGATCTTGCGATGACCATCCTGGTATAATTTCCGATATGCATCTGAATAACCACATCAGTCCACCTCTACAGGTTCTGTTTCAGGCCTTACCCCGTATGTTAAATACCATAGGGTTTTGTATGGTCAAAGGCAAACTGTTTACCTATTGCTGAAAGTTGTGCCGTCAAGAGGATTGCCTAGAGGCAGGACAGAGGCGGCAAGAACTTATGTATACCAAATATGTATCGTAATCTTTAGGCTAATTACCTGCGTGTCTGTTCTCCAGATATAGTGTAGTGAATATTCGTGAAAAGAAAAGGACTTACAATGACATAACACACCATTTGGAACATGAAATAAATCTTGACAAACGCCTTGCTAATTGGAATACCCCGCCATGCATCCGCGTGCTCCATAGCTATGCTTGGAAGGAAAAACATGGATTGCCGCCACCCCCCAAGGTATGCCATGTGATTGATCCTGTACCGTAACTCCGATGAAAAATATGCACAAGTCTCAGTATCGCCTCTTAGCCTTGGCAGCCAGTTGCTCCAACTTCCTCCTCTTCTCCTCCTTTTGACGCTTCAGTTCGTTCTCCTCAGCAAGAGCCAGAGCGTCCTCTTTCTTGGCTACCTTCAGGGCAAGGGTTTCTTCCTCTTCCACGTCCCACAGACCTCCTTCCATATCAGACACATCGGATTCATAATCGTCCTCGTCCTCCTCTTCAGCCATCTCATCATCTGACCAGCTAGCATATCCTCCGTAACGGCCCGAGGCGGACTTTGCCTTGGCTTTGGCTGCTGTAGATGATCCAGTTTTACCGGCGGGTCCTGCAATAGTTGAGGGCTTGGCCGTGCCCCTGTAAGCAAGCTCAGCGGGTTTCTTGGTCGGACGCGCGGTGCCTTGATAGCCTAGCTCAGCGGGCTTTCTCTTTTCCTTTACGGCGTCAACCTTGGGTCCCGCAGATCGCGCTAATCCACTTGTGCCAGGCTTCTTTCCCTTGGCGGCTGCGTTCGATGCGTTCGCTCCGGCGCGTAACGCCTCACGCTCTTTCTTGGTCAGAATCTTCGTTGGCTCATGCTTGAGTGGCGGGGGTGCTGGTTTTGTCTCTTGTACCACTTTGGCCTTTGCCATCATAGCTGCATAATTATTTCTTTTCGTTGGTGCCGGGGATGCGCCAACAGTTGGAGCGACCATAGCCGTCTTGGAAGCGACCACTGGGACCTTTGCAGGGACAGCCTGGCTGGTTCCAGGAGGAGGCTTTTTGGCAACTGTTGTGACTCTGCCAGCATTCAGCCCCGCAGTTCCTCGATATGGGACAGCAGCCGGAAGGGCGGACGGCTTCGGCGCCGCAACGTCCTGCGTCGATTTTGGTCGGGTTGGGCCGTTCGGTCGGTGAGGAAGAACAGCCACATCTTTCCTTTGTATCTTGACTTGTGCGCCCTCCACTTGTCCTGAGGCCTTGCGCTTGAGCATTGGATTTGGTGCTGCTCCGTTGGCGTTTGTGACCGGGCGAGGAGCCGGGTTCGGCCCTACGATAGGCTGCGTTGGCTTGCTGGCTGGCACAGGTGACAGAGTGGCAGTGCCTGGGTTAATTTCTTGAAGAAGATCGGTAATTCTTGTCTACATGCTCTGAGTCAGAGAAGGCGGTCTAGTCAAGTAGCGGGGTACTCACACTCATGGTGGGCATAGGATACGGGTTGACTCAGTACTGCTGGTCTTTCAGGTTGTAAAGGCAGTCGCACATGCTTTGAGCGCGGGGTTGTGGAGAGGCGGAGAGTGATAAATCGGAAGTGGGCGCAGAAGCGAGGGGAGGGCGCGCTTATATAGAGGACACGCCCCGGGTTGGTGTGAAAGCGTGGCCGGTGGCGTACGAAGGACAAGTCGTTTTTGAAGAAGCCGGCGCTGTCACGTGTGGGCGGGCCGCAGATTCTCCGCTCAATCAGAGGCTAGTCCTAATCAAGTTAGCATGTCTGCGTCCGCCGCATCCCACCATGAATTTTGATCTCCGGGGTCGAACTTTCTTTCCGATCAGCCAACTTCCACAAGAACTTGAAGCTTCAGTCTCCGTCTATACGGTAAGCCTCAACTGTGCGACTCTGCGACAAGAGTACTTTAAGGCTAATATTCCTAGGTTAAATCGATTGTGCTCCTGTTCCCAACCGACTACATCGACATCACTCAAAATGAAGCACCTCGCAGCATACCTCCTCCTCGGCCTTGGTGGCAACACCTCCCCGTCCGCTTCCGATATCAAGGTGAGAGAGTTATTGGAGAGCTGTCAGGGGCATACGACTCACTCTATCCTAGACCGTTCTCGAATCCGTTGGGATTGAGGCCGACAGCGACCGTCTCGACAAGCTCGTCAGCGAGCTCAAGGGCAAGGACATCAACGAGGTATGTGCCACCGTGCAATCGCAGATCAACATAGTAGAGCTCAAGATAGTTCCTTCGGCTTGTTCTATTATGGCAACCTAACCGGCACCTGAACACTAGCTAACTTGTAGCAGCTGATCTCAGAGGGCTCTACCAAGCTTGCCTCCGTCCCATCTGGTGGTGGTGGCGGCGGCGGTGGCGGCGGATCTGGTGGCGCTGCTGCTGGCGGCGCTGCACCTGCCGAGGAGGCCAAGGCCGAAGAGAAGGAAGAGGAGAAAGAGGAATCCGACGAGGATATGGGTTTCGGTCTCTTCGACTAATCGTCTCGCCAAGATTCAGCTGTCAACGAAGAATCACTGTGCCACGGACTCTGTGCTTACGACAATCATGCCAGTTGGGAATAAGCAATGAGCATTTGGGAGGAGTCGAGCGTGCTATCAATGGATTGAAGGAAAAGTTCAACGGTATAGCTTCGATATATGCTTGCTAGGATACATTGAATGAAAGCCATGCACTCCCAATACTTTGTTACATCTGAGACCGTGAATCTGATCGTAATCCCATGACTGGCGGCCACTTCTCCATTGCGGCATTGCCTGATGTACCTCGTACATCGGGATTAGCGGCATGCCAAGCCTCGCTAAATTTTGGACTTCCCACTTTGAACGTCCATTGAGGGCAACGCCATCCCACCAAACCACCTCGTCGCACCCCATCGAAGTCAACTATTCAGTTACTTTGACAAACCGAAATCATGGCTGATGAGAACTACGTATGCTTCACTCCCCGCACATCTGACTGTAGCACTGCTAACGCGCCATAGAACGCCGAGGAGGCCGCTGGTACGCACCCTCACCCACTTCCCCTTCGCATCTTTCCTACGTACTACCGACTCGAATTTGCAATACACAAGGAAGCGGATTCGCTGTGTATACCTGTGGAGGTCGTGGAAGAATGCGTTGGGAGATACTCTTAGAGGGGCCACAGACTGACGATACGCCGTACAGAGCTCAAGAAGAAGAGAGCCTTCCGCAAGTTCTCCTACCGCGGAGTCGACCTTGACCAGTATGTGTGCCAGCGTTTAGCCGGGCTTTACCAGCCACCACCAGCGGAGGGACCTAAACATCTACTAACACGACGTCAGGCTCCTCGATCTGTCCTCCGAAGAACTCCGCGATCTCGTCCACGCGCGTGCCCGACGCCGGTTCAACCGCGGCCTGAAGCGCAAGCCCATGGGCCTTATCAAGAAGCTGCGAAAGTCCAAGCAGGAGGCCAAGCCCAACGAGAAGCCCGACCTGGTCAAGACGCACCTTCGTGACATGATTGTCGTCCCCGAGATGATTGGCAGCGTCATCGGCATCTACTCCGGGAAGGAGTTCAACCAGGTCGAAATCAAGCCGGAAATGGTTGGCCACTACCTTGCCGAGTTCTCCATCTCATAGTACGGCTCCCCATTCTCTTCATATTGGATTTTTGAAGGGCTCTTGTACTAACAGCTCAACAGCAAGCCCGTCAAGCACGGAAGGCCCGGTATCGGCGCCACCCACTCTTCCCGTTTCATTCCTCTTAAGTAATCGCTCTGGGTCATTGGCTGGATGGGTTCTTTCGTGGGGCGGACAAAATGTACTTCATGACCTACAATGAATACAGGTGTTAGGAGCATCTCTGCGTGCCCTCACGACATCTGCACATACGCCGAACGCTGTGACGCACGGCTTTAGTCACGACATGCTCGAAGAGTGATGATGTAGCGTCTACTGGCTTTATTTAAACATTTCACATACCCCTTCCATCTGTGTGAAAAGGCTCATCTATACCAAGGGCCTTGCCAGCACTGAACATGAGTAGAGCTCAGAGCGATATATGAATTGGTATAGATGGAATCCCCTCAATGGATGCTTCTTCATTGTGCTACATTCCAGTCAACACGCTCTGCACCCCCACACTCCCGACATCCTCTCTCCTCGAGATAAACGCCTTTAGCTCCTGCACATCCTGGCCAGCCCCCCTCAACCTCTCCTTCAGCGCCTCGGGCCCAATAACAAACAGATTCGCCACGCCACTCAGCACATCCATAGCGCCCGGCTCGAGATCCTCGCCCGTGGGCCACGCCCTCACAACCTCGACATAGCGATTCATATCCTTGGACACCATCAGGCCGCCCGTCAGCGAGACGCTAAACTTGAGCAAGTGCGCCAGCACGAGGGCGCGCAGGCCGCGCGCCAGCTCGGCCAAGAATAGCGAGAGGTTGCGGCCCGATAGGGCGGCCGTCGACTGCGCGGCGACGCGCGCGAGGAACTGCGTCACCTGCTGGCAGGCGGGCGTCTCGCTGGCCAGCAGCGTCAAGTCGGCGTCGTCCTTGGGGCGGAAGTCGGTTTTCTTCTGCTGCGCCAGGCACTTGGAGACCCAGTTGAGGGTGGCGGTCAGGGTCAGGTTGAGGATGTTGGAGAGCTTGGACTCGAGCGTGGACATGGTGGACGAGGTTGCTTTTTCGATTTCGCGGCGGATGGTTAGGTTCGGGGTGCACAGGGGCAGGAGGATGGTGCCCGTGGTTTGCTGCAGGAGGTGCAGGATTGTGGTGATGGTGTGCAGCGAGGGCAGGTGTGTTAGGTCGGGGGGTGTCTTGAGGGTTTCTTGCGCGGCGGCGTGGTCCGAGGCGCTGAGAGAGGGGCGTGAGTTTGGGGGTATCTTTTGTCGTGGAAAGGGGAGGGACTTACGCGTCTAGGGCGGTTTCAAGGTATATCTCGCCCATGTGGGTGAGGAGGAGGTTGAGCAGATTCTGGACGTCTTTGGGTGTTTCGTTGCCGGGCGAGAGTTCCAAGCCGCGGCCGACGCCTTCGGCGAGCCATTTCAGCATGCGTTTTGCCGTTGACAGCGAGAGCTTTCCGTCTTCTTCGGTGACATCGATGTCCTTTTTATCGGTGTGGTCTTCTTTGAGGCCTGCAATTCGTAGCAACATGGCCTTCTGCGTGGCAGGTAGGTCGGTGTTGTCTAGCCGATCCATGTATGCATCGCGCGCAGAAGCAGCGAGCTCCTTTCCGCGTTGAGCGAGCGAGGCGAAGTACGTAGTCGGCATCTTTCGCCGCCGAGAGTGGTAGATTGTGAATTTCAGGAGAAGCGAGGAATATAGCTCTTCTAGGTTCTTTTTTTCACGCTCGATGTACGATGATCCGACGAAGTAGGGCACGAACAGGTCTTCCAGTTGTTGGTCCAGTGTTGCGGCAACCTGGGAGGTGACTGGCTCAGGATGTTCTGTAAGGCCGTGGGATTTCAGCTCATCAACTAGAGCAGTGATGTAGCTTCTCGAGGCTTGCAACGACCGCAGGAAGGCTAGCGAAGAGAGTTCATTTGCTTTGTCCAGAACCATCTCTAGGCGCTGCTGAATTGACTGTTGGAAGATTCGCTGGACGAAGATGATGAGAACTTCATCGTAATAAGGAAACGCTCGTTTTATGGTTGCAGATTCCTCCTGGACGACAATCCTCACTTCGTCCACCAGGGATTGCAGACTTGATTCTATGCCTGGCGGTTCGATGTCGGGATCCTGAAGGCGGTCCCAGTACTCGCCATCTCCAGTGAGCTCCTCGGCAATCAATTGGCTGCGGTCAATGAAAAAGGAATGCTGGTTGACATAGGTGCGCATGATGCTGGCACCTTCGTTGAAGTCCCTCAGTGCAATAGCACAATCACGCATCCCTTCGTAGTTCGGGCGGCGGTAAAATTCATCGAACTGCTTTAGCAAGTCTTGTTCTAGATTCTCCAGGAAACGCTCTACAATCTCTCTTGTGGGGAACCTCGGCTGCTGAACGGTCTGCCTTCGCTTTAAGCCGTTGGAGACGCCACCGTTACCGTTGATATGCTGCGTGCCCTCGGGATCGAGCCGGGCGCTTATCTTCAGGAGTTGTCGTGCGATGTGTGCGCATCGTATAGAACCACCTGACCGCTTGATGTCTTCCAGACTGTTCAAATCCCCCTTTTCGCTGACTTCCTGCCAGCACTGTATCAGGAACTTGGCGTCCTGTGCTCTCAACCTCTGTCTGTCCAGCTCTTCAAGACGCTCTCCAATGCGCACCGCAACATTTCCTCCGGTGTCCGGGCCTCCATCGTCTCCCCCGCCGCCGTTGAGCGAAGTGTCTAGCCGCTGGAACCCGTCAATGGCTTGATCAAGCTTCCGCCCCAGCGATTCGACATTCTGGTTGTGTTGCGCTTCGGCTCGACGCACGGCGCCAGACAGTTCGTTCTCGCGCTCCTCGAGCTCTTCGGACAGGTTGTTCAGGCGGCTTAGGGCATGCTCGAAGGTGCGGATAAGCGGCTTCGGATCGAAGGCTTGATGGCCCGTTGAGGGACCCGACTTGCGGGAAGCAGGCACGGCGCTGTCGGAGAGGGCTTCTATGAAGTCCTTGACTATGAAGTCTTTGCTCTGGAAGCCGTGTCAGCCGTTGCACCTACGGCGTCCCCGGGAACAGCGCACCGAGAAAGTGTCGAGTGTGAAGACGGGACCGCGACTCGCCGCAGTCTTCGAGGCCGTGTGCGCGAGCACTGAGGCCGAGTCCGCACTGGGACGCGACATGGTCTGCGGCTACCTGCAAATCATGGGCGGGTGGGATGGTGTGGTCGCGCAGGCAGCGGGGCGGAGACGGGCTTGGGTATATAGCAACTAGCAAGGTATCGGTTTTGTATAAGGCTGGTGTCTGCCTGGGAAAGCGGCCGGAAGTTGTGTATGAGGCCGGAGGGTGGCCAGATGAAGCTGTGGCTGTGGCTGGCTTGCTGTGGCGTCGTTCCCCGCGTCGGAGGTGGAGGTGGTGCGCGTCGAGTCCACCACCGACCGACTTACCTACTGTCTGGTCGAGCAGCTCCCACTACCGCCATCAGTAGAAGGCCTGGCTCGCGCACACATCAGCAATTGCGTCTGTAGCCACGCAATCGCCCCTCCCCCGAGGCTGAGCCTCGCAGCTTGGTTGGCGCGCTCGGAAGTCGCGGCAGAACCCGCCCTCGCGAGGTCCCATCTCAATTCTACTCTGGGAGTACAAGGGACTGGGTACATATTGCTTAAACTTCTAGAGACACCTTCACGAGGGTCCGTAAACTGTAGCCTGCTTCTTAATCAATCAGCAACGCTTTCTATTACAGGGGCGCGGCGAGTGCTGCACCAGCCTCACGCCTCACAGGAACATCGTCGTGGTAAACTTTTGAACATCCTCTACACAACCTCGACCCACGGACCCAAGCAGCACCCAGCTTTCTCACCACCCGCCCAGCTCTGCCCTCTACGCTATCACCAACCACCAGAGAAACACATCGCCGCTATTACTTGCGCTCCATCCTCGCTCCATCCGCCGCAATGGCGTCCACCGGCATCACACCCACAGAAGCCGCAGCTTTTCGCCGAGGCACCGTTGACGGCCGGAAACTGACGCCGCAAGAGCGCGAGCAGATGATGAAGTCGCATCTCCCTGACGAGCCATTGGCGCCCTCCAGCCTGTCGCAGTCGCAGTCCAAGTCGCAACCCCAACGCACATCAACGTACAACCGGCCGCTACCCAAAGCAAATCACGGCCCGCTCAAGACCACGATCCATTTTCTGCTCTACCACACCATCGCCTTCTTCTTCTCCGTGTTCTTCCGCTTCCGCCGCGCCTGGCGACTGGCATATGGCAAGATGGTCGCCGTGATGAAATACCACCACCGCACGCCGGAATTCATCCAGAAAGACGTAAAGCGCCTGCGACGGTTGCCGAGTCATCTGAGCGTCATACTAGACTACCACGAGAGCGACGAGTACCACGGCAATGCCGGCTTGGAGGGGTTACTGAACGACGTGGCGGAGATTGCGGCCTGGACTGCTTCTGCGGGCATACCGTATCTCAGCGTCTACGAGCCCACAGGTATACAGAACCTCGACTTGGCTACCAAGCCTGCCCAAGCCTCCATTTGCTAACGCGATACAGGCGTGCTTAAAGACCACCTCAAGCACACCCACCGCACCGTTTCCAAACACCTCGAAGTCTACTTCGGCGCCCAACGCAAACCCACCATCTCCCTGCGCGCCCCCCACGAACTCACCTACTCCCCGCCGAGCACCCCCCGCGCGTCCACCGACTCCGCCGACGAGCGCCAACACCTAACCATATTGCTGCTCTCGGAGCTCGACGGTCGCAACACCATGGTCGATCTGACGCGGACGTTCGCCGATCTCGTCCAGGAGGGCCGCGTCGAGCTCGACCAGATCGACTCGCGCCTCATACAGAGCGAGCTCACCATCCACGTGTGTTCCGAGCCGGACCTCTTGGTCCTGTTCAGTCCGACCGTGGTGCTCAAGGGCTATCCGCCGTGGCAGTTAAGGCTGACGGAGATCATCCATATACCCGATAATAAGGGCGTCAACTACCAGGTCTTCCTCAGGGCGCTGCGGAAATACGCAAAGGCGGAAATGCGCGTGGGACGATAACCACTGGGCTGGATTCCTTACTTGTCTATACCCATAGTCTTTCGTATACCATCAATACAGCCGGCGCCAGCTCAAAATCCAGTCCTCTAGTATTGTGTCTGTTCCAGGACTGTCTCTGCAGCATAGGTACATTAGCCACCATGATATTTGACTATTAGTCATCCAAGCCCACCCGAAAACGGTTATCTCTCCACTACACTACACCCACACTATCTTACGCAACCCACCTTGACTCAACAATATCGCGTTACATGAAAAAAACTTTGATCCTTCTTGCTCTTCATCTTCTTCTACATCCAATTCGTCAACCAGAACCACAACCATGCCCGAATTGAAAATCCACACCCACCCCGCCACCTCGCCCGTCCTACAATCCGCCCTCACGGCCTCTCTCCCCTACAGCATCAACCTCGTCTACCGCACCCGCCACGCAAACCGCACGCCAGACGCCCACATCCTCGCCACCTTCCCGGCCGCTGCCGAAAACCAAGATCAAACTCAACCTCAATGTCAACAGCAAGATCAACAGCAAGAGCAGGAGCAAATTCACCATGGTCAGTCGAACCCGCCGCACTGCTGGGCCGCCGCCTACTTCGACCGCTCCATGCGGCCGGAAACCGAGCTGTGGATCTTTGCCAGTGGGGAAATGCCAGGCCATTCACGTTCGGGGGACGAGAGTGGGTTATGCGGAACATGTAGGGCGGCGGTAGTGAGTCTCTTGGATTACCTATCGACGCTGGCGGAACCGCCTCTGCATCCGGAGAATGCTGCCGCGCTTGCTCTGGCTAGACGGCACGAGCAAGAGCATCCAGAAACTGGTCCAGAGGTGCGGTATCCCCTGTCACCAGGCGCTTACATGCGTCATCTACTGCTGCCCGGCGTCGTCACACTCGGAGCCTGCCATCACGAGATTGTTCGCATATGTCATGAATCTGGGTTAGTGCGCGAGGAATTCCCGGGGCTCGAGGCCCCAGTGAACAAATTTCTGTTCAAGATATCCAACCTGCCACATAGGAGAGAATTGCCGGAGGGGTTGCGGTGGGGCCAGATGAGGGAGAAGGACATTGCAATCGTGCAGTCACGAACAGACATCCCACGTGCCAAGCGGACGCTATTGTCGATGGAGAGTGTTGGGGTGTTCGAGGAAGAGACGGATCAGGTTGTGGCATGGACATTTCTCGGACTCGACGGCGCACTCAGTACATTGCATACCGAACCAGCGTATCGTGGAAAAGGAATCGCCAAGGCTGTCGCGGCGAAGCTTTTCAGAGAGCATGTTCCCGGCCTTGCAGATGATGAGCAAGGCAATGCCTGGGCTCATGCTGATGTATATGTTGGCAACGCGCAGAGTGAGAGCGTGTGCAAGAGTTTGGGCGGTGAGGCGATGTGGCGGATATTCTGGGTGAGGATAGATGTTACAAGGGCTGGGAATCTAGCTGTCAGGGAAGATAGGACAATGTAAAATCTCTACGGGCGAATTCAATATCATCAAGACAATGGGTGCAGCAGGCTGTACGTAATGCCGAACAGTGGGTGATCTTTGATGACAGTTAGCTTCCATATCCATTGTCTTCGATAGCCATAGCAAGATATATTGGAAAAGCTCATTAAAAAATTAGAGTGTTGTTGTTGCGTTTTGATCCTCAGAGAGATATCTCAGGGTTAAAAAGGGTATAATCATAGCAATGAGAAAGAAGAAGATGTTGCACGTACTTTTGTATAACGCGACCTGCCAGCTCCTAAGGTGGGCATCACGGCAAAGTTAGTCTTCAAATGTTGTAGAATTCGAGTTTCATCTTCTCATAATCTCGTGAACTGTCACGGTCCTATATCATGAAAGCAGAGGCCGGCAAGTTTGATCAAGCCAGCGTGTCAGATAGTAGTGCCTTGGAAGATGCGCTGAGGTACTTAGTCGAAGAGACCAAAACCCATGTCGTCGTCTTCTGACTCTTCCGGCTCATCCTCTTTCTCAGCCTCCTTGGGGGCTTCGGTAGTATCGCCACCACCACCGCCGGTGGTTGTTGGCCCAGTCGAAGCATACTTGTCAGGGTTGGCGATGCGGTCCTTGAGGTCCTGGATCTCCTCCCAATCGTAGTCGGTCTCAATAGCCACGGAAAGAACCTTCTTGTACGAGTTGACGACGGAGTGCATGACCGAGGGCAAGGTCGGGTAGTTGACGGCAAGCGACACGCTGGCGATGGTCGTAATCGCCGAGGAGAAGGCCTTCAGCAACTGAGACTCCTCGATGTCCAACACGGAAGGTTCGAAGGTCTGCCCATCATCGTAGATCATGGAGACACTCATACCGTAGGTGAAGGGCGAGATGTTCAGCAAATTGAGAAGTGTAGCCTCGGAAGCACCGACTTTGGTGCCAGCCTCGACAATCTTGAGATCACTGGTGATTTCAATCGTACCGCGAGCAATCTTGGTGGGGACACCGAGAGCCTGGAAGAAGGAGGTTTTACCGGGTTCCATACCGCTATTGGGAAAGTTAGTCACTAGTTATCACAGCGTTGACTGTACTCCTTACGTGTTTCCGGCGGGAATCCAGACATCGAGGGGAGCGAGAGCACCGGCACGAGCGGGAGCAGCGACACGGTTCGACAAGATCTTATCACGGATCTCCTTGAGATCGCCATTGGTGAAGATGAAGCCGACGTTGCCTACGATTTCGTTAGTGGAATGGACGAGATGCTCGCTCGGAAAATAGACCAACCCTTGACGTGGGGAAGTAGGCGCTCGTAGTCGGGGAAGTCGGCGAGGAAGCCCTTCAGAGCGCGGCGCACCATGGTGTTCTTGCCCATGAGAACGACACCCTCTCCACGGAGAGACTGGCGGATCTCGTGCATCTGCTGGGAGGCGACATTGTCGACGGTGACGATGAAAATGCTCTTGTACTCCCCAAGCAGAACCTTGAGCTTTTCGAAGTAAGCAGCTTTGAATGCCTTTGTGCCCCCCATACTGCTCGGTGTATCGACAATATAGGATGTTTAAGGACTTGAATTGGGTGATTTGTTGGTGTTGAGGATCTCGTGTGTCGACGGCAGAGGAAAATTTCAAGGTGGGCAGACGGACCGTGCGTTTTACCGAACGGCGCTAGCACAGATTCGGCCCTGCGTCTCGAACGCCAACAGATTTCGACGCTGCAGTCGCATGCGAAGAAACTTTCAACACCATGAAACTACCGTACCAGTGTATCGAGGTGGCCGACCGCTCGATAGACAGTGGCAATGAATGGCTGTTATTTGGCGCCAGTGGCTCCAAGCTGATCGTCCAGTCATCGACGGGTGTGCAGTCCGTCTGGCCAGCAGAGGAGGATGAAGTCCGAGTAAGTGTGCTTATCTGACCTCTTGTCAATTCTATCTCGGTTTCGTTGCTGTTTTCCTAGATGAAATCAGCGTGTTTGCTGAAATAAATAGCACATCAATAGAGACGACGAGCCGGAAGAGCCTCCGGGAAAACGTGTCAAATTATCACCTGCCGCCAACCCAGAGTTAAATGTCTCCTGTGTCACCTTATCAAGCGACAAGCAATATCTAGTAGCTGTGACGGCTGAAGATAAATGCATTCGCGTATTCCAGATAAACTCGGAGTATCAATTGCATGAATTAAGTCAGAGGTTTGATAGAGCCTGTCTGATCTGGCAAATGAGAAGATTCTAACATCTATCAAAGGTGCATGGCCAGACGGCCTTGTTCGATCATCTTGACACCTGATGACTCAACAATTCTATGCGCAGACAAGTTCGGCGATGTCTACTCTTTACCGCTTCTACCGTCTCCAGATGACGAAGAGATTGAAACTCCTCAAAATGAGCAGACAGAGCCAGTTGTCGAGAAACCGTACGCGCCAGCCGCTAGTCTTCTTACAGTGCATTCTGGTCGTAATAGGAAGACTCTGGAAGAACAGCTAAAACAAGCATCCAAAGGGCCGTCCAAACCAAAAGAGCCGCTGAAGTTCAAGCATGAACTCCTTTTAGGCCATGTTTCTATGCTCACAGACATTTTGTACGCAACAGTGGACGATCGTAGTTATGTGTTGACTGCCGATCGAGACGAGCATATCCGGATATCTCGAGGGCTACCCCAAGCCCACATCATTGAAGGGTTTTGTCTAGGCCATGAAGACTTCGTCAGCAGACTATGCCTATCCCAATCTGGATTACTCGTATCAGGCGGTGGGGACGCCTCTTTGCTTGTATGGGACTGGTTCAACAATCAACTCATTGAAAGACTACCCATTCGGGATTCCGCACTGAGCTACTTCGAATCGAACCCGCAGCTTACTTCCATCTTACCAGAAGACCGGAAGAATTTCAAAGTTGCGGTCCGCGGGATATGGGACCTGGCCTCAGGAGAGACAACGGTACGTAGTGACATATATCCTGTCAGATGCACGCTCATTCAACATAGAAATATGAGATCTTGGTGGCTTGCGAGGGAATTCCAGCGCTATTCCAGTTTACTCTTGGAGACCGCTCTAAACCCGGAGCCGTGATATCTCTAAACGGCAATGCACTAGACGTGGCATTCCTTGGATCGTCAGAAAACACACGCAAGATGATAGTAGTGTCGGTAGACAACGTGCATAAACCAGGTTCTACGACAGCCGTTCGAGATGTACATGTAAGCGATCTGCAGTGGACAATTGTGACACAGCTGACAGTTTCACAGTCTCCACACAGACTACAGTGCTTCTCACGTCAGGGAAACGGCGAATGGGAAGAAAACAGTGGAGTGGCACAGTCGCTGGATTGGTTCAGTCGCCAAGCACCAGACGGCAACGATAATGCATACGCCGAATCTAACAGCATAGCTAGTGATACGAAGGATTTAGCAGCTGTTCGAGCCATTCTGTATGGATTAGAGAATCTCAGGAAGCGTCCAGGCGCTGAGGATTAGATATCTCTAGCAAGGCATGTGACACTGGATTTGGCGGTAAACGGGACAAAGCGGGGAGGATCTATCCGACTCTTCTATGCGGGTCCGGGTGACTTCGTCACTCGTAGATTTCGGAGTCTGACTAAGGGCAGATTACCGATGCGCCTTCGGCTCTCTCCCAGCTGGGAGTGGCTAAGGCGTCTGTACCATATGAGTGCTTCGTACGGCTCTTGTCGATGCGAAGCCTAGCGAAATAACATGGCGATGAAGAAAAAACTATTCCTCGTCTGCCTCATTGTTATAGCGTTACGTTAACTGACACCCATATGCTAAAGCTTGATCTTGCCGTACATGAACCAGCTGTGAAGGAGGTGCAGACTCTGAGGCTCGGAAAAGTGCGAAAATGGCAATGTTTCTCAACGCACCGAGGCAAGACTGAACGAAGGATCCGATGCCCTGCGTCAGAGCGTCTGTGCGCAGCCCGCCTCCATGCATCTGGCTGGTGGTAGATCGTGTGGATGAATAATGAGCAGCCCAGCCAATTCTTCGAGCCGTCGCTGGCGTTGTCGGTCTTGCAAAAACCTTTCCTACATAGAGACTGCACAGCCGCCGTTGTAGAGAAAAGGCTCAGAGTGTACTCTGTCATCCTCCCACTATATTAGCAATCAACGTCCAAGGCAGCCCAATACAGTAGTGGTCCCTCCCCCCACCTCGTCCACACACCCGGCTCGCGAGCGTTGTCATCGATCCCAACTCCGAACCTCGACCTCACCATCCCCGAGGATAGCTAATCGACCGCTCCGGCATCGCATAAGCTTCGGGTGCTTTCTGTGTGTCGCTCCACCGCTATTAGTCGCCTACATCCCTCGAGAGGAATTGGAGAAACTTACCGAACCATACTGCACCGACTCCCGCCCGCCCGTGAACAGCACGCGACGACCACCCCCGCCGCCAAAGTGTTCGCCTCAACGTTCCGCCGGGCGACTTCTACACGGTTCCTCTCGCTCTTCTCGCTCCCAATCGCCGCCGGCGCGTCGCCAAACCCGCGCATTCCGTCTGCCGCGGGGCCCTCATCAGCAGCGAGCCTGTCCTCGACGTCCAGCACAAACTCGCGGAGGATGCATTCGAGACTAGTCAGTAAGTAGCACTGTATTCGACACCCTCGAGGCATGGCTAACACATTTCGTAGTTATTGGGTAAGTTTCCGACGCGCTTTGAAGCTCTGGTTGCGAGACCCCACCATCCATGATGTTGTGGCGTTTTTTTGACCGCGTACTGACAATGCGACAGCTCGGGGCCAGCGGGCCACACCGCAGCGATATACGCTGCCCGAGCCGACTTGAAGCGTGAGTTTGCGTTAATGGCATACTAGAGCGACTTCTAACTACTACTAGCTGTCATGTATGAGGGGTTCCTTGCGCTTGGCATTGCTGCTGGAGGTCAATTGACCACGACCGATGAAGTAGAGAACTTCCCCGGCTTCGTCAAGATTCAAGGCGGAAAGCTTATGGTGGGTTGCGTGCACATCTTACGCTTCGGGAGTGTCGCTAATGCGTGGTACAGGAGCAAATGCGCGAACAATCTGAAGAGTGCGGGACCGAGATCATTTCCCAGACCGTCGCCAAGGTCGACCTCAAATCGCGACCGTTCAAGTACTGGCTGCACCCCATGGGCGACGATGACGAAATCGAAGAGGAAGTGCATACCGCCGATTCCCTCATCATTGCGACCGGCGCAAAGGCAAGGCGGTTAGATCTGCTTGGCGAGGACAAATACTGGGGCAATGGTGTTTCCGCATGCGCAGTCTGCGACGGCTCGCTGCCCATGTTCAGGGAGCAGCCTCTGGTCGTCATCGGCGGCGGTGATTCAGCTGTGGAAGAGGCGCTATATCTAACGAAAAAGGCAAAGAAAGTCACCGTATTAGTACGGAGAGACAAGCTCCGGGCCAGCAGGACTAATGCTCGACGCCTGACCACCCACCCGAAAATTGAGATCAGGTTCAATACCCAAGCCAGCGAGATCAAGGGCGAGGACAAGAAAAACGGGCTCATGTCGCACCTCGTTATCAAGAACACCGTCACAAACGAGGAGCAGACTATCGAGGCCAAGGGGCTTTTCTACGCTGTGGGCCACGACCCCGCAACTGCGCTCTTCAAGGACCAGCTCGACATGGACGAGGACGGCTACCTGATCACGGAGCCCGGTCGGGGTCTCACAAGCATGGAAGGCGTTTTCGCAGCCGGCGACGTGCAAGACAAGCGCTACAGGCAGGCTGTCACGAGCGCAGGTGAGTTTGGCCCACTTACACCCCCGTTGCTCAGACCACAACCCCCAAGTAGACGGTTACTAACATCGTCATCACAGGATCTGGCTGCGTAGCCGCTCTCGAGGCGGAGAAGTGGCTGGTCGACCAAGACGACAGCGTGTCCAACGAGCTCGAAACGGAGAACCAGGCCGAGAAGTCGCAGACCAACGGCGTCGTTCCGGAATACCGCTCAAACCCGCTCCTCTGAGCAGCGCTCTATAGTACCCATCCTGCATCTAAGCGCCCGTATATATCTAAGATACGGCCACGACACCAAAAGGTCGGTCTCCCCACACCTCCGCAACTCGTTACCGCTCCCGGATCTTTGGGTTTAATTGGCATTCTATTTTTGGGACGGGCTGCATATTTATTCACTTTTTGTGGGGTCGATTCAATCTCATCTTGTCTCGGGGCTCTCCTCGTGCATTTCAGCATGGCTTTCCTTGGAACAAACAAACATGGGGTGTGGGCGGAAGCCTTATAAGATGGAGATAGAACGGATTTGTGCGCTGCTTGGGAAGCTTCCTGCATTCGGACTTGGGCCTTGTTGCTGATGGCTCGGCCCGATGGCATACAGATAGACTGGAGCTTGGGTTGGGCGTAGAGGCTGCGGCGTAGCTCTGGCGGGGGCTGCGGCTTAGTAAATGGAAAGATAAACTAGGAAGCTGTTCACAGTCTCGACTGGCTTGTGAGCATCCATGTATTCGCTAAAACAGGGTATTATGCCGCCGACCTTACAAACTCCCCCAAGACCGCATTTTGAACAACTACGGCGCCGATCCTTCGTCCTTTTTCAAATATATCTTACAGAAGCGTGCATCGCATGATCTGCGTCAACTGCCTGTACACAGTCCTAGAGGAGGGAGCGCCCCAGCGCGCAGAGGCGGTTTGTGGCGACGGGGGTTCGTGGTAGGCAAGGTACATGGCGTCTGGTTCCGATCAACGGGAGAACGTAGCGGAGTCCAGGAGTCTCAGCGCACTCTCGAACGCCTGCACCACACTGATGTCTAGTACGCCATTAGCCATATGCCGGTTCGGTTCGGTTGTGGTCCATCTATCAGGACGACAACTTACAGTGCTTCCTCGCGCTCTCCAGAGTCTCTTCCTCGTGGTTGACGTAAATCATACGCGTTTGCAGGCTATATTGACAATCAGACAGAGTGTTCGTGTTCGTGTTCGTTTGGAGTTAGTAGGATATGGAAAGGACAGGAGCATACCGGGCGTACGTCCGCTCGGACTCGTGGGCGTGCCCCGAATTGGCCCAGATCTTGAAATACTATACGCGTGGTCAGCCACGCTGCACTGTGTCAACGCGCAGGCTACACGGCATTTACATCCATGAGTCGCTGCCACTCCTCCATCAGCTTTTCCTCGTCTTGCTCGCATGCAGTGGTGGCCTCGTGGTACCGCTCCGCTAGCTCGTTCCAGTCGAAGTCCGCAATCTTCTCTGCCGGGCCCGCAGTCTCGTTGTCATCCTCCTCGTCATCAGACCTATCGCCATCTCCGTCGCCGAGATCAACAACCGAGTTTGCGTTCCGCGGCGGGGTGTGTGCGCCGCGGACGCGCTGGGCGCTGGGCGGGCGTTCGGTATCGGCGGAGCTGGCACGGGGGAGGTGTGGGCGGCTGCTGCTGGCTTTGTGGTCGACGGGCGCTTCTGATTGCGACATTTTGCTGCTTTGCTGTGCGTCGGGGTCGTGTTTGGCGCTGAGGACGGGGGGTGAGGAGCGGAAGGTGCCTGCTGGGTGGGTGGGCAGTGAGGATTCGGATTGTGGTGCGCTCATTGCCCGGGAGGGGAGTTAGTGCTGTGGGGTGAGCATTGGGTCACTGTTACGCCCGAACATAACATATGGGCCTTGGATTGATTGCCTGGTCGTAGCTGCTGTCGTCGCAAGGAAGGCGGGATGGACGGATCACGTGATTGCTAGGCCGGTTTCGGCTTTGGTGGGGGCTGGCGGTGCACGTGCGTGCGTCATGAGTGGGTAGGTGCCTGACGCGATTCACTGTCCGCCCGACCGCCGTTTACCTTCACGGCTTCACCCTACAGCCTCCGTTCCCACGCAAACGGCGTTTAATCCGACTTCGGTTTGCCATCCATGGAGTGTTAACTGTTAACACTAGTACCCCTTGGCATACATAATCCTCACCATGATACTCCACTGCCTTCCGCGCCTTACACAACCTTACGGAGCAGCTGGAGGCGAGAATACATAATACACTCTCGCCATGGAGTGCGACATTTGCGGCAGGGCCGGCAGCTTTAGCTTCTCTCTCAACTGCGTTACCTGCGCCCGCAGCGCTATCGAGAACCCCCGCATCGAACTCGCAAAAGCACTGATCGACCACGATGGGGTGGGGAGGCACGTCCGCGCCGTCATCGAAGGATCCGAGGACAGGTCGAGCCAGCACGTCTCGCTGAATGACTCCAAGGGAGGGCTCCTTGTAGACCGCCAGGAATGCACGAACAACATCGAGCTGCAGCGCACCAAGGCTGAAGCAGCGGAGACGTGGGAGCGCATACGGCTCATCGCAGAGCAGGCAGACATCCTGCGACAGCAAGTGGAGCAGACGAGGAAAGAGATCGAGGCGAAGCGAGCCAGCATAAATCAGCGGAAGTCCGACATCTCCTCCGCCACGTACGGCATCGACTCGCGGCGGGACAACGAGCTGGACAAGGTGCAGCAGAATGTCAAGCGCATGGATTACAAATCTGACAAGGTGCATCACGAGACGACGGAGATGCGCATGTATCTTTGCAGTACGGCGGCGAAACTCGCTGGCCTGAAGGTGACTCGAAGGAGGTCGCGAGATGGGAGCATCAAAGAGGTGTATAATATCGGACCCGGGGCGCGTCTTCGCATATCTGATCTAAGGGAGCTGAATGGCATGTATCCCCTCTACCGGCTCATACATCAAGCTAACATCTTTGATAGAAGCTCAGCCAGAGAACCTGTCGGCATCGCTAGCTGCCGTCGCTCATCTCCTCGTCCGGGTGGCAGCATACCTCGGCGTCCGCATACCGGCTGAGATAACCGTTCCCCACAGTGATTATCCCCAACCGACAATATTCAGCCCTCCATCTTCATACCAGGGCAAGAAGGTCCCGTTTCCTGGCTCTACGCCCTCGCACTCTTCGAGCAACAGCCCGGAGGCGTCCCGTACATTGGATCCCCGAACGCCGCTGCCTAAGCCGCGCGCTCTCTTCATCGACCGCCCCCTTAACCATTTGGCGGCAGAAGACCCGCCTGCTTATTCTTCATTCATCGAGGGAGTATCTCTACTCGCATATGACATTGCCTGGCTCTGTCGCACGCAAGGCATGAAGGACGAATTCAAGCAGTGGGAAGACGTATGCCCCATGGGCCGCAACCTCTTCCGCCTCCTCATCGCCCAAGAGACGCACGCACCCTCACGACCCGAGAACCCGCTCGACAAAGACATCACCCCCACGAACCCAAACTCGAAGACGCCACTCCGGCGCACGCCCGTCGGCTTCGGCGAGCTGTCGCACGCCACATCGCATTCCTTCATGAACAAGGCCGAGAACGCGCAGTACCTGAGCGGCTGGACGCTCTCGCCCACTAAAGTCACAGACGACCTCAAGGCGTTTTTGTATGCCGAACAGCAGGCGCAGGAGTGGGATGTGCTCAACCAGAAGGAGTGGGAGGATATGGAGAACATCATTGCGGAAGATCCGGTCGTTGTGGGCGAGAAGCGGCGGGAGAACGCGGGGCTGGGCGCCGGACTGGACGCGGGCCGCAGTTTCCTTACTTCTACGGTGGCGGCCAGGGCGGAGGAGGAGGAGGGTGCGGGGAGAGGCGAAGACAAGAAGAGAGGCACGAGTGGGTGGACGAAGGTGAAGAGTCGGAATGAGGAGGGCGCGACGAATGCGATACCTGAGTAGAGTAGCTGGGCTACATCTGCATCGGAGATGGGTGCTGGTCGTGCTGTAGCAGATACCCGGGGACGATGCGAGTAGAGCATTGCAGAGCACTCTTTGGAATCATAGATTTGCTCTACTTTGAGACTCCCTATGCTCCGCGTTTCTATCGTGGATACTGTCTGTTGCCTGTTCGTCTAGCACGCACGTATCGTTGAGTGTTGCCGGTCGGTGACTCGACTTGACTCTCGGTGTATTTTATCGACAGCAGTCGGGTCATTTATCTAGGCATCCATCCATGACTACACTGCGCTGTGTATGATATTGTGTGATATGCAGCACAGCCAATATCATGGCATGGCGCTACGGATCCTACTTGTTTCTATATGTATGTATGTATGTATGTATGTATGTATGTATGTATGTATGTATGTATGTATGTATGTAGGTTGTAGGTTGTAGGTTGTAGATAGTAGTGCCACTCCTAGATGTACGTATGCAGGTAAGTTGGTAGATAGTCACAACGATGCGGTAGATGCATGAAGCGCAAGCCTTTGTAAAATATCGAATTGGGACAAGGTATATGCGTGTGTATTGGAATCTTGGTATCTATTTGCTATCATCGTAACGTAAAAGCGGCCCTCACATCACTTGCTGACTAAACCTCCTGAACGCCTGCAGACCGCTTTCGTAGGCGTGTCTGCTCTCCGCTCGACTCTATGCCACGAAACTCATCAACTCGCTCGCTCAAGCAACCCCATTGCCGTTGCTAATCTTCGGCCCCACAACCGCCTTCTCCAGCGCCTGCACCACATCGGCCACGAGATCCAACTCGTCCTCGATGCCGCAGCTCACGCGCACCAAGTCGTCAAACACGCCGGCCGCCTCGCGCTGCTCTTTCGGGATCCCGCCGTGCGTCATGGCGCTGGGCACTTCGACGAGCGACTCGACGCCGCCCAGCGACTCGGCGAGCGTGAAGATCTTGGTCGCCTGGCAGAAGCGCTCGGCTGCCTCGTGGCCGCCACGAATGCGGAACGACAGCATGCCGCCGCCCATTCCATCGCGGTGCTGCTTCAGTGCCACGGCGTGTTGCGGGTGGGAGGGCAGGCCGGGGTAGTTGACGGAGATGACGTGTGACGAGGATTGCAGCGCTTCGGCCACGCCCGTGGCGTTCTTCGAGGCTTCGCGCGCGCGCAGGTGCAGCGTCTTGAGGCCGCGGTGGGCGAGCCAGCAGTCGAAGGCGGAGGGGATGGCGCCGATGGCGTTCTGCAGGAAGGACAGGCGGTCGAAGAGGTCCGGCGAGTTGAAGGCCGCAGCGCCCATGACCACGTCCGAGTGCCCGTTTATGTACTTTGTGACCGAGTGGACGACGATGTCGGCGCCGTGGTCCAGCGGGTTCTGCACGTACGGCGAGAGAAACGTGTTGTCGACCACGACGAGAATGCCATGCTGGTGCGCAATCGTGGCTACCTTGCGGATGTCAACGAGCGTGAGCGTCGGGTTCGATGGCGACTCGATCCAGATGAGTTTCGTCTCGGGGCGGATGAGCTCGGCGATGTCGATTTCGATCGAGGGGCTGAAAGTGACTTGGACGTTGTGGGTGAGGGCTACTTTGGTGAAGTAGCGGTGCGTGCCGCCGTAGACGTCGGACACGGATATTACGTGGGAGCCTGTGGCGAGCGATTGCAGGATGTTGGCTGTGGTTGCGGAGCCGGAGCTGAAGGCGAGAGCGTAGCGGGCATGCTCGAGGGCGGCGATGGCGCGCTCGAAGTTGTCCCTACATTTCCAGATTAGCACCATGAAATGGCCTAGAAAATGGTCGCAGAAACATACCGGTTCGGATTCGAGGATCGCGAGTACTCATACTGACCCACTGGCTTCCCTACACTCGTTTGCGCAAAGGTCGTGGAGAGCGAGATCTGCGGGGTCAATTAGCCTTCGAGCGTCTTAGCGTGTTCAGGTGAAGACCATACCGACTCGATGACAGCACCAGTGACCGGATCATGAGGGCTTCCGGCATGGACAGCCAGAGTGCCGAATCTGTGGACTGGAGACGGCACGCGTGGGGGAGTGTCGATCGGGTATTCGGGGAGCGTCATGGTGAAGCTTCCACTGCGCGCTGTACTGCTAGGGGAGAAGATGAAGAGTCAAGATCCAAGGAACAGAGGTGAACAAGTTATTGACCACCACAGTCCGCACGTCGATGCCCTGTTTATGAAAAAGTTGTCTTAGCGTCCCGTTGCCGTTATTCAGAGATTCCTTTGTTGTCTGCGAAGGCGCAATCGTGCTCTGTTGCGATGAGCAGAGTGACTTTGTCTGGATTCCGGGTTCCTTGTCATGGCGGGCAACTGGCTGCTTTTATATGTTCCTTTCGGGCTTCCCATGGGACCACACGTCTTGGATAAGCACTGGATGAGCAATGCGGGAGGTGGAAACGCGTCGAGGAAGCGCGATTACCCATCGCATTCTGGCCTGGCGATTAGTGGCGATGGCGTGCTTGAATTCTCCGGCCGGCCGCCTTGCGCCGGCCTTGGAGTCGTCATTGCGGAGTATCTCGGCACCATCCGAGACTATGACTAAGAGACCATGCACCTCCGCCTTCGTTTTCATATGACTGAGTTCGTTGCTGTGACAAGGCTCAATTATTACGTTTCGTTATGCTCCTCCAAAAATCAACGCATTACTCTATATGGTAGCTACAATAGGGATGGGAAAGGTAGGTTTGGTCCTGTTATGCCACCCACACTCCTGATACTTCTTATCATATCCAGAGGATCGCGTCGAGAGGTAGTCATCTCGACCGGGCAAGAGCTCGAGCAAAAATATCTTCTAGACACACCCATTCCCGGTGTTCCTGACCAGATTAGCCATGGTCAATGTATTACAGTAGAGAACAAGTTAAGATGGCCCATCGCCCAAAGCAACCAAAAAAACTATGTTCAAGAAGTGCACTCCTCCCACCGCCTTCCCGCTCAATAGATGGTCTTAGCATCTCCCCATTGTATTTCCTTCTCGTACTTGCGCATCAAGACGCCCGTCGGGTCCTCTGTGTTCTGCAGGTGCGCCCACGCGCCCGCAAAGTGAAGGACAAAGGTGCCGGGCTCCCACACTCGCTTCGCCTCGTCGTAGCAGGCTATCTCCTGTGGGAAGGCATTAAGCTTCCACTGCGGGACCTGGACGGTTTGAGCGGCCAACTCCTTGTTGGTGGATATGAGGCGCGCCATGGCGTCTTGCTCGCTGAGCGAGTGGCCCTCGGGGTTCTTGACCGTGTCGGCGATTTCGAAGGTTGCGCGCAGGAAGTCGAGCGAGCGGGTGTGGGAGCGGACGAGGAAGGAGCCGGTGTTTAGGCCGTTGCTGGAGCGGTGGTTAGCATATTGGTGTTTGTCATGGGTGTGTTGGTGTTTGATATACCAGTCGTGCGTGGTCAGCCAGTCGATGCTGTCTGGGTCCGTGGCGTTTTGTAGTGTTTCGTCGATGATGTCGCCGACGTGGATGGCGGTGTTGGTGATGAGGGTGTCGAAGTCGAGCCACCAGATCCAGTCCCATTGCTTGGTCCGGATCAGGCGCTCCATCATGTTGAGCTTCCAGTACGTGCGCGCGCGGTCGGTAGGGGCTTCGTAGTCGGCGATGAAGGCGAAGCCATGGCGGCGGGCGTAGTCTGCACATGCCTTGTTAGTCTGTGTCGGAACGCAAGGCTGAGAAAGCATACGGGCTTTGTTCTTCAGAGATAGGTGTAGGTACGACCTCTCCTCAGTGACAAACGTCACGACGGCGATCCTGGGCGGCTTCTTCTCTGCTGGAGGGGGTGGAGGCGAAGGCGGTGGTGGAGGAGGCGGAGGAGGCGGAGGCGGTGGTGGAGGAGGCGGAGGAGGCGGAGGCGGGGCGCCCTCGCCCTGGGGACCTGGGGCAGCTGGGTGGTCTGGTCCAACGCTGAGCTGCCATCCGAGGAACGCGCAGAAGAGGAGGAAGACGACCAGCGACGGCGGCACCTTCAGCGGCTTCAGCAGCATCGCGGCGGCAGCGACCAGTGTCGTGCGCAGTGGATCGGGTGCGGCGGGTGAGCGGGCGGCAGCATTGAGCGCATCAGAGGGCTTCAGGGCATTCTCTTCGTATCTGGTGCGACGGTCGGGGGTGCCAAGCGAAGGGAGGCTGCCGGCGGTGGTGGTGAGCTGGATGGGTCGCCGTCGCGTGCCCAGCGTGAGTCGGCCGAAAAGTGCCGTGTGGCTTGCCCAGGACGGGCAGACGGCACCAGGCCTGACATGCTGCGGGCGACGGGTGCGGGACCACCGACTGTTATCTAGTATGTAGTCCTGATAGTTGCACGATCGCGCAGGCGTGTCGCAGGCGTGTCGCAGGCGTGTGGAGAGGGAATTGAGCGTGAACCGTAGCGTGGAGCTGCGAAGGGGTTGTTCCTCCCACAGCACGGCTGCCTGCCAGGCCATCCCGAAGCGGGTGGGCTCTGAACAGAATGGTGGGGAAGCGCGCCCGAGCCACGCCCAGCCCCAGCCCCAGCCCCAGCCCGCTCTCGTCACTTCAGCATCCCAACCCCCCGCCCACACCACCCGCGTACTACCTACCCGTCTCGCCGCGCCGTTCGCCTCGAATCCGTCGTCTTCGCACCTCTTGACCTGAATCCGCCGTTTTCGCACCTGTCCTGACCGACACGACCATGGCTGGCTTTCGAGGCGGACGAGGCGGACGAGGCGGCGCTGCGTCCACGTCCTGGGCCAAGCCGCTGAAAGGTCACTTCGCCAACGGCGAGTGGCTCTGTAAGTGCTTCCTGCTCGCAATCAACCCTACCCCTTATGTAGAACTGACAACAATGCAGGCGATTGCAACCCCCAACTGCCCACAAACCATTTCCAAGTCAAAAAGAACAACGTGAACCAGCACCGCTGGTGTAAGGCTGAGCCCCGTTGCACTGATGCCATGACGTGCTAACAAGACTGCCAGTCCGCACCTGCCAGAAGGACCAGAACGATAAGACGTGCTGCAAGTTCTTCCTTTGGGACGATGATGCCCGGCCTCGCGAGGCGCGCGCCCTGGCGAGCAACTCCCGCACTGAGCCTGTTGGCGCCGCCGCTGCAACACCTGCTCGGCCCCAGAGGGCATCATCACCGCCGCGCGCCTACGCCTCGCCAGCTGAGCGATCGGGGTCTAACCGGAAGCGATCGCGCGCACTCCCCGACGACGACGAGTTCGGATTTGGCCAAGAGGACGCAGCCTTCAATAGCGAGCTGGAACAAGTCGCGGCCACCGTGGAGACACCGAGGAAAGCCGTCAAAACAACCATGTTCGAGACCCCGGCCAGACGCAAGCTCCCGTGGCAGAAGAGCGAAGATGCCAGCGGGCTTCAAACGCCTCAGACTGCCGGCCGTTCGTCGACCAACCTATTCACCGCCCGCTCTTCTGTCCCGGGAGTGCCTCTTCTTACGCCGTCCAAGTATGCAGACCAAGGCGACGGTTCATCTCAAACTCTAACACCCTCGTCTTCGCCGGTCGATACTCCTACGCCGTCTCGCTTCAAAGATGCCATGGCCGGAGGCGCGGTAGACGATGTGGTGGGAGACGTCTTTGGCCTTCTACGCCAAGCCAACATCAAACTGAGCGAATCGGTCGAGCAGTCCCTTAATGGTGTCTTGAAAAAGCACACCAGAACCAGTGAGGGGCTGCGCAGAGGCCGCGACGTAGCCAGGGTGTCTGTCAAGGCCAAGGATGCAAAAATCGCCGAGCTAACACATCGTGTCACTACGTTGGAAGCGGAGCTGGAAGCTGAGAAGGCGGTAGTGAAACACTTGCAATGGCAGGCTGAGACCGGGCACCAATCCGACTCTTGAACGTCTACGGTCTCGTCGTATCCAACGCACCGCGTTACTTATGCCTGGCGGTCTTCTGTGCCCAAGAGCACTTACACTGACCCATTGGCGACCTGACTGCGCGTCGTATTCTTCGACAGTGTTACTCGGGCCCTCGGGGGACCCTTTCGCGCGCTACGAACAAGCGCACTTGCCCGAGGTAGTTTTTCAGCTCTAGGTACAAGCAGCTGATGGGGATTGCCTACCCATCCGAACGTACGCATCCCGCAGTCCGCCCAGGTGTCGCCCCTCGGTACAATAGTACGGTCGTGTGTACAATCAGCCTTGTGAGCCGAGTCGGAATTAAAATCTCGAGGCGCTCATGCATTAATCTACGATTTAGATGAGGCGCCGGGGTGTTAGAGTAGGATTGGTGGACATGAACCGGGAATAGCTGGGCGTCGCCGACTGGAATGGAGGTTGGCTGCCTCGAGTCTGGGGAAGGGGAAACGCGAAGCTTGTTTGCCTCAAGCTTTCCGGGACCCCATTCTGGTCACTTGCGAAAGTGTCCCGGGTACAAAAGTGGTATGTCTCTAGTGTTCCCATATTGGTGTTGCGTGGCGTCTTTGCGCAACCCGGGACCGTTTCTTTGATTGAAGTTCCGAGACACAACACTTCGTTCTTTTTCGCATTACTCTCTCGCTACGTATACACCGACCCTGGCAGAATATTACAGTGTGTGTGAAGATTGCCACATATGCCTGAAATGCCTTGGTTGTCTCCCCGGGGGTGAAAGCGGTGAGCGCTGCGTCAATTGTGCGGACGCGCGACTTGTGCGGTCGCCACCTTGCAATCTATTTGCTGCTGGAACTTTCCACATCGCACACAAACGCCTGACCTACATAAATCGGGGCATGGTGAGTAGTTGTTGCCCTTGTCCTGGCCAGTCGCTTCCCTAATTACTTATATTAACACAGCCGGTTACACCGCCGGCTCTTCAACCTCTCCACGTATCACCCACCATTCGTATCCACGCCGCCTGCGGTGCTTTCACGAGACTACCTGTTCCAAATTGCCCACTGCGGTCGACCAGGCTGAACATGCCGCACAAAATGGGTTCACCCCGTCCACGCGAACCCTATTTAGACACGGTCACGACCACCATCTTCATATCAAATCTGCATTGCCCGTCATGTATTGACAGCATTGGAGACACTTTAAACGCCCTGCACCCGGCGCCGGCGTTCATTTCTCATTCCATCGTCTCGCACTCGGTGGTTGTTCGGCACCACACATCCCTTGCAGTACATGATATCTCTGGATCTCTAGAGGCTGCCGGATTCGAAATCCACAGTATCTTCCAAGGCAATAAAACAGCATCTGATCCCATCGAGATTCCGACTTTCCAAAAGCACGACGCGGTCCAAGAGCACGACGTGGAGTGGAGGAGCAGTTTGCAACGCGCGGTCGAACGGTGGACTCAGGGCCATACCGACGGCCCTAGTGTGGGCGGACCAGACATGCATAAGCAACAGACTCATATTGACCGATGCGATCAGTGCAAGGCGGAGGCGGGAGAGATCCAATTGGAGACCGACGGCGAGAAAGAGTCGCCGCTGAAGCAAAATCCTGTTCCTGTCATATCGACCACCGAGGGAGACAGCCTCGAATGCCTGACTCTCGATGGTGCGAGCTCACCTACGCAAAGCACCTTTATCTCAGTAGAGCCGTTGACTACGACCCTCTACCAAGTCATTCTGGGTATCTCCGGAATGACTTGCAGTGCCTGCGTTGGTAGCATCACCCGTGCTGTACAACAACTACCCTGGGTTCGCTCAATAGATGTCAACCTCCTTACAAACAGTGGAACGGCGGTTTTCGAGGGCAAAGACCGAGTGGGTGACATTGTAGAGCGTGTTGAGGATGCCGGTTTCGATGCCACAGTGGTCAAGCTTGTTGAAGTGCGCCCGACTGCTATTCCCAACCAGCAGCCAGAAAGATGGAAAGCAACCTACGCGATTGGCGGCTTGACGTGCAGCGCGTGTGTGGGAAATGTTACCAACGCTTTGGCGCCACATTCCTGGATCGACAAAGTAGACGTCAACTTGGTTGGTAATAGCGCGACGATCCTCTTCCGCGGAAAAGAGCATCTACGAGAGATACAAGAGAGTATTGAGGACTCTGGCTACGATGCGACACTCGACAGCGTGGTTGCCGAAGGTGCAACACAAGGCTTGCATACCGACAGATCTGTTAGCATTCGGATAGACGGCATGTTCTGTCCCCATTGCCCACAGCGGGTCGTTGCCCAATTGGATCAAGAATTTGGTACTAAGCCTTCCTTTGGGATTGAGGATCCTCCTCTATCATTGAAGACACCAATCCTGAACATCCGATATGTTCCAGAACCCCCGAACTTTACAATTCGAAATGTCTTTGACGCAATTACGGAGCTTAGCCCTGAGTTCAGGCCGTCAGTCTATCACCCACCTACACTCGAAGAGCGCGCCAGGGAGATGCATATACTAGAGAGGAGGCGGATCCTTTTCCGTTTGGTTCTTTGCGTTATCATCGCTATCCCGACATTCATTCTCGGTATCGTTTTCATGAGCCTCATCAAATCTACGAACCCCATCCGTGCCTATGTCATGCAGCCGATGTGGGCAGGCAACGCCACTAGACTCAGCTGGGCACTGTTCATTCTTGCTACACCGATCTACTTCTTCGCCGCAGACACTTTCCACCGAAGAGCAATCAAAGAACTTCGGGCAATGTGGAGGCCAGGCAGCCGCACTCCTTTCCTCCAGCGGTTCTTTAGGTTCGGCAGTATGAATATGCTTATGTCACTTGGGACAACCATCGCTTATCTTGCGTCGGTCGTCGAGCTAGCCCTCGCCGCTACGAAGAAATCCTCTGGCGCAATGTCCGATTCGTACTTTGACGCCGTGGTTTTTCTTACCATGTTTCTCCTGATCGGCCGCTTTTTGGAAGCCTACAGCAAAGCCAAAACAGGCGACGCAGTAACATCATTAGGCAAACTCCGCCCCGATGAAGCCACCTTGGTGGATCCGCAGGAGGGTGATCTCAAAATCGCCACCGACCTGCTCGATATCCACGACATCGTACGTGTACATCATGGGACATCACCGCCTTTTGATGGAGTCGTTATGGAAGGCAATACTAGCTTCGATGAATCCAGCCTTACGGGAGAGTCGCGGCCCGTCAAGAAAGAAGCTGGTGATACCGTTTTCTCTGGTACAGTCAACAAGGGCCAACCAATCAAGATCCAAATCACCACCGTCTCAGGGACTTCGATGCTAGATCAGATCATCAATGCAGTCCGAGAGGGCCAAACCCGTCGTGCACCCGTCGAACGGGTAGCGGATACAATAACTAGCCACTTCGTCCCCTTTGTTGTGATGGTCGCGGTGGTAACTTGGTTGATCTGGCTCACTCTCGGGGTTACGGGTGCAATTCCTAAAGACTGGAAAAAGGAGGATGGCTCTGGCGGATGGGTCTTTTGGTCGCTACGTTTTGCCATTGCGGTGTTCGTCATCGCTTGTCCATGTGGCATTGGACTGGCTGCACCAACTGCCCTCTTCGTTGGCGGTGGACTGGCCGCAAAGCACGGGATTCTGGTAAGAGGAGGCGGCGAAGCGTTCCAGGAGGCCAGCTCTCTCGACTGCATCGTGTTCGACAAGACCGGGACTCTGACTCAAGGCGGCGATCCGGCGGTGACCAACTATCGATTTCCAAGCTCTCGACCTCATAGTCGTGTCCTCGGGATCCTCAAGACGATGGAGGAACACAGTAACCACCCCATTGCACGCGCTCTGGTGTCGTTCTGCAATAATCAGTCGCACGATACGCCCGTTGCCGTCAATGTTGATGAAGTTCCTGGAAAGGGCTTGAAGGGGACATTTAGAGCTGGAGATGAGGAGATAATTGCCATTATAGGTAATGAGTCCTACATGGCGGATCACCATGTGGTAGTCTCTACAAGCGAAGCATCGACGTTACAGTCTTGGAAGGCTCAAGGTCACTCGGTTGCTTTGGCTGCGATCCAACAACAGTCGAGCAGCGCCATCGACCCAGTCTCAACATGGGAACTAGCAGCCACCTTTGCCATCGCCGACCCTCTTCGGCCTGAAGCCATTGGAGTCATCAAAGCGCTGAGAAAGCGGAACATTAACGTCTGGATGCTCTCTGGCGACAACTCTATAACTGCCAACGCAGTAGGGGCCCAGCTAGGTATCCCAACCACCAACATCATCGCCGGTGTCTTGCCTGACCAGAAGGCGGAGAAGATCAAATACCTTCAACAAACCCTAGTCAAGGACCAAAAATCGACGCTTTTCCGCATCCCGTGCCTCCCCAACCGCAACAAGCCCAAACGCGCAATCGTCGCCATGGTCGGCGACGGCATCAACGACGCCCCAGCCCTCAGCACCGCCGACCTCTCCATCGCCATCGGCTCCGGCTCCGACATCGCGCTCTCGTCGTCGTCGTTCATCCTCATCAACTCGCACCTCGGCGCCCTGCTCACGCTGCTCGACCTCTCGCGCGTCGTCTTCCGCCGCGTCTACTTCAACTTTGGCTGGGCGCTCGTGTACAACATGGTGGCCATGCCCATCGCCGCCGGCGTGCTGTTCCCCATCACCGTCGGGACGGCCAAGCCGATGAACATGCACCACGACGGCGTCGGCATGGAGGGCGGCATGGCTATGGGCGAGTCTGGGGTCACGCATATTCGGCTTGATCCCGTGTGGGCGAGCTTGGCGATGGCGCTGAGCAGTGTGAGTGTTGTGTGCAGCAGTTTGGCGCTCAGGAGTAAGATTCCTGGGCTGGGGTTTCGCGCGAGGAAGACTACGGGAGAGGGGCAGTGAAGTGCGGGTCTCTACGTGCGCATGGTGCGCTGAAGGCTACCGGCGAGGGTTATCTTAGCGCTCATGAAACTTTTGTCATCGGTCCCGTCTGGTCTGTCCTGGCAACCGGATAGCAGATATGCGTTATTAGTACTACCTAGGGTTGCGAAAGTATCTGCAAGTTTATACACACGATGTTTGCCAGCGGGAAGAACAATTGGCAACCGTAGTCGTAGTCCTTCTCGTGCGGCTCCACAAAACGAAACACCAACTCAGCTCACGCTGAAAACAAATGAGGCTCTCCGCAGCACGTTTGAGCTTTACGAAAACTTTCTCCTTCTCTGCCTCTTCTTCTGCAGTAATACGAAGCGAACAAAACTTTTCTACCCGGCAGTACGTTAGAGTAGTCGTCGAAGCGAAGCAGCCAATCGAGGGCCGCTATATAGTTCGGCCCGCGGGCGCTAGCCCAGCACGTGCAGCATGTCCACCTGCACTCCGGACCCCGCCGGACCCCTGAAACACATCGACGCCGCACGGGGCGTTGCATATTCGAGCTTCAACACAACACACGCACGTGAAGTCTTCCCGATGACAAGCTTGGAAACCTGGAGAAGTGGACTGGAAAAGAAAGAGTGGGCAGAAGAGATGGTTAGGCGCGGGTAGGGCCGCGCCGCTGCGGCTCAGGTTGCCTAGCTGTATCCTCAACGTACGTATGGACCAAGAGTAGACTGGCTACACGTACGGAGTAGACATGGCTGCGTTGCTATTGCTTTGCTTTGTTTACGAGAGCACTGGGCGGCCAGCGGAGAGGGGAGACGGCGTCTGTTTGCACCTTCCGCCCTTACCTTCCGCCTTCACCTTCCGTCTTCACCTTGCAGCTCCGCACTAGTCCGATGGCTGCTACCTGCAAGACCAACCGTCTTCTCGCCTTCTCCGTCTACTCCACACGAACTCAAGCCGGCCTGCGCCTAAAAGACCCGCTTGCTCATGCACGTCGGCCTTCTCGAGCTGCAGAGTCTCTACTGTCGCGCACGATCAATCATCCGGTGATTGTTGACTATGGGTGCCTTTGCTTCACGGTCGATCTGGCATATGATCCCGCGGTTCTGGGTAGCAACTTGCCTGTTTCAGAGCGTAGTGGGGTTTCCAATGGGCACAGGATTGGGTACGTATTGCGAGGCTCTTGGATATCACTCAAGAAAGACTGCATCTGTGCTCTTGGAGGGCTGTTGGTTTCCGGACGTTCAACTGCAGTGACAGCGCCTACAGCCATGCCTTTCAGCCCACGTCTGGCGTTTACTGATATATAATGGACGACGATCACCATTGATCGTTGCCCTCTATCGCTTACCACTATCGCTTACCACTCTCCTTTTCACAATCTTTTCAATATGCGCTCTAACTTTCTTTCAGTCCTGCTGAGCGGCCTTGTTCTTGCGGAAGCGGCACCACAGTTCCTCGTTCCCCGCTCTTCGGGCTCGCTCCTTCCCCGTCAAGCCGTCCCTGCCTCCATCTCCAACAAAGAGTCCTACTCTGAATCGCGTGCTCTTGCCGTCTCTACTCGCAAAGAGGGATTCCAGTATGGCCCCTCTTTAGTCGGCGAGGCGGCCTTCTTCCCGAACGGCACTCTCGGCGATGCTAGGGCAAAGGCAGACTGGGATCTATGGAACATCGATCGCCTGCAGATCGAGGCTGGCATCAAAGCTGATATCGGCGCTGTCAAGGCTGCCATTGGCGCTCGCAACGGCACCTTCAGGACTCTGCAGGACTTCCACGATGTGCTCTACACACACCAATGGAACAAGTCTGTCCCAGCGAGCCAGGCGCCGGGCATCCTGACCAACTACACGCAAGATCTGCTGTTCAGCATGGAGCGACTCACACAGAACCCGTACCCGCTGGAGTTGGTTAAGCCGACGGACCCAGTGCCGTTTGACGTCGACGCCGGAATCGTTAAGAAGCTTACTACTACGACTCTAGAAGCGTTGAAGGCCTCGGGGAGCCTGTTCGTTGTGGACCGTATGTTACCTCATGTCCCCTGGCACGCAGTACTACGCCAGAAGATTCCAGATACTAACTGAAGTTCAGACCAGTATCAAGCGAAATACACCAGGGTGCACGACAAGTTCGGTGCCTACTGCACTGCCCTTTTCTATATCCACCCCGTCTCAGAGGCCTTTCTTCCACTCGCTATCATTACAAACGTTGGTTCCAACCTTGTCTACACTCCCGAGGATACCAAGACAGACTGGCTGCTCGCCAAGATGATGTTCAACGTCAACGATTTTTTCCAAGCGCAGATGTTCCATCTCGTTGCGACTCACGATGTTGGCGAAGCAGTACACGAGGCTGCGATGCGGACGCTGAGCGAGGAGCATCCGGTGATGATCTTGCTGGAGAGGTTCATGTTTCAAGCATATTCTGCTCGCCCGTAAGTTTCTGTCCTAGACCTGTGCGCCTCCTGCAAGAATACATTCCGGATATGGCCCTACGTGGCTAAGGTTCTGTCTACTTGTACATTACCCTATATGGTGTATACAGTGGGACCTTGGGAGGATGAAGGTAGACTGCTTGCCTGCTACTGTAATCTCTTATACTGTCAAGAGGATTGGGTTTCGTTGAGAATATAGCTAATCCGGTTATAGTGTAGGCGAGAAACTGTGCTTCAATCCAGGTGGACACTGGGATGAGAACTTCCTCATTAGCGAGAAAGGGTATGTCATGACTCAGAACGTCTCTTTCCGTCGCCAAAAATACTGACACCCAGCAGATGCAGAGATTACGTTACCGAGTTTTGGCCCACTGCAGGCCGCTACCAAGCCAACTACCTCCTCACCGACCTGAAGACCCGCGGTCTCATCTCCGACACCGACATTATGGCCCCCAAAACCCCCTTCAAATCCTTCCCTTTCCTCACCGACACTCTCGAGATCCGTAACAACTTCCACACCTTCTTTGCCGAGTTCGTCTCTTCATATTACGACTGCGAGGAGGCTATTGCTGCGGACATTGAGCTACAAAACTGGTTTGGCGAAGCGACCGTAGGTGCCAAAGTCCACGATTTCCCTCAGTGCGGCACTGGTTCCAACAAGCCGTGCACTAGAGCCGTACTCGTCGATGTGTTGACGCACTTCGCCTTTATCAACGGCGTCGCCCACCACTCGCTCAATTCCGGCGACCCCGTCAGGGCCAAAGGCACGCTGCCCTTCCACCTCAACGGCATGTACGCCGATGTGCCCAAGGCCAAGGGCGTCACCGACCTCATGCCCTTCCTGCCCAGCGCGACCCAGTCGCTCGCCTATACTAGCTTCATGGTCACGTTCAATCGCCCCTTCTACGAGGCTCAGAACAGGACGCTTGCGCATGCGTTCAATGACCAGGATATGCTGGCTAGGTTGAACGACCGGACGAAAAAGGCAGCCGAGGGGTTCTATACGCGTATGATGGGGGTGAGCAAGAGGATTCGCGCGAAGTCGTTCGATAAGGACGGCTTGAGTGAGGGGATGCCGTTTGTGTGGCAGGCGGTGGATCCGGCCAAGGTTCCGTTCTTCTTTGCGGTTTAAGGGGAAGTGAGTTCTCTGTTAGCGAGTGGAGAGTTCTGGAAAGTGTGGGTTTGAGCGAACGGCTATCTATCTAGATGAACTTTCTCCCAGTAATTCGCGCCATCAGATGGCGGCGGAATATTTGACGATCTCGCTTTCAGTCTTCCTGCCCGCTTTCCCCAAGGCACTCAACCTCCCGTCTCTCTTGACTCTCTCTTGCTCATCCCTCGGTACCAACGCGTTCACCAGCCTTCTCCGAGCTTGCCTGCTCCACGTACGCCCTTCAATCAAGCGGGCCGAGAGCGGAGCCGCCACTACCTTGTTCCCCAGCACCTCCGTCTGATACTCCTGCATGGCCGCCGCCAACAAAACGCACACATCGTCGTTCGGCGCTACCGTCTGCAGCACGCCTGCATGCCGCCACAAGTCCACGGTGAAAACGTTCAGCACGCCCTCCAGCGGCCTCCAAAGCCGCCAGCCGCGCGGCGTGCGCCGCGAGAAGAAGCTCAGGCTGTGCTTGCCCGCGTCGCACTCGTGCAGCGTGTAGTCGCGCACCAGCAGCAGCACGTACGCCGCGTCGAGGTTCAGATACAGCGCGGGGCGCACGATGGCGTCGGCGAGCAAAGTGCGCGAGTGCTGCCGCGCCCTCAGCCAGCATGCGTTGCCGGCCCCGAGTTTGGCGCTGAGGGTGCGGGTGAGCATGCTGAGGGTGAAGAGCGCGGCGCGTTCCCGCGAGGTTAGGAGAGAGGTGCAGGGCTGGGGGTTGCCGAGCGCGTAGGAAATACGCGGGATGTTGGCGGCGAAGGTGAAGGCTAGGATTTCGATCAGGTAGCGCTGGAGTTGGAGGACGGGGTTGTGCGGTGGTGCGGTGGTGCGGGAGCTGGCGGCTGGAACGCTGCTGCTTCCCTTGTTGAGTTGGCCGGAGCTGGAGCTGGAGCTGCAGGAGAGGGTGAAGGTCCATCGGCATCTGCGGTTTGAAGCGCCTGGATTTCTGCGCCCCGAGCCAGGTCTTCGGCGCTGTGCGCCATGAGCACTTTCCATATTCCAGCGTTTGGCTGCGTGTAGGGGGGCGGTGGTGGTGGCGGTGATGATACGTCGTCGGGCGCCGTGCTCGACGCGGGGCGCGAGTTCAACATGTTCATATTGCGACTACTGCTACCGTAGTGGGCGTCCGTTTCTGATCTTTGGAGGTGAGGATGCGAAAGTATTTACGTTGAAAGAAGCCAGAATATTTGCTCATTGTGCTGCTTTTTGCGGATTTGTGGGTCACTGGAGGTCTCCGTGGTTCGTGGTTCGTGGCTATCCACTTGAGTGCGACGTATTGCGGATTATTGAGCATCTTTGCATGGAGAGAGATTTTGTGTGTGTGTGTGTACGTGTGAAGACGAGATAAGCAGGATGGAAGAAGCGAAGATTTTGTAGGACGAACCATGGTTCTGAGAGCTGCACAAAACAAAACGAACCACCCATTGAGCTCACAGGGAAAGCAAATAAGGCTCCCTCGCTAAAGGGACTTCGCCACACGCCCTCCCCAATAATCATGCTCGTAATTGACACAGAGTTTTCCGCATGATGATAGTACAACTGTCCTGGACTGTGGCTCGACGTTATCCTACAACAAACTCAACTTACTATATATTCGCCGCTTGGATCAACTTTTCCACATACGACCATAGGACACTGAATCCACGGCTTCCCGTCCGCTCAGCCCAAGTTAAACAGTGTACCGGCGGATTAGTAGTTAGGTGGGTGACCACTAGCGAATACCCGCTGTTGTATGTTTTTTTTGTTTTTGTTTTTGCTTGGTTTGAGGCTGGGTGTGGAGCGCTTTCTGTTTTTGCTTGGTTTTTGGTGTGGGTTGAGGTTGAGATCAGGTTGGGATTAGGTTGAGATGAGATTGAGATTGGATTCTGCTGGCGGAGTTACTTCTCTCTAGCACATTTTGTAAGTAGTTAAAGAAAGAAAGAATTGTTGGATAAATTGTTGTAATAGTTCAAACGTAGAACAAAGAGTTTCTGTGGGGATTGGGGTTGAGGTATATGGCTATGCGGCCATACGATCGGGTCCCCACACCCAAAATCCGAACTGCCTCATCATCAACGTCATGGCTACGCCTTTCTCTTTTGTCTCACGTACGATGATCTTTTGAATTGCTTTATACCAGTCTGAAGACTATAGGAGCCCCGAGGTGGTCTCCCCGCATCTGCTATAGTGAATAATTGACCACCAGCGTAGACGACCAGCAAAAGTATGCTATGCCTCACAGCAGAAGGCTAGAGCATCGTTGCAGAGTCTGTTGGGTTATTGCGGCGCAGTCGAGCCAAGTGATTATCTCTTGGAACGATGAAGAAGACGAAGGGTCAAATCGATTGATATGTATGCTGTGCTATAGTAAGCGTTTAGCAACGGGCACAGCTATACACTCGCCACATATAACGTACCACCGCCTTTGCATTCTGCGCACCTTCGCACCTTTTACTCGAACCTTTGGGTTTGCGAAGTCAACAGCGCTGCGGCTCACTTATCAAAATGTCTATCTTGAATTGGACTTGGTCCTTTTACGACCCTTTTCTACTCTTTGTGCTCATGATTTGTAGCTGGGTAAGAGCAACTACGCCACATGCAACCAGCACGAAGCTGACTTCCCCTACTAAGGTCATTACCCACAGCATCTACAATTGGTTCTTCCACCCCCTAGCCCACTGTCGCGGCCCCTTCTTTGCCCAAATGTCACCATAGCCATCGGTGTACCATGCATGGAAAGGTGACAGACACAAATGGATCGCTGATTGCTTTAGAAAATACGGCAAGTCTTCTTACCGTGACTACAATGGGCATCGACTGACAGTGCGCTAGGCAAAAAAATACGAATCGAGCCAAACACAGTCTTATTTCGCTCACCGACAGCTTCCCGCGATATATATGGGATAAAAGCGAATGTGAAAAGAGCCGAATCTTACGATGCTTTGCTACGGAAAGAAGAGCATCGGAATACAATTACAACAACAGACAACATAATGCATACAAAGAGAAGACGATTACTCAACCTTGCATTTACTGATAGATCTCTTCGCGCCGCCACCTCGTTCATGGGCGATCACATTGACCGTTGGCACCAAATTCTCGTCGAAGACTCCGATGCAGACTGGTCCGAGCCCCTAAACTTTTCTGAAACGGCTGATGCTCTTGTTTTCGACATTCTCGGTGATATCTGCTACGGCAAGTCGTTTGAGATCAAGCAGCCTGGACATAACGCGATCAAGGCAGTTCCTCATGCAATCGTGAAGACCATGCGGTTCATCTATCCGGTATGAGTTCATAACCATGCGTGTTCGTAGCGGACTAATATCTTTAGATTACTCGATCCCCGTTTGTTGGTACGCTTCCCTGGCTTCGTCCAAGGGGTCTTTCGCGCCTTTTCAAGGCAATACGATCCAAACCGATAAAGCTATATGATGATTTCGTTGGAACTAGTGTGAGGGAGCGACTCGATAGAGAAAAGGCATCCAAGACCTCGAAAGAAGTCCTCACTCGCGAAGACATGGTCCACTTCCTCTGCAACGCCAAAAATCCGGATACCAACTTGCCGGCTTTCTCAAACCAAGACATACGTGCAGAGGTCCGCCTTTTGCTAGTCGCTGGATCAGATTCTACGTCAGTGACAATGTCGGCCTTGTTCTACTTCTTGGCACATCATCCTCGAGTGTACTCCAAACTAGTGAACGAGATCACGGGCACCTATCTCGAGCCAGAGGATATAGTGCCGGGTCCGAGACTTGCGTCTTGCAAATATCTTCGGGCGTGCATCGACGAAACAATGCGGATTGCTCCAGCGGGTCTCAGCGAGCTTCTTAGGGAAATGTTACCAGGAGGTATCATTATTGATGGCGAGTACTTTCCTCTAGGTGTTATTGTTGGAACTGCCCGGTGGGCAGACGGACATAACGAGCAAGTATACGGAGACCCAGAGATCTTCCGGCCTGAACGATGGATTCCAGATAAGGAAACATCCGCCGAGGAGGTCGCGCGCATTCGAGCTTCGTTCCATCCATTTTCGTTGGGGCCCTTCAACTGCGCAGGAACGAACTTCGCTCTTCAGGAGTTGATGCTCATGGTGGGGAAGACTGTTCATCGGCTGGAATTCCAGCTAGCTTCCAGAGAGCGTTCGGGAGACGATGGGTTTCCAAACAAGACTATGCAAACGAATCAGAACGTGCCCCTATTTCACTTAGAGGACGCATTCATCAGTGTACGAGATGGTCCGATGCTGCAGTTCAGGAAACGGGGTACGGTTTAAACGTGATAATAGGAAGTAAATATAACTCTTATTTAGGGCTTGCCCGTTGCCAGAATGGAGCCTGATCGTTGTCTAGAGTCGTACGGTGTCGATCCATTGGCCGCGCTCGAACTACGCAACTGGGTGTTAAAGGAGATGGAAACAGATGTGGGTGTTTTTGAGCTTCTAGGAGGGCCGACATTAGATAGCGGATATTGGCATGATGATCGCAGCGAAAAGCTCGCTTAGAGAGATGACGCAGCCTGTACCACCGGTGGTAGGTATCCGCTCGAATAGCAAGACTTCTACGAATTAGGTACCTCCTATTGTGATTGACTAAGCATCTTTATCTAGGACTAATGAACAAGCCCTTAGATAATAGAGATCTCACTGTGCGCTCGATGCTCCAGCTCTTTCCACAATGTCGTTTCTTGGGATATATTTGACCCTCTGGTACATGTGGAACTAGTTAAGATAGACGTGTCGCGATATCGTGAGAGTAACGAATCTAGTGAGAATTGGAGTTATAACGGCGCATCTCAGAAGGGCGCGAAGAGCGTTGGGTACACAATAAACCAACGTGTGGATCGATAATGTTTGGGAAGAGATGAGGGATGTTTGCGTTTGAGTTCGTCGACCGAACATTGGATAGCGCGGCCTAATCCGGTCTAGTCAGGGATGTTGCACTACCCCAACCTCCTTGCGTCATCGCCGGCCTTCCCCTCCATTTTACCGCGTCCATTACACCTTTCTGCAATCTGTCTTTTCCGAAAGTCTTTCAGTCATCTGCGATCAATCCTAGCTTCGGTTATTTCTGATCCTACTGACTTCCGTGATATGGCGTCGCCCCTCGCGCAAGAGAGGCGCGACAGAAGAGCCGTCTGAGCCGATCGATTCGAAAAAGGTTAAGACTGGAGAGAGAGACAATGACGGTCTAGTGGAAGATAGAAAGGATGTGTCTACTGGCACGGAAGATATTGATAAGACGGCTGCATTGGATAATGCTGAAGTGAGTGATGAAGAACTCAGGAATGGGAAAACAGTCACGGTGGATTCAATAGCCACGATCCAGACCACAAAAGCGAAGACATTCGAAGACAAAAATGGAGGAGGGAGAGAATCAAGGGACCCGATGGTGTCCAAGGGTGATGAAAAACTGGCCGGAGAAGCCGTTGCCGTGATGCCTTCCGAAACTGAGAAGGACGCTTTCATTGCTGCACTAGATTCAAAAACTGGAAATGCGCATCTTTATGCGCCGCCTTACGATTTCGACCAGCTCATTCCCCTCTTACGCCAACCTTCTCTACAAAGACTATTTCTAGAAGGGCCTTTTCTTGAACCATGCGTAGCTCATGCGCTGGTCTTAGAATTCAATGTCTGCAAAGCAAAGAAGCTGCTCCTCTGGAAGTGCCGTATTGCTGCGCAACCATTATCCGCCCTCATCTCGTCTTTCGGGTCTTTGACGGAATTTCATTACCTGTATGACGTTTGGGGCGTAAACGAGAGAATAGATCTGCGATTAGATATCTTGGATTGGAAAGTTGCTCTGGACCGACATCGAAACTCACTCGTGGACTTGGACCTCGACGTTCGAGTGCCGCAAGAACCTTTTCCAGAAGGAGATACTGTGGATAAACGATCGGCGACCTCGTTCTCGGAATATCACGCGCTCAAGACGTTTGGAGCTCGCCTTGCAGACGTCACATATGCCGCATCCACCGCAGAATCTTGGCTCGACAATTTGCCGCCGAACATGGAGTAATTCACACTCAATGACTTCTGCGCCGCGACGGCGCGTAAATTCGACTTACACGACGCGCTACGCACACTCGCAACGCAGGCCACGTCACGCTTCAAGAACCTGAAATCCGTGGAACTGCACACGGGCAGGTTTATTGAGGTTCTAGACAGGGGCCAAGTAAATCCACTCAAGACCCTTTTCAGCCAACATCAGATTGAGTTCCAGATCAGCGAGTACGAGGATGCGGACGAAGCTGAGTCCGTACAACTTGACGCCGACTCTGAAGATGACGATTACGAAGATGACGAGTATGACTACAACGGCGGTTTCTCTGGGGGTGGGCTTCAACGGGATCACGATCAAAGCGGCTCATGGCAGCGAACCGAGGAGGCTCAACTGGATGATGAGATAGCGTTGGAGTCATACTATAACGATCATGATCAGCATTTCAGTTCCGCCGATTACCGTAGAGATTTGGAAATTTTATCAGACGATAGCGAGGACACAAGAGACAGGAAGGAACAGGCGTTGGTCGAGCTGGATGACTTAGTTAACTGATCCCGAGGCTATGTACGACGAAAAGAACAACGCTGTTTGTTGGAGCGAGAACTTTCATTACACGAATGATGGGGACTCGCACCTGCACGTCAATATAGGGGTTTGCAAATCAAATTCTGAAGATTGGGCTAGGCATGCGTATGTTGTCTAGAACGTGGTGAGCATGCAGGTGTAGGAGAACCATACAAAGGTAATCCAATTCGAATTGTCAACTTGAGTCGCTCAATCATTGCTAATTGATATTGAAGACGGAAACCTCATTGCTAACCTAACAACTTCCAAGCGATGTGCCTCCCCGCCTCCGCGAAACCTGCCTTCAACATCTTCCACAACGCAATTGTTGTAGATAACCTATTATTATCACGATGAATCTTGAAAATGCTCCACGCTGTCGAAATATCAATACTCGCTGGGAGTACGACCTGCTCGCAAATCCCGTATCCAGTGTGTTGCTCGCCACCAACCTCACCGCCTGAGACCTCGTCTGTGAAGACTGTGAGTCCCGTTCCTTGTCCCAGGCCCTGTTCATGCGCGATCGCCTTGTGCTTTGTGGAGAAGGACCATCGTTGCTCGGGATCGGCCCCGATGAAATCGATCGTCCATCCCGAGGAGTCGTCGGCAAGGCCACCCCGCACGGTACCACCGTGCTGACGCCCCACTTGTACGTAATCTTGCGCTTGCGAGGTATTCTTGGTAGGAGTGGGTTCAAAAGCCGTGAATATTGGTTCGCCGTCTTTGAAAAGAATCGCTGACTGGTAGTTGACGCCACGATGAACCCTCGAAGTCGGATTGAGCAGTGTGAAGGCATATGGACCGGCCGTGGCGCGTAACATCTCCCAGCCGTCGAGAACGTTGAACCAGTTGAAAGCGACCCAGTCGTGGAAATGGCCGCCCATACCCTTAAATTCGAGAGGACTTCCGTGGACTGTGAGACTCACTTGGGCGTCGGCAATCGGTATTGGCTCCGTAAAATGCATATGTGGTGCGACTTCAGTGCTCGCTGATTTCGAAGGCCACAGTGAACCATCAGCATAGCGCGCTGGCGTTCTTGACTTCCAACTTGCAAGGCCCTGCACCATTGGGGTGTCGAATTTGACCTCTGCCGATTTTACGTCTGCCGAAACGCGCCAGGAGATGGTGCCTTTGTCATCTGCCAGAGTCCACTCGCCACGGACTTCACCACAACAGTCCGTCACGTGTGACTGGTGCGCGAATGCAGTCAAAGGAACTCGAGTCCCATTCCTGAAAAGAAACGTCATCTCGATGGGGAGCACGCCATGCCCGAATGCTTTATAGGATGGGTCGCGGCCGAAGGCGATTAAAAAGGCATCGCCAGCTTCTGAGACGGTTTCGAAGTACCACTGCTCGAATGCAGTACCATTGATAGCTGACATTTTGGACCGCTCGAGTGAGTCAAGCGGATTTTGAGAAAACCATATGGGCGTCTTGACCGTATCGGAGGCACCGACTATAGTGGTGAAGCAGCTCTCATGACACGAATCGCTTTCGCTTTCACTGAACACGTATTGCCATAATAGTGCAGCAGGAATGAGACTAAAGAACACGGTGTTGCACGAAACGAAATGCATTTTGGCTGGCTTATCAAAGACTATCTTCAACAGAACAATAAAGAAGAGCATACGCTCCTGGAACCAATGCCTCGTGTACGACAATAGTATGCTTGTTGTATGTCTCTTCATCAGCCTATCGGAGCCTCAGAGCCGGTGTTCGGGAATATGTGGGCGCCTCCCGGAACTGTCGGAACTGCACCATTCGGAAACACCGAACCAAATGCCGAATTGGCGGATCAGGGTCTAATGTGCTTGCCACGTTTTATGCTTGGGGGTGTATCCTGGTGCCATGTGGTTTTAATCAAGTTGTGCATTGGAGTTGTAAGTTGACCCTGGTACTTGGGAGTTTTCTGATACACAACATGAGATCTCAACATCTCGAGTTACTAACTCCTCATGCAGTGACCCCACCGTGGTCCTAGATGGTTGTGGAACACTGTTCAGTTCTGATGATCATTATGTTCCAGTGATTTCTTTGTCTAGAAAGAGACGTCTCTAACCTCAACAATACTATCATCGCAGTCTCCTCATTTCAGCTCAGCGCCAGAAAACTCTCTACTTCCCAACCCAACCATACAGCGCCCTACACGTCGCCGTCTCCTGATCTTTGCTCACCAACAACCTTCGGGAAAACCACCGCTCACTGTTATGCATCACGAACCCCCACACCACCGTCAACGTCCACCCACTCTTCTCACTGCTAATCTCAACCTTAATGTGCTCTTTCTTCTTCTGCTCATCGCTCTGTTCATCGTGCCCCTCGCCGTAGTACCACCCTTGCTTCAGCCAATCGTCGCTCACGTCGGAGAGATCAGAGTACGTTGCCTGCGTGACGATCGGACCCAGGTTCTCGTGCGCGAGCGTCTGCGAGCTGCCGTCTAGTATCAGAAATTCCTCGCCGCCTTTGAAGCCACCGGTGATGGTCAAGATGGTGTCGATGCGTGTGTCGTTGTGGGTGATGTGGTCGGTGACAGTGACGACGCCGGCCGCCTGGCTGGTGTCAGTTCATTGCACAGAGGTAGTTTGGGTACGCGAAATGGGAGAACGCACTTGTCGCTTCCACCACGGTACGCCTTGGAGCCGCAGAAGCGCATCCGTGCTGTCTGACTGCGACTTGTTGAAGACCCAGGGGCCGGACATGTTCTGCATGGATGCAGAAAGCGGGGCCGCCATGGTTGTGTTTGACGATGGTGGAAAAATCAAAGATCGATGATTGAAATCTTTGAGAGGTGCTGACAAGAATTGCTTGGATGTTGCGCGAATAATAGACCAGTACTTGGACTGCTGTTCTGGAGCCGTGAAAGACGTAGATACAATCTACCTTGCTTGGGCCACTAGCTCCATATACACACGTGACACGGTGCTATCAACCGCAACGCTTTCCAACGTTCCGAGCCAACATCGGAACTGCGAGTCCCGTATTACCGTATTCCCGGACCCTACACCGAGCTCCAAGCCCTCGGAGACTTCACGCTACACCGACCCACCGACCCACCGCAACCCGTCGGATTGATCCATTCGGACCCTCGGAGCCCTCCTTTGCCTAGTTTGCCGTTATTTGCAGTTTGGAGCCGTGGCTGCAGAAATCCCAGATACGCTTTGCTCCGCGGACCCTGCATCCTCAGACCTGTATTCTGGCGTCTGAGGTGCATGGCGGATGCGTTCCCCGCTGCATGGGGTGATGCAAGATGCATTGGGTAGTGTGGTGTACGGCAGTAGGAATGCAGCGAAGGCAGCAGCGGAGGTAGTCGGCGACGTTGTATGCAGTCTGCAGTCTGCCCGATGGGGTACGAAGGCAGGTTGGGCTAGGCTAGTACGGTTCCCAAACGGTGGTGTGTGAACCGCATGTTGAGGCGTGGGCTGAAGGTAGCCCATAGGCGAGGTACCCGGTGCGTGGTACGAGTTGCATGTCGAATTTCTTTGCTCGCGGAAAGGTCCGGCGCAGATTGGGTACGTTCTGCATACCGGAGGATGAAGGGCCTTGAGATACGGTTTTACCCGGAATATTATTTGTCAGATCGCGAAACGAGTTCCGCTTTTGTAGAATCGGCGGTAAGCAGTCTGTGTACGAAGTGTCTTGCAAAGTTGCTTTAAATCATTGACCGGTCACCGAAACAGCTTCCCTTGCCTTCTTAATCCCAGCAACGTGCAGACACGATTACGCGGGGTCAAGGTGTGCTTGGGATACATCATACGAAGTGACGCAATGCATTGCATCTGCCGTGCAACCGGGCTTACGAGGAAAAGAAAGTACGGAGAGAGCGTAGACTTCAGCATAGTCTGCGTTCTACACCTTACGGACTAGCCGGCGCATCACTTCGGTTCGCCGAGTCACCTGCAGACTCAGATGGCCCTCATCCAGTTCCAGTAACTCCGCATCCTTCAACTTATCCTTTGCTCGCCGTGCCATACTAATCGGGTTCCCGGTGTCCATCTTGCCATGCCAAAGGACTAGGTTCTTAGTCTCCAGCCCCTCAAGGTCGAACCCCCAGTCGCTGCCTAGAAGCCGTGCCTCCCAGGCAAAAGCATAGCTGCTGGGTCTCAGGCCTTCTTGCACCGATGCGATAAACTGGTCACGGGACACTGTATCATGAGATAGCGCCACTTTGTCGATCTCAGGGCGCATGTCGACGTCCTTCATGAATGCGGCTGCGAAGACGGAGGGATCTTTGTTGCGTGCGGCGCGTCCGAGCATCAGGTCGAGCAAGATCGACAAGAGTGTGGTCATCCAGGTCGCGAGGAAGATCATGACCCGTGGCATCAGCAGCATGTCTTCTGCGCCGAGACTGAGGGGATATAGACCCGAAACGATTGCTGCGCTGGTAATGCGCTCTGGTAGCGTATGCATACATGCGAGTACATATGCACTGCCGCCTGTCGTACCGAGGATGTGGAATTTATTCACATGAAGATGAGAGAGTAGTTCGAGTAGGTCAGAGGGCCAGTCGAGAATACGCCGCCGTGGCTGGAAAGATGAAAAGCCAGCGCCAGGACGGTCCGGCACAATAAGCCGAACGTTGTGCTGAGCAGCTGCCGAGTGCCACAAAGCGCCCTCGAGGCGCGAGCCTGGGAAACCGTGACAGAAGAGGACCGGGGTGCCAGTCGGAGTGCCGTAGAGGGCATAGCCGAGGTAACGACTAGACTTGAGTTGGAAATAGTCGAGAGGCGACGGTGTTGAGGATGGTGTCATATTTGCGTCCCTCGAAAACAGTGCCCTAAATCAATGTAGTCAGAGTGAATGCGACGGAAACTGTCAACATATCTAGCTCTTTAATATCTTCGTCTGACCGGTTTGGGTTCGGTCGGGTCGGTGTAGATCGGGGTTGAACGCCACATTCGGCGACATGTGTGACATGGTGGTGCAATAATCTTATCTCGGATAAGGTACGCGCTACCCCAGGCAGTATCAGCTGGGACTTGATAGTTAAATTTGCATAGAGCACGCTTGAGAAATGGTGCTGATGAAGTTGACCTAGCTCTCAACCAACGTGTTACTCTGTATGTCAAATCTGACCTCCAGATACACAATACTAGAAAGTTTTGTTGTAGCGGAATCTGTATGCTAGGATCGTGCTATAGTTCTAGCGACAGTAACAGTAGGGATAGCATAAACATCAGAGATCAGCACCATGCGCCGAGTGCTGACTAGGAAACTTAAGCTTGAGTATGGAGACACAATTCTTACAGGAGACGGGAGGATCTGTACGATAATCGGTGGTCAGTGTGTGAAAATTCGCCGTGTGCACGTATCAGTGTGCGTACCATGGGCATGTTGGAAGGTCGTGCACCCTCGTACCGAACGGACAGTTTCAAAAGCGCTCCCACATGTGCAGAACCAACTACGCATGATTTCTAAACCTAGATAGACGAAATTATGAACAACTCAGAACCTACAGGTATACCAACTACATATCGCCCCGAAGTGTTGGCTGGTCGGCTGGTTCCGTAAATCCGCTAAGATTTCTGATCGCCTCGCCAATCTCTTCCGAATGTTGGTACTGACCAGGACTTTCAACTTTGATTCATCCCGTCTTCTGATAGCAGAGTTGGCTTTGGACCCACAAGTCCCTTGTTCCTAGAAGGCAGCAGCCGAATTGCCATCCCAACTTGAGTTGGGTATACGCCCGTACAATAGCGTCTCTAAATACCGCGGCCGTGTAGAGTAGGACTTCCCCTTAAGAGCTAGCTTTCTGACTACCTATCGTGGACATCCGACTGGGATCCATTCGAAACAGCCAAAGATTCACCTAGAGATGTATTGGGTTCATCGCTGAAGTCCGCAGGTTCGCTTTGATTAGCTGTAGATAGTCTGCAAGGCGCGTGTGCACGTTATGTGTTAGCTAGAAGCGTTGAATCGGATGAACCTTCGAATAGAGGGTCGCCTTTGAGTCGCTGGTGCGCAAGATGAAAGCGGCGCTTATGTATCTCGAATAGGATAATGACGGGTACAAGATCAAAAGTTTTAGCGTCGATGGCGGAAAAGATCGGTGTTGGCTTGAGCGACAAGGGCTCGTTTTACACAGAAATAGCGCAGTGCCGCCCGTCTCAGTCTCCACTTTCATTCCGTCGGCATAAAAACTGTTGGTGTTGATCCCGGGGAGCTTGGGGTAGAGGTTGGTGTAGGGATCTGCGGGATCAAACGAGATGCGGGGTTGTCGGGTGTCCGGTGTTTTGCGGGCTTACTCAGCGGCGAGTCATGTCACAACTCAATTCTGACCACAGGTCTGCGGCGACGAGGAGCACAACTCGAAAGTCGCCGAACGCGTTATTTTGTTGGATCAAACACCTCCACTATACCCCGAAACGTGAGCCGTGTTCCTCTATTTAACCTCTAGAAGTTTCTTGACCTTGTTGACATCCAGCCTAAGCATCCTCAAACTCCGGCGCCCATGTTCCTGGCTCTCCATATCCTCGTGCTTCATCATCGTCTCCAACAGAACCAGCGACCGGTAGCGTGATAGCAGCCCGACCGCGTTCCGACTAGCATACCCACTCTCCGTAGAACGGGGACAGCCCAGCGTCAGCTCAATTAGGCTGAGCATGTAGACGCATGCGTCGACCAATAGGACAATCTGGAGGTGTCCGGTAAGATGGACAGGCAGCCACGTAAGCCGCTGCGGGGGATGCGCTTCGGGAAAGTAAGCCGTAAGATTGGTGCAGCTCAGCGACGTATGCGACGTAAGCGTGTCAGCAATAAAATCAAAGAAATCGCTGTAGAGACGCAGCAGGTGCAGGTAACAGCTGATTATGGAGAACAGGCCTTGGCTGTATGGTCGAGCTACCGGGGTTTTTTCCGAGTCGCTGGCCGAATACGGGGGCGAAACGTTGCCTTCGCATGCTGAGCATGTCTGGGTACTGGGATTCTGGAAAAGATTCAGGATGTCGAGGAAACTTTGCGCTGCCCGCGGCAGGTCGGTGCATAAGGTCATCTTGTTTTCGCTTTGTAAAACGAGGTTTTGCAGCTCGATATTGAGGAGCGACAGCTTCTGCGCGAGGGTTTCCGATGTGTCGGCGGGCGTGTTATGCGCTGAATCTTTGCGCAGGGTGCTTTCCAAAGCATCGGGACTACATTGCATGCCATCCTTGCTGTCCCATAGCGAATCCAATCCCGGCGATCCCAGGATAAACACTGAATGGGAATTCGAGCAGTTCTCCGGGTTCAGATCTGGCAGAGTATCATCTTCGAGGATGATGTCCTCGGGGTTGGCGAAGTCCATGTCGTAAAGATAAGGTAAACTGGGATCGAAGAGGAAAGTATCAGAAGCTGGCATCAAAGGGGCAAAACTGTTGTCCTTGGGTATTATTGTCGAGTTTTCGTCGCTTGAGTTGGTCACTGCTCGTGGTGTTGTGGGATGTGAAAGCACCGACTAGATGAAGTCAGTACCGTTACCGTATAAATATTTATCGTATCTGAGCCCAAGAGCAAGGAGTTCAGATTGACCGACTAAACTGAAAAAGTACTAGGAGCAGTTGATAAAGGGAAATACTCACTGTAGTATGGGACTCCTCGGTATTCGACAACATGGATGGGAAAACCGACACTATGGTCTCAACTCCAGTGACACTCAACGCAGTCGAATCTTGTCTCTCCTTGGTGGGCCGTCGCCCCATTCGAAGAGAAGCACTGCGATTACACCTGACGCGAGCGCGGCGACAACGCTCGCACGATACAGGGTTATCATCGTTGTACACGCATCTCAGTTTCTGAGCACGGCATCGATCGCATGCTGCACGTTTTGGTTGTGGTTGTTCCATGGCTAGAGGCAGTCGGACGAGAAGAACCGGGTGTCGAAGGCTCCGAGTAGCCTATATATGCTAAGATCCACAATGTATGTGGTACCACACCTCTCAGACCTAGCACGCAAAGCTTGGCTCAAGTTGCGCACAGACCTTATCTGAGCCCTGCGAGTACGGTAGCTTCGTATCTAAGTGAGGTAGCACGCTTTCGTACTGCATAGGTTTTATAAGGCTATACTGGAAGTAGGCGCTAGACTGCACCTATGCTAACAATGCACTATTCTCACCGAAGCTTTAGTAGCCGAGTATCTACATAGTAACTGTTTTCCTTTTGACAGCTCCTCTAGTCTAGAATATCTATTGTTGGAAATAGATAAGCTCAAACTAGAGGTCTCCCCAACAGTGGATAGAAGTTATGCATGTCACCGGGCGCCTTGTTGTTAACTTAGCTGCACAGACCACAATCTAACCTAACGCAGGGATTTAGTTATCAAGTTGACATGTCGAGAGCTTTTTGCGTATACCGTGAGGTTCAAACCAGGTTGTGGATATCGGCTTCAGCGACATTATCCGGGAAATAAGCCATGTGCTTACAGCAGGGTACGACGTGTCAGGCGTTGGGGGTTACCTACGCATATGTTGCGAGTTACTTAAAAACCCCGTTAGCACCCACCCTAAACCTATTTTATTCATCCCACTAACCCTGATCCTCCCTAACCTTGACCCCCTAGTCCTAATTCAGGGGTTCATAGGTAACCCGCAACATATGCGTAGGTAACACCGCACGCCTGGCCTCGACGTTGGAAGATTACGTGCATGTAGGAATGTTAGGGGGCGGTGAATGCCGCAATAATTCTGATCGAAGCGGCCTCTACGCTCGAGGAGCAACCTGCGGAGCAACCCCAGCGGAGCGGTAATATGTAGCGTGGCTTGACTCAGGAGGCACGGCTTAGAAGCCAGATCCTGTGGGTTCCCGTACGGTGTGACAGGGTCTTCTCAGGGAGCCGTGCCCACACGTGGAAAATACACTCATGTACAACGCAGGTCATACCGCAGTTCGTTATGCAGAGGACGTCTCCGATTAGCGGGTACTTCACCAAGCTGGTTGTGTTGTACGAACAAGTGTCTTCCAAGTACTTAGCAGCCAGCCACCTATCGGTTCAGCCAACGATTCTTTCATAGCGTTAGGGTCGGTCCGCTACCGCACCTAAATCGCCGATCAAGCCTTCTCTTTCGCGAGGTCACGACAACTACACAGTGTCTCGCCCAAAGCCAATCATCTCGGAGCTTCGTTTAACAGCCTCCAGGGGGATGGTTCGTGGCGTAAATACGACTCGATCAGTGGGTAATCTGGGCTGATGAGCAAGCGCACAGAACCGACAGTGCAGATCCACCAGCGTCTTGCGGGCGGGGAGCTGTTACACCACTATGCACGACTGGCAACATAGAATCACCATTTCTCAGCCCATTATTAGTTATAGCCGATGATACGATGAGTTGCGTGATGTTTGTTGATGGAACGGCGTCCAATCAACTCGTCGGACAGTTCACTTATCCTAGTTCTCGAGGGAGCTTTCGGAGAGAGCTTTCCAATTAGACCAAGGTTACAAATGAATTGGAGCTTGAAACGTTCGGTTCATCTTCATGCCGTCGTATTGGGGAAGCACTTCGTAGTCTAATTCGAATGCTGACAGGATCGGACCTGCTCCTTAATAATGTATAGTCCGTGCGCGGGAGCCACTAAACCTCGCGTTGCCATACCGTACGCCAGTGAGGAATTCTTCAGCCCGTCACGGATGTGACACTAAATAACATCAAAGATTGTTGGGTACTCGAGATTTTCTCCCCGAGAGCGCCCCACCGCTGACGAAGTGTTTGTTGCGTCGCGTCGTCAAAGATACTGATTGGTTGTCCTTCTACACGGCCCATTCCTGCGCCAATTGTCTCCCGCAATTGTTTGCATAGTTGCGCAGAAATCATCAGCACAACAGTCATGTGCATCGCCACGGTTGACAAGGACGGGAGCGGCTGCAGCTCAGGTGCGGAATAGGAGCCGAATCGTAGAGGTGGGAGCGTAAGACCGCTTTCAGCCTCGGGAGGTGTTAACTGCGGATTTTGAGAGCAGGACTGTATGCCTCCAAAGATCGACTCGTACAAGTCCATTAAACGGCAGTGACAAGACAAGATTAGGAGTGCTGTAGCTTGATCAATCGGTCTGCTCTCGGGCCCGCTTTCGTCGAGATAAGCATAGAGGCGTTTCAATATGGTGATGAGCGTCTTCGTCAGCGTGAAAGTCTGGTCAATGGCGAAAAGTCTCCCTCTACCTCCCTGGCCAGAAGGCTGCGTCGGTAAGGTGCAGGAGTGGTCAAAGAGGCGTACATTGAGGTCCGCAAGCTCCCGCACGGAATCAGCGACCGACAACGGACTCGTGTCCAACTCGGCCATTACGTTCATCGCGGGTAGGTCGAAGAGGCCCATGGCTGGCAGTTGGCCCAGCTCCATATTGTTGAAGGTAGACGGCGACCAAACAGCGCCCCACGGGGCAAGGCAGTCTGGGGTTGGCATGGCCGTGTGATCGACGGGGAAGGCGTCTGCACCTGCGGAAAAGAGCGGGTCATGTGACGCGTAATCAGCGTGATGAGGCCCCAACGGTTGGCTGCTAGTCGTGCTGCTACTGCTAGGTGATGTCGCGGCCGTTTCAGGGGTTCTCTCAGCTCTGCGTCGTACTCGTGGGCTATACTGGCAAAGGGCGCCCTGCTTCGCGCAGCGCAGGCAACGGTCGTCGTGGGGGCTGTTCCCTTTGACGCAGCGCATCTTCTGCGCATGGCAGCGATCGCAGGACCGTCGATGCTGCGGACCCATAAGCAGCTCTTGGGTGTGATTGCGGACCATGGCGGAGGTGGAGGTGGAGGTGGATGGGGTCGGTGAGAAGGAATGAGCAAGCTGATGAAAGAGGAGGATGGCGTGCGCCTCCAGCGCGGGCCGTCACGCCAAGCCGGGACTGGCGCACGCGCCAAACGCCGGAAGGGGCGCTCTTCTTGCCTTTTGCAGATACCGGACAACAGGGCTCTGTGTAGGTATGCGTTGCCTCCGACCGGATACCGGAGTCGGATATGGCAGAGTACATTGCCGATGGGCGTAGAATTTATCGCCCATGAAGATGGACTGTAGGCATCCTCTTGACAGGACAGGACTTTCTAGCAATAGGTAAGTGGTTTACCTCTATCCTTACAAAGCCCTGTTGTATCTAGTATACTAGGTCATGTCTGAGTAGGGCTTGCGCGTTTCGGTGGTAGAGGCCGGAGGGTAGACCACCAAGATACTTGGCATTCACATAAGACTAGGCTACAACGGGCCATTCAGATGTCGGCGTTTTGTCCGGCGAGCCGGCGATTCTGGTATACGGTTTCTGCGTACGAATGCCCGGCGAAATAAGTATGCCACGCTTGCAGCCCGAGGTGCATCTCTTTAACACCACCTCCGCTCCATCTTGCTGCACCTCTGCAAGTTGAGCTCCAAACATGGCTGACTCCGCAAGCGCCGCCTCGGCCTCAGTCGACACCCCAGCGCCACCAGCAACAAACAGCAAGGACATTGGCACGAATCGAGGATGGCGTTTTTGGGCCATTTTCCCTGCCCTCTGCGTAACAGCCTTGCTCTCCAGCATCGAGGCTACAGGTCCGTCCCTCATCCGTTCGTATTCGGTCTATATTGCAGTTTGCTAAGCATAGCAGTCGTATCAAATGCACTAAGCACCATCACCGCTGAGCTCGACCTTGGTGACAACTATCCTTGGGTCGTCAACTCCTTCCTCTTGACCAGCACTGCTGCTCAGCCAATCTTTGGCCAGCTCGCCGATTTCTGGGGCCGTCGATGGGTCACCATGTCTGCAGTCGCGCTGCTTGTGTTTGGTAGCGGCATATCCGGAGGTGCCTCGAATGGTAGCATGCTGATTGCAGGTCGGGCTATCATGGGGATCGGGGGTGGCGGTATCAACATGCTCATCGAATTGATCGTCTGTGATCTCGGTAAGTAAGATGCCTACATGCGAAAGAGAGCCTTCCTGCTAATCCCCGCAAAAGTGCCTTTGAGAGAGCGTCCGAAGTTTTTAGGCCTAGTAGCCATCATTTTTGCATTGGGTACTGGCATGGGTCCCTTCATTGGTGGAGCGCTTGTCCGTAAGTTCAGGTACATGGAATTGGGATGTCCGTATACTGACGAAACGGATCCTAGAACACTCCTCATGGCGTTGGATCTTTTACATGAACATTCCCATTGGTGGTACGGCCATTGTCCTTCTGTTTCTCTTCCTTCACGTCAACACCAAGAGGACCAGCTTCAAGGACACTCTAGGCCGCTTCGACTACATAGGCAGCGTTCTCGTTTTGTCGAGCACAGTCGCGATCATCTTCGCCCTCACTTACGGCGGCGCGAGGCATCCGTGGTCAAGTTGGCGTGTGATCGTGCCGATTGTGCTAGGCATAGTCGGTATCATCGCCTTTCACGCCTGGGAAGCTTCGTCATGGGTTAAACAGCCGCTCATTCCTCCACACTTGTTCGGAAATCGGACCTCAGCCATCTCTTTCTACGCGACCTTTGTTCAGGCTTTACTCTTCGTTTGGGTCATCTACTTCCTTCCCGTCTACTTCCAAGCGGTTCTCGGTTCTTCTGCAACACGAGCTGGCGTCCAGCTCCTACCCACTGTCACTGGTATCATCCCGTTCGCCGGTGTCGGAGCAGCCTTCGTCGAGAAAGTTGGCCGATACAAGCCTGTTCACTTCGCTGGTCTTGCTTTGATGGCCATCGGAACCGGGACATTCACACTGCTTGATGAGAGCTCCTCAACCGGAATGTGGGTTGGGCTACAATTATTGCAGGTCGCTGGCTTCGCAGCCATTACCACAGCCCTATTGCCAGCTGTCCAAGCTCCTCTCTCAGACAAGGACAACGCTACGTCGACTGCTGCATGGGCGTATATCCGCAGTTACGGAGCAGTCTGGGGTATTACCATCCCCGTCGCAGTCTTCAACACCCAATTTGATCGACGTCTCCACGAGATTAGTGATCCTGCTATCCGTTCTGTATTCGCAGGAGGTAATGCATATGCACACGGTACCAAGGAGTTCATGTCCCAACTATCTCCAGAGTCGCGGGTGGAAGTTGTTGGAGTCTTTGTGCAGGTGCTCAAAGTCGTGTGGATCGTTGCTGCTGCCATTTGCGCTGCGAGCACACTCCTTGTATTTCTTGAAAAGGAGATCCCACTCAGAACTGAGCTCGACAGCGATGAATTTGGATACAAGGAGAAAAAGAAGGAGAGCGACAATGAGAAAGCTGGCGATGCAGCGAAATGAGGGGTTGGTGTGCAACGCTAATGCTAGCGGCGAGGCCCCTGCGCAAGCCCTCGGAGAATTTGTTTCAGGGTTTTCCGACGGTCATTGATCAGAAACACCCTTTTTGTACACTACAGTATCCCATTGTCCCATATATGGGGGCGGGTATTTGCCGCAAGCAAGATGAACAATAGATGTCCCTTGGCCGGTTACAGCGAATTGTTTATCCTTTATGAATCAATAGCTTACCCTGAGCAAACCTTCCCCTGCTACAATTCATTGCCGATCCAGGATTCTTTTGGGCAATCCTCTTGACAGCATAGACGATTCTAGCAGTAATCAAGCTGGGCACCTTTAGTTCTGCAAAGCCCATTATATCTAGCATACTAGGTAACGTGACATTGAACTTCTAGAGGTGTTAAGGTATTGTTACTCAGTGCACAACCGGCAACAAACTACGCCAGTGTGGTGCGCTTCTCTTGAGCAGCCGCTCTCAACATGCTTCAATCCATCTTCTGAATGGCTGATTACCAAAGCTGACCACAAATCAGGCAGCCTGCAAACTCAAGCCCACCGCCATAACCGCAGCCACTAAAGCCGGCACCTCACTCACGTAGAATCTCACCCGATTAACAGCCAACCACTTCTCCAGCGCCACCAAGTTCGGCTTCCCAGCTCCTTCCACCTTCTGCGCCGCCCGCAGCCCATCGATTGCCTGCTTCGAGAAAACCACATGAGCAAGCGTGAACGCTAGGCTGGCGCCATACCACTTTCGGGCGACGGTATCACCTTCGGTGCGGATGTATAGGTTGGCTGCACCGAAAACGAGCCCGGCAACAAACTGGACGCCAAGGTCGATAATGGAGCTGGATGTGAACCGAATGTGCCATTTGGGGAGCACGTTGCTTGGGGCGGGGCTGTCGGGGTGCAGCCAGGCATGAAAGGCGTGCTTCTGCCAGAGGTTGGAGACGAGACTGCAATGACTGTCAGTCTTTGCAACATTCGACACAACTATACGGTCGCATGCGGTCACTGTTGCAGCTTACAGGGCTGTGGAGAAAACAAGCGGGCCGACACGCACGAGGGTGACAAGTGAGAAGGGCATCATGGAGCGAGGTGTGACCGTGTTTGGAAGAGGAGATACAGGATATGCGGTATGTCTGCGCTCTGATGACTTGGCGAAAACTGCCTCATCCAGACAAGTACGGGTCACGCTCAAATAGGTGGCACTGTGGTCCGTCCCACAGTCGAACCACCAGCGCAACACCGGGGTGTTGTCACGTCAATTACCCCGCAGAATTTGGCTTGGTCCCCGAAACAGGGATTCGGTGTCACGTGTCCGACTTTCCTGTCCGAAACTTTCCGACGACACGAGCCCTGTCTCCGAATCACGGGTCTCTAGCACCGATAGGGCGCCCAACACCACCATGGCGTACTCAGCTCTACACGCGCAGGATAGCATTCGCTCTTCATTCAGTTCACCAAGCATTTCTGCACCGTCTCAGTCTCGCACATCTGGTATCCTCACCTAAGTGGTACATAGCCATCCAACATGTACGAATTTTTCAAAGGTAGTGAGTTCTTCAACTTCGAGCTCACGCGCATCCTTTCCACCTCCCCCTTCGGCGGCTGCGACATAGCAGAATTTCTCGACGCAGTCGGTGCAATCAAGAAGCACGATGCGCAGAGCTGGCAAGATGCCTGGCACGCCCAGGCAGTCAAAGCCGAGCAACGCGGCCAGGAAGCAGCAGCCGCTGGACATAGAATCCTCGCACGTGATACTTTCCTACGGGCGACAAATTACTTCCGTGCGAGCCAATACATGATGTTTGATGACTCAGCATCTCTCCAAGTTTTGGAGCGCAGTGTGCAGAATTTCGAACGAGCCATGAAGATAGGCCAAATTCCTGTCGAACATCTCGAGATACCGTATCAAGGTCATAAACTGCCTGGGTTTCTGTTTCTACCAGAGCCGGAGAATCGACTAGCAGGCAAAACACCCGTGTTAGTGTGCACCGGCGGCGCCGACTCAACCAAAGAGGAACTATACTTTCTACTCGGGGCATCTGGACCTGCACTCGGATACGCAGTTCTAATCTTTGACGGTCCCGGCCAGGGCATCAGTATCCTGCGCGACCAAACCGTGCAGCGCTCAGATTGGGAAATCGTCATCAAAGCTGTACTCGATTACACCGTCTCCTTCGCCAGTTCACACTCAGACCTCCGACTAGACACGCAGCGCATTGCCATCACAGGCGCGAGCATGGGCGGCTACTACGCTCTACGTGGAGCCGCGGATCCCCGCATCAAAGCCTGCGTATCGATCGACGCGTTTTACGACCTGTGGGACCTTGTGTTAGACCGAATGCCGAAAAGCCTCATGAACGCGTGGACGGCGGGCTGGATTCCCGACGGTTTCGTCGACGCCATGACTGCGCTGCAGGGCCGCTTTCAGTTCCAGAGTCGTTGGGAGATCACAACTATGATCAAAATGCTCGGTATAGAACGGCCAACGCAGTTGCTGCGTCGCATGCGGACGTTTACGTTTAGACTAGCGGGTGATGATGGCAAGCAACCGGATTACTTGCATGCTATTACCTGTCCTGTGTTGGTATCTGGCGCGGCGCATAGTCTGTATTTCAAGCCTGAGCTTGCGGCGGGCAAGATCATGCAGTGCTTAAAGAATGTGGATGAGGGGAATAAGGAGTTGTGGATTGCGAAGGAACCGGCGGATGGGGGCCTACAGGCCAAGGTTGGCGCGTGGCGGGTCATGCAGCAGCGGATGTTTGTTTTTCTAGATAGACATTTTGAGATCGAAAGGGAGAAGTTGAGTGTCGAGTAAAATATAGCGTCCGAGGTATTGGTTTTGAATGCCTGCAATGATCTTATCTTTTGCAATCGAAATGCCATCAAATTATCTACTGCAGTAAGTCAATCTGATCACCTCGATTACATTCTTCGCAGTTGACACAAGGCTAGATACGCGCGTACGACATTAAGAGAACACCGGGGATTCTATAATAAGGCACTGTCTGTCCCTTTATCAGATATAAAGAAGGAGTTCTAAATAAACGCCACAAGTTTCTGCGCCGACACCTTCTGCGCCCTCAACAACCCCAACCCCTCATCCAGAACCCCCTGCAACCCGCCCTCTACCATCCTCACCGGATGCGCTCTCAACTTCCCCTCATCTAGCAGCCGCTGCACCGTCCCATACAACTGAATCCCAAACCGATGGTGCTCTTCATTCGCTGGCATGCCATACCCATCCCCGAGCTGGATCTCCTTGCCAAGCAAGCTCATGCCCAAGCACCAGTCCGTCTTGACTGTCTTGCGCTCATTTGCGAGCGGCGGCGGCATCTCGAGCGCGATGTAGGTGCCGCCGAGGCGGCCGATGGCGGCGTGACACAATTCAATAGCTGATGCCGTAGCCACGCAGTCGAGGACGTATTTGAGTGCGTTTTTGGTGTGGCTGCGGATGAGGGCGGCGCAGTTGTCGTCGTGGTAGGAGAAAACGGCGCTGGCGCCGTAGGAGGTGACGAGGTCGTTGTTTTTGGGCGAGCAGGTGGCTATGGGATTGAGTCCGGCGCTGCGATTGCGTCAGTTCTGGGTCGAAGCTCGAATCTCACTCAATCCAAGGGGTTTGGTTATAGGTCTGACTCACAGTCGAAGCAGTTGGATCGCCATAGTTCCAGAGGCAGTAGCTCCACCGTTCACCAACACCGTTACCGGCTTCTCGGCCGGCTTCTCCAAAGTTCCGGGCGGCTTCAAATAGTAGAAAATCGCCAAACCGGTAGTACCAATCCCAATGCCACTCATCGCAGCAGCAGTCTCCCAAGGCATATCCTCAGGCACCAAAAACACAAACTCGGCATCCGCAACAACTACCCAAACACACGTCAGGAAGATGACCTCTCTCATAGAACCTCAGAAAGGGAACATACGATACTCTGCAAAACTGCCACTCGTTGGCTCGGCCGGGTTGGCGCCATGAATTCCTCCAAAAACACGGTCACCCGCTTTCAAAGGCCTTTCAACCTCGCTGCCTATTTTCACGATGGTACCTGCGAAGTCGCACCCGCTGACAACACCGGGTGTGGGGAATTTCTCTGGCATCTTATAATCCGTCGGGGCCAAAGCCACCGCAACCGTCCTCACCAGGATGCCGTTGGGTGGCAGGAAAGGCATAGGCGCATCAGCGTCGACAGCCAAGCGCCCATGTTCGTGCTGTCGAATGGCGTGCTGAGTAGTAAAAATTGTACCATTCGTACCATTCGTCTCGGTGGTGGCCATTTTCACCGGAGTTATGTAGTGGAAATGCGAATTGATGGCCAGGGTTTGAGATGTTGGTTTGTGTAATGTCTGAGTTTGGATGAACCGGTAATCTGAAAGGAAGTAAACGAAACTGACTACACGAGTCAAATCACCTGAGTGACATACTCAACTTCGACCGACGATTCACATCCCCCTTCGAGCAGCATATAGAGTCTCCCGTACAAACGATGCGCACGTGGACTTACAAGGACGTACCTAGACCTCACACTCCAGCCGAACGAAATACATCCGTATAATTCGTCGTATAATTCGGTGACATTGACCCGTCCAACTCCCGTCACATTCGGGGCGCAGGCACCAGGTCGGAGAGATAAGCTCCGGGCCCCGAACATGCACCTCTAGCGTCACCACGGAGGACTGTACATTTCGGAACTATCCTTGGGTGTTCCGGGGATGTAGAGCGCTCGTGGCAAGCAGGCATCTGCTACTATGCAGTGTCCGGGCCTGGGGTCGGAGAACGGAGCTAGAAGGCAACAGCTTCTCTAGGGTATCGTTGGCCGACTATAGCCTAGTAGGTTATAAGCAGCAGTCGTAAAGGTGCGATGCGTACAGGCAAATTCATAACCCACTCTTTCAGTCGTTCAACCACCTTTTTATTACAGTTTCAACACCACCCCCGAGTACAGCTTCGACCTAGCGAATGAGAAAGTCTGCCGGCCAGCACACATCACCATGGCGCCTCAACAAACCCGCAATAACGAGCCCATTGCCATCATCGGCAGCGGCTGCCGGTTCCCGGGTTCCTCGAATTCGCCTTCCAGACTCTGGGACCTACTCAAGCAGCCCCGCGATGTCCTGAGTACTATCCCAGTCGACCGCTTCAACACAAACGGCGTCTACCACCCAGATGGGATGCGGCATGGCGCAACTAACGTGCGTTCTTCCTACTTGCTCGCCGAAGACCACCGGCTCTTCGATGCAGGATTTTTCAAGATCAAACCCGTCGAGGCACAAGCGGTGGACCCCCAGCAGCGATTACTCATGGAGACGGTCTACGAGGCGTTGGAAAACGCTGGCCTATCGATGGAGAGCCTCAGAGGCTCCGACACTGCCGTTTTTGTGGGACTCATGGCAAATGAGTATGCTGATATGCTGAGCAATGACATCGATCACCTTCCAACTTACTTTGCGACTGCGACTGCAGCAAGTATCATGTCGAATCGGGTCAATTATTTCTTCGATTGGCATGGTCCAAGCATGACAATTGACACTGCATGCTCGTCCAGCTTAGTTGCCGTGCATCAAGCAGTGCAGACGTTACGCAATGGCGAGTCGAAGGTGGCCGTAGCTGCTGGAGCCAACCTGATATTAGGACCAAGTACGTTTATATCTAGTCGAGTCAATAAATTTACGCACAGATATCATACTAATGCTCCACAGAACCCTATATATCAGAAAACAAACTGAACATGTTGTCACCCGGTAGCCGTTCCCGAATGTGGGATGTCGACGCGGACGGCTATGCGAGAGGTGAAGGCACCGCCGCCCTGGTACTCAAATCCCTGAGCCAGGCGGTCGCTGATGGGGATGAAATTGACTGCATCATCCGCGAGACAGGCGTCAACCAGGACGGACGCACCAAAGGCATCACCATGCCAAGCAGTGTAGCTCAGGAGATGTTAATCCGGGAAACCTACGCCAAAGCTGGGCTTGATCTGTCCAGCAAGCGGGATCGACCACAATTCTTTGAAGCACACGGGACTGGAACGCCGGCCGGTGACCCGCAAGAAGCAGCGGCCATACGTAATGCGTTCTTCGGTGCGAACGGTGAACAGAACGGGAACGAGGTCCTGTATGTCGGTTCCATCAAGACTGTGATCGGCCATACCGAGGGTACTGCTGGCATCGCAGGCATATTGAAGGCCATGATGGCAATGAAAGACAGCACCATACCACCCAACATGCTGTTCAATACGTTGAGTCCGAAGGTGGCTCCCTTCTACGGCAACATCCAGATCCCTACGGCAGCGCTCCCTTGGCCAGACGTGCCAGCAGGTCAACCACTACGAGCCAGTGTCAACAGTTTCGGCTTCGGTGGCACAAACGCACATGCCATTTTAGAATCGTACAATTCACCGAGTTCACCTGAAACTTCAGCGCCTGCGTTCCTCCCGGTCACCTTCTCAGCAGCTTCGGAGTCGTCGCTGCGTAGAACAGTAGAGAGCTTCACTGCTCATCTCAAGGATAATCAGAGTACTTCAGTACGAGATCTTGCGCACACACTCAATTTCCGACGCTCCAAGTTCCCACTTAGAGCATCATTCTCGAGCACATCAACCGAACAATTAGTCTCGAAGTTGCAGGCTTTCCTGGACCAGGAAAACGCCCCCATCACAACCGCAACACCAAATGAAAACCCCAAAATTCTTGGGGTTTTCACTGGACAAGGAGCTCAGTGGCCGACTATGGCCCGAGAGCTAATTCTCCACTCTGAATCTGTTCGCGGCACAGTTCAAAGACTGGAGAAGATGCTGGCCGAGCTTCCAGAAGCCGACAGGCCAAGCTGGTCGTTAACGCAAGAGCTCCTTGCCGAGGCTTCCGTCTCTCAACTTCACAAAGCTGCACTCTCCCAACCACTCTGCACTGTGGTCCAAATCATCTTGGTTGATATGCTGCGCACTGCCGGCATCCACTTTGATGCCGTGGTCGGCCATTCGTCAGGAGAGATCGGTGCTGCGTATGCAGCGGGCTACATCTCCGCGAAAGACGCTCTAAAGATTGCCTATTATCGTGGTGTTCACTCGTCAAAGGCCGCCAGTGCGACGGGCGCCCAAGGTGCCATGATGGCGGTCGGAACCACATTCGAGGACGCGACTGAGCTCTGCGAATTAGAAGATTTGGCTGGACGTATCGCTGTCGCCGCATGTAACTCTTCGTCAAGCGTTACGTTGTCGGGTGATATCGATGCTATTGAGGAAGCCATGGCAACTTTACAGGACGAGAAGAAATTCGCACGAAAATTGAAGGTGGATACGGCGTACCACTCGCACCACATGACGCCATATGCTGAGCCGTATATTCGGTCCTTGGAGGAGTGCGATATCCAGATTCTGCCGGGTGCTGGTTCAACATGCACTTGGTTCTCCAGTGTTACAAAGTTTCCCATGACGCCCGAAGACACATCGCTGAAGGCTACATACTGGAGCGACAACATGACAATGCCGGTGATGTTCGCTCAAGCATTAGAGGCCGCTCTCGCCGTCAAATTCAAGGTGGCTTTCGAGCTAGGCCCTCATCCGGCGCTCAAGGGCCCAGCGCTCCAGGGCCTTGGCGGTGCTGCGGTTCCTTACACTGGTCTGCTCCAACGTGGGGTAAACGACATTGAAGCCGTTGCGGATGCTCTTGCATATGCCTCAAACCATATATCCGATACGATGCTGAACCTAAAGGAGTTCGACAAGCATATGTCTGGTGGCGCGCCAGCCCGTTTGCTCAAGGGCCTTCCCAGCTACTCCTTCGATCACGACCGCGTCTATTGGGCAGAGTCCCGCATCGCAAGGTTGAAGCGTACCCGCGATACACCTGTGCATGAGCTACTTGGCACTCTTTCGGTTGAGGGTAGTCCGCACGAGCGTCGATGGCGCAACGTCATATCCCCATCCGAGATTCCTTGGTTGACAGGACACCAATTGCAAGGTCAAACAGTGTTCCCTGCTGCCGGCTACGTCGCCATGGCCGTCGAGGCTGCCAGAGAAATTGCCAGTAAACGCTCGGTACGCCTACTTGAGATGGAAGAACTTATCATCAGTAAAGCCATGGTTTTTGAGAGCGATGAGGCCACCGCAGAAGTCTTGTTTATGCTGACCATCGATCGTGAAGCGAGTACAGACGAAGTTCTGCACGCCACTTTTGTCCTCGAAGGCACTACCAATCAGCAGAACAACGAATTGGTGACCTTCTTTTCGGGGAGTTTGACTCTCCATTTCGGCGAGGTTGAACAGAACCTCCTGCCAGGAAGAGCCACTCCTTTGATTGATGCCGTCGATGTCGACTCCGAGCACTTCTATACCTCGCTGACTTCTCTTGGTTATGAATACTCGGGTTCCTTCAAAGCGCTCCAAGCTATGAAGCGAGCTACGGACTCTGGGACGGGGAATATCATACAGCCACAGGATATTGATCTGCTAGTTCATCCGGCAACCCTGGATTGTGCGATCCAGGCTGTCATACTTGCGTTCAGCTGGCCTGGCGACAACCGACTGTGGTCTCTCCACGTGCCCACGAAAATTACACGCTTCCAGTTGAATCCGACTCTGCTGGCGTCCGATGCCTGCCGCGGGCAACTGCTTTCTGTGGATTCGTACTTGGCGAGCGACGTCAACAGCTCGAAAGTCGCCGGCGACGTTTCCATCTATGGGCCCGACGCCTCTGAAGCAGTCATGCAGCTTGAGGGCGTTGAAATAGTGCCATTCACAGCTGCGTCGCCGGAGATGGACGCACGTCTCTTCTTCAATTTCAAATGGGATGTAGCCAGCCCGCATGGCGAATTGATTACGCGAGGCATACACGCCACTCCAGAACACTACGCGATGGGTGAATCCATTGATCGGGTGGCGTATCTCTACCTCAAAGCAGTGTTGGAAGACACTACGGAAGAAGATTGGGCCAAGGCAGAGTCGCACTTCAGACAATTCAGAATATTTGGCAACGAGGTCGTCTCTGCTATCGAGAGTGGCAAGCAACCGGGTTGTGATCCTGCGTGGAAAGATGACACTCGGGCTCAAATAGACGTCGAATTAACGAAACGGCCTGGAAATATCGAGCTCAGGCTCATCAAAGCAGTCGGCGAAAATTTAGTAGCAGCTATCCGTGGAGAAACTATGATTTTGGAACACATGTTGCACGACAACGTCCTCAACGAGTTCTACCGAGAAGGCTTAGGTCTCGACACGTACACGGAATTCCTCAATAATGCAGTTCAGCAGGTGGCCCACCGACATGCCAACATGAACATTCTCGAGATAGGGGCTGGTACCGGAGGCGTGACCAAAACGATCATCAAAGACCTCGGGAACGCGTTCGCCTCGTACACCTACACCGACATCTCGAGTGGGTTTTTTGACACGGCACGCGAAGTCTTCCGCAAAACTCGTGACCGAATGGTGTTTAAGACGCTCGATGTGGAAAAGGATCCCCTCGACCAGGGCTTTCAGGAGCATTCTTATGATCTAATAGTATGCTCCCTAGTCTTGCACGCTACCGAAAGCCTCGAAGCCACATTGACGAACGTTCGCCGTTTGTTGAAACCGGGAGGATACCTCCTATTGATGGAGATTACTAACACGATTTCTTTCCGTACTGGCTTCGCGATGAGCGCTTTGCCCGGCTGGTGGCTTGGTGCTAAGGATGGTCGACCGATGAATCCTTGCGTGCCCGCTGAGCGATGGGACCAAAAGTTGAAGAAGACGGGATACACCGGGATTGAGGCCCTTACACCGGCGACCGATCCGATACCCTGGCCTTACGCCATCATCGTGGCTCGGGCGACCGATGAACAAGTCCAATTGACGGATCGCCCGCTTTCTTATCCGCCCGAGTACAAACTCCAGGAGCTGGTTATGATCGGCGGTGCCTCCGAAGCCACACAAAAGCTTGGGGATGAACTCGAAGAAACCCTCCAGCCATGGTACCAGAAGGTCATTCGTATCCACTCGGTTGAAGAGTATAACGACTCACTTGTTGCCGAATCAGCATCGGTCCTCAGTTTCATGGATCTTGACACTCCGTACTTCAAGGATTTGACGGATGCCAAACTGAAGGGGCTTAGTGGCCTCTTCGAGCGCTCTCGCAACGCCGTCTGGATCACCAAGGGCGCTCGAGGTGCAGACCCCTACGCTACTGCGATGACCGGTTTTGCCCGCTCCTTGGTAATGGAAATGCCTCATCTACGCCTGCAATTGCTCGACTTAGGCGCAAATGAGGATGCGAAATCGAATTTCCTAGCCGAGACAGTATTACGATTAGAGGTAACCGAATCATGGGAGAAGGACGACTCTAGCACCAAAATGCTTTGGTCGACTGAGCCGGAACTAGCCTTGGAGAATGGGATCTTGAAAATTCCACGCCTTTACGGTGTAAAAGAGCAGAACGATCGCTTCAACTCGAATAGGCGCCATGTTTTGAAAGAAGTGGATCCGGTCCATTCAAACGTCCTGTTGACCGCGAGTGGATCTAGCACTGTCGAGTTGTCTGAAATTGAACAAAAGGACCTCGTCACTAATGGGGCAGTGACTGTTCGCGTCAACTACTCATTGCCTGCGGTTCGCGTTTCATCAGGCCAGCGCCTGTTTGTTATAAGCGGCACTCTGAGTAACAATGACGAGGAGATCATCGCTCTTTCTCCCACCCTCGCCTCCCAAGTGAGTGTACCAAACAAGTGGACGGTATCTGTACCGAGATTTCCAGGAAACAAAGCGGACTTTCTCGCTACGGTCGGCTTCGAGCTCATCGCCTCGTATCTTGTCGAACAAACCCCCAGTGGCAGTACGATCCTGATGAACGAAGCCCCCAAGCACCTGACGCAGGTCATTATCAAGCATGCAGAAAAGAAGAATGTACAACCCATGTTTTTAACATCGAAAGCAGCTAGCAAATCGTTCCAAGCACAGTATGTCCATCCACATGCATCGGCGCGCGTCATCAGATCGAAATTGCCGTCCAATGTGACCGTCTTTGCCGATTTCGGTAGAAAGAACGCTCTCAGCAGCAGCATTTTGCAGAGTCTCCCACCCTCGTGCTTCGCAACGGATGCCACCGACTTGCTCAACAGTGTGGCCTTCGAGCGACCTCAAGTTCAGGACAATGTATCCGCACTATTGCATTCCGCCACCCGCTACTTCGCGGAGAAGCAATTGGCCGAAGCGTCAGTGACATCCCTCCGGGAGGTCTTAAAAATCGAGGATCCGGCCTTGAGTCATGTCATAGACTGGACGGCTTTTGACACCGTACCTGTTAAGGTTGGACCCGTCGACTCCTTAGTTTCGTTCAAACCCGACAAGACATACATCCTATTCGGGTTGACTGGTCAAATTGGGAGATCGCTGGCACTGTGGATGGCGGGTCAGGGTGCGAAGCACATTGTGCTGACTAGTCGTAACCCAGTCGTGGATGAGCTCTGGCTGACTAAGGCTCGAGATAAGGGTGCAGAGGTTCACCTCCTGGCGAAGTAAGTCTTCCGGATATTTCTCGATGCCTGAGATTTTCCTTCGTGGATGTACTAATTGTATATAGTGACATCACCGATCGTGACGCGGTCAGGGCCCTCATTGATGGAATTCGCGCCACAATGCCACCGATTGCGGGTGTGGCAAACGGCGCCATGATATTGCACGACTCTTCCGTCCCTGACATGACACTGGAGACAATGATCAAGGTGCTGCGACCCAAGGTAAATGGAACAGTACACCTGGATGAATTATTTCAAGACAATTCCCTTGATTTTTTCATCGTCTTCACATCGGTAGCCAATGTCTTCGGCCACCACGGACAATCGAATTACACAGCTGCCAATACGTTCATGAACGGGCTTGTTCATCGTCGACGAATCCAGGGGCTCGCCGGGTCGGCAATGGCCATCGGTGCGGTCATGGGTCTGGGATACATGTGGAGAGAAGTTGATGACTCAAAGCGCCGCCGAATCGAAGACATGGGGTTCCGAAGAATGTCAGAACGAGACCTCCATCAAGTGTTCGGCGAGGCAGTACTCGCCAGCCCACGAGGCATTGGCGAAGACCCATTGAATCATGAAGTCATTTCCGGCATTCGTGAAATGGAATACGGCAAGGACAGGAATACTACCAACCCGATTTTCGGCCATGTGACAATCCATCCACGTGCGAGTGGTGCCGCAGAACAAGAATCTACCGCAAAGGTCGCTCTGAAAATGCGACTGTTATCCGCCACAACTGAAATGGAGGCATACGCAAATATTCAAGACGCGTTCCTCGGAAAACTCAAGTCCATTCTCCAACTTTCAGACATACCTGGGCTAGACTCTGGTGCTGACGAACTAGGAGTCGATTCGCTCATCGCAGTTGAAATCCGAAGTTGGTTTTTGAAGGAGCTATATCTGGATATGCCTGTACTGAAGATCCTCGGAGGTGCGACTGTAGAAGCCATGATCGACTTCGCTATCGAGAAGTTGCCTGCTGAGATGCTTCCGAACGTGGAGCACAAAGATCTGGCCGTTCCCATCGTTCGCCTCAACGGTGGCCCGAGCACGAAGGACTCTTCGACGGCATCTGTTTCATCGAAAGAGTTCAGTGACCAAGACTTTGTGTTGACGCCCAACACCCAACTGGACTCTCTCAGCTTGACGGCGCGCACTGCCCTAATGTCGTACGGGCAAACGAGATTCTGGTTCTTGGGGTCCTTGCTGGATGACCCAATAGCATTCAATATCACTTTTTCTCTAGAGCTCCACGGTCATATTGAACTCGAAAAGCTGGCCAGGGCGGTGGAAGCCGTAGCTCGGCGCCATTCAGCCCTTCGGACTCGATTCTATGACTCTGACGACGGAAAGGCAATGCAAGAGGTTCTGGAATTCCCTGCCTTTCGCCTTCAGCACCGAGACATAGCGCGTGCCGAGGATATTCAGGAGGAGTTTGAACGCCTGAAGAGTCACGAGTATGATCTGGCCAACGGGGACTTGATGCAATTAACACTGCTTCGGGGAAGCAGCAACGCCCATACCCTACTCATCGGTTATCACCACATCAATATGGACGTAGTCAGCTTGAAGGTGCTACTCACCGATATCGATAAGGCATACCACGGAATGCAGCTAAGTCCCGATGTTCTGCAATATCCCGACTACGCAGCTGAGCAACGACGAGCATTCGAAGACGGAAAAATGGACACAGAGCTTTCGTATTGGCGGAGGGAGTTCGCGGACTTCCCTGCAGTCTTGCCTTTGCTCCCATTCTCTGATGCGCACACTCGTCAGGCACAGACAAGCTACAGCCATAGCAAGGTGCAGGCAAAGATACCGCTCCAGCTGGCAACCCGAATCAAGGCTGCATGCTCGAAGCATAGAATCTCGCCCTTCCATTTCCACCTGGCAGCATTCCAGACACTGCTGGCCAGGTTCCTCTCAGTGGATGACTTTTCGATCGGCATGGCAGATGCCAACCGCAACGAGCTCGCTCAGCTCGAAGCCATTGGGCTCTATCTCAATCTGCTTCCGCTTCGTCTCAAGCATGACGGCGCGCAAACGTTCGTCGAGGCTGCGAAGCAGGCCCAGTCCAAAGTTCGCCAGGCGCTGGCTCATTCGCGGATTCCGTTTGATGTACTGATTGATCAATTGAAACCTGAGCGATCGATGCAACACAGCCCTATTTTCCAGGCCTTCATTGATTACAAACCACCGATGCCTGAGAAGACCGAGGTGCTTGATTGCAAGGTTGGTAAAGAGGATTACGAGATCGGACAGACAGCTTACGATATCACGCTGTCTATCGTCGATGAGCCAAATGGTGCTGCGGAGATCGTGTTTCAATTACAGAAGAGTCTGTACTCTACAGATGACGCTAGTGTGCTGCTGAAGAGTTATCTGTGGCTGTTGGAGCAGTTCGGCTCGCATCCTGAGGCAACGGTGGATAGCGTTTCCCTTATTAGTGCGGCGGATGTACAGGAGGCAGTTCGAGTCGGTGCAGGTCAGTTTGCCTCTTAAAAGCCTAGATGAGGATTTCCCGTAGCAATGAGATGATATTCTCTCTCCAAATACCTCCGCATCGTTTTCACTGTGTTCAGGAGCCGAGCTAACCATACGTCTTAGGGCCCATCGTTCGGTCTGAATGGCCAGAAACAATTTCGCACCGTGTCCAGCAGATCATCGAGCGACATCCGGATGCGCCCGCCTTAGTTGATGAGGGCCGCACATTCTCATATCGAGCACTTAATTCAAAGATTAACACCTTGACAACGAAGCTGCTCGATATGAAGATTTATCCTGGATCGGTCGTCGCTGTTTGCCAAGAGCCGGGACTTGAATGGCTAGCTTCCTTCCTAGCAGTTCTTAGAATCGGGGCCGTATACCTGCCATTCGACGTGCGTACCCCGGTCACAAGACTTATCGCTGTCGCGAAGGAAGCTCAACCAATCGCTGTTTTGGCACACACGTCAACATTACGTCTAACTCAAAGCCTAGGCCCCCGAGGACCGCCTGTCATCAATGTGTCGTCTCTCGTGAAGAAGAGGACAGACAAGACGATCCAGAGCGTCCCTACAGTACAGTCCCCTGCATATATTTTTTATACGAGTGGGACATCTGGAAAACCGAAGGGGGTGTTGGTAGGCCACGCGGGTCTGCCGAATGGCATCGAATACATGGCCTCGGCATGTAGAATCGGTCAAGGCTCCCGAATCATGCAACAGAGCGCCTTCAGTTTCGACGCGTCCGTTCTGCAGACTCTGCTTGGGGTCGCGACTGGCGCATGCCTCGTGTTTGCATCGCAGTCACAAAGAGCGGACCCGGTCGCTCTGGTCGACTTGATCGTTTCTCAGAAGGTAAACGTTCTCTTCGGCACGCCAAGTGAATACCTCTGGTGGATGCAGTCCACGGATATCAAAACTCTTCAGCAAACTCATATACTGACCGCAATTACTGGAGGCGAGAAACTCAAGCAGACCGTGTTAGATGTCTTCAAGTCTTTACAAAAGCAAGATCTAGAGCATTGGGATGCGTACGGGCCCACAGAGATGACCATTTTCTGCAACATGGTACAAATCGACTATCGCAAAGAATACGAAAGGATACCACTTGGACCGGCCATCCATAATACCGCTGTATATGTGGTCGACGAAAATCTGAGACCTGTTCCAGTGGGCATCTCAGGGGAGATCATGCTAGCTGGAGTGGGAGTCGCCCAGGGCTATCTCAACAGTGAGTTGACCAAGGCTCGATTCGTGCCGAACCCCTTCGCTTCTTCTGAATTCATTGCCAGAGGATGGACTACCATGTACCGGTCTGGTGATAAAGGAAGATTAGGGAGAGACGGCACATTGAGCCTCGACGGTCGCATATCCGGGGACACGCAGGTCAAGATTCGTGGCGTCAGAATGGAACTCCAGGATATAGAGAAGAACATCATTGCAACTGCGGGAGGAGACCTGGTTGAAGGTGTCGTGAGTGTTCGGGGGGATCCACCGTTCCTTGTTGCTCATGTTGCATTCGCCAAGGATAAAACTCCGAAAGACTCTGAGACGTACCTGCAAAAACTCCTCGCGAGTCTTCCGTTGCCGCACTACATGTGCCCAACAGTCCTCGTTCCACTAAACAGACTGCCGGTCACCCAAAATTGCAAACTGGACCGGGCAGCCATTCAGGAGTTGCCACTTCCTAGGACTTCGCAGTCTAGTCAAGCCGACGTCGAACTCTCCGAATCGCAACGTCAACTGAGGGCCGTTTGGTGCAAAGTCCTACCCAAGGATGTTGTTGATGTACAGGTCATCAATGACAAGTCCGACTTTTTTCACATTGGAGGGAACTCGATGCTGCTGGCGCGAGTCGGGAAGGAGATGAACAACAGATTTGGAGTGAAAATACCACTAGTGCAGCTCTTCGAGAAAAGCACACTTGGCGAGATGGCGCAGCTGATCGACAGTCGGACACAGGCCATGGAGGGCACTCAGATCATTGACTGGGAAGCGGAGATAGCTCTCCCTGATGATCTCAGCGCTGGTCCTGATCCGAAGTGTCCACCTCGAGCACATCCAAAAGTGATTGTTCTAACGGGCTCAACTGGGTTTTTAGGTCGCACCATTCTTAAGCAACTCCTCGACGACGCAAACATCGAAAAAATCCACTGCGTGGCTGTCCGAGATGGTGCTACTAGAGCTTTGCCAGAAGAGTTCACGTCTCCCAAGGTAGTTGTTCATCCCGGGAGCTTGACACAACCACAATTCGGCCTTTCTCACCACGCGGCGCACGAGATCTTCGACGAAGCTGATGCCATCATTCACAACTCCGCGGATGTCAGCTTCCTAAAAAGTTATCGAACCCTACGACCGATCAACGTCGATGCGACCAAGGCTATCTTCAATCTCGCTATTCCCCGCCGCATCCCTTTCCATTATGTCTCAACATCTGGTGTTGCACACCTTTCCAACCTGCCAGAATATCCCGAGATTTCGGTAGCGGCGTATCGTCCCCCAACAGATGGCTCTGATGGGTATGTGGCATCTAAATGGGCTAGCGAGGTCTACTTGGAGAAAGCAAGCCAGGTAACTGGTGTTCCAGTTACCTGCCAACGCCCATCGAGCATCATGGGTGATGACGTAGCTCCAACAGACCTCATGGGTAGCCTGTTCAAGTACTCGCTCCAATTGAAGGCTGTTCCGATTCTAAAGAATCGTGACCAGTCCAAGTGGGACGGTGGCCATGCTGATCTGATCGACGTTGCAAACGTCGCAAGGGGTATTCTAGAGAGCGTCCGTGCCGGCGGAACCCCTTGGGACCCAGTTCGCATCTTGTATCAATCTGGTGAGATGGTGGTGCCCATGGGGGCCCTCGTAGGCGGTGATGACGCGGAGGGTGGCCTTGGATTGGAGGCAATTCCAGTGCTGAACTGGGTGGAGCGTGCGCGAAAAGAGGGCATGAGCGAGTTGGTGGGCGAGCTATTGAGTTCGGCTGAAGACAACCTACGGGGTAGAACTGAGGAGATTGAGAGCTTCCTTCTATACCCCAAGTTAGTGAAGGGGAAGGGTGCGTGAGTTGAAGACGTAAAGGGTGCCGCATAGCGTAGTGTTGTCTAGATGACGGTCGGATGTGCATGTAAGCGAGGAATAGCACTATACCTGAGCTTTGAATCGACGGTCTTCGATGTTGATGGGGTGATGAGAAGTCGAGACGATACCAGAGTGTCGAGTGTGGCTGGGTTAACACGTACGGCGACGCGACAGATTGATGGTTCGTGCGCACGGCATTTGAGATCTTCCGGGCCACTAACGAGAACCTCACAGCTACCCACCTGAACACCTTCAACACCACCTCCAGACTCACCACCTCGTTGATTGGTTACCGAGCAAACATCGCTACATGTTCCCCTCTTCTGTGACGGCCCCTGGCGGGCTTCTGGACTGAACGGGAAGTGGCTGCATTTGGGCTTGCAGTGAACACGCAAACGTGCCGCTCACTTTTCGTAGACCTATCCGAGCCGAGCCGTCCTCTACCAGGACCCTTAGTATCTCGACGTCTCTGGTCAAATAGCGAGCCGCAAACACGATACCGCCATTGAGAGTTATGGCTACGATGCGTGTATCAAGCAACATGAACTCTAGCACCAGGATCACCCGAGTATAGATGCCCTTATTGACTACCCATGTAAATTTCAAATTAAGGTCGCCGACCACAAGGCTGCGAAATCTCAGTTAGAATGCCAGACGCGTCCGTCACAGCCGGATTAGGAAAGATCAAGCGTTCCTTGCCGTCCTTCTTTTGGCCAATGAGCACAACGAGCACAGACGAATCCACGCAAACGATTTTTGGCCGGCCCCGACAATTGGTAATTGACTGATCCGAAGTACTTAGCTGACCAGCTTCGCAAGCTATGAAGACGGAGGTGTCGCGTTTTATGCACTGATTGATCCAAAGGCCGGCGTTCCCTGCTTTCCGATTCTACCGCCTCGCTCTTAGCTGAAATGGAAACATCACAAACCGCTGCAGATGTTGACCATAACTTCACCTGGCTGAGCCGTGGTCACCGAGGTAATAATGCATCGATTGCACTTCTTCCCTATTGCACATTGAGTTCTAGAACTTAGGTCTGACTTTCATTTCAGGCTCCGCCTATATCAGTTACTCCGCTTTTTCACACTTGCCTTCCAGTGCCTTCGATTTTGGCTGTGATGGGTACTCAGGAAGCTGCAACTATGGTGGTGAGCTATTACAGATGTCTGCAAGGTCAAAAAAGCATGGCATCATCTTCGCAAGAGGGGACTTCTCTGCGACACTTCATGCAAGTTTAGCGCGAGGGCAACGCGAATCCGGAGGGCCATGCACTTTTGGCCTTGAACTTTCGGCAAATACGAGCGACTCAAGCTTCCGCCTAGGAAAGATGCTAGACAGAGGATGTTTTAACTACCGGTGGCCGTTCCACGAATATTCGCTCCAGGCAAATGAAGACCAGACAATGGACGAGGAGAAAGATACATGCGCAATCTTTACATTTGTCAAGGGTGGTATACTCTATCAAGTTTTGCGCATTGAACAAGGATGTGGTTTCAATTCTGGGTCTGACTCCGATTCTGAGGCAGATATTCAGCCAGATCTGGTCCTTGGTGCAGATCGATCACCCCTTATTTCGCCACTTGTGCTTACTGTAGGTGGACCATTGAATTTCAGGACGTTCGAGTCAGCAGAAGAACCAGAACCAAATGTCTCTGGCCAGCGCCCAAAGGCGAAACACCATAATCGGACCACTTATACCCGAGTCTGGAACAAGCATCGCAGCATAGGACTAGAAGCAAGCGTTTATCAATTTCAGCCCGATCGAAATGGAGGACACTACGAGTTGCTTGACCTAACACCATCGAAGTCAGAAGTCGACAATGGAACGAAACCGGGTTCCTCGCCTGCGTACAACGCGTTTCCTTCATTACCAACACAATCGGATATCTGCAGTATAACCTTCTTAGCCACTTTCCGTTTGTTCGATGCTGATTCCTATGATGAATCGTGGCCTCTAGATCCGGATTCGCTTCCCACATCCCGGGAAGTACGTAAGTTCGTTGGCGCTGGTGTGGATCACACGACATACTCGACAGGCTTGATGTGGGAGACAATCTTTCTCAAGCAGTATCTCAAGTTTGAGGCCATATCTCAGCTACCAGAAATCCATTTGATTGGGCGCTGCCTCGAAGAAATACTGCAGGTTAACATTGTACCTACCTCAACCAACTCTTCGGCGCTCGTCAGTCATCTCTTTGCTCATCCAGTCATGGACTACAAGTCTCTCTTGTAAGTACTCGTTCGAGGCATAATTATAAGATGCTGTTACGAATCTGACACGAGGCTGTAGCTGGAAAGTCCGTTTTCTCGTCAAACTATATCTGTTCCTAGAGCGATTGGTTAATTCCCAGGGAAGCGAGAAGACAGACCATACGTCTGAGACGGAGGCGATGTGTTGTATTGCTGAAAAAACGATGTCTCGTATTGCGGACGCAATGCCAGGAATAGTAAATCTGCTCCTCCATGATCGAACAACCTCACCTGTCCCTGACGATGCCGGACAAAACAATGCCACTTTAAGCACACGCACTACGGCGGATAATTCCAGCATTTACTATATTGCAATCACCCTCTGGTATTTAGCCAAAATCCTCCCTCCTCACTTTTGGATCGATCTGAAGATTCGATACCGCGAAGTCCCTCATCCAAAACTACCGCCCTTCAGGAAAACCGTCAGCAGAAATAAGGTTGTACTATTGCAGTGGTACCACTACGGTTCAATTCTACGACTAGCAGAAAAGGGATTCTTGCTCACTACACTGGATGAAAAAAAGCTCCTCAGTAGCGAGGTGCGGCGCTCAAGAAATGCAGCATTAATGGTATCAGCCGAAAAACTATCTTCCGGATCGCCATATTCGGCTAAGGACGAAATCTTCGACAGATTGGCTTTTCTTGCACATGAATTGGACCTCGAAGACGTGCACGAGAATGCTTGCACAGTGGCATCGCTTTCAATAAGGCGTGTAAAAGAGCGAGACTTCACTAGGAGTATTAATCCTGGTTGCTTACCTAGCGGCGTAGACGGGCTCACTGACGGTCCATGGGAGGTTCATGCCCTTTGTCATCACAGCCGTCTCATGGTATTGAACTTGGAGCACTATCAACCTGAGGACTGGAGGACAGACGAGCAGAAAGCTGCCGAAGTGGAGCTGTATAAGCGGAAGCTCAGTCATTTTATGGACTGCAAGGCAAATCTCGTCCCTTACTGGGAAAGACCACTCTTGAGCCGACGTCGAAAGTGGGTTCATGCGGAGGCATCATCAGTGTTAGCATCGACACTTTTAGACCTGCACGAGAAGGGATTAAAACCGGAGGCAAGCAAAGAATCGGCGGTACGGAAGACCAGCGTGAAGAAGAGCAAGATTGAGGACACAGGAGGGGCAGAGGACAATGACTCTCTTACAGCCAAGACCCAGATGAGGATTGTACAAGAATTGAAGAGTATGGAAGCTCTGATGGAGCAGCAAATTACTGTGTTGGGAAGGCATGCCCCCGAAACCACACCCCCGATAGAATTTTTCGAGACATCATGGAAGACACCGCGTCACTATCATCCAGAAAATTTCACCACGTCGCTCGATGACACGCCTCTTTTATACAAGAAAGATGCATTGCAGAAACTTTGGAATTCGATGCCTGTGGCTCTTCGAGACCATATATCGATTCCTCGAGATTTTAACAAAGGGTCACTTTACGACGGTAGTGTGCTTAAATGCCTCTACGTTACTGATATCACCACGAGTGGTGAAGTCATCAGTGCTGGGTTAGAAGAGAAAGGAATGTTCTGTAATCATATTGGGCAGGAAGAAGTCAAAGAAGAGTTGATCTACAGACTTCATGATAGTGTAAGTCGACGCCACCTCATCTCATACTAATATCTTGTCCGATGCCGCTATACAGGTTGTCCAGTCTCAATGGATATACAGCCGCAAAGCATACCGGACACCCCCCCCCCTGGCAATGCCTTGCCAATAGAGAAGACTTTTAGGCGATCCCCTCGACAGCTTAAGAGTTTTTAGCAATATGTAGATAGTCTACCTCTATCTGTACAAGCCCTATTATATCTAGCATACTAGGTGTTGTCTATGTAGGGCTTGTAGAGGTAAGGGTAGGCTTACCTAGGTGCGCATCAGAAACGAATCATGCCAGGGAGATGACACAGTAACAGTCACTATTACATTTGGCTGACTACATGTATAGCTTGTAGATCTAGGCGTGCGTCATCGTATTCTGTGAGTCTAAAGCCAATAGATGATGTCAATGCGTTATACTGATACATCTAGTACTGTCAGGAGTCCCAACCTCAAAGCAGAGGAACAGAAAAACCTCCTGGACTTAGTAGTCTATGTGTTGTGTCCTCGCTCGGTGGGTTGCCTTGGCAATCATTTGCTAGATTTGTCAAGATTCTCGTTCCAGAACCGGAATGAGTGGGTTGCGCGGATTACCCTGATCAGCTGGTGTTACAACAAAAGTCGCCAATGCTTGAAACAGGACGAAAAGGAGACAGCATCCTCCAAGGACGAGCTGGTGTCGCTTCCTCCAAACTTCGACATTATTGTTAGAGGACTGAAGTACAAAGTTACGGAGAAAGCAGAAAGCCGTGATCGGTTACTGTCTGGACTTCACGAACGCAAGGTCTCTTCACTCGTTCTTGCAACGAATACTTTCGGAGACTTCAGCAAGTCTACTATCATATCTGAGCTGCTCAGCCAGCGTGAGACGAAAATACTCGGGGTCCAGGCGCTGAGAATTTGGAGAGTGTTCGTGCATCAACCTCAGACCGCAAGATGTCTAGTCTTCTACCTAGAGTTAGGCACACTATGCCGCAAAATTGTGAATGAATACGAAGAGGCTATCAACGTCATCAGTTCTACGATAGATCTCAAGGTCAGTACCCATGAAGTGGACGCATAAAAGGAATGTATACTGATTTATCATAGCATTGTTTCACCATGGAGGAAGACTGGTCTAACGCCGAGAATGCCGTTCCTCTACTTCAACTCGGCCTCTGGAGCCTGGAGTCCTTGTACAAACTCCAGTGGAGTCTTAGAGAATCCGTCAAAAGCATAGGGCAGGCCAAGGATCAGCTGGACGTCCAGATCAAGGAGGTGAGACCTTTCGTAATGTAACGAAAGTTATCATGCACTGACTCTAGCCAGGGTCCTGGCATGCGCAGTGAGCCATTAGAGAGAATCTGTCAAGGATACCTGGACACCTTCGAGGCAGACTTGCTTGAATTAGCGGCAGTAACTTCAAGGCTTGAGCGCGATATCGACCTAAACAGCCGCTACAAGGATGCGGTATGTCACGCACACTATCTTCACCAAGTAGAGAAGCTCACAAAATCTAGTTCGAAGCCATTTTGACATTAACTGATAGCCGAACCTCAGTGGGCCAGAACCGCGGCGTTCAGCGGCTGACCTACGTGACAATGGTATATCTACCCATGGGGCTCATGGCTGTACGTACAAACCATACCAGCTCATTACCCGGCTAACCATAATATGGGCATTGTTTGCGATTCCAAACGAACAGCGCGTCGTAGGGACAGAAATCGGTCTGGGCTGGTTTCTTGGAGGCATAGCGCTGATGGTGTCCGCTACGTTGGCTGCCGCCACAGTTTTTGGGAGACTTGCGCAGACCATGCGCTGGTTTAAATCTCTCCCCCCGAAAGGTTTTGGTGGTGGGGCTGCTATTCAACCGCGCGCCGTCTTTGAGCGATTCCCTTCACGGGAAAAGCTAAGCTCGGAGAGTGAGGTGTAGATGCTTAGGGTGTGTGTTTGAGGCTGAGTAAGTAACTTGAAAACCATCATATGGCAGGTTTGACGATAATACAGATGCACGTTCCAAGGTTATCCTTGAGTCTTCGAGAAGAGTAGCATTGCTGATTCATCTCGCATGTCCAGGGTGAACCGTGCAGCGTCCTTGAGCAACCACTCCCGATTTTTGATGGAATGCATCTACTATGGGCTCGTACACCGCTACATCACCGGTAAAACACGTTGCTCGGCCTGGAAGGTGGTTGCAGTTCCCATCAGTGATGATCCACTAGTAATCATCCATTTGACCTTCATCTACGTATTGAGAGTGGAGCCGGCAGACAAGCATATACGACGTCACACTCATTGTATCCTCCATTGGTAGATGAAGTCTTGCCGCATTTGACCGTAAAACGAAAATCTAGTATCGATTACACCTCTTCCTTCATTTCTTCTTTATAAGGAAATGACTTTCACTTACTCTGGGAACTTCGCGCTTACCAAGCCCTTGCCCTAGCCGATGGTCCCGCGCAGTGTTCAATGCAACGCGCGACTTAGACGATGCGCCGGGCTATGAAGAAAGCTTGCCAGATGACATCAGTAATAACTCCCCAATAACGGCTGGGTCTGGGTTGATTGGCAATGCAGCTGGGGCAAAAGGATGGTCGTAGCTTCAACCAGCCGCAATAGATCTGATGGGATTGTCTACAGAGGGATGCGCGTGGAGTTACATGGGGTATTTTGGTGTATACGCTTTCTTCTCCCATGTCCGGCCCTCTTCCTACAGCTTCATGTAGTGACGGGGGATCTTCGACGGCTTCTCAGGCATAGGTCGTATCGGTGTTCGGAGGTCTAAGTGTCTTGTCTAGTATAGTGTCACGGAGGTCTGGGCCGTAGGGTAAGAATGAGGGCTCCGACACATAACAGTGTACTAGAAGACTGGCACAACGATGCTTGATATGTATGTCCTTACCGTGACTTCCGTTTCCCAGGAAGCTTACGAGTTTGTCAGGTCGCAGAAGTAAGCCGCTCGGAAAGAACCGATGCACGTTGGCACGAGCGGCCGTGAACGGCCCCGGCGGACGTAGTGATAGATGAGGAAGAAAAGAGTAAGAGCACTTGGGAGATAGATGAGTATGAGAATGAGTTGTAGGAAAGACGGAGGGGAGGGGGCCAGTTTTTGAAGGGCTACTCGTTTGCTCAGTATGCTGCCGCATCACTTGAAGGTGAAGTTTGTGAGCGAACGCGAGTCTTTCACCGTATCCAGATTAGCATTCAACAACGAAACCGATTGCGGGCTCAACGCTATACCCAGTTCGGTATAATCTATCCGTCTAGCCGCGCTACCCGCGTTCGAAGCGCAGGTTAGAACGACTTACTTCTGTCCGTACAAACAACTGGTAAAGGACGAAAGAATAGCAAGGTTTTGGTTTCAAAAACTAATTCGCGTGATTGACATAACGTCCCACCCTGCAGAATACTAGTAATAACAATAGTTCAGTCTGCTTGCCAAGGGTGAATTGAACGAATGGTTAGTTGACTGATTGATTGCGTCTTTTGAGTGTCGATCTTAGGTGACAGGTGTTTCAGTACAGGGAGCCGGATTGGTTTGAAGTGATTGTTGCTAACTCTGGGACTCGCGGTGAGAGAGAGGGTCTCGCAGTGAGAGAGGGAGGCACCAATTCAACGCGGGTACCTGCAGCTAGCGCCTCGTGGCCTCTGCTAGCGCGAGTCCATATCTACCTCGCCCCGCCGCCCCTCCATCCATCTTTCTTACCACAACAACGAGCCGCGCTGTTCAACCAGGACAGCTACAGTTCCCTCCAACTTCCCTACCGGCGGCGCTCCGAAGCTGAGGGCCCGCTCTAGGCTGCACAGCCGATCCAAGGTAACATCCACATCACCAGCAGCCAAATGAGGCCGGCTCCGCTCTGAGCTCGTGAAAAGATCTGACTCCGCGCAACAGCTCGACTTCACCCAGCGGCTTCACCCGGCGGCTTGAAGGCCCACCTCCGGCGACCCTACCCATCTATTCGACCCCGCCCAGCGGCTCGACTTACAGCAGCTACACTTACAACAATCAGTACGTATACTCCCACAACGTTCTGACTCTTTACCCCTCTCGTGTCATATCCTGGTTTCCAGTGCGCACCTAGGTTGGATCAGCCTACCCTCTTACTTCTACAAGCCCTTCGACATTACCTAGTATACTATATACAGTAGGGCTTTGGAAAGAACGAGGTAGACTGTCTGCCTGTTGCTGGGAACTGCTAGTCTGTCAAAAGAATCAGGAATATCTACTAACTATTCGCGTAGACCGAGTTTCCAGTGCGCACCTAGGTTGTATCAGCCTACTCTCTTACTTATACAAGCCATTGGACATTATCCGGTATACTGTATATAATAGGGCTTTGTAAAGCTTGAGGTAAGCTATCTCCCTGTGCTGGAAAATCCTAGTCTGTCCAGAGGATCTAGAATGCCTACTAACTATATGCGCAGACCGAGCTTCTCTGGGACCTTCGCCCAGTGTGTCGCATCTACCTCCCGGCGTCCCTATCAACATTCTCGGTACAATCTCACCTGAGCAGTATGCAGCCTGGATGGACGGCGCCGACATTCCCGAGCACGGCCCTCATACACAAACACCAACCCAGTTTGGGTGCACAATCAACGAAGACTTAGAGATATCAGTAGCTCGCGCTTCGATTAAGAAGGGAATGCAAGGTCGTCTTCTCGAGATAAAGATGGGCAAGGAGGAGATGATGGCCCTGATCTTCATTCAAGGCGTCACAGAGCATCCCGATAAGGACGGAAACTGGATCAAGAATGTGTGGGTACCGAAACGGATCGTCGATCAGGGTGTTCCATGGAAAGCGGACATTAATGACTGGAAATTTAAAGTCGACTCAACGCCGCACAAGTCCTCCGATCAAGTCCTCTTTATCCGTACGGACACTCTCATCAAGGATAAGACGAAGGGGATACGATTCCTTTGAATGTCTTCCGGACGGCACGACCTCGAATCCTGAAGTGGGGAGTTTCAAACACTACCGGTACGCGCAAGACTTCCAGGGCCACTGTCTTTTATAAGCAATTCCCCCAGGGTTCATGGTCAGTGAATCTGAGGAGTCAACTCGAAGATTCGTCGGAAGCGCCCCTTGCAAACGTCCCCTACCACCTCGTTTTCGAAGTTCGGACAAATGGAAGTGCTCATCCTGAATCATAGTCGCATCTTTCCGATATTGGCCCGTTCGTTAATTGGAACCAAGGACGCTCTCTTGCGGCGCGAATCGAGTGGGAAGATCCTCCTAAATCTGGAAAATGGAGATTTCGTTACCTCCAAGCTGAACAGCTTTTCCGACTGGCATCGCCCAACACCCCCGGAGCTTTGGAGCCGTACGCCCAAACCATTTCTCTGCTCCAGTGGTTCTTCGATGCACCGCCGAACCATAACCATCACTGGATACCACGGGTCTCGGGCTCCGCTCGTGTCCTCCAGAGTTTCTATGACTTCCACAATCAAGAGATTGAAGTCAGAGCCCCGAAGCAATCAATATCTATGGTTATCGGTGCATGGACGTCTCCCCAAGCCATCATCACAGCCATGCGGGACCCCAAATTGAAGCTCGAGAACGTGAACGGCCCGTTTGGCATGTTTCCTCAACGCCAGGACAGTTCCAGCCGCAAACACTGCGATGTATGCACATTGATCGGTCCGTTAGTATTGGCGAACCTGGGTGTGCGATGCGTCCAGGTTGAGTTCAACAACAGCAACAACACCCGGATCGTGTGCGAGGTGTGTCAGCTGTTCGGCCGTCCTTGCTGCAGTTGGACCGATTCACCAGCCATAGCCGGTCCCGAAAAATTCACACCTGCATACATTTCAGGCTCGGTGTCTGGGACTGAAGAACTCACGAAGATAACGGCGGACGATGTCGCGCATAACAAGATTCTGAGAGCCGCACTCATTGCGCAGCCCGAATGGGTCGATACCGGAGCGGACCAGTCTTTCCATAACCAGCTCGTACGAATAGACGCGAACCTGACCGGGGTGGAAGAGCTGGGCCACGGCGAAGAAGAATTCTAAGGCACTGAGATTGACGCGGCTGACGATGGCGCTGATTCTTAAGTCTTCCCTATCAGTGTAAGTCATGATGCAAGCCCAGTACCTTGGAAACATACTGACTTTGTAACAGTTCCGTGTATTCGTGCGTTTGCGACAATTCCAGCAGCGGCACTATTCAAACTGCTTGACTCTACTTCCTTGCTCATCATCAGCCACGGACGTCTTTGACATTTAGGCGGAGGCGAGGTTCTGAGCTCACGGTATCGCGTCCCATGCGACGAGCAACATCCTTCTAGCGTGTGTTTATAGTAGAATTCGAACTTGCCTTGACTTCTTGTTTTTCTTAGGCGTAATCAAACCTACTACTAGATGGGAAATGCAAGCCACTTATGACTTGGAATATTACTCTTTGTGCCTTTAATCCTGAGAATGTTGAGCTTACCTAGCTGGTGCCCGTTGTGGGTTTCCGGATCGTCGCTCGACCGCGCCTTCCTTGGTCGTGCATCTCGCTCACCGCATGACATATCGCGCACCTCATGGCATCTCGCGCACCTCATGGCATCTCGCGCACCTCATGGCATCTCGCGCACCTCATAACATGGCTCACCCCATGTAGCTTCGCCGAGCCTACGGCTTTGGCCGACCGATCAGGCTTCACGCATATGCCCGAGGTCGAACTTTTGAGTAAGTATCCTGGGGATCGTAGTAGGTAGCAGATGAATATTGCTAATGGCCAGATAGAAAGGCTCGAGAAAACTGGCCGCCCGCGCCACTTTCGCCCGCTGCGCCGCCCAAGCGCGCCGCCGACGACGACGGCAGGAAGACGAAGACGAAGAAGAAGAAGAGCCGGCGCCGCTCTCGCCCGCTGCGCTGCCCAAGCGCGCCGCCGCCGATGACGACGACGACGGCAAGAAGAAAAAGAAGAAGCCCAAGAAGGAGAGGAAGGAGAAGCCGAAGAAGGGAAAGACGGGAAAGAAGGGCAAGGAGAAGAAGCCCGTAAGTACATCACTATGACTTTCGAATAGTTCGAGCGAAGCTAACAATTAATACTAGATGATAGACGACGATGACGAGAGCGACAAAGAGAATGTCGCGCCCCCTCCATCCGCCCGCCCGAAAAGGAACACGCGGGCCGCAGTCAACTATGAGGCACACCCATATTCTTATCTGTAGTTTAGTATACTTGCTGTAATCTCCGTATGTGATGGGAGATAAGTGATATATTCTTGCTCTGGTGTTTCTGATCGCTGCCGGGCCATTTCTCCAACTCTCGACCCTCGGCGCTGGACATCTTCAGACGGATGTTTAGCATAGACCCACTTATTAAGGTTAAGGCGAATAGGGACACAATCCCTCTAACTGTCTCTCGGACTGCTCGATCTTGAAAGTATCGCAGAGAAGTTTTCTTAAGAACGCCTCTTCATTCGGATGGATACACTCACCAAGGACAAGGCGAACGAGAACACAGTAAATACCTCTCTAGCGGTCCGACCTCGACTCCCAACGTGGGGTGTCACAGACAGTGGATTCTTCACTGAAGGGAATTCCTCAAAGGTGCATTCCAAGTCAGTTTGATGCTCCAGCTCAAAGATTCGTCTAAGGCGCACTTCGATGATACAGTTCCCGTCCCTGTCGAGGTACTTGTGACGCCTCGAATGATTATTTTGGCCATCGTCTCCTTGCCCATCGTCTTCTCGACGAGGTTACCTTGCCTTCTCTTCTTCATCTCAGTGTGAATTTATCTTAGCGCGAGTTGATGTTATGTTCCGTTCCTCGTTGATGGTATATTCCAGTCCTCGGTGATGGCATATTACAGTTTTCGTTGATGATGCAACCAAACCTGGTTGGTGTTTGTGTATGAGGGCCGTGCTCAGTCGTGACCATAGTACATGCGTACCAACTGATAGAGAGTTGCTGGAGATAGAGTAGCTAGAAGTGGGGTGGCTGAAGGTGAATCACTGTAAATATTCTCTTTCCGTAACTGCAGGGGTTTTATACACTACATTTGTCTCTAAGTAAACAGACGCTTGAGACCTGAGACTAAATTCGATCGGGAAGACTCGGGCTTGCTTAGTTTCTTCTTTCGGCGTAATTTGATTTCAACTGGTCCGACAGTAATCGAGCTTGGGGTTTTCAGAACCTTTGAGACTTTTGGTATTGATTCCGATATGGGGCCGTGTGCGCGTACTCCGGCGATTTGCGCTTGGTGCAGTGGGGACCTGGCTGATGGAGTAGGTGAGCGACTACGCCTTCTAAGCACTACTGATCTATTGTTTGATTGCTCTCTCGGTTTCTTCTCATCTCTTCGCTCATTCTGCTTGTCAACCCGAGGCTCGGGGTGTCCCTGCAAGGTTCCGTAGTTCCGCGTGGTAGTCAAGTAGTCATCAGATGAAAACGAGTGGTACTCGGATTGGGACTCAAGCCCATCCTCCGACGATGATGACGCTGAATATGTATCTTTTTGAATTGCAGGCTCTTTTCCATCACCAGATGATGAAGATGTGTCTTCCGCAGCTGTTGCAATGTTTGGAGTCGGTGAGGGCCGGGATGGGTAATAAATGGTTCCTTCCAGAGGGCGCGGGCGGAATCTTCGAGGCGCGATCACTTTTGGCCGCTTATGGATCGAGTTCCACTCACTCTCAGTCAGGCTTCGTGGTATGCTTTCCAGTCGATCGGTTTCCAACTCTTGTCGGGTTGCATATATTTGATTTTCATCTTCACGGCGGCTAGCCTGGGGGCCATCCACTTCATCTGTCGAACCTTTGACGGGAATGAGCCGTTGTCTGGCCAAAGGGGGCGGTTTTCCGTATCGCGGAGTGTCTGCGTACGCAACACGGTTTTTTGTTTTCTGTAGCTCATCCGCGGCAGCTTTGGCTTCACTAAGTGCTTCCTCGTGTGCTGCCTTAGTTTCCTCCATTTCCCTCGTTGCCTTGGCTTCTGCTTCCTGTCTTGCCTTTCGTGCAGCCTCTAGCAGCGTTTTAGCAGCTTCAGCGGCAGCTTTCTTCGTCGCAGCTTCTTTCGCGGCTTGAAGATCAGTCTCAGCCCTCTCAGCCAGGCGTGCAGCCTCTACTGCAGCCTCACGCTTGAATCGCTCATCTCTTTGAGCAACAACGAGCCGTTCCAAATTGGCAATCTTTTCCCTCATAGCTTTAGCCTCAGCCTTTGCAGCTCGCCGCGCAGTCTCTGCAGCCGCCTCACGCTTCAATTGCTCATCTTTCTGAGCAATAAGACGCTTTTCGATTTGTTCGAGCTTGTCCTCGTCTTCTCTCTCTTTGATCACGGCAGGCATCTCAGCCCGGGCAGTCTCTTTATAGGCCTGTTTCTTGGCGTTCTTTCGAATGGGCGCCTCCTGCTGCGCAGTGAGTGGAGATTTGTGTGTAGAATACGACATAGGCTCATATCTGGAGAGTCCCAGATCATCAAGTTTACTCTCGTTATCGACCATGCCCATGATTTGCTTTTCGAGCTTACGCTGTGTTGAGGTTGAGATGTGGGACGGACCATTATTTGAAACGGATGGATTGTCAATAGTACTCCACTGTGCAGATGCTTTGCTAGAAGCGGTCATCGTCGAGACTCCATTCGTGGGAGCAGCCCGAAATAGCGCTGACGAAGAATACTCCTCTAATCTGTACTAACTTTAGAACACTCGAACGTGCAAAGCAAAGGTTGCGTACCTCAACGTTTCTTCCGAAGCTCTCGGAGAGAAGTCTTTTTGCGTGGCAATCCAAGGGTGTTGAAGAGCTCCAGAAGAGGTGATTCGCTCGGCGGGCAAGGCCTTCAATGTCTGCACAAGGAACTCACAACCTTCATCGGAGACTTTATGCCTTTGTAATTTCTCCTGTGGAAACGTGGATTTCCCTTTGATGTAAGAGGAAAGTGAGCCTGTGAACGGAGACACTCCGGAAAGTGCCCGGTAAGCAATTTCTCCCAGGGCCCAGATGTCTACGGCGACAGTATAGTCTTTCGCGTAGTCTAAGTCTTCAGACTCTAACAGACCGTGGCTTATGAGCACTTCAGGCGCCAGGAATCCTAGTGTTCCACTGAACGTTCGCAAAGCTGTCGATCCTTCCTCTGCACGCTTAGTGATCCCGAAGTCTCCGATTTTAACCCACCAGGTTGGCCCGGGTCGGCGAACAAGAATATTCTTAACAACATTGATGGTTAGCGTCTACCAAAGTTGGGATGCGGTGCAAGACATCGCTCCCAGGCGTAGATCCTGACTGACTCACAGAAGGCTTTAGGTCGCGATGAGCGAACTGATTATCATGCATGAATGCGAGACCTTCCAAAACTTGAAATACCACTTCTTGTACTTCTAATTCTGGAAGTATATGTCGTTGCGACATCTGCGTTTGCAGATCCCCGTGTTCAAAATACTCCATGGCAATGAAAATCGTATCGTCGTCCTCATACCACCCATACGATTCCACGAAACATGAGTTGTACTGGAAATGTGTCAGTATCATTGGTGTATAAGCATCCTAACGTATGAAAGACGTACCCTTGCATGGGAGAATTTCGCGATCGCTTCTAGCTCCCTGCTATAATCGACTGGAGTGGTTTGAGATTGCTTAGGAATAATCTTGACGGCCCGCTCTTGTACGTCGGATTCTCCAGCTATGAGCTTCTGCCTCCTTACTACTCCATAAGCGCCTTGCCCGAGCCGTTCCATCGTCTGCCATCGCTGTTCCTGGTTAACTTTCCTCTGGCGAGCGTCGCGGCCAGACGTCCGGAAAGTGTGTCTTGTAATATCGCCATGGAAAGTCGTCTTCAACTTCGAGTCTCTGACTAGATCTGATACCGGCGGCATGACTGTTCCCACTCATGGAAAGCGTGGAAGTCCGGAAGTTGTGGTGATGTGAACAGAAGAGTACAACGCTCAGCCCCACCATGTGATGATGCCTGGCTCTGAAACCGGTAAAACTACGCGAAATCCCCAGCCTGTCTCACTACCTCCACTTCAACATTTCTCTTCTTCTCCGTGTCTTCATCCTGCACACTGTTTGATTCAGTGTTAACAATCTCTTCCTGATACATCTATTAAAACTGCCCAGCTCTTCTTTCCAGGTGAAGCTCGAGATTAGAAGTACTGGAGGTCCTTTTACACACGCTTTGTCTTTGGGGTGCAATTTCAGTACGACGCATTGTCGGAGTACAAGACAGAAAGCAGGATGTCTGTCGAACTCGGCCTCGCGGCCCTAGCCACGGCTGACTTAGCAATCAAGTTAGGTGACATTTCATACCAAGCCATTTCGAGTTAGCAGCCTAGCGCTAATACTTAGCACCAACCTTCCAGCTCTGGTGCGGGCGACAATCGCTGGCTGGGCACTTACAGTGGATATTCATGACAATACCTGATTATCTTCACTTGTCCCTAGATATGCGTACTGTCCCACCAGAGCTGGAGGCGTGCAGCAATGCAGATATGGCGAGAAGCTTATCGATCTCTATTCCTCCTTCAGCAACGCTAGCGGGGAGCTCCACGAGCGGGTCTTACTCATCGAAGTGAATTGGACCCGGACTTTGCATCAGATCGAGTTTCTGAAGCGGATATGGCAATCGCTCGATTCAGATCACCGAAACCAACAAGACCAGATCCTCCAGGTACTTGCTACTAAGCTCACGGCTGCGACACACCAGCTAGAGCGGGTACACAAGAAGCGAGACGATAAACATCAAGCCGAGGTCAAGAGATGGAAATACGCTTTTGTGAAAGAAAACATTGACCAAGCAATCAATGATCTGGATGCGTGGCAGAAGATTTTCGATCCGTCTTGGTTTCTGATGCTGAAAATGGCCAGTCCTCTCATCGATCAAGAGCTTGCAAAAACCCTTTCCATTGATAGCAGCTCGGGGAATGCACCTCTTACGACAGCAAAAAGTGTAAGGGATTCTTTGAGAGCTACCACGCAAACGCAAACCATATTTCTTCCTAAAGAGGGGTTAGTCGGGGCCCGCCGCGAGGCCATCCCCTATTGCTCAGCCGAACTGATGCTACGGCCGTCAAAGAGGAACACATTTTTCGTCATCGACTCAGTTCCGTGTGTGCCAGAAGTCAACGAACAAATTTTCAAGCGAGATATTCGCGATCTCGCTCGCAAGTTATCCGCTTCTGACCCAGTAACTTTCGGGCTGCTTCAATGCCGCGGAGTTGTCAAGAACACAGACAAGACTATCAATGCCAGCGGATCCGGACTGCCAGCGCTAGCGTCATTCGATTTCGTGTTCATCGTTCCGCCAAACTTCCAGGATCCTCGAAGCCTGCGTCAGCACCTTGTGACATCAAACCAAAGCCTCTCACTAAGTTCTCGATTCCAGGTCGCACAGCAGTTGGCACAATCAGTGAGCTATGTTCACACATACGGCTTCGTACACAAAAGCATACGACCGGAAACCATCTTAGTCTTCGATGACAGTAGATGTATACTCTCGTATACCGCTCTTCTCGGGTTCGAAAAATTTCGTCCTGCAGCCGGAGGGCTTACTTTGCGGGCTGGCGACTGCGTATGGGAGAAGAACCTCTACCGGCATCCACGGCGCCAGGGTCTAACGCCGGAAGAGTATTACTCCATGCAACATGATATCTACAGCCTTGGAGTGTGTCTTTTGGAGATTGGACTTTGGCAATCACTCGTAGTTTATGGTGAAGGGAAGCCGTCGCCATCATCCCTTCTACCTGTACTTGCCGAGACAGACGACGGAGTTGCAAAGGCCTCCCTTTTGAAAGACTCTTTGGTGGATATGGCCAAGCAGAAACTGCCATGCCGTATGGGAGATAAATACGCCGGGGTTCGTTTCTCAATCACTCAGTTGCCCGACTACGTTAGCTTACTTCCAGTACAATAGGTCGTAGTCAACTGTCTTACTTGCCTTGATGCCACAAATTTCGATTTCGGAGATAAGAACGAGTTCGAGAATGTAGACGGGATTTTGATCAACGTCCGTTACATTGAGAAGGTAGGTTAGCTGATAGCATGCGTGTTGTAACTAATTCATGAATCTAGATTATCCTTCAGCTGAGGAGTATCTCGATCTAGACGCGCTTTTAGGTACACTGTGATACGTAAAAAGAGCCAATATATACTGTTTTAGTCAGGAAAACCTGCAGTCAAGTTGCATATGATTCCATCGATAGAGATCAGTGAACCCGTTGTAGCCTGCTGTGAGCCCGGTCACTTACGGAAACGGAATCTCTGGAACTAAAGAGACAAATCCGCCCGCCTCCAAAACGATCGCTCAACGTAACAATATTACTATAGAAAGCTACAGTTCTATACAGAGCGTTCAGCCTTAGTTCCGGCCATCCTGTTTCCGCAAGAGCCCGGTGCGGAGTTTCTCTCTCTGTGTCTCAAGTGACCCTGCCCCGCATAAGCTTTATATGCCAAGAGTACTAGCGCAACGCACGGTTCACGGCGGGCCCCATCAACAGTTTCTGAGCTTGCAGTTCCACCAGCAAACAGCAACCCACCCCGTCTGATCCCTACGCCAACGATCGCAACGGTCCCTTCGCGCGCCATGACAAAACGAAAGAGGCCAAGCGACGAGGACCAGGCCGAGTCTGCTGACTATGGTGTAGGGGCGACGCTGGCGGCGCTGCGGGGCAACGAGGATACGACCGACACCGCAGTAGCTGGGAGCGGGGATGATGGTGGCTGGACTACCGTCGTTAACTCGAGGAAGAAGCGGCGACAACGCGATTCCCACAAGGAGCGCAAAGACTCGTCCTCTACCAGCTCCAAGGCAAGTGGCCGTCCCCAATCCGAGTCGCAGGGCGAGGCAGACACACAGGGCAACGGCAAACAGAAGCCTTCGACCTCCCATCACGCGTCCCATTCTCCCAATCCTTTCTCGGAGAACCCCGCAGATGGCAAGCGCGATGCTCCTCCTACGAACCCATTTTCCGCGAACAACAAGGGCGCAGAACGCGAGCGCTCGAAGTCGGCGCAAAATACGTCCAGTGACAGGAAGCGCGAGAAGGAAGAGCGGGGGAAGGAAAGGAAGCTCGACCGAAACTACCCGGTCATTGAGCATTCACATCACGCGCGATTGAATTACCATGTGAAGATATCCGATCTGCAATCCCTCGTGTTGTACATACTTGTGGAGGGCAATGCACCACAGTGGGTATCCGTGCAGAATCGCGGGGCCATTCGTCACGTCGTTATGCTCCTGGTACCCGGCTTAGAAAGTGGAATGTTCAATGGCAAGCTGTCGTTAGACTCCCACGAATCGGCGCAGAACGAAGGCTCTGTCGAGGCTATAGTTGGCACCGCCATTGACAATGTGGAAAGTGACCCACCGAAACGACTGACTATCTCACCTGACGATTATTATCCTGTCAGTCTCAAATCTGATCGGATGCCAGAGGCCCTTCAAAAGCTTTCGGGCATCTTTCGGAATATTTGGCCTATCAAGACTCCAGGTGATCACAACAGCAATCAATACCGCAAAGTACATTCACCTGTAGATACCATGTTGACCTCGCAAATTCCAAAATCCAAGGACGAGAAGCAAATGAAGAAGAGCTCGAGCCATAAGGGGCCAGTTCCGCAGGACACCAAGCACTGGGAGAACAAGCGCACACCCGTCACTGAGTTCCTCGCTACTCTCGTTGAGCAACAGGAAAACGAATATGTCATTCATCCCACATGGTTCACAACGCCGGAAGCTAAAGATGCGGCGCTTCAGGGTCGAAAAGCGGCAAGAACGACGGTGGACGACGGTTGGGTAGACACCAACATTACATCTCTCGAGGAAGGGGATGTTCCCGAATCAGAGATCGAACAAGGAAGTGTAACAGCCGGAAAAAAAGTCCTAGCCATTGACTGCGAAATGTGCAAGTCGGAGAACGACGAACTCGTGCTTACGCGCATTAGTGTGCTGGACTGGGACGGAAGCGTGGTCATCGACAGGCTAGTCAAGCCCGATGTGACCATCAAAGACTACCTTACACGGTGGTCGGGTATTACACCAACCATGCTGCAAGATGTTACGACCACTCTGGCGGATATTCAAAAAGAGCTACTGGAAATCATCACTCCTCGTACGATCCTTGTAGGACATTCTCTCAACTCGGACCTCAATGCACTTAAACTCACCCACCCTTTTATTATCGACACTGGAATCATCTACCCGCATGCACGAGGACCGCCGTACAAGCAGTCGTTGAAATGGTTGGCGCAGAAATTTCTGTCCTTGGAAATCCAAAAGGGTGCCGAGGGCCACGACAGCATTGATGATGCCCAGGTCTGCCTCGACCTACTCAAGCAGAAATGTGAGCGAGGGCCGAAATGGGGTACTAGCGAAACCAATGCGGAGTCGATTTTCAAGAGACTGGGTCGCGCAATCCGACCAAAATCATCAAACTCTCCACGGGCAGGCGCAGTGGTAGACTGGGGTGATCTGACACGCGGACATGGCGCTCAAGCGCAAGTGACAATAGGCTGCAAGAGCGATGCTGAGGTCGTTGAAGGCATCGATCGTGCTGTCAACGGATTTGCACAAGGTAAGGATGGCGCAACTGAAAAGGTCGATTTCGTGTGGGGCCGACTGCGAGAGCTGGAGCTTGCGAGAGGATGGTGGGAAGCTCCGAAGCTATCCAACGGCACCGAGGCCATCAGACAGGCCGCGTTGGAACGACTAGGACTTGCGACTTCGAGAGGCGAAGACGAAGAGGTTGATGTCACTGGTGCTAAGCTCGGCGAGGCCGTCTCCAGGACGGTTGAACACATTGCCCAAGTGTACGAATCTTTGCCACGCTGCACGGCATTTATTGTGTACAGTGGCACAGGGGACCCGAGGGAAGTGCGTCGTCTGCAAGCAATGTACCAGCAGCATAAGCGCGAATATGCGACGAAGAATTGGGATAACCTCAGCGTCAAGTGGACGGATACAGAAGTGCAAGCGCTCTCGCAGGCATGTCAAAGCGCGCGCGATGGGGTGGGATTCGTCGTGGTAAAGTGAGAGGATTATTTGTGCTTCGCTCGTACCACACACCGCCGGACGTCGAGTGGGACACGGTCTCAATGCTATAGTGGGCACGCGAGGATCCGGTCCCGGTGTACGGACATGAACTCCAATATAGGGGAATGCATTATGGTGTAGGGCATTGCCTATACGGCAACAAGGCGCTGGCACGGCGCCTGTATCGCTTCGATCGGTGTGCGTGATGCACGGCGGAGTGCACAAGCAGTCAGCTTTAGCCCTTAATCGGAAACGCAGGCAAAAAAAGCGCAAGCGCGAAAGTTCCATCCATAATCGAGAATAAATTTAGAGCGCGAGTCATCATTGCCAATTGTCCACCTTTGTGAAACGGCTGTCATCATTTTCATTACATATTTCATCCCTGTCGACCATCCCTTGCGCTGGTCGATTAATCTGGCGCAGGGCTGTTAAGGGCCGGGAAAGAGCAGCAGACGGAAAATGCCGCAACTTTGTCGGAACACGACTGCGACGTGTGGGTCCTGGGATACGAGATAGATGGCGGTGTTATTGCTGAAAACATACAATCTATGGAGCTCCGTGGGGCAAAAGTAGTATACGTAGCTTTTGATGAACGAGGTACCTATTCCCTTTTGCAGTCTAGCCCCAAAATTGAGTTAAGTTAGCCGCTAGCGCCTATCTAGTGCGGCAGAATACTCTAGTTCGATCTTTTCTTTCTCGTCTTGTATGCGTTGAGTTCGGTTCGGCGGGAGGCGCTGCGCAAGATTTTCATTCATTCAGGAAGCTTTTAGTTCGATACGTGGTGCAGCTAAGAGCCAGGACAGGGATGGCGTCTATGTGCGGCTGGCTGTACGGAGTACCACTTATCACTATTAGCCTCGCTCACAGGCCTGGGGTCTTAATTGTCGACTGCTATCGTAGGCGCTCTGGGCACCACGATAGTCTTAGTCTATGCAATGGTGCATAATTGGGGTGAGCGTGCAGGGGGGTGTGAGTGGCTCGGGAGCTGGATAAGGAAGTATAGCAGTCATCGGCACTTTACTCTGGCGAAAGATTGGATGAGTGCGAGGTGTGGTTTTGATGGAGTCGTAGATAACAAGCAGAGGTGGTCCGTAGGGCATGCATGCACAGAGATGACGCCTGGCTTGGACTCGAGCGCGGCACTCGAGGCTTCTGCAATGCAGCACAGGCGGCTTCCGGAACAGTATTGCATCTATCCAGCAAGCGCGCTAGGCCGCACTCGGCAAGGCGCAACGCATGCTAAACATGGAATACATCTGCTAATAATTATCGAGCCAGCGCCCACTCTCCTCTATCCTACTAATCTCTGCGCGCCGCTGGAACTCTTCTTCCCTGCCCGTCTGTCTCTTTGGCCTCGAGTGTCACTTTTGCAACCTTTGTACACCTGTCTTCCGCGAATCCTCTTTCCTGCGTCCCTCGCCACAGACGTGAAACGGCACCGGTGCAGCGTCACTCCATCGGCTGCTGCTATACGTCTATCTATACTTGCTGGCCGCTGACATACCTACTGCACCACGCACTCCTTCGGCCTGCTCCTGTCACTCCTGCGTCAGCGCCAATTGCCGCCTCGTCTATTACCAGATTGTAATAAAGCCGATTAGCCCCGCTCACTTGCAGTCCTACACCTCAACGAAAGCGTTGCAGGGTCCATCTCACCTGCGGCTGCTATTCTCATCGCGTCATCGACGCTACCGGGGCCTATTTTGCGAATGGCCTACCTGTAGAGAATACCGCGGACTCTAGCCCATGGCCGGCACGCGCAGACATTCTCGCACCGGCAGTGCAGCCAACGCCCAGCGCCTCTGCAAGCTCTCGACGTCTCTCACGGCAATGACTGTGCACAACGACGCCGACGCCGAAGTTGAAGCCGATGGGACCATGGCCGTCGAGGTGGCTGAGAGCATCGACAACGGCTCGCCCCGCCCGCAATCGCCCGCGAGCCGGTCGACGACGGGCTTTTGCAGACGATGCCTGAAGCCGATCGGCCAGTTCTTCAACTCGTGGCACAAGGTCACGGGCACGTACTACCTGCCAGCCATGCTCGGCTCCTACACCAGCAGCCTGGCCCAGCGCGGCAAGCAGAAAGCTGCGTCGGTTGGCACCGATTTAGACGGATGGTAAGCTCTACCACCTTAGCCCTGCTCCCAGCGACGACGAGCCTCTGGGCGCACCCTTTTGGAGTCGTCGCACCGAAATATTCCCTTCCCAGTCGAGCCTTCGACTATGCCCCCTAGCAGCATGAGCTTAGCCCGGGCCCAATCAACGCCGGCATGGTATTTTAATTTTTTTAGGCGCGTCTGCACTAATCGGCCTGTCCCAAATAATTTCCACACTATACGTTTATCATCTATTAAACCCGCCTGTCCGCATTGCGCTGCCTGACACGCCGCGCACCTTACTCCCTACGCTTTACTCTCGATCATATACCTACCTGCGCGCTGCCTCGACGCTGTTACTGACACGCCGCAGTCTGATCCAGCCGCTGGCCTGCCCCAGCTGCAGCGAAACCCTCGGCTTCACGGCGGTGGACGCGCCCGCAAAGAAGCAGGCGTTCCGGTGAGTGGCCCTGCTACTTTATCTGTCTCCCTTCTCGTTTTCCCGTTTACCCTGGTGGTGCCGTTGCTCGGCTCTTTGCCTCTATCTCTCGCATCTGATGCGCGTCCGCTCTGTGGCGCTGGGGCTGCCGGGATGTTGCATGTGCGTCGCCGGCAACGAGTATTAAACACCTCGACGGGCCATATAATAAAAGCACGCTGCCCGCTCTAGTTGCGAGTTACAGGAATGCTTACTGCTGCGGAGACCTGGCTGACCCTTCTGTTGCGCACTGCAGCGGCCGCGACTTCTTCAAACTGCCCCGCATCGAGCTGCGATGCGACACAGGCCCAGACGGCATCGCTGTAGTAGAGCCCCAGGTCGAGGACGCGCGCGAGCCGTTGGCCGTTGACGATTCCGACAGCGCGTCTCCGTCGCCCGTGCCAGTCAGCCGACGGCCAGCCGACGTGCGCGTGGACATGGAGGTCGACGCGCGCCCGCGAGCGCATGCAGGCGCCGGTGCAGCCCATCCACCACCCCCACCGTCGGGTCCACACCACGCGCGCCATGAGCAGCACCAGCAGCCCGCCGCGCCGCAGCACCACCACCAGCACGGCTTCCACCATCACCACCACCACCAGCAACAGCAGCAGCAGCATCCACAGCAGCACCCGCTGCCGCCTCTGCAGCCGGCCGAGGGCAATCGCCGCCAGTCGCTGCCGCCGCCACAGGCCCAGGCCATCCGGTCTCCCCCCACGTCACTGCTCCTCCACGCACTCCCCCAGAAGTCGCCCAACAACCCACCACTGCCCTCGCCCGCGCCTGCCGTGCAGCCGCTTCACGATGTGCAGTACGCGGCTCCACCGCCGTCCCAAGAGGCGGGCGTCGTCGGCCTGGCCAATCGCAGCCGAGACCTGCCTCCAGTCAGGACGCACCCGGCCGAGCACCGCACCGCCAACGGCCAGTTCTACCCACAGTCGCCGCAGGAGGCCCAGCTCGATTTCGTGGCGCGGCTGCAGACGCAGATCTCGCAGAACAGCAGTGCGCTGACCATCCATGGCCGCGACATGCGCCGCTACGAGGAGTCGCTGGACGGCATCCGCCGAGAGTTCCAGGGCCAGCTGCACCAGCAGAACGTCGAGATCCGCCGCGTCGACGAAGCCGTGGGCCGACTGCAGCACGAAATGGCTAGCATCCGCGAGCTGTTCGATGCCCCGGCTCGAGATTCGTATCAGAGGAGGGATGTCCAAACGTCGCGGGCGTTGGCACCCGGGGCAGCGGCACCTCCAATCAGTGCGCAAGATTCGGCACTCGAGCTCATGGCTCAGCAGGTGGCCGTGGTCTCTCAAAAGGCAACCGAGGTGGATTCCTTGAAGCTTGTCGTCGAGATTCTGAGGAACAAAATACAGCGACTCGAGGACACTGCTGCAACAGCAGTTGTTGCTGCTCCCCCGGCTGTTCCACAGTCTGCAGCACAGTCGTTTCAGTCTCCACGAGATCTCTCCGCACACTCCGCTCATTCATCGCACACCATCCCAGCTTACCACGCAACCCCGTCTAATGTGCCGCATATCAATACCCCAGTCCATCCTGTTCACAGGCAACAGTCTTTCCACTCCCATGGAACCCAGTCCGCCGTCGCGACTCCGGATGGCTCGCAAAGAGTTGAGTCCACGCCAACTCCAAGTGGATGGGTAACGGTCAACGCCGCTAAGAGGACCCACTCCATTGGTATGGACGGCGCGCACGACCCCCTTGGACAGCGAGCCGGATCCCCCAAGCGCCCCAAGCTGGCTCCCATCGAGCCACGTGCTCCTTACGCTAGTTCGCAGCATAGCTCACAACAGCACGTCTACGATCAGATGGACACGGACGACTCTGACGCGCGGGCTTACACACAATCCCACACTCTGCCGTCTCAACAGCCTCGCCATTCGATTGGCGAGTCCACTCTAGCAATGCAGCACCTGCAGTCAAGTTACGCTCCTTACACCACACAGGATGCTCCCTCAGAGGACAGCTGGCGGCCCGAGTCCCAGCGGATAGCCGAGCATCGCACCCCTCGGGGTCGGGGTCGAGGAGGCGGGCCAGGGAGTCGTGGTGGACGTGGTCGAAAGAGTCTGCCCGCTCAAGTGCACCAATTGGGAACGCCAGAATGGGAGCGAGAAGATTGGCAGGGTGTGCCAGATTCACAAATCAGCCCGGATGGATACTATAATGCCGCCGGGCGTTCACGCGGGATCATTCGTCGTGGAAGTGGTGGAGGGGGTGGCACCTCGCGCGGCGGACGTCCACCGAGTTCAAGTGGTCGTTCTGTTAGTTTAGGCATGCAAGGCGTGGCCGCAGGTGTGGGAATCGGTATGCTTTCTGATCCTTATGCGCACACAAAGAAGACTCGGACGAAACCAATCCGGAACGCTGACGGGGTCCTCATCCGAAAGGACGGCCGACCAGACATGCGCTCGCAATCCTCCGCCGCGAATCTCCGCAAGGTTCATGCACGGAAAGACGACCCCAGAGGGTCAGAGGGCGGCTTCACCCCAACATCCAGCCTGCAATACTCCACGGGGATGGCTACGGAAACCCCTAGTCCGACTTCTTATCTCGCCCACGACGTTACTGCGAGTGTGCAAAAGAAGCACAACGCGATCATGGGAAAGATGTTCCCAGGAGGCATTGACGAGGCGACGAAAGAGCACGATTACGCCAGGAAGGTGTTTGAAGAAGACCAAGAACACACACCGCACAGCCGAAACCAGCACCATCAGCACCATCATACTCATCATGATCCTCCTGCCGCACACTCCCCGCTCTCCATCAAACGCGAACAAGTCGAAGAACGCCGGCTCGCGGACTTACAGAGCCCAGACAATGCTGACGTGGACATGGACCGCCCGGAAGACCACGCCGACGACGAAGGTCAGACGCCTAGCGACGACTCGGGCCCGGAGCGCTACCACGACGCTGCCAACCACATCGAACAACCACAACAGCAACAACACCCTCCCCAAGACCCAGTCGCCAACGGCGTACCACCACCTCCTCCGCCGCAGTCTACGGCGCAAACCTCGCAAACCCTCGACGTGGCGCCGGCTCAAAGCGCCAGCGCTTAATCTCGTCTATCTAGCTGATATTACCTATTTTCGCGATAATGGATTTATGCTGTTTCCGGCTTGGTTTGGTATTAGGTGGCTTTTGGTGCGTGGGTGGGTGCTGCTGCGAACTGAACTGCCGGTACTGGTCGGCACTTGGGGTTCGTCTCGTAGCCGTACATTACGTGTTACCTACTTACCTTTTCTGAAAAAGGTCGTGTGCATTGCTGTGCTTTTGACGTTTTCATTCATATATTCATTTATGCTTGAGTTTCGGCTTCTGGCTTTTGGAGGGTGGGATTCAATGGGCGGTTGGGGGGTGGGTGTTTATTTGCACCTTTGCATTACATTCACTGCAAACGTAGGGAAGAATAACATACTGTGGGATATTGTGTTCCCGAATTTGAATTTTTCGGTGTGATTTGCCTTTCTTCTGCGCATGGGTGGGGAGGTGGTTGGGCTTCAGGGTGTATTGACTGATATTATTTCCTGGCTGCGCTGTGCTGTGCTATTGGAAACGGCATGATGTTTTTGGTCGGTCTGTCTGTCTAATCGATCGATTGAGCGATGCTGCATGTGATACTTTTTGCTGAGCGTGGCTGTGGCTGTAGGTGTGTATAGTAAGTAGATCATAGGTAGACAGTATTTGATTCGATGTGATGCGATACGATACTCGCGGAGGAGTGGTAGGGAGTATGATCGTGGACTTTGGGTTTGGCTTTGGCTTTGACTTCTACAGCTATAGGTGTAGGTGCTTATTAACCAAGTAGGAAGCGTAAAACGTATGTGTGTGCTGTGTGGATGTGGACGTGGATAGTAGTAGGGATAAAAGCCGTGTGGCTCCCGCATGCGTAGGACTCGTTGGATTGAGTTGAGTTGAGTCGATCGAATTGAGTTCTCTCTTCGCACCTGGGACTGTAGTCATAATCAAATTTTGAAAGGCTAGCAGAGTGTAGCTGGTACATACACATCCAGATGCTGTGTGTGCGGAAGGATTAGTTTTCTGGACGTAGAGGGTAGGATTTGCATAGTGATAACCAGATAGGTGCCAAGCCACTACCCACCCACCTCCCCACCCGCACAAACCCGCACAAACAAACAAAATGCAACCACATGTCCCCCAACAGCCAGTACAGCACCGCTAGCAGTCACGTCCAAGCTAAGCTCAAACCCAGCCCCGCACAAACCAATTTTCGCATACGATATATACCGCGCACAGCGCCAAAATCCTAATTATTACACCTCTGCTTGGTGTAGTTGGTTCATCACGTTCGACTGTAATAGCTGTTGTTATCGAAAGGTCCCTGGTTCGATTCCGGGAGCGGAGAACATCTTTTTGGGGGATTTTTTTGAGGGTGGGGAGGTGTGGTGAGAGAGTAAGGGTGGAGGATTTTTTTTGTTGAGCCGGGCGGTAAGGTAGGTGCGGTGCGGTGCGGTGGGATATAGGCGAGGTGGGCGGGGTACAGTGGGAGCTATGAATGACGGTGGCGGGGCGGGGCTGAGATAAACTTAACGTAACTTAACTTGACTTGCGTGGTACTACCTGTAAAGGGTTTGAGAGATCATACAAAATCGACGAGAACTGAGGTTATTATTACAAAGCTACGAAGTGATCACGATCCATCTAGATGGCAGGGATGTACTAGGCTAGATGTAGACTAGATGGAAACCAACACCAGATCAGATGTCGTAACACTCACTACCTAGCTGAGCTAAGCTGTAGAGAAAGTTTGTAGTACTGGATATGGATATATTGTAAGCGGGAGAACAGAGAAAGTTTGCGCGAGCAGCTCAAGCGGAGAAGAGAAAGTTTTCAGCGTAAGCGGAATAGGTGGCCGTTTTGTAGAGCTGCAGCTCTCAGAACCATGGTTCATCTCCTATAAGATCTTCGCTTCGTTCCTCCTCCCCATCTCTTCACATGCGTGCACACACACACACACACGCAAAATCTCTCTGTATCATGTCGTCCATGCGGATATAAGCGGCCCAGTGATAGATAGAGAGATGGGCAGACTGGCTCATAGATAGACTACGCATCTTTGGCTCGCTGCTTGGAGCTTGGGAAAACGCGTGCAAACATTATAAACGCTATCTACATGTGTGTTGCTGCTATGCGAGCTCGACGTTGGAAGTTAGGTAGGTTGGAGACTGCGTATAGATAACAGGTGTCTGGAGACGTGACATGACATAGCGCGGAATCTCCTAAAGTCTAACTGGTAGGTTTCTTAGATACTAGAGTTTATGATTCTAAAAAACGGAGAATCATCATGGGATGAGTAAGAAGAGAGCAATAGGTATGGCGACGAGAGATGATTCTTTCTACTGTAACCATAGTTCATTGATATTAATGGACATCCAAGGCAACACAACGAAACTTTTCATTCTATGCTCTTTCATATATAATTCGCGTTTAGCTCTTGCTCTCTTCTATATCACTAACGTTCCGACTCTCACACTTCTATCTATCTATCTCCGTCACCAAATCAACTTCCGTCACGACCACTCAAGGTAAATACTCGAACCTCTACTAGCTATTACTATCGAAGACACATTTCCAAGATGGACCTCTACCCCTTCCCAGCCGCCATCCAAATCCAAGACCGCGTCTCAGCACACCAATACAGCAGTGCAGTGTACGCCCAAGGCGCCATCGACCGCTGCCTTGTAATGTGGGCCGACGCCTCTATAGATCCCAGCGGTCTTTCCGCGTCCGCAGTCCGCTACCTCGGCCCCTCATCACAGCGGTGGAAGGAGTCCGTCACGCTCAACTCGCTCCAGTACGGAAGTTCGGGCAGTTATGAAGGCGAATTCATCGCCATTCTCGAAGCCTTTCGCTTGGCGCACGAGCTGGCGCTGGCGGGGGCGTTTGACCGGTTGGTCATCTTTTCGGATTGCCAGAGCGTACTGAAGGCACTGGCGAAGAATAAGGGGTTCCCGGTTATGTCGTCACCGGCGCTAGTCTACGACATGTACTGCTACGCGTACGCGTTGTACGGCGCTGGCATCGAGGTGGAGCTGAGGTGGGTGCCAGGGCACGCGGGTGTTGGGGGGAATGTGCGGGCCGACAAACTCGCGCAGCGGGTGAGGCGGTTGGCTCAGGAGATCATGGCGGACGAAGCACCGGGTCTTGTGGTGAAGAATGTCGTTACGACAACAAGTTCCCGCGAGTCGCTTCGTTTGGCCTTGTTGGGGAGGTGGGCACATGGCATTCAAAGAGAATGCGGCCAAAGACAAGAATCGGTATTCGATATCGAAAGTCAGTATGTCAAGAACATACTCGACATGTTCCCGGCAATACCAGAGTATCTCCGGCAACAGATGCTCGAGACTGCGCAAAGGGAGTGGATCGCAGGGGCAGCAATGCAAATAGAAACATTGCTGGGCCTGGGCGAGGTAGGTGTTGAGTGGTGGGGAGGATATTGAGCGAGAATTTAAAGTTTCTCGGCATATGTAGAGTTACTGTAGTGCAGCATCAGGAACTGCGTAGCAAATCTGATCAGTTTACTACTTGGATATCAGCGAAATACCTCGCGGACGGTTCAGCTAGCCGTGTAACGTCATGTCTGCTCACCTGCAGTACGAACAACCGATGGTGCTATCTGCATCGCCAGCCCACAAGTGGAGCAAGTGTGATAGACGTCTTCAATGCAGGTGGTACTACCTACCAACAAGAGCATCCAAGGGGCGATAGTAGTGTACTGGAGTCCAGGAAATGGCGTCGGCCCTGGAGATACGACGATCGAGGCGTCGGAGTCGCATACTGACACTCTCATACCCTTTGATTCTCTGTCTACCTGGTTAGTACGGGAATCCCCTTTTATGCTAGCTGTGAACTGGTAGTGCCCTTGGACAGGCCCGACAGTAAGAGAGGGGTTTGCGGAGAACGGGTGGGAGAGATTGTACAGGTCGTGATGGTATAGGTCGTAAGATAATCATGGACACTGACACTGCTACAGCCAGTAAAACTTAAAGTCTTTCTCTCTCCCTCTCTTCACAACCCCATTTCACCCCCTGACAGAACTCATCGCCGATGCGATGGACTCCAGGCATCCTCTTGACAGCAAACGACATTCCAACCACAGACAGATAGTGTTCCCTGATCTTTACAACGCCCCACCGTATCCAGCATACTGCGTAATGTCCAAGCAGTGCTTCCCAGTGAGATCACACGGTCACCTGGTGCGTATCGCAATCGAATCATGATGGTTCAGCGCCCCATCTGCCAAGGCAGCCATCAGGCAGACACGCGCCGCACCCCCGCATCACTGGCTCGCCAACTCTCAGCTGCGCGCGGCTGTGTAGGCAGCCCTCGCGCCGTCGCTCTATCTCCCCAGTATGATTTGTTCGTGCGTCGATGGAGGCGGGTGGTGGTAGGCAGAAAGATCAGCTCGGGCGGGTTTTAGGCGGGTTTCGGCTGGGCGAGCGGGACTAGGGTGGTGGGGGCTGGGGGTGGCAGGTCTATATAAATATGAAGAGGAAGCCTCGAAATTATTATTTATTCCATCAGCCCTTTATCTTCTTCAAAGACTTTAACACGAGTTTGTGATCTGGGTCCTACGTTTTTGCAAGTTGGTGCGTTTATGACCTCTCCACTCGACGACACCAAAGAGTGGACTTTTATCCAAACACCAAAACCTCAACCCAATATGGCAACCTCCAGCGTGCCTGAGCCCTCCGTCGAGCCGCCAGCTCAAGTCCCAGCTCAGAGCCCCTCTCAGCCACCGAAATCTGAGCCCGAGCCCGCGTCCGCACCCACCAACACCACAGAGAGCCGACCAGCCCTAAACCGAGCCCTCACCATCGAAACCCTCGCCTCAGACAGCGAATCGGAATTCGCGCAGCCCTCGCGCCCACGCCCGCGCAACCCTCCCGGACGCCCCTACCCGCACCCCAACCCCCACCCGCAACCCACACTCCCCCTCATCGCCACCCTCTCCTCATCCACACACCTCCTCACCAAAGTCAACACCTTCGACGGCATCGCCGACGTCGTGTTCCCGGGCCGCTCGTCCGTCTACCTGACCACGTACCCATTCACGGACCGCGACATCAAGAAATGGACGTGGCTGTTCGCCGCCGGCATCGAGGATACGTGGATCGAGAAAGCGACTGGGCGCGGTGAACCACCCGCGGTGTACGAGTCCGGCCGCGGGGAGTGGGAGTACTATGACGATCCCATTGACGGCGCAGGCGGCGGCGGCGGCGGCGGCAACAACAACGACTGGCGCTACGCCGAGCCGCCGCGCAGACGGCGCCCTGCGCGCGATGTGTACGTCCCGGGCGTGGACATGGCGTTCGTGTATCTCTCGCGCGCGCTCGACACGGCGGTGGTGTCGGAAGAGGCGGCTGCGCGGCACAAGCTGCGGTTTTTGGTCGTGGTGCAGAGGCGTGGGGGGCTTGGTGCGAAGTTGGTCGTTGTGGACAGCAGGAGGGCGGCAGGGATTGTGGTGTTTTATGAGGCGTTGAATGGGAATTCGACCGTTTTTGTGGGCGCGGTGGGAGGGAAGTGGGTGGGTGGGAAAAGGATGAAGAAGATGAGGACAGTGGAGGGTGTTGAGGAGTTGGTTGGGGCGAAGGCGGATGGAGAGGAGGGGGTTGTTGGTGTAGTATGTTGATTATTCAAAGCTGCACATCCACAGAATAGGGAAAGTCTTTGGAAGGACGGAGATAGCGAGTTATGGTAACGCGTCAATATAAATTTCCAGTCCTGATTCGTTTCCGATGCGCACCTAGGTAGTAAGCCTATCCTCTTACCTCTGCAGGCTTTAGTTATACATTACCTAGTATACTAGATAAAGTAGGGCTTTACGAGGATAGAGGTAGACTACCTACCTATTCCTAAAAACTCCTAGGCTGTCAGGGGGATGGCGTGAATTATCTCTACACGACAACCGTCTCCCCAATATCGCATAACGCCACCTCCTTCCCCCACTCCAATCCCTCGGCCTCGGCCCCCTTCCTCCACCGCTCGGCCGGCTCCGTCACCGGCTCATACTGGGCACTAAACGCGCCCCGGAGCGTCCCATAGTGCATTCCAATGCTCTTCTTGCTCTGCACATCCTTATGTATTGCTAGTGAATCCTCTGGCGAAGAGTGCTGCCCTGATAGCACTGACCGCGGCTTAAAGCACCCGATCGGCAGCAGCGCTAGATCAAACGGCCCATACATGTCCCCGATCTGCTTGAAGGCGGGGCAGGGTGGATGTGGTGCGTTGTGATGCGAGGCTTCGGCGTCACTCGCAACGTGGCAATAGCCTGTATCGCCGGCGAAAAACAGCTTTTTCGGCTCGGGTTTTGCAGAGGCTGTTGGATGAGGGACGCCCTCGCTGATGACCCAGCTACACCACAGCGTACTCTCGAAGCCCCAAGGTGTACGGCCGCTACGGTGCTGCGCGGGCGTACACACGAGCTCAACGCTCGGCCGCTGCCCATCTTGAGTATGTTCGGCTATATCGACGTCGAGTGTCACCGCGTCCCACCAGTCCATTTCCCGGACCTGGTCGTTTGTGAACCCTACGCCGAGGCCGAGGATGACGGCTTTCACGCCGAGCGCGCAGAAGACACGCAAGTTGCCATCCTGCTGTGCGTTGAGAGTTTTCAGGGTCCACGAGTCGAGGTGGTCGTAGTGGTCATGGCTAATGAGCACAGCGTCGATATGCGGCAACGCGGAGAGCGGGCACGGCGGCGGGGAGAAGCGTACGGGGCCGACGACGCCGTACGGGCCGACACGGTTGCTCCAAACGGGGTCGAGGAGGATGCGGACGCCGCGCTCGTGGTTGTGCGAGCATGGCGTTTCGACGAGGAAGGAGGCGTGGCCGATCCAGGTGGCTTTGAGGCCGGGGCTCGCAGGCGAAAAGGATGGTTCAATGACGCGGGGGAGGCCGGCGCGGTCAGCAGGGACGGGGACGAAATTCTTAGGTGTGGTCCAGCGCGTTTTGAAGAGGGATGTCAGTGAGCTGGGGATGTAGCTTGGCCAGGGGTTGCGAAACGATGTTGGCGGGCTGGAGATGTGGTGGGTCGGAGGGTTGGTCTCGTAGTCGCGCGGATGGCGCGGATTGATGGGCGTTACGGTGGTTTGGGGGGAAGCCATTGCGAGATAAAGGGAGGCTGATTTGAGAGGTCCATGTTTGTGGTGGTGGGCGATGGGGGAGTCATGATGTGCATTGTGACGCCCGGCGGAGATAGCGGGGTCGGGAGATATATTTGTCCGAGGGCGATGAAGCATGTCCTCTCTACAAGTTATATTCTATATAGGCATTACCTAGTATGCTAGATAAAGTAGGGCCTTGTAAAGACAGGAGTAGACTTACCTATTGCTAAACATTCCTAGGCTGTCAAAAGGATCGTGTGAATCTTCTATTTATATATCAGCGATGAATTATGTCAGCAGGTTTGGAGTTTTGGATCTAGCCACAGCTTTACATTTGTAGCTTCCGACAACTCTGCCTCGATGAGTGATGCTAGTCTACACTGGAACTTGAAAGTATAACATGCCCCTGATGAGAGTACATCTGTACTTCGAAAGTGGGTATTTGACAGCGGGACTTCGGAAAACCTTCTCAAGTGGCTCCACCTTGGAACGTCAATAGCTCACCTTCATTAAAATTCATCCCATCATCGCACATGCCACATCCCGCATGCCAGGTTCCCGGAACCCTCTTCCAACCCTCATGACGGATAGCCCTCCAAAAATTTACCGCCACCGACATCGCGCCCGCCGAGTTTTCTTCTTGTCTCCACCACGCGCCTCGACCGACGCTTCTCTTTAGCTGAGGCGAAGAGAACGACTTGCCTAGTTCATTAAACTCTCACCCAATCGAGGCCGCACGAGGAGGCATGTCGGCACCCTGGTTTGCCTGCAGGTACCGTCGCTGTTCGCCTCCAGCCTGGTTCCGCTCACCTGCCCGATGCGGCAAGGAGCTTCGGTGACGAACGACTTCATAAAGTAGGTGGCTCTGCTCTGAAGGTGGGCTTTTGGAGTCGAGTCAATTCTTCTTCCTACTTTTTGCCTCCTGATTCAGTTCTCTCGATCTCTTTGTCAATTTACTCTATAATGATGGCCGCCAAATTGAGCTTCGGCGAAGCGATTCTGCTTGCGAGCGCAGCATCCGCACAGCTGTATCCAGACCAGAGCCCTTTAAACCACACATGCGCCCTTCAAGAGCCACTTCTTTCGTGTCCACCGCAAGACCCATCCCTCGTCGATTCTTGCTGTGTCGAAACATTTGGTGGTCTTCTCTTGACTACGCAATTCTGGGACACATACACAGGCCGCGAATCGGAAGGCCAGCTTCTTCCTGCCGACACGTGGACACTACATGGTACAATTTATAGTCTAAGTCTAGACCGTCATTTTACTGATACTTCCTAGGACTCTGGCCCGATTTCTGCAATGGTAGTTATACCCAGTATTGCGATTTGACCCGGCAATACGATCCCATCCCATCGCCCAACACCACGAATGCAAAGCCAAACGGCACATTCGTGCCTCCCTACACCGGGCCCAAGATTGGAACCTTCCTTGAACCTTTTGGTAAATTTGATCTCCTGGAATACATGAACACGTACTGGATCGCGCAAAACCAAGACAATGCCGGTTTCTGGGGTCACGAGTTCAGCAAGCACGCCACCTGCTTCTCAACCTTCAACACGCCTTGCTACGGCCCGGAGTACAAGCAGCATGAAGACGTTGTCGATTTCTTCGAGACGACGATCAAGTACTACAAGCGCGTGCCGACATTCACATGGCTGGAAAAGGCAGACATCACGCCCTCGAACAGCACCACGTACAGCTATGCGGATTTCAGAGACACCTTGAGCGCCGAGTTTGGCGCGATCCCGTTCATCGGCTGCTCTGGGCCGCGCTACAACACCACCGAGGCTGGCAAGAACGGCACGGACAGCGGGTTCACGGTTCTGAACGAAGTGTGGTATTACGAGCATGTAAGTTGACTTTTGAGGTTTGATGCGGGCGAGGCTAACGTCGTGTTCAGGCCTATGGACGACCGCAAGAGGGCAATACCATTGCAGTTAACGCGACTTCGACGTACCAGACGAATTGCGCGAAGGCGGAGGGTGCAATTCACTACTATGCGAGGACGAACGGATCTGAGAAGGCGCCTACTGTGCCGTATTAGAAGAGCTTACGATAATGTATTGCAGTCTGTATAAACGCACAGAGTAGAGTGATACGCATTCTACGAATCTGATGGCACCAGCACGGTCTAGTAGTGAATTTTGGAATTTGACCGCACCTTTTTGGATGAAGATATGTTCGCATACTACTAGGTAGTCCCAAATGATACGTCATGTTCCGCAGTCTCTATTGGACTGGATTGTAAACGATGAGTCCACGAGTCTTCCGTTCTCTCTGCGCTTTCAGTCTGATCGCGTCGACGGGCTAGATCATTGGAACACTTAGAAGTTACATGATGCATAGTTTTCCAGTGTGTGGTCGCGGGATTCGCAGACTGAATCTGAAGTAGTTTGCGAGAGTGTAGTGCGGTCATCGGCTCATGGCCCCGGGGATCCGCCCCTCACGTGACTGGGCCTCGCTGACTAAACCCGGCTAGCGCGTCTGTGGTTCACAAATTATTTTGCAGGCCCCTTCATCAGCCTCGATCGATCCCAACTCGAATTCCAGAACCCCCACACCCAGCTCAGCTTCGGTCGTTCCTACGTGCATCTAGAATCATGTAAGTCTCCATTGCTGCCATTACCTTGATGGCAGTCGCTGACATTGCGCATCAGGTTTCTCCTCCGCCGCTCTGCCGCTCGCGCAATCTCAACGCCTTCCAGGGCTATCTTGTGCAAGCCGCGTTCAATCAACACAATCGCGCCCACCGCGTTCCGCTTCAGACAACAACAGTGGGCTGTACCTGCTCTCGCTAGGAGGTTTGTCACCGACGAGGCAGCCAAGGCAGAATCCTCGGCAGAGAGCTTTGCACAGACGGCGACGGAAGCACCCATCGAGGAGAACTTGACCCCGGCACAGGAAGCTGTACAGGCAGAGCCTACCGATGCCGATGCGACTGTCGGAGCGGATGCGCTGAATGCAGCAGCGCACATTGAGACCAAGCCATCCGGTAACCGTACCGTGAACTCCTCGGCTGAGCCGAACAACACCGTCTATGTCGGCAATCTCTACTATGAGGTCACCGAGGAACAATTGAAACGTGTTTTCTCCCGTTTCGGTAGTATCAAAAGCATCAAGGTCCTCTTTGACAACAGGGGCTTGAGCAGAGGGTGCGTCATTCCCGTGAGAAATCCAAGAGTGGCGTGGTGCTAATTCACGACTTGTAGTTTCGGGTACATCGAATTCGAAAACATCAATGACGCTAAAGCTGCCGTGGAGAATCTCGATATGCAGGTCTTTGAAGGCCGCAACCTCGTTGTCCAGTTCACCAAGCCGAAAGCCACGAGCACGTTCAAGACTGGTGCCGGCGCCAACACTCCTTCCGCTCCTTCAAAGACACTGTTTATCGGGAACATGTCGTTCGAAATGTCAGACAAGGACCTGAACGACCTCTTCCGTGATATCCGCAACGTTATGGATGTTCGTGTTGCCATCGACAGGCGGACGGGCCAACCCAGAGGGTTTGCTCACGCCGATTTCATCGACATTGCAAGCGCCATGCGAGCGAAGGAGGTGCTGGAAGAGAAGGTCATCTACGGACGCCAGCTCCGCATCGACTACAGCAAGTCAGGCACGCGAACAGAAGGCTCGCGATCGGAAGGCTCGCGATCGGGCGGCCCGCCGCGAAGGGATGAGTAAGCTCAGCTAGAGTGCGCTGAGAGATGGAAGCTGTACGGTTAGTGCGGGGCAGACCAGAGTGCCAGGACCTGGTGAAAAAGTGAATACGGCCGATGAAGCAATCTGGTGTTGAGGTGGGACCGTTCCTTTCCGACTTGCCGTTTGGATCTTCTTCCTTGTCGTTTCCATATTGTGATTGATAGGGCCGGCCGCGTGTATAATACTAGAGAGAACATGGCGTTTAATTTCCCCTCTCTTCCTCTGTACATGATGTGCAGACTGGACCTAGATACTAGATACGGCACCTGATAATAAAGGGCAATGGTTTACCACATTACAAGTCCCCTTCACTATGCACCAGCCGAAACACAGAAACGTGAGTCGAGACTCGACATGTGAAAGGTGAAAGCAAGCGCGTTGTCCTGCGAGCTATGCCCGAATTATGCTACAACCCTCACTGCTCAGTGCACACACACCCTGGGTGCCTGGGTGCCTGGGTGAGCGTATACATTTAGCGTGGACCTCGGCATTCGGAAGTCTTGCCCCACGACACCCACCGCGACGCCGCCTTGCTGATCAATAGCTACGCAACAACAACCACCGCACCGGCTCGACCCCTTCCTTGTCTTGTGCTCGAGTCTCTCTCAATCTTGCAGCCGAACAGCGACCGTGTCGCGCTTCTCTTGCGCCCCCTCCACATCCACAACCCAACATGTCGTTCCTCGGCGGTGCAGAGTGCTCAACCGCGGGCAACCCCCTCAGCCAGTTTACGAAACATGTCCAGGACGACAAGTCGCTCCAGCGGGATCGCCTAGTGGGGCGGGGGCCTGGCGGACTCCAAGAAGGCATGCGGAGCCAGCAGATGGGGGGCGGGTCAGATGGCGTAAGTGCCCTGGAGCTCCGCATCACGTTTTCCTGCCTTGAGGCGCGTATAGAGACCGGCAGCTGACTTTTGCTTCCTAGATGATGAACGACTTCATGCAGCAGCCCGCACACCTGCCCCAAGCACACGGGCCTGCCTCGCCTTTCGCCATGGAACAGATGCGGAGAGAGCTGGAGCGGACACAGCACAGTGCATCGCCAGCCTGGGCAGCCGAGTTTGAGCCAGGCATGGAGGCGCCGGGAGCCATGGGTCCAGGAATGCAAGAGAGACCAGCCGGCTTCAATCCCGCCGAGTTCGCCAAGTTCCAGCACATGAATGCCACTGCCCGGACAGCGAGCCCTACGGTCAACTCCGCGCCCTCCATGATGGGATACCAGCGTCCGATGGGCTATAGCATGGGCATGAACGGCATGGGAATGGGCATGGGAATGGGAATGGGCACGGGAATGATGCACCAGCCGTTTGCACCGCAGAACTTCCAGCAGCCCATGCAAGATCCAGGCAAAGGGAAGGAGCGCATGGTTGAGCTCGACGACAACGACTGGGAAGCACAGTTTGCTCAGCTTGAGACATCAGATGGGCAAGATCTAGATGCGCTAGACGCCGAGGCGAACAAGCACATAGAGGCGGAGCTGAATGACATGGACAGGTCAGTGGATCTCGATGATTTCGAGTCTGTTTGGAGGCAAATCAAAGGCGAGACTGAACGCGCTAGGCAACTTGCCGACGACCACTTTGTCGACGGAATGCACATGGGCGATCTCGATCAGTGGGAGGGGTTCGACGGCCTCAACACGCATTCTGTACGAGATGCTCCGATGGGCGACTATCTATTTGAACAGGATAACTTTTTCAAAGACGTATTGAACCCTTTTGACGAAGGGATGAAGATCATGGAAGAGGGCGGAAACTTGTCTCTAGCAGCACTTGCTTTCGAGTCCGCTGTGCAGAAGGAGCCGCGACACGTTGCCGCGTGGGTGAAGCTCGGAGAAGCACAGGCTCAGAACGAGAAGGAAATACCTGCGATCCGCGCTCTTGAAATGGCGCTAAAACAAGATCCTTCCAGCCTTGAGGCGATGATGGGTCTCGCAGTGTCGTACACCAATGAAGGGTATGAAAGCACCGCATATAGGACACTGGAACGCTGGCTCGCCACCAAGTATCCGAGTCTGGTCAAAGAGCCGCTGTCCGCGGATTCTGATATGGGATTTACAGACCGTCATCTTCTACATGAAAAAGTCACTAACCTCTTCATACAAGCGGCCCAGCTCTCGCCGGCCGGGGAGCAAATGGACCCTGATGTACAAGTCGGCCTCGGCGTACTATTTTACGGCGTGGAAGAATACGACAAGGCAGTCGACTGCTTCGGCGCGGCGCTCGCCTCCACCGAATCCGGCACAACAAACTCGTCCTCTCAACTGCACCTGCTCTGGAACCGCCTAGGCGCGACCCTTGCAAACTCGGGCCGAAGCGAAGAAGCCATCGACGCATACTCGCGCGCGCTCGCCCTGCGTCCGAATTTCGTCCGCGCCCGCTACAACCTGGGCGTCTCGTGTATCAACATCGGATGCTACACCGAAGCCGCCCAGCACCTGCTCGGCGCTCTGGCCATGCATAAAGTCGTCGAGCGCGAGGGCAAAGAGCGCGCGAGGGAGGTCGTGGGCGACGGCATGTCCGAGAGCCAGCTGGACTACATGATCCACCAGAACCAGAGCACGAATCTGTACGATACGCTGCGGAGGGTGTTTGGGCAGATGGGACGGCGCGATTTGGCGGATCTAGTCGGGCCGGGTCTGGACGTCGAGAAGTTTCGTGGCGAGTTTGAGTTTTGAAGAGCAGGATCATGGAGATCGCGTTGATGATGATGATGGTCTGAGTGACGATGGCTGGTTGCTGGAGAGGAAGGTCAAGGTTTCAGAGGTCAAAGATATTTGGGGTGATGAGGGAGAAGCGAGGGAGAGTCGCTGCTTTGGCACGCGGACGGTGGAGAGCGCGAGGGATTGCCTTTGGCAAATGCATGGTGGCGTTTAGGAAGGATCGGATACCTGGGGTTTGCATCTGTCTGTGTAAAAAGGTATGAATGAGAGACACTGCGGAACCGTCATGATTCCAACACTCTGTCGCTTTGCAGTAGAGCGCGGGCTAGGAGCGTGTACCATGGAGAAACGTGTGCAGCTGATCTAGAACGATTGACATAGCATTGCTCAGATTTCACTCTGCGTTTCTCTCCACCATGACTCGCGCTGCTCTTCGACTCGCCCGCCGCCGCGGTATCAATCGCTGGACCTTCATACCCCTACCCCGAACGCCTTCTAAGCAGTCAGTACATGCACGCTGACCACGAGCGAGTACGCTTTACGAAAACAGCACAGATTCTCCCTCCTCCCTCTACACCTCCTCGCAACTTCGCAACCCTATTCCAAGCTCCAAATCGTTACCATTCCAGAGCCCAGCTATCAGAATTCTAGGTCGTCATTGATGAAAAGAAAGACGTGGTTTTGGCGAGCGCATTGCAATTTGCAAGGCGCCTTATTTGATTTGTCCGGAGTCAAGATGACTTTAGTGAGATTTTATTCTCGCTTGTTTTTCGTCCTGGAAGGATACCATTTCGCGAGGCCACACACACATGAGAATCCCATTCGACCGCTTTTCTCTGCGGCTGTGTGGTGGTGCTGAAAGCATAGAAAAGGTTCTTAGATGAGAACCTATGGCTTAAGTAATTCACTTATTACGAGCACTTGGCATTTACGGAGTATGCTTGTTAGAGCAAAGCCTAAGGCGTAACATTAACATGGTGTTTTGTTTCGTATAGGCCGGTTCTGCAGGTGCGTTGCAGAGTTGCGTTCCGTGCATGTACCGTTTTCGTTTCTTTAGACATCGCGGTTCGGTTCGGTTCCAAAGTCGACATTTTCAAGCTGAGCTGAGCTGAGCCATGTCCGATTCCCATGTATTCGCCACCTTAAAGTCTTCAATATCCTCAGTCTGTCAAGAATCCACCACATCGGTTTTCAACACAGAGATTCCGGTCATGCATTCTTTGGCCTTATGTTTTTGTTTCGGTTACTCAGAGCATGTGGAAAGTCAAGTACCGTTTTTAGACCGGGCGAACTCGGAGTCTCATGGATCTTTCCTCTTGAACATCTCAATCTCAGCATGAACTAACCGCTGCGCATTTTTGGTGTCAACCCCCGAACTAAGACGTTTCCGAGGCCGCGCACAGGACATAACGGGCTGGTCATGCGCATTTTTCCAGGTGTATTCCAAAGTTGCGATCCCGCAGACACACAGCTCAACCTGCCATCAAGTGGCTCAAACTTCTTTTAGATCTGTCCAGCAAAGACGGGGAGACAGCATTGAAGAGAATTTTCTTAACGCATAAGTCAAGGGCGCACATCAATGCTCTGGGTCTGAATTTCTGTTTTTCCAGCGACTCCTGCTCATAATAGGGCATTGAACTCCCTTTTTAGAGTCCCATGGAAAATATAGTGTGAGTAGTGTGTTGAGTTTCATTTACAAAGACAGTGAGTTTTGTATGTGCGGGCAGCGAGCGGACGACAACGCCGCCATACGAGTTATCTGCTGACGTTTTTGCACAGCACTCATGGTAAAGGTACACTCTAGTTTTGATTCCGAACTCTCGAAGCCTATCAAATAAACCGGACATGTCTTTTGGTACAGTAGCAGAGTATATCCTTTGTCTCGTTTCCGATCCCCATTGCGAAGAAATCTGATGGTTTTTGCCACAGCACCGGAAAGTCATATCAGCGTTGCCGATGTCTTTTCGTAGGAGTTCAGGCCACGGTCTTCTTCCACAACATGGCATTTTTGGCGGAGGGTTCAATCATTCCAGGTTTCCGGTTCGGTTTTCAGACAGCCCATGTTAGTACTTGAGAGTCATTTTTATTTCAGTCTCCATGCATCGTGGTTTGCGTACTTTAGTTATAGTCCCGGAAAGTCTCATGGTTATCGTTAATGTCTTTTTGTAGAAGGTCAGTCCACGATCTTCTCCCCAACATCGTAATCAACCCTGGCTGTTTCAAACATAGCTCACCCCCAATTTCATTTTTGGACAGCCCATGGGAAGCATACAGAGTTGTTTTTTTATCTCAATCCCCATGAAAAGTAGCCAAAAATATTTTTGGTCAAGTACTGGAAAGTCATGTCATCATCGATATCCATAGTTCGTTAAAGGTAAGGCAACGTTTCTTCTCCCCAACATGGCTCTCTTGCCGGATGAGCTTAACCATTCCAAGTCTACGGAGTATGAAGTAGAGAGCATATTTTCTTATAGAATATAAAGTAGGAAGTCGGTTTTCTTTTAATCCACATGGATGCGGAGTTTGAACAGTTTTTAGTCAAGTAGCAGAAAAGCATAGCCCCTCCACGAAGTCATATCTAAAGGGAAAGTATCCTCCTGCTCTTCTCCGCAGCATCAAGCCTGGCCAAGTATGTTTCCTAAACATCTGACGTCTTGTGAATGTTTTTTAGACAGTCTGGAGTAAGGAGTAAGAAGTAAAGTAGAGTTCGAAGAGAGACGTTTTGAGGGGTCTATATACTCTAGGAATGTGCCACAGGGATGCTGCAACGAGTCATATGATCGATGTAGGCTTTATTTATCCGTAAATAGCTAAGATGTAATCGGTAAACCTCATGCCAGCTCTTTTTGAAAGTTTTGGACATGTAAATCTCCAGATCCTAATCTAGAATTAGGGCCTTCTTTCTGGAAGGACATAGTGAATAATGGCGAGTGGAGCAGAGAAAAAGCATGTGAACTTTTTGTGCAAACTTTTAGGAACAGCAACAAATCTCATAAACCTATCTGTAGCTTATAAGATTTGTTTCCTTCAGCTTCGCAACACCATGTGGTCGGATCTAAGATCTTTCTAGACTAACATTTGTAGAGTACGTTGAGGAGAGAGAAGAGAAAGCATGCCCATGACGTCCATGGCTTTCCGGAGGCGGCAACGAATCTCATATCTATGCCACGTGTGGTTTGTTTGTTTCAGCTTCGCAACACCATGTTGATAAATTTTGATCGTTTTTCCAGACGAACTTTGTAGTCGAGCACGTAGATTAGAGCAGAGGAAAAGCATACACGTGTCGTCTACAACTTTCTAGAGGCGGCAACGAATCTCATATATGTGGTTCAGTTAGACTTCTTTGTTCCCGTCTCCCGTCTCCCTGCACCATGTCGATGTATTTCTCATACCAAGTTTCCAAGCATACTTTTCCGTCCGGGTGGTTGTATTTAGCAAAGAAAGGGAGAAGTGAAGTATTGAGAATCCTAGAAGATATGCATGTCTTCGCAGGTTAACATTTTAAAAACCTTATAGTTTTCCCCACGGCGATCTTCCTGATGCCATAATAATTTCGGTAGTAATTTCCAACGACATGTTGGGTTCGTTGTACCTTTTCGACTTTTCAAACAACATGTCGCGTTTGTTCCGCCTTTTAGATTCCCAGCGTAGACAAACATCAACCGCATCGTCAATCCCAGAAGTTTTATACCCATATCCTCGTGCGTACGAAGACTCGAAGACAAGGTCCAGTCGTCTCTCCATAGCAGTATCGCATAACGTTTTAGAAATTCCCGCCTCCTACTTCAACATTTTTCGTAGTCAGGTATGGTTTTAGTCGTCCAGAGCAGAAGAAAGGAGTCGACTGAAGGAAATACTGGACCTAGGGGCTTTGAAGGACTTATATATCCCGGAAACATGCAACACACGAGAAAGCGTTTTCTGAGCCACGAGCTGCGCTGCGCTGCGTTGCAGCAACCATAGAAACATCCACGCTTGATTTTAGACTAGTATACTACCATGCCCTCAACGCCTATTATTCGTCGAGAGTCGCCCCATCTGCAGCAGACAGACCGCGAGTCAAGAAAACATATATAGCATCGTAACCACTTTTTCATTTGAAGACGACATAGACCCGAGGCAAAGCAAGTTATTTAGAGTAAGATCGAGGGAAGAGCACAGAGATAGATAATCTGGGGTTTTTTTTATAAAATGGGGAAGAGAGGGAAGAGTGGAGTGGATGTAAAGAGAGTTGGAGGTGGAAGGGTAGTGTATGGGTACGGAAGGAACGGCATAGGTGTTGCGGTGGATGCCGCGATGTCGGAGTTATCGTCGTTTGTATGGTGGCGGCCTGACGTAGACCTGATAAAACGGTAGCCGGTATTAGCGACACGCCTCTGCGCAATATTGTTTGGAAGTATGCTTTAATATGCTAGAGATAACAGTGCTCTGAAACCGAACATACAACCGTGATACGACACTCCCATGACGTAGACCCATCCCCACTTTCGCGACGCTCAAGCCATGCTCAACGCAGCAATGAGCACCAAGCAATACCAACCCCACCCTCCCCACCCTCCCCACTCCCCAACACACCATGCCCGGTTATTTACTCACCCTTTACCGCACATACTTCTCGCCCATCGGCCCCTCACCCTCCATCTCAATAACGCTGCGCTTCCTAGCCTCATGCTCAGCCTCCACCAAGCTCATGTGCCGCTGATTACCATGCGAGTGCTGCACCTCCTGGAACGAGACGCTGGGCACAAAGCCCGGCGACTGCCACGCGTGGCCGACCTTCGCGTACAGCTCGTCGACTTGCTCGAGCGCAAGACCCTTCGTCTCGTAGATGAGCGCCCAGACGAAAAAGATGCACACGAAGCAGCAGCCGCCCCAGATGAAGAAGACTTTTGCGCCAAGGTTTGCGCGGCCGGGGCCGCTGTCGACGAGGTAGGGGGTTGCGCTGAGAGGGGTTAGCGTGAGTTCTCAGCTGTTTTGAGGGGGTTGGGGAGACTTACTAGCCGATGGCGAAATTCAGGAGCCAGTTCGAGGCGGTTGTCATGGAGAGCGCCTTGGCACGCACTTTGAGAGGGAAGATCTCTCCCGTGACGACCCACGCAACGGGACCCCAAGAGCAAGCGAAGAAAAAGATGTAGATGCAAACAAAAGCGATGAGAGCATTCTGAGCAGCCAAGTTTTGAACTCCAATGACCGTTCCCACAATGGCGACGATGAACTGGCACACGGCCATACCGATGGCACCGAAGAGGAGAAGGTTGCGACGGCCCCACTTCTCAACAAGATATAGACCTGGGAGGGTGGATGTTACATTGATTGCGGACGTGATCATGGTGATGATGAACGCATTGCCGATGCCTGTGTTTTTGAAAAAGCTGGTGCCTAGATGTTGCATATTAGCATGATGATTGATATACTGAGACGCATTCAAGTTCCTTACCATAGTAGAAAATGAAGTTGACGCCCGTGAGCTGCTGCAGAGCCTGTAGAGCACATCCAGTGAAGAGCCGTTTGCCGAGATTGCCCTTGAAGCAGTCAAGGTATGTGGCTTTTCCCAAGGAGAGCTCATATTCGTGGTTAGCAGTGATCTCGGCCAACTCTTCTAGCAAAGCGGGATGCTCGACATTGAGGCGCCGGAGCCGAGACAACGACTTCGCGGCCTCTTCCGGTCGTCCCTGCTTAATGCGAAATCGCGGGGTCTCTGGCAAAAAGATGCATCCGGCGAATAGAATGATAGCCCATGCAAATTGAACTGCAATAGGAATGCGATAGGAGCCGCTGTCCATGCGGTCCTTAGTCGCATTGTCGACGATGGCAGCCAGAAGTAAACCGATGGTAATAGCGAATTGATAGGCTCCAACAACGACACCACGGATCCACTTTGGGCTCGTCTCAGACTGGTAGAGGGGAATGGTTGCGCTGATCATGCCGACACCAAATCCAGCAAAGAACCGGCCAGCGACGAATAGTGGGATGGCGGTAGCGATGGTCTGGAGGATGACACCAACGCAGAAGACAACATTGCAAGCGACGAGCCCAAGACGACGACCTATTGTGTCTGCAACGGGTGCAGCTACCAAGGCGCCGAAAAAGGTGCCAGCGGAGAGGATGGAGACGATCAAAGATGTCTGGGCGGCGTCGACATCTGGAAGACCATCGGTTTTGTTGGTATATCCCGTTGAGAACACGCGGCGCCAGTGTTCCATGCCCAGAATGCCTCCAATGGTGCCAGTATCGTATCTACTGAAGTTAGAGACACTCTTCAGAAACATTCCCGGCGTTGACGTACCCAAACAGCACACCACCAAACGCTACAAAAAGACCAACGAAGATGGCTGGCATTGCCGATCCGGCGGTGCCCTCAGGCTTCTTGATCATAAGACCCATGATGGACTGCTATACCACCTGGAGGCGCGAGGAAGATACGAATGGACTGAAGACAAAAGTGTCTCTGATGAAGGAGGAAACATGAGGAAGATCACGTATTTAAGTAAATGTATACTACCGAAGAATTGTCCCGAGTCCCATGGGCGGCCACTCCACACTGGAGACTAGATCGGAGCATCGGCGCACTAGCAGTGTAATTGGGTGATTGAAAGGGACGGATCGAAACTAGCCGGCGCGTCCTAAACTAGGGATGAGCTAACAGTGTCTTGGAATTGGGGTAAGAGGGACACCCTCTCTCAAGGAAACACGGTCTCCGGAACTAAGGCTGAGAACGATAGAATACGAATCTTGTAGAATACTGTATTGTAGTTTTGTAGAGCTATATCGCTGCGTTAGCATAATCGTTTTGGAGGCAGGCAGGTCTATCTTCTTAGTTCCGGAGATCCCGTTTCCGTAAGAGCACCCTGTGTCCGTCAGATTTTGGAATTAGTTATCCATGAGGGGATCTGTTTAACGTCCCGGATGTGGTTTGTTCGTAGATCTAGACGGATGATACCTTGAGTCCACTTCTCACCAAGTGTACTTTTTAGAGTCAATACTGTTCTCGCGGATATTATCTTGGGGCCACCGAGACGTTCCTAGAGGTGAGGATGACGTTCCAGGCCTGACGCCATTTCTTGGCCGGGCCGACGATGGCACCAACGTCAAGAGATGATCTTCGGACGCTAAGATCTTGACGATTGCTTAGCGCATGCATACCAAGTATCGAAAGGTGGGGATTTAGTCTGACTGCACAGTGAACCGCTGGCTCTAGAGTCGTTTCCACTGGCCAGATCTAGACAAACTGTACCCAGCACTAGTATCTGCAGCTGTCAGTGGCGACATAGCAAGCCTGATGATCCAGTTTCTCGGCAAGACATCGGGAAGATCACCCTCGAAGCTCCATCCCGCGTTCGTGGAGATCGCGTGATGGACAAGCCCCGTACGTGACCGGTAAACAATACGTCTGCAACTCGGTATCCACTCGCATATCCGGCCAGACAACAGACATTCCAGAAAGCTGAACACTTCGAGAGTGCACTGCCGAGAACATAGCCGCTACAGCGCAGTAGCGGAGAAGCGATCCATGGGGCAGTGGAGAGGCCTGCAAATTTGCTGTTCAAACGATGAATAGCGGAGACCCCGCCACCTAGGCCAGCTCATGGACGCCAGAGGAACGATGTGTGCCACCTGTTTGGTCGGTCAAGGCACCTGGGCATGTTCTCGGCCACCAGCGATGCGGGCTAGCCTAGCCACAGGGTACTACTGACGATACTGTGGCGATGGCTTTGATGCGGGAGACCTCGGCAAAGAACCCACCGAGGCGCCAACTGGTTGCCCATGGGCCCAAAAGCCGGGGCTGGCTCTTGGGAAGACGAGGTCTGGCTCGTTAGAAGACGGGGATGGCTCGTGAGTCGGCGGCTCTACTCCATGGGGTCGGCGTTATTATTGTCGTCCAACGGTCGGCCAGACCAGAGCACACGACCAAAGAGCCTCATCACAGTCAGCTACCCGAACCAGAGAAGTTTCCACCAGCTCAGAGCGGAGCCTCATGGTCTACGGGAACCAGCTAGAGGGAAAGCCCGAAGCAGGTCCGACTTTCTATTCCAGAGACACCGGAGCTTCATCGGATGGCCACTGCTGACGAGGTCCACCGCTCGGCGGCTGGTCGGATATGCGGTCTCGACTGGGTCGTAGTGCATGGCTGGGGTGGGGCGTCTTCACGACCGATGGTCAGAAGGAAACTGTACGTCAAACGGAAGTGATACAGACAGACGAGAGCTGTACACGCGAATTAAGTGATACACACAGAGGAAAGCTGTGCAAACACACAGACGCCGTGGTAGCTGCCTTCGATCATTCCGATGTTACGATTGATCGCAAGATTGAGTGTCTGAAGCTTGATGAGACGGAAGGGGAATGGATGTTGTTGAGACGCTCATGTTATTGTGTGAAGTTCTGAACGATCGATCACCGAGCTCCCATGCATCCAATCAAACGCGCCATCGCGTCCCTGCCCCACTAAAACACGTCTTCCCCCGCCTCGCGTCCGCCAACAATCCCACACCCTCACCGCCAACCTCCCATACTCCCAACTCCCAACTCCCAACTCCCGCAACCGCAATCCCCCCAATGTCGACCTCCACCCCCGCGCCTCACGCCCACGAGCCGCCCTCCCTCCCCTCCTCCCCGCTCCCCAAACGCACCCGCGTCATCGACCCCGCGCCCCTCACCGCGCACTCCACCCTCCCCCGCAACACCGACGACTCCGGCGCCGCGACACCCACGCCCCTCGCCATGGCCTCGACGCACACCTCGCACCCCACGCACGCCATTGGCAGCACCACTGCCGCCCCCTCACACGAATTGCTGCGCGTCCAGCTCCTGAGCGACAAGGCGAAAGCCCCGACGAAAGGCAGCGCGTTCGCAGCCGGACACGACCTGTACAGTGCGCGCGACGTGGTGATTCCGGCGCGGGGCCGCGCGCGCGTGGACACGGATATTGCGGTTGCGGTGCCGGCGGGGACGTGTGAGTTGAGTTTCTCTCGTGCTGCTAGACTTTCGTGACCCATGTCTGGGGTCCGAAACAGACATGAGATGAGATGAGCTGAAGAGCTTGGAAATGCTTCAGGGGAGCATCCATCGCTGGCATACGGGCATCAACATATAGAACACACCAGCTAACTCCAACCCCAGACGGCCGCGTGGCCCCACGCTCCGGCCTCGCCGCCAAACATGGCATCGACACCCTCGCCGGCGTCATCGACGCCGACTACCGCGGCCAAGTCGGCGTCATACTGGCGAACCTGTCCGAGACGGATTTCGAGATCAAGGTCGGGGATCGCATTGCGCAGCTGGTGGTTGAGAAGGTGCGTTGACGACAATAAAATCTCATTTCGATCGCATGATAGATGGAGAGATACAAGGGAGGGCGCATATGGGTTGGGATTTGGGGTTTGGAGTTTGAAATTTGAAGCTAACTTGACTGGACAGATCGCTATGACCGACGTCGTGGTCATGGAGACGCTGGACGAGAGTGTGAGGGGTGCGGGCGGGTTTGGGAGTACGGGGGGGTTTGGCGCGCCGTTGTGAATTGAATCGATCGGTACGAGCATGGAGATGGACGAGTCACGAATTAGGATAAAAAGGAGTCCGGGTTGAATATACATGAGCTCGTTGTCTACTGAAGTGGAAATACGTCCTCAGGTCATAGACTAGAGCTGCATCAAACGGAAGCATTGTGGTATCTCGACGTCTCCACTCCACCCCACCCCATCCATCTCTCCTTCCTACTACCCAACCGTTCCCCTTCCCCTCTCCCCCCGCATATCCCCGCCCCCCAGCTGCCCCTTCCTCCCCCCCTCCACCGCCCTCGGCATAAACCGCTCCAAATGCGGCGGCTCCAGTATATCCGCCACATGCCTCACAACCTTCACCTCACTCGCACTCATCAACGCCACATGCCTCCTGCTCTCCCTCTCCCTCCCATCCTCCTCCCCCTTCCCCCTCCCCTCTTTCTCCGCGCGCTTATCATACGCCGCCATCTCCCCCTGACAGCGCTGCGCCGTCTTAACCAGTATACTCTGCATGGACGCAAGCACCTTCTGCGCGGCCTTTGCGAGCGGCAGCTCTGTGGCCGGCACGTCGTCGGGCGAACGCCAGCTGGGCCGCGAGGCGAGGTCGGAGTTGGGGGCGTTGACTTGCTCGAGAAGGCGCGGGATCGTGAGCGCGGCGAACATGTCGCCGGTGCCGGAGAAGAAGAGGGGGAGTTGGGGCGTGTCGATGCGGAAGAGGCGGGGGGTGTGGGTGGAGGTTGCGGTTGAGCCGATGATGGTGAGGTTTTCGATGGCTTCTTCGTCGTCGGGGGCTGCGGGTATCTGTGAGGGGGACGGGGGCTGGGATGAGGGGTGCGAGGTTAAGGCATCGAGGTTCGGAGACGCGGAGGGGGTGGGGTGGCTGGATGTTGTTGTTGAGGTGGGCTTGGAGGGCGCGCGCGAGGGCACGGTGTGGTTGTCGCGGGTGAGGCGCAGGGACGTGATGATGACATGCGGCACCTGGTATGTCTTGTGCAGGACCTGGATGGCGGCAGCCAGGGAGTCCAAGTCTGTGATCTTCGTGTCGGAAAGCAGTCTAGTAATTTCTCGTCAGCGAACCATGCTCTGCGTGCAGGGCGACTAGTTGCGCTGCTCACTCGGCCTCATATTGATTCGGCAGGATCAGATCCGCCTCACGCAACAGCGCCTTGTACTCGGGTACTTCGTCCTCAGGAATGTAGAGTCTGCCGTTGTCGCCCATGACCGGGTCCAGCACTGTCGTCGTCAGCTCCCAAACTCATACAGCTCAGCTCGTTGGTGACCCACCCCAGAAGAAGCTGCCCGGCTTCGTCCCCGCGTTGAATTTGATGTCTCTGCCAATCTTCCCGATAGCCCGTACCGCCTCCGCGCTAGGCATGTAACCGGTCAACAACAGATCGAAGTTGTTGAGGCTTGCCTGGCGCAGGCCTTCGTAGAGCTCCAGGATCTGATCCGCGCTGGTCTTTGTGCCTTTTACCTGCTTGTATGCAGTGTGATTACCTTTGGTACTCTGTCAATCTCCTGTTCGAGAAGTAAATGGTAGTATGATCGACGCTTACTGTAATGCACGGTATTAATCGCAGACACGTCGCATCCCATGGACTGCATGACGAAGGTCGCCATCTTATTGCCCACATATCTCGGTCACAGCTCAGCCAAATGCCTTGTCTCCAGAGTTCAGCTACTTACCCGTGAACTACCTGTCGTGGATCAGTTGGTGAATCGCCTGGTGAATGCCCCGCGTGACTCTTACATGGCTGGCGATCGCGAGCACACGCGTGTCGGGAATCTGCGGTTCGGACACCATGCCCGTGATCAGGTTGGAAGTTGCTAGATGGGCAGAGAAAGGAGTGGACTGTGCAAGCGAGGGTGGTTCAATTGTGTATATTGTTGGTGTTTCTCGATATCTGAAAACCGAAGGGTGACGTAGAGCGGGGTCCTGGTCGGTGCGCTGTTGCACCGATGACCTGGGACGACAGCAATTCCTTGTAAAGAACGCACAATCGCTAATCTAACAGCCGCATCTCGATTCCACGCTTAAAACAGTACACCGTAACCTCGCTTGTGCTCCGCGGACATGCAGCTCATTTCGTGAATCGTTAGGGGAACCTCACTCATCGTCACCGATCTAGGTTCGTTAGCAGGTGCCCAGGATTAGGAAATATGTGCGCATCGTACCTTGGGCGCGAGATAGAACCTCAGATAGCTGTTGCTGCTGAGCCCATACTCGACAAGGAGTGGAACCTCGTTGGAGAGGCACAGCTTCACTTGATCCGATAAGCCGCTGGCCTTGCAGAAATTGACCAGGTATTTCAAGGAGAAGGTCAGCGCAACAGGCTCAGTCAAGTCGATCTCGACGTTCTCCTTGGGGTTATCGACACTGGTGTGGGCTCTCAGTTGGATGGAGCCTGATCCGATGTCGCCTGAGCAGTTGAACTTGACTCCTTCCTTTGTGCATTCAATCGAGACTGTTAAGGTCTTAGCATCAGACTGTGCTCAACGGCACTCCTCGTACCTGACTCGGAGAGTGCGCTGAGATCCCTGCAGATGCGCTGGAACTCTGCCGCAGGCAATGAGATCGTCGCCGCGTACTCAGTCTCCGGAATGCCCAGATGTTCCTGGTCGATGTCCATGAGCTTGATATCATACTCGCTGATCCTGTCCGAATCTTTGGTCTCGAAGACAAGGTTGACGACGTCCGGGGAATCCTCAGCCTTGAGGGTCAAGATATCCTCAGACTGAGCAGCGCGCAGAACCTTAGTGAGAGAACTCAGGTTGATGCCAAGTGCAATGTTGCGATCGCATCGAAAGGGAGAAAAGGCCTCGGATCTCAACAACATGGACACAAGGGCGACATGCGAGTTGTCCATGGCCTGCAGCGCGATGCCGGAGTCATTGCAGTCGAAGTTGCAGTCCTGGACTAGATCTTTGATAGCATCGACCACCTGACAGAGCGTGTCAGATTGAATATTTGGTGTTGAGTAGGTGCTGCTACCTTCTTCAAAAGTGCAGCCTGGCCTAAGCGTGCCTCAAGCACTGAACCTATTAGCATCGTTCGTATAGTTCAGGGAGACGGGCGACATACTGGTCAGGGTGATGAAATGCTCGTGGAAAGTATAGAGTCTATGTATGCAGGATAGGCAAGCAGAGGGCGAGGGCTGGTGTTCCGGTGGTGGTTAAAGCAGGGCAGAGGGAGACGCGAGCTGGCGGGCAAAATTGGAACGCGTGAGTGTCGCGCTAAGAAGTCAATTAAGAGGACACGGACCATTGCCAGGTAACTATCAAGCCACAAACGCCAAGCTAAGCGCAATCACGCCCGCAGTCAAACGCAAACGACGTGCAAACTTCGGAAGGTAAGTTCGCAATCATGTGGAATTGTTTAGAGATCTTTCCTTTGAACTACGGTGTTTCTCATCCGACTCCGCCGTGGCAACACCTACTCTAGACGGTTCTCCTATCCACTCATCCAGTCGAGCTTTGTTTAACACTATTAATTCCTATACGCGCCGACGCTCTACGCATGGCGAAGCGGTCGAGGGTAGCGGTAACGGCCTGCCCGATCTGCACTGTGGGATACAACACCACCCAGACCAAGACAAGCCGCGCACGGTTTGCTACCGTGCAGCAGGACTCCATCCACGCGTGCCTCCAATCCACCAGAGCACAGCCGTCCTCCAGTGACCAAACATACGGTGAGCCCCATAGAGACGTGAATGTGCCATATGAGTATGTGCTCCGGTGAGAGGCCTGGTCTTATCCCACACCATACTGCAGCTCGCCACCACGTTTGTATTCCAATAGGTTTGACCGCAATATCTTGCCCATGTAGCATGACGACCATCCTCATGCTCTCACAAGCCCGTAAAAGAGAGTCCACGTCAGCACGAAGCCGCTCAGCCCGCTGAACACATCACCACCCCAGAGATCACCGAGAGGACGGTAGAAGTATTCGCTGGGCTTGCCTTCAGCCCTGAACGCGTATATAAGCGCTGAGACGATCAGCGTTCCGACGAGGTAGAAGATGAAGCCTGGGTATGACTCCAGCCCGAGGGTTCCTGCGGCGACGCCGAACAACGAGGCCGTGAGGTTCCGGATATTGGATACGACCTAGGTGGCGAATGTCAGCGACCATGTGTGCTGGTATGGAAGACGGAAAGGTTTCCGCGGTACGCGCACTCACCTGCGTGTTGTGCTGCACGCTCGTCACCACGATCGGGCTGATCGCAAGCTCTCGTTCGTCGTTCATAGTGATGTGGGAAACGCCTTTGATGTGTTGAGCGCGATTTTCCTCGCTTCGGCCGAAAGTTCCAGTGGGACCCCGGGATGATATCGAGATCAGAAATGTCGGCAAGTGCAGAACCGCGGGCCGAAAATTACGCCGATCGTGTTGAATAGCGGAAAGCTCGCAATACTGGGGATCTCGACACAGTAAACGGGTGGTCGCAACACGATAGCGCGGTAGATGGATGGAGGAAGCCCTGGAGTCGTTGGTGGAGAAAGGTGGACGGGCTGAACTCCGGCCCGGCCGTACCTGTTGGCCCAGCCCGAAGCTTGGAAATCTGGTCCGTGCTCGGATAACGACGACTCAGGTCGCCAACATCTTCCCACGTTTCCGCAGTCATGCTCCAGCATGTGTCATCACATCGCGCTCGAATGAATTTTAAGATCCGGACATGTTAAGGTACTCGGCTATTGTTACCTAGTATCTCCGTCGAGCCGTACACATCAAGACCAATATGATTAAACGAATGACAACATCAATTTCTATGTACTATGTAGGACTAGACAAGGGGTCCAGGCCCAGATATAGAACACTACTCCAAACAATAGACTGTAGGATCAGATAATCGATGATCTATCCAACGGATTCTAATGGACCGAACTCATCCAGGTACCTGGCGAAAGGTTAACGTTCAGACGCCTGAGTCCACAGTGGACAGAAGTGATTATAGGCGAAACTTACTGCTGCATGTGTTCAGGAAGACTGAAGCCATGGATCTGAGTTGCTCTTCGCAGATATGCTAACGCTGCCTGGAAGTGTTGGTTGTTGCTACGGGACGATGTCACGTTGCCCAGGCTCATATACGCTTCAGCCGCCTATAACCACTTTAGCAACAAGAACATGAAATTATATAAGAAGGGGTACTTACGCTACAAAGAAGTCCTCCGGTGACTTTCCCCTGGCCTTGAGCAGCGTCGACCGCACGTTTGAGGTACTCAATCGCTGGAAGGAGAATGCCACGAGCCTCGACGTAGTCAGCTGTGTGTAGTAATTCCTCTGCTTCTGCGGCTGCGCTAGCTGCTAGTTGGTCGTCTTCACTTTGGGACAGTGGTACTGTTTGACTTGCTCCACTGCTCGAGGAGCTCCGTTCAGCACTGTGTATCCTGGCAAGGGACTGTTGCGCTCGCAGGAGCCAATTTCCCCCAATCACTATTGAGACTTAGTGGTATTTGTTGTGTGTTAGAACTATTACTCACAAGCCAGGAGATCGATATCATCAGGATAGACCTGAAGCAGAGTTACAGATTGTCTCAAGCACCAGTTCGCGATATCCAAGACCCCGCCGCCGTCATGGTCTGCATAAGCCACGCGCTGAAAGACCGTGATCAGGGGAATTTGCCATGCCCTGCGAGCTTCGTTGGGAGCCGAGTCGTTGATTTCTAATATAGAGGTGATGTTTCGGACAGCGTTTAGATGATCCCGCCAGCTATTCGGCGCCACGTCGAGCGTTGCAGCGACAAGGTCAACCGTAGTTGTCAAGGTGTGGACCATATTTTCGTCCATCGGTATCGGTGGCGGTTGATAGTAGAGAAAGATTACAAAGAAGCAAGATGATCAAGCCAAAAGATAGATGTCTTGTATAAGCACAAACCATTTTAACCTCATGCGATAGAAAGACTTAATATAGCACCTAAAGACAGAGTCGGTGTCGAAAGCAAAAAAAGCGAGAGCGGCTGAAAGACACGGCGTCCAATCCCGAATTACCAGAGTAGTAGGATAACGGAAGCTTAATTGGCCTGCAGATACAGACGTGATCAGAAATGAAAAACAGTGGAGAGAGTAAGGGGATGGGTGCGTGGCGGCCGACAGTACCCTAGCACATGACATGCGGTCTTTAGGCAGCCTTGAGGCTTGATAGAAAGCGATTCGGGATATGCAGCTAGCTGGTCTGGGTACGATACTTGCCACCATCGTGGGAAGATGCGGATGACCAGGGGAAGCCCCAGGGACGATACGAGACAGGATCTGGTTAGCATCGTGGGCTTCTGCAAGTACCCGCTACCGCTCATGTGGCAATCGAGATGGCGGATTAGGAAGACTGTTCCGAGCGATGGTAGTCGATGACATGTGGTAGGCTCGTCGTCATGTACCATGTCGAATCTGATTACGGATGCGCGGCAACACCGCTCCAGTCAGAGGCACATTGTAGAGTTGACCGTCTCTCGGCATGAACAACAGGCCGAGATGTTCTCACACGGTTTCGTTCATTCTGGACTCGTAGTCTACCCGACCGTGCATGGCCTTGCTTGGGTTGCCTGTCCCACTTACACTAACGACGTCTGTTAGCACTGTTCCACCACAAGGACACGTAGATGCTGTCAAATATCGTAAATCGGTCAAGAAGTCAGGGAGAAGATGCCCGAGCTAATCAGAAGATGTACATGCCACCTGAATACACACTGCGGGAGCATATCGGTCACTCTCCCGCCCTACAAACTTCAGGTCGGATTGGTCGTCAAGTTTACGGTACATAGCTTCTCGAAGATGTCTCTTGCTAGGGAAACTCCAGTTCACGCTCGCTATGGAATACTGGGCGCCGGATATGCCGCTGTCGCAAGTAGGATAGGGCTGAGCAGACAGTAATCAGGGTGCAGGCTGCCGAGCACCCCGAAACTGCAAGAGCGAGAGCAGATCGGACGGCGAGGATAGCGAGAACCCGATGGCGTGCGGGAATTAGTCAGGGTGTCGATATGGTTCTGCGGCTGCAGATGCAGTCGTGGTGGTGGTCTGTAAGTTATCTGTCAGTGCGGATTTACGCCGTGACGTCGGCGGTAGACGGTAGACGTGAGTCAGGTACCCAGGCACTCACCGCCAAGCGCTGGGGAGCCAATGAGCCACTGCACGATTGCACGATCCGGTTCATCTCCGCAGTGGCTTGTCGCACGCGCCGGCCGGGGCCTGTTCGAACGCTGGCGCATTGCTGCCGTGCCAGTGCCAGTGCCAATGCCAGCCTTGCCATCGCCGGCTCCTTTCGCAACACATCTCGAGAGCCTCGCTCGCACAGCACTCACGACACACGACACACCACCCGAGTGTAGAGTCGCTCACCGCATTGCCACCGCTCCGCACCGCTCCGCAGCTTCCCCCCGCCTGCAATCCGCCTTCCCGTCGCCCCGTGGCTCTAGCGCGCAGCCGGGTCCCGCCTGCTCACCCCCGACAGAGCCACCAGCAGGGCCGCACGATGAGGTAGATTGATGGAGAACATCATCTTAGAAGACTCGCCGCTGGCGCAGTTTCTGGAAGGTATGCGTCGCCGCGCTCTGATTATGCATCATCCCGCGCTGACATCCGCCAGGCCAGGGCCGCGGTGCCTCTACTCCCCCGTCTCCCGTCACGTCGTCGCACGCGGTGAGCTTCGCACCCCGAGGCCCCTCGACGCTGCAATCGAGGATACGGGACCGCCTGCCACGGCCGCTCCAGATACCCTCCGCCCGCCATGGCTCTATTACGCGCATTCACAACGCCTACTCGGTACAGCTCCCCCCTCGCTCGCGCTGGTCGCACATGTTTGCTGATGCAGAAGCCATAGAGAGCGGTGAACTCGCGCCTAGGGCGAGCCGACAATGAGCGGTTCCTGGAGCACTTCCGCTATCTCGTCGTCGCCTCCCAGCTCCTCAATGAGCAGGGGAGCCTGCGGACCGCTGCCCTCCCCAATTTCGCCTTCGAGGGAGCGGCTGGCCCACAGGAGTTCAAGGTCGCCACGACGAATCTCACCGGTGCTGTTCTTACAGCATCCACCGCCTTCGTGTTGGTCTGGTTAGTGCATTGGTCGCGCGGCCGCTCATCCAGCTACAGCAATGGGAGGTTCCTCGTGGGGGTTACCTTGTTCGCTGCGGTAGCTACGGCCTTCTACACATACATGCGGCGACAATGGCTGCAGAGTCTCCGGCAGAAAGCAGTGGAGGGCGCTGCAGCACTGGTCACCAATCTGCAAGCCTTCGAAACTTCGACGTCATCCGCGCTCGCGTTGATACAGGAGGTCGAGCTAGTGTCTCGAGGCTACCGTCTGTAAGTCAGATCTGCATCTACGCTAGAGTAGCCACTAAAAGTTCTCCAGGAGTAGTCCTCTGCCCCCCATCTCACGGATGGAAGAGAAAGGACAGGCCCGTCGATGCCTCCGCTTACGTCGCACTCTCCGTACCGCCTTTGCCGCAACCATACCCATGCTCGCCGAACAATGCGGATTGCTAAAACAACTTATTGCCGAAGACGATTTGGAAAAGTACCTTGACGTATACGACATCAGCAACCCAGACTTGCAGGAAGCCGCTCAGGGCTACTCGTCGTCAGAGTTTGAGGATGTGGAGGGGCTCAAAGTTCTTCGAATTCTACAATATCGTTTATCAACGTTACGACGGGTGTATCTGTGCTCGCTCCTTGCACTCGAAGCCGACGGCGGCAAGCCCGACTTCGCCCGCTGGAGTGCGACAGTGGATTCGATGCTAAGCATAGCAACCTCCACGGGGGACTGTACTGAGGGGATCAACAAGATATTTAGCGAAGACGAGCAGTTTGCTCTGCCGTCCCCAATGAAGGTTCATCCAACGCCTGGTCGAGAACGCCTACGTACTTCTGTCCGAAAACTAGGCGGACTATCTCAGGGTATCCGTGGCTTGCAAGCGAAGATGCAGATTCTTCGCGAGGAAACCAACAAGAGTCTGGAAGACTCTTCAGAAGATGTCACTGAGCTGGGCTCCCACCTCATGACCCAATACGAATCGATCGGAGCGGATTTAAGGAGTCTCGTCCACGCTTGGGAGGCGGGAAAGAATGCTCTTGCTCTGAATATCGGTAGACATGAGCGCCGGATGTCACTAACCTCCAACGGGCTAAGATCGCCCGTGCCGAGCCTCGGTGGTCTGACTGCGGTGGACGAGGGCAGCCCTTCTGACGCCCTCCGTGCTCTCAACGGCGATCTGCTCTCCCCCCAGCAATCTGCGCCATCAAGCGTCGAAGGAAGTAATTCGGACGATGAGATTTTCGAGGCCATCGCCATTCCTAAGACCCGGGGCACCATGTCCAGGGAAGAACGAATGCACAAGATCCAAGAGGATCGCACACGGCAAGCTTCTTTACGCGAACAACGAGAAGCGAGCAACACCATGCTGAAAGAGCTGGAGTCGGTCATCAATCTGCGGCCGCAGCGCGCCACGCTGGCTGGCGCACGTGTAACGAGTATTTGATGTTTTTATCGAACTAACGATGGGTCGACAGGGCGTTTTATGGGGGAGGGGGCGTCTTCTCTGGCAGGCATGAATTCACAGTGGGCATCTATGCTTGCGTGCGCAGTATTTTACATCTACACGAAAGCCTTTTCCTTATCGTACTTGATTTCACATTTCATATTTCACCCACGTTTCGGGAGTTCGGAGGCTTAATGTCTAAACGGGATACCGAGACTTCGGCGCGCGGGATACCTCTTTCTGGCATGGCATGTTTGGGCGGGTGGCATTTGAGCAAATGTGACTGGGGGGCATGTACGCATGTACGCGGCATGGAAAGATGAGATTTTGGAGGCCTAGATACTTAGATCTAGATGTATGGGCTTGTTCATCATGATTTTTCCCGAAGGCTTTGTAAGTTACTGTCGTCAGTGCAGCAGAACTGTTGGCAAAAGTGACATGGCGAGGAGACGATAGCGCTGTTTGGAATTCCGATGGGGAGAGTGTGGCGGCGGCGTAGCGCGCTGCTTATTGGCGGGGCAGAAACGGGAGCTGCATGGATCGGTGAACTGCACTGCGTCGGCTCTGCGCTGGTACTACACACATGCGAGTGATTTGGTTAAGGGGGCGAAAGGCCTTAGGTGGAGGAAAGAAGAGGCTGGGCGGCGGTGTAAGTGAATCTGATCTGGGTCGAGTCGAGAGTAGGCCAGTGGGAATGATATGATAGAGCTGGAGAGGTATAGTTAGCCATACCATTTGGTATTGAATATACGGTTTAGGGCAATGTGGTGGGTGCGAAGGAGTTGGGAGGAGGGAGAGTGGGTGGGTGGGTATGGGGTGACTGGTTTGTTGTGTTTTGTATGGGATGGTTGGGTAGGTGGGAAGAGGATCGCTAAGGTTGATAGAGTGCTTGGTTGCTTGTATATATGATGTCTAGCTATGTCTTCTAAAGACGACGTTCCTCACAGATGGTACTGATGCAAATGTACTTAGTAGGGCGATAGCAGCCTCGTTCGTCTTGGCGGGCGAAACGCATCGTCGCTGATACTCTCTGATTTGATTCCAGATCAAATCAGACAGGCCATGCACTCCTCGTAGCCGGGAGGCGACTGAAAGTGACCACCATATCCGCCCGCATAAGCTCCAATCGGACGGGTGTAAAGAACGCGTCCACGCGTGATCGGACAGCGTCATATCCAGCGGTGATAAACGGGTCTGGGGAACACCTGGGCAACGTGTCAGGGGTGGTGGAGGCTAGGCTTGACCTGGGAAGGCGCAACGGGCGGGTCCATCGTGGCCCACTCTTTCTCAACCTCACATTTGCTCTGTTCTTAACTTACACCTTCTCCCCATCGTCCTGCAGTGCCTGCCTCGCTCGAGCTGTCCCGGAGCTCGCCAACATACGTCTTCTTTCTGCATGCACTACCTTGAGGGGCGGCGCGGGAGACTGAAGACGGCCCGAATCGAAACATGACTCGCCCGGATGCCTACGAGCTGCTGACGGCTGCCGATGTATGCCGCCATGGAAGCTAATGTGGGAGTGCGGGCTATGGATTTATACATTCTTCGACGAGGGAGTTCCATGGTAAGGATATAACAGGAGGAACATACGGGGCGTTTTCTGTACCATTCCGCTGGACGGCGGGCAGAACCTTCGATGCTGGGTTCTCGGTCAGAACCCGACGCCAGCGTTGGAGTCGTCATTGTCGTTAGAGTACGGGCTATTCTTCCGCGGGCAGGACCTCCGATTATGGGTCCTTCGTCAGAACCCGACGCCAGCGTTGGAGTCATCATCGTCATTCGAGTACAGGCTATTCTTCGGCGGTGCAGGCGGAGCACCATGTCGCCTACGCAGGTGTACCTTCAATCCGTCTGATCGCGAGTACTGTTTTCCGCAATCTGGCAACGGACAGGGATATTTGACGTTTCCCCTACCAGACTTCTCACATGTCTGGGACTTGAGATGCCGGGTAAGGTTCCCGACAGCGTGGACTCCCGTCAGGACCGTTCCACAACCGTAGGGACACGCTACCGAATACTCTGGCACAGCGGTCTGTGATGCTGTCGATGGCGGATGATGGCCAATCCGTGGGGCTTCAGCTGTCAGATTGGCCGGTGCCTGCGTCGCTGGAACAGTCTCTCGTCCATTCTGCATCGGTTCCCTACGGTTATGGTTAACTACGACCGGCCTGGCAAACCAAAGCGTAGTCCTCACCTTTGGGTAGCGTAGAAGGTTTGAGGTTCTGGACGGCCATCTTCTTGCCCAACCTCAGCGCCATTATAGTTCATGTTGTTGGACAGCGCCCCGTACGGATCATGTGGTCTGAGTCACAGTTAACTGTTAGGCCCGCTCTGGCAGCACCCCAGCGCTCTCTCACACTTACAGCCAAGGTTCCTGCGCTATCTGCATAGGTACGTGGATAACGTTACCATTATGCCCATAGTAGTCAGAGTGCACCACCGGACTAGGCTCTGGCTGCCTGTACGTCGCACTCTGACCGTATACACTCTGCTGCGTGGTATCGGGAAGCTCCAGATGTTGTGCGGGAAGGGCAGCCTGCGTGGTAGGCATCGCTAAAGCCTGGTGGGGATACCCGCTGTAACTCCACGGTCCACTGTATTCGCTCTCCAGAACATTCGCTGTGTAAGGAGATTCATCTTCGTCACCGTCCCCTACTCGCTGTTGTCTCTGCTGTTCGCGATATACCTGACCGCTCTCGCCGGAACCATAGTCGCGTTCCATCGCTGATACACGCAAGTCTTCCTCAAAGTCCTTCCGTTTATGCTGGAGGCGTACCACGAAATGCTAGCCGACTGTGTTCAAGCTGTGCGATAAGTTCGAGGTGATGTGCGTTCGGATTTTGGACTTGGATTCTGGGACCTGCGGCTTTGTAATTGGGCGTTTGTCCTGGACGCAGGCCGATAGGGACCGACGACACAACACTGGAGACACAAGCCGAAGGTCTGTCCAAGGACGGGAGTACTGATCGAGTAAAGCGGTGAAAGCTAGCAAGGGATCGGCCTATGATCATGTTAGGCAGCTACATCAGAAGGCGGACGACAAGCCCTTGCCTAGGACGTTAAGGACCTCGAGCTACTTACAAAAACTTTCAGAACTTGCAGAAAGAAGTACTCAGCTTTAGCTGTAGATGTCAAAATAGGGAACAGGCTATCTGTCATATGCTGACCTGGTAGTGCAGGAGGAGCAACCATACCTTGATAGGGCTTCATCGGCCAGCCCACGCGGACCACGTTGAGCGATGTGGGTCGCGCCCTGGCAGGATACCGTACGACGCCCCAGCCTGACCAATTGAGGCCTCGACGGCTGTGTCTCCGGTCCGACTCTGGTTGCTGGAGGGCGAGACCCTATGTGACGAGTGGGTGTCTCTATGTTGCCTGACCGAGCACCCCATAGGCTAGGACAGCAAACGATGAGTGGGATGCAGGCGGAATTTTGCGCAGCCACGTCGCTCCACCCGCACGCCTGCGGGACCGGAGCGTGGGAGCCGCACTGGGGTCGCGACTTATGGCCCTTGATACTGCTATTTGGAGCCGCCACGCAAGCACACGTACAGCCAAGGATCAACAAGCCAATCCGCCATTACGGTAGACCCTAAACGCGCCTCGATACTGGACTCACTACTCTCCACAGCCCTCTCCTTCTCTACACGTTGTGTCGTCGTTCGACAGACGATAAGGCGTCCTTCGAGTCTATGCTTTGAAAACGCTCTCCGCCGGATTATGAGGAGGTGGGTTGATCAGCAGGCGTTTCGCAAATACGCCTTTCGATCTACAAGAGCCGGGTAGGTTGTATTAGGGCCCAACTGCGCAAGTGGAGCCTCCTGACGAACACGAACTTGGGCGATTCGTCAAGCCTACCAGGTAACGCTCGGAAGTGAGTCAACTCACCTACACGCTACGCCCTTGCCCTTCCATCCCAGCGGGACACCTGGACCCCCGGACCCCCTACACGATGCCTTATTCAAACAAGGTCGATCAATGTGAGGGCTAGGAGTACTCAAGGATCTCCAATAGCAGCCGTTCACGTCCTCCTCGTGAAGGATCCAGTAGTACTACGGCACGTAGGAAAGAAACGACAGTCCCGAGGAATTGCGAGATCAAACGGGGGCAACGGCTAGGTGTTTTTGAGCGGCACGGGCGCTCGGCGGAGCATTCCAGCTGCATGTTCGGCCCTTTCGCTTCGTCCCGAAACCAAACTCGGGCCGGATCCTAGGCAATATGATTTCTGTAGACCGTTTGACAACAGACGGGTTTGCACTGGACCATATCAAAGCTGATTAAAGACATTGGGAGCGAAGAACACATTTACTTGGCAGTTTGGGCAAGCGCCTTCAGTGTTTAGACTCGGCGGTTAGAGTTACGGTGGCGGCCCGCGGACCACGCCCGCTTCCCTTATCGAACCGAAACGGAGGTAGCATCACAACTCCTTTCTAAACGCAAGTGTCGGAGTACAGCTCTCTTCCGTTAGGAAGCGTGACCTTTCTGCAGAGTTGTTGGGCCCATTTCTGCACATATATTTCCTCTGTCTGTTCCGGGTTCAGTCCCATTGGTCATCTCATCCCATGCATGGTCTCGCCTCCTTGGCACATATCATCATGTAGCTTTCGAGACTGCTGCTTATACCAGAGCCTCATGCGTCATTTAAAAAGATGGGATTATTTCAATATAATCTAGACATTCCAGCTCTTGGACCGATGCCGTTGGCAACCGGTATCGGTTTCCGGGACGACTGCGGTAGAGACCGAGACTGTCTGATAACGGGCCGGCAGGTAGTCTGCGCCGCAACCCTTCTACGCTCTTGCAAGAAACAGCATTGGCACATCGAGGCCGTTATCCCGAGGCTGTCGCTAACATCCAATCAGTATACCCAGTAACGGACACCGGTCGAACAGTCAACCCTTCTCGCCCTGCGACAACCACTTGGAGATAGAGAGCGATTGTCATTTCAAAACCAATGAATACAACTCGAGGTCGAGCCGGCGGAGCACCCCGCGGTTCCTTGCCGGTTTGGGTACATCACAAACAATCATCCAAAATTATACGTTACACACATGCAAATTCTAAGGAGGAGGACGAAGAGCGGTGTGCATATATCCAATGGACTAACTTCTCTCAGCGTCGTGTTTGCCTTCTTTCTAGGCGTTTTTCGATAACAACAAGGCGGCTCCGCCCTCGGCGACAACGACGGCCATACATCCAGCACCAACTGCCAGCGTCGAGACGCTCACCGGTCAATCGCGCCTGGACTGCGCTATTCGCAAAGCGCAATCAACACCACGTCGGTCGTTGATAGTTGCCCAATGCGGTCGCAATACCAGGGGTGCTATATGCATTGTCTCAGCCATCACCGGCTGATTATGTGCGGCTCTGATGCAGATATGCCTTGCGCGATGGGCGGCTCTGGATCCTACGGGCATGGGTTGTTGTCGTTTCGCCCTCGCGCTGTTTGACCTCATGCGTGGAGACCTGCACATGGGCACGTACGCATGTCTGCTCCGCCCCCGGTGGAGAGCACTCTTTGTCTCTACCGCGCTCCCATGATAAGGCGTTATCGGGCGTCAAACAAACGTGGGCGTTTTCGATATCACACCGGCGCCGTCGCCGTCGGTGTGGGCTAAACCGCCGGCCGTCTCGAGCACGGCTGAGTCCACCTCTTTGCGAGGTGTGGCGGGGGTCGACCTGAGCGTTATAGCAGCGGCGACTGGCTCATACAGGCTCTGCTAGCTACACTAGCAGCTATGGAGACGGCCTTGTTATGCCTGCCATGAAAGAGTTAAGCAAAAACCAAGCTGCGGACCCCCGACCCACCACGTCCGATCAGTCTCAGGCCCCCGGCATCAGCATCGCCTAAGCATGCCAAGTATCGGAGCAGCACGATATCAGCAGTAGCCTCGAGACATCAGACGACTTGTCAATATGAGGACGAGAAAACAACGAAGGTTGTTGCCAGACGGCTGAAAGATAATTGAGCGTCGCGTAGCGAGCTACAGCGCCCGAATACCCAAAGCCAATAGCATCACCCAGCTAGTACCACGGCGTTTTTGGTCTAACTTGCATGAAAACTTCTCAGGTAGGTCGGTCAACCAGTTGGCTTGGCTTTCTCTATACGATCATATCATGCCAGCCACTGCAAGGCAGGCGTTTCGTAGCTGCCCTCAACGCCTGGCCCCCGTATATCTCCGGATCCCTGTGCGTTTGCGGCGTCCTGTTTGTGGCGGGCCTTTCTTACGCGCAGCTCACCTCAGCGCAGCGCAGCCCACGTGGATTGCTTAGCTTGCTTGCTTGTATATATGCGGATTATCGTGCTGCCGACGTCAAGGTACGGACGAGTGTATGTTGAGCTCTAGGCTCTAGGCTTCGTGCTCGGGCTTTGTATTGCGTAAGTGCATTGAGCGTTACTGAGAGGTTCAAGACAGTTCAGTTCAGTTCCCTCCACTTTAGATGTGGTTTCTTGTGCGACCTTCTTTCTATCTATCCATCCATCTATCCATCTATCTGCCTGTCCATCCATGTACAGCCGAACCGAACCGAACCGCGAAACTAACATAGAAGAAAGAGTGAGTATAAGTGCTAAGTAGCTACACTGCACTACTTACTAGAGAGAGTAGGTAGGTAGGTAGGTAGGTAGGTAGGTTAACAGGAAATAATATCCCGTTAGTAGGCCGTTGCGTTTCCGTTTGCGATTGCGTTTGCGTCTGCGTAGGCACAAGTTCGTTAGTCGTCTACTTTCCTTACTTTATCTATTTCAATAAAGAACTGCAAGAAAGCTTTTAAGGCTTCAAAGCTAGTTTCTATTAACGCGTAGATAGTTCTTAGTTGTTTTAAAGTACAGCTGCGTACTCTACTACTACGAACACTAACTACTTTGCTTACGCTAGCGAATAGGTAGAGAGTACCTATCGTTGGGTATAGGTTGGGTTAGAGTCGCACAGACCTAGAGTTAAAGTTGAGTTAGAGTAATCAAAGCGTAGGTTAAAGTTAGGTTATAGGTACTACCTTTAGGTTAATAAACCTGTTATAACTAGCTGTTATAATTATAAAAAGAAAATATATTAAAATATAGAATTGTAGAGGTTTGTGCTAACTCAACTTATATCTACGCTAAAACGTTTTAGCGTAGGTATAGATTAAGTTAGCACTAGAGTTTTACGTAAGCTAACTCAACTTTAACTCAACCTATACTCATTTACTACTCTAACTTTGCTAGTACTTTTAACTTTCTTTACTTTTATCTACTTTTTTGTAGTATTTAATATAATAAACTACGTACTTGCTTTTAACTTTAACAACTTGTTTGCAGCTTTTGTGTAGCTTTTTACGTTGTAGCTAGTTTTTCTATAGTTATCGTAGCGTTAGCTACTACTACTACTACAAGACTTTTTTGTAAGCTGCACTATTAAAAACGTTGCTAAACTAACTTGCAACGCTTTTTTACTATACTCGATAACTAGTGCTACTAGTTTAAAAGCGCTTTCTTTTACGCAATTTGCGCTTAGTTATTATTTTAAGTTGCTTTCAAAGTTTACAATTTTGTGCATTAAGTAGTATAGCTTTTTGCAGCATGTGCTTAGCACTTTTTATAAGCTACAAGTAGCTTTCTTGTAGTATTGTAAAAAAACGCTAAAAGTACTTGCGTACAAGTTTTAACTACGAGCTAATGTTAGCTAATAGACAACTACTAGAATATAAAAACAGTTTAATTAACTTAGAAACTTAAAAAGTTAAGTTAAAAGTTGCGAGCATTAAGCACTAATAGTGTATTAATATTATAAACTTAAAAAGTTCTAATATGTATATTAAGTACGACTAGCTACAAAAACACAACTTTAATATTAATTAAAAAAACAAAACAATACGTAGCTAAAGGCTTAAAAAAAAGTCGCTGTAGTACAACAAAACGAATTAACAATTTAGAGCTTACTTAAAAACAAAAAAATTAGTTTAATTTTACTTTACAAAATTGCAAGAATTTGTAAAAAAAACTCTTAGCAGATAAGCGTTATATAGATACAACAAGTTGCGCTCTCAAAAGCAAACAAACCGCGATTTAACTTTTTTAAAAAACAAAAAAAAAAGTTTAAATTTTTTTTCACTAAATACTAAACAAAGTTTAAAAGCTTTTTTAAAAAAAACAAAAAGCACAACTTAGCAAACTACTAAAAATAAAATTACAAAATTATTCTTAAAGAAGAAACAAAACTACGACTAAAACTAATATATTCTCTAACTTACAACTAGCAAAAGAAATTAAAAAAATTTATTTAAAAGAATATCTAGCGAGAATACATACAACTAAGCGAAAGCTTAATAGCTTTGCTAATATTGTTTGTACTAAAGAAAAACAAAAAATTGAAACTATGCGTAAACTATTAACAGCTTAACAACGTTACACAAAAAAACAAATATTTACTACTACTTATTTAAAAGCTTATAAATTAACTTTAAAAAGTAAAATAAATTACAAAACTTAACGTACGAAACGAATACTATTACATTAAAATTACAAAAAAGCACAAATAGTTAATAGCTTTTAAAACTAGATATAAACTTTATAAGTACTAGGTTATGCTATTTAAATTAACTAATGCCTTAGCTACGTTTTAGGCTTTAATTAACAAAGTACTATATAAATACTTAAACATTTTTGTTATAGCGTACTTAAACAACGTATTAATATACTCTAAAAAACGTTCGAAGAATATTAAAAACATGTTAAAAAAGTGCTACAAAAGATAAAGCAGTACTAGCTACTACTTTACTTAAAAAAGTGTAAATTCTACGTTACAAAAACTAGATATTTAAAATTTATTATTTTAAAAAAAAGTATGTTTATAGACTTAAAAAAAATCTAGACTATACAAAAGTAGCTAACTTCTAAAATAGTAAAAAATGTATAGTTTTTTCTAAAATATGCTAACTTTTATTAAAAGTTTATTAAAAACTATTTTAAAACTACGACACTACTCTTAGAAGTTACTAAAAAAAATAAAAAGTTTAAATAAACAAAAGTACAAGAACAGGCGTTTTAAAAACTTAAAAAAAAGTTTACTACAATACTAATACTATAAATGCACAACTTAAAAAAAAAAACTTAAGTAAAAACTAATGCTTTAGACTATGCATTAAAAGCAATACTTTTACAGCAATGCAACGATAAGAAATAAAAACTAGTATTTTACTATTCTAGAAAGTTTTTAGAAGTAGAACTTAACTACAACGTTTACAACAAAAAGCTATTAGCAATAATAAACGCTTTTAAACAATAAAAAGCGCAGCTAAAAAAAGCAAAGCATTGAGTACAAGTGTACTTTAACTACTAAAACTTTACTAACTTTACTACTAACGTATTAAATTACCGAGCTAGCTAGATTACTAAGCTAGCTACTTTTCCTTAGCACAACCAACTTATCTCAAAGAACATTAAACTAATTGCTATCGAACAAGAAACCTGCGTACGTCGTGCTAGCTCTAGATTTAAAAGCTTTTTCTGTATTTTTTTAGTAGGTTCGGGCATTGTGTTTTGTATTACTACAGTTTCTAGTATCTACAGCGCCGTAGAGCTAGTTGTGCTTTTTCTTAACTCTTTCTACTACGCGCTTTCTTTAATAGCTAAAGTGCTATAGACGCTTTAGTAGCTACCTACGCTAATTCGTTACTATACTCTATTATGCTACTTGTTTACGCTAGCGAATAAGTAGAAAGTACTTATTGTTGAGTATAAGTTAAGTTAGAGTCGCACAGACTTAGAGTTAAAGTTGAGTTAGAGTAATTAAAGCGTAGGTTAAAGTTGAGTTATAGGTACTACTTTTAAGTTAATAAACTTATTATAACTAGCTGTTATAATTATAAAAAGAAAATATATTAAAATATAGAATTGTAGAGGTTTATGTGTTATCAAAAGTGTTTTTTTACTAAAGGTACGAGTTATCGAACTTAGAGATTCCGCCTAAGAAATTGTTCTATGTTCGAAAAGCTTAATAACAACAAGAAAACAATCTTAATTTTATTTTGAATAGAATAACAAAGTAACAATCTGTTGCCTATAGATCTAATCTATGTATAAAATGTACTTAAGAGAGTTAACTACAAAGAATTCAAATTGTAAAAGAAATTTTGCTAATCTATATAGTTCTATAATTCTTTGCTAAAAGCGTTCTACTTAGTTCGCTTGGTATGCTTAGTTGCTAAGCGCTTTAGGCTAGCTAAGCGCTCGCTGCTTAGTGTGCTTAGTCTGCTAAAACTCTAATCGCACTAATTACTATTACGTAACTGCTAATCTAATCTTGCTTTGCGCATTGCTGTACTTTTGTCTTGCAAACTTGCAAGCTCTAACAACTTTTCTACGCTATTGCTTAGTTTACAATACCTAGTATTGTCTTTGTTTATAACATTATTCTTTTTTTTAAGAATATTGTTTTAATAGCTGTTTTGCTGTGCTGTGCTAGTTCTTTTTGTGCTTTGCATTAAAAGTGCTGTTTTGTATAAAAGTAAGTTAACTCTAATTCTCGTTGTGTCGTAGCTTTTTCTTGTATTTTTTAAAGTTTTTGAGTTTAACTATGCCTAAGTTTTCGCTTTTTGTAGATTCGTGCTCTAAGTTAACTTGTTGTTGTTACAATTAAGTTGCTTGTATTTGTAAAACTAGTCTAAAGATGCTTGCTTCTTGCAGCTGTTGTTTTAAAAAAAACCTAAAGTGCCTAGTTAATTTCTCGTTAGATAAATGTGCTAAATGCCTTTAGTCTAGCGCGCTCTACAGTCTTGCTCTAACAAAGAAAAAGTAAGCAGCTTTTTAACAAAAGCGTTGCAACTTGCAACATTAGCTTTTGCTAGCTAAGCAACAAGTGCTATTTGCACGAATCTAAGCTGCTTAGCTAGTGTCCGCAGCAAAGTTTCGTGCTGCTACTCTTCGAGTAGAGCTTTCTATTGCTAAGATAAAAAGAAATTAGCGTTTTGCTAATAAGTAGGTTGCTATTAAAAAGCTAAAAAAACTAAAAGCTGCGCAGTTTGGCGCTGCTGTTGATTTTAAAAGTACAACTTCTACTAATAGTCTTATACCGCTGCTATTTAAAACGCTTTTAACTAACTTAAGCTAGTTACAAACTAACTCTTCTCTACTTGTTTTTTTTTTTTAACTTTTTTGCTTTTTTAGAAAACTCGGATTCTTTGCCTCTAGATTTTGCTAGTAGTACTTTCGTACTAGTTTCTTGCAGTTCGTAAAATTTCGTATTAGTTTCCATGTATTCTAGCTTTTTAGCTATTCTTGCTATTTAACTAAGTATTTCTACTAACGTTTAAACTTCTATAGGTTCTTAACTTCTTCGACTTTGTACTTTTTGTTTTTAAGTTTAATGTTAGTTGCTACTTCGGCGTCTAGTAGTGCTAGTTTAAAAAGTAATTTGTAAAAAACTAGGTGTATGCGCATGCTTGTAGGTAGCTATAGTTTAAATAATACAAGTTCTTTAACTTTTAGAATTTTGAATAGTTTTATTTAGAAGTTGTTTAACTTGTTGCATAGTTGTTTAGTTTTTAGGTTTTTTTGTAAGAGAAAAACTCTATTCTCCTCTTTAAGAGTTGGTTTTTTAAGCTTTTTCTTATTTGCTAACTTAGCTGTTGTAAAGTTTCTTTAAGCGATTCGTTAGCTTAATTCGTCGTGTAATTTTTGCATTTTAAAAGCCTTGTTGTTTGCTGCTAGCAAAATGCTTTTAATATTCTTTAGATTTTAATAAGCTACTAGCTTATATCTATAATTTGCGTAGTATAGCAAGTGTTTTATTGTCGTAAACCTTGTGCTGTTGTATGCTAATTGTGCTGTTAGTAGAAGTTTAACCTAGTTGTTTTGCAGCTTGTTAGTGTACATTTGAAAGTACTATTCTAGCATTTAGTTTGTTTGTTCTGTCTAACTGTTTGTTTGAGAGTGAAAACTAGTTGATAGTTTCTTTGCAACTTCTAACTAGGCTAAGAACGTATTCTAAAACTTTAATGTAAACAGCTTGTTTTTATTAGTAATAAACTGTTTTAGCAATTTGTAATTAGCAACGAGTGCTTTTGTAACCTCGTAAGCTATTTCTTTTACTGTAATTAACTTTTCTATTGGTACAAAATGTAATTCTTTGGTTAATTAGTTTACGATTACCAAAATCGAGTTGCATAGCTGTGCTAATCTAGGTTTTAACAATTTTAAAAGCTTTACTATAAAGTCTATTGTAACGCTAATTTATAAGCGTGCGAGTAGTTCTAGCAGTTAGAGTAATTCGTAGAGCTTATGTTTTTTAAGTTTGTTTTTTAAACAATTTAAATAGTTGCTTACTGCTTTCTAAACTGTGTTTCGTACATAAAGCATTAAGTACTCGTTTAAAATTTGTTAAACTATTTTGTTAATTCTTAGGTGTTTATATGCTTGTAAAGTATGTAATTCTTAGATAAACTATATAGCTTAAGTGTTATTTGTAACTATCTATCTTTGCTAGTTGTCTTTGCTCTATTTTTAGTGCATTCTTTCTTTAATGCTTGTAACTTTAGCTATCTTAGCTAGTCGTAGTTAGTTGTATTTAAGAGTTTTATCTAAGTTCCGTCGTAATACTAGGTTGTGCGTAACTAGTTTGTTAGTTTCTATAAAATCTAATCTTCGACTAAGCGCGTTTGCAGCTTTATTGTTAGTTTCTTTGCAGTAGTAAATCTTGATATTGTAATCTGCTATAAATTCAGCTTATCTAACTTGTTGTTAGTTTAATTTCTTAGTTGTAGTAAAGCTAGTAAGGTTCTAATAATCTAAGTACACTTGTACTTAATGCCTTGCTTTTTTTAGCTATGCTTTTTATTGTTTAAAAGCGTTTATTATTGCTAATAGCTTTTTATTGTAAACGTCGTAGTTAAGTTCTACTCCTAAGAACTTTCTAAAATAGTAAAACACTAGTTTTTATTTCTTGTCGTTGCATTGCTGTAAAAGTATTGCTTTTAATGCATAGTTTAAAGCATTAGTTTTTACTTAAGTTTTTTTTTTGAAGTCGTGCATCTGTAGCATTGGTGCTGTAGTAAACTTCTTTTTAAGTTCTTAAAACGCCTGTTCTTGTGCTTTTGTTTACTTAAACTTTTTATTTTTTTTGGTAACTTTTAAAAGCGGTGTCGTAGTTTTAGAGTAATTTTTAATAAACTTTTAATAGAAGTTAGCAAATTTTAAAAAAAACTGCACGTTTTTTACTGTTTTAAAAGTTAGCTATTCTTGTACAGTCTAAATTTTCTTTGAGTTTATAAACATACTTTCTCTTAAGATAATAAATCTTAAATAGCTAGTTTTTGTAACGTGAAATTTACATTTCTTTAAGTAAAGTAGTAGTTAGTACTGCTTTATTTTTTGTAGCACTTTTTTAACATGCTTCTAATGTTCTTCGAGAGTTTTTTTAAAGTATATTAATACGTCGTCTAAGTACGCTGTAACAAAAATGTTCAAGTATTTGTATAGTACTTTGTTAATTAGAGCTTAAAACGTAGCTAAAGCGTTGGTTAATTTAAATAGCATAACTTGGTACTTATAAAGTCCGTATTGAGTTTTGAAAGCTATTAACTATTCGTGCTCTTTTGCAATTTTAATGCGATAGTATTTGTTTCGTACGTTAAGTTTTGTAATTTATTTTACTTTTTAGAGTTAATCTATAAGCTTTTAAATAAGCGGTAGTAAGTATTAGTTTTTTTGTGTAACGTTGTTGAGCTGTCGATAGTCTACGCACAGTTTCAATTCTCTGTTTTTCTTTAGTACAAACAATATTAGCGAAGCTATCGAGCTTTCGCTTAGTTGTATATATTCTTGTTAAATATTTCTTTAGATGTGTTTCTTTAATTCTTTCTGCTAGTTGTAAGTTAAGAGATACATTAGTTTTAGTCGCAGTTTTATTCTTTCTTTAAGAATAATCTTGTAATTTTATTTTTAGTAGTTTGCTAAGTCGTGCTTTTTGTTTTCTTTAAAAAAGCTTTTAAACTCTATTTAGTATTTAGTAAAAAAGTTTTTAAACTCTTTTTTCTGTTTTTTTAAGAAGTTAGATTGCGATTTGCTTGTCTTTAAAAGCGCAACTTGTTGTATCTATATAACTTTTATCTGCTAAGAGTTTTTCTTACAAATTCTTGCAATCTTGCAAAGTAAAATTAGACTAATTCTTTTGTTCTTAGGTAAGCTTTGAATTGTTAAACTGTTTTGTAGTACTACAGCGACTTTCTTTCTAAGCCTTTAGCTGCGTATTGTTTTGTTTTTTTAATTAATATTAAAGTTGTGTTGTCGTAGCTAGTTGTACTTAATATACATGTTAAAACTTTTAAAGTTTATAATATTAATACACTGTTGGTGCCTAATGCTCGCAACTTTCAACTTAACTTTCTAAGTTTCTAGGTTAATTAAACTGTTTCTATATTCTAGTAGTTGTCCGTTAGCTAACACTATTCGTATTAGTCGATTCTTAACTTAGTAAAGTATTTTGTTTCTTTTTACCTATTCTAGAGAAACTAATGTCTAGGCAGCTTTGCTATTAAGTAGCGTAGTAAGCTTTTAGCCTGCGACTTTCGCTTTTACTTTTATGTAATTCTATTTTGGTTGCGTTTTTTGTACGCTTTGTACGATTGTGCTAGAAGTACTTATACTATTCTAACCGTAGGTTTAGTAGCCTGCTAGTTTTTTGCTAAAAAAGCTTTTAAAGCTTATTTTTTTAAGATGTTTTATTGCTCGTAATAGTTGCATTTGCTAGCGAAGCATTTCTAAAGCTTTAAAAACTTGTCGTAGTTTTAGTTTTTAAAATTCTATTTCGTTGCATTTTTCTATAGCTTATAGATAGTGCATTTTGTAGTGCAAAAAAGCTATCGTGCTGCTTAGCACGTATTGTAGTTTTTTATACATAATTCGTTGTTGCATTCTAAGTAGTCTTTGTTTTTTAGACTTATAAGCTACTATTCTGTAATATGCTTGCAAAACTAGTGTGTTTGGCATTTTTTATTGTAACACTGCGCTTATCTGCAGCTACTGTTGTAGTTTTTAAACTAATTGTTGTAGTTGTGTACGTAGCATTTTGCTACTATACATTCGCTGTTTTTGAGCAAAACGTGTAATAGTAATTTTAGCTGTTGCTAAGTAAGAATTTTATTGTTTGCGTAGTATACACAGTTCTTTTCGTTGCACTAGTACTAAAGTAGGTTTTTGTAATTATCTTAATTCGCGAACTGTATTTTTTTTTCTGTTAGCTTTTGTTGTGCTATTGCTGCGTTTGCAACTTTTTATTTTTGTAGTCTTTCAATTTAAAGCGTATAAAACTTGTTTTTGCAATACTAAGCAATGTAGGTTTTCTAGCCGCACATCTAGCATTCGTAGTTCTATAGCTGTTTATTAATTTTTTAGACTTGTAAAGTTAATAGTTTTTTGTTGTCTTTATTTGTTAGCTTCGTAACATCTTCAAAACTTTCTATTCAAATCCAATTGTTTTCTAATTTTTTAGAGTTTTTTGGGTATAGTGTAGCTACTTGCTGTAGTTAAACTATAGCAATAGTAGCAGCTTGCGCGCCTGCTACTTTCTGTAGTGTTTCTAAGTAGTTTTTGCAAAAGTATTTGTTTTTGCTGCATTAAAAACATACTTTATTGTCGTAACGTTTCTAGCGTTTTTTTTTTGACAATTTGTTTTTAGGGTTTTGTTTTGTTAAAGTAGCGTTTCTTTTGTTAAACTGCTTTTGTAGTAGTTTGTTGTTTTAAACTCGTTCAACGCTGTTGATGTCTATTAGGTTATAGTAATAGGTTTTTTTAATCGTAGCTACTAGGCGTATGTATAGTTTGACAGTGAACTTGCGTTTTTACTATTGTTGCTATAGTTAGTTGTTAATTTGTACTACTGTTTTAATTAACTTTCTAAGTTTTTTAGGTTTTTTGTTTTAACTAATTTTATTCTTTACATGTTTTTTTAACTTTGCGTAGTAAAACTTGCATAGGTTTTGTTCTCTTACGTTGTTTACTTTAGCCTAAATCTTTTTAAATTTAATTGTATATTTACTTGCAGATTTTTTTTGTCGTAGTAGTTTAAGTTTGTTTATAGCTTGTTGTGTTTTGTCTACTTTCTCGTAGATCGTATAAAGCTTTTCTTTAAACAATTTTTAGTTTTTAAAAATGCGTTGCGTGTTTTGCTTTATTTTTTGCTTGCTGTTGCTTTTGACATAGTTGTTTGCGTGTAGCTAAAACTACTTTGCTACGTTGTCTTTTATATGCATTCTAGCTACAAAGATTTTGTTTTATTTTTTAAAAAAGCTTGTTGCATAGTAACAGCAGTAGAAGTCGATGTTCGTAAAGAATAATTGTAGTGTTTTTTTTTTTCTGCTATATTTCTCTAGGAATAGTGCCTTTGCGGCACTACTAGTTTCTTAACTCTTTAGAATTGCTACTATTTCTAACAGTTCGCTAATCTACTCGCTTATTTGTTTTATCTAGTTAGCTTGCTTTGCTAGTACCGTTGCTGCGGTGCGTGCTAGTGCTCTAGCGCTGCTACTACTTAAGCTTACTAAAGTTGTTATATTATCTTAGTTCTAAACCTAAAGTAGTTAACGTGTTATCAAAAGTGTTCTTTTACTAAAAGTACGAGTTATTAGACTTAAAGATTCTGCCTAAAGAATTGTTCTATGTTTAGAAAGCTTGATAACAACAAAAAAACAATTTCAATTCTATTTTGAATAGAATAACAAAGTAACAATCTGTTGCCTATAGATCTAATCTTTGTATAAAATGTACTTAAAAGAGTTAACTACAAAGAATTCAAATTGTAAAAGAAATTCTACTAATTTATATAGTTCTATAATTCTTTGCTAAAAGCGTTCTACTTAGTTCGCTTAGTATGCTTAGTTGCTAAGCGCTTTAGGCTAGCTAAGCGCTCGCTGCTTAGTATGCTTAGTTTGCTAAAGCTCTAATCGCACTAATTACTATTACGTAACTGCTAACCTAATTCTGCTTTGCGCATTGCTGTACTTTCGTTTTGCAAACTTGCAAGCTCTAACAACTTTTCTGCGCTGTTGCTTAGTCTACGATACTTAGTATCGTTTCTATTTGTAACACTATGCTAACTCAACTTATACCTACGCTAAAACGTTTTAGCGTAGGTATAAGTTAAGTTAGCACTAGAGTTTTACGTAAGCTAACTTAACTTTAACTTAACCTATACCTATTTACTACTCTACACTTGTTTGAATTCGCTTTTGTTTTTGTAATTTTCTTCTTGTTGCTTCTTTAATAGTTTTTTCAAAGCTAGAAATTCAATCGCGTATTAGCTCAACCTAATAGGCTATCTAGTAGAACCTTTTGACAAGCTAGTTAACTCTATTCTTTAGAGATAATAAAGAGAAACTAAGCTTAGTAGTAATAAGCTTTGATTGCGATTCAAATTCAAGCGTATTGCTTGGAGTTTTTAACTGCTACGGCGTTTCTAGTGCGAAGAGTAGTAGCAAAGTACGTAGCCGTACTTCAAAGCGATTAAATACTACTTGCGCATTAATAGAAACTAGCTTTAAAGCCTCAAAAGCTTTTTTACAGTTCTTTGTTGTAAACACTTTAAAAAACGCGTTTTTAAAAGCTAGCAGAAAGCTTTTTTTATTGATATAGAAAACGCGCTGGCGCGCTAAGTTCCAAACGCGTTGAAAGTACTTTAGCTTTAGCAGCAAGAATAGGCTAGCGAATAGGTATAGGTTGAGTTAAAGTTAGGTCAAATTCGCACGAACTAGAAAACGAAAATTAAAATCTTTAGTTTTTAATATCTTACCTAATACTATAGATATACTAATGCAAATTTAACACGTACTATAGATATATAAACACAATTATATATAAAATTATTAGAGAATTCTAGCTAGTCTAGCTTCTTTAATATAGCTTTTTATTTATTAAATCTATAAAAGATAAATGAAATATACTCTAGACTAGGTAGAATTCTTTAATAATTTTACATATAATTGTGTTTATATATCTGCAGCGCGTGTTAAATTTGCATTAGTATATCTATAGTATTAGGTAAGATATTAAAAAGTAAAGATTTTAATTTTCGTTTTCTAGTCCGTGCGAATCTAACTCAACTTTAACCTAACCTATACCTATTTGCTAGCCTAGGCAAGAAGCAAACTACATCTAGTAGCTAAAGAATATAGAATAAATAAGCTAGCATGCAAAGCGTAAGAATTTTGTTTTTAAAGCAATAGTTTTTAAAATTCTAAGATTAGTAGCTCTTATAGCTGTCTAGAATAAGTAGCTAATACTTCTTTACCTAACGCGCTTTTGTATGCGCGTTAAAATGCTTTAACTATTTAAAACTAAAAGCGTTGTTTGTTTAGCTATTCTTAAAGACTAAGAGCTTTTAATTGCTAGGTATAAAATTCTCTTCGTACTATGCTAAAATGTAAACGCGCTTTTTGTAGATAATAAACAGCGAGATCGCGTACTCTACGGCGCAAATGCTTTAAATAACTATTACCTACTCTTAATCGCCTAGCTAGATTAGATTAGGTTGAGTACGTTTTTAAAAGCTTGTAACAACTTTCATAGACCTAATTACGCTTATCTAGAAACTAGTTTTATCGAAGTTGTACACGTTATTCTTGTAGATGCCGTAACGTAATCTACTACTAAGTAGAACACTTTACTAAGTAGAACAGTTTCTGCTAAAAACCTCTACTCTTTTATCAACGCAACATGTTTTAACAACAAAACGCGCAATTATCTAACTAAAAAAGCAGAATTTAGCTTGCTTTTTTTGCTTATAATAGCTAACAATTCCAAAGCCTTTAACGCGCTGCTAAGGCATTTGAGGTACTTTTTACAACACTTTTTTGCTAACGCAAAAGAGTTACGCATTGCTTTAAAACTCGCTACGCTTAACATAAGCTTACTGCAACTAAAGAGCAAACAATTGTTTAATATATTCTCAACTTTAATTCGCGAGAATTTGCGCCTTGGCTGTGCGAGGTAGTAGATATAGCTAATAAACTGCTAGCTGTACGTAGTAGTAAGCTAGTTAGCAAGCACTAGCCTACGCGCTTCGTAACGCGTTTATCTAAGCTTAAAATAGCTTTTAATTGAGCTAAAAATAGGTAGAGAATACTCTAGAAGAATCTAGAGATAATTGGCGCGTAGTTTAAGCTAGTAGAGAACACTAAAGCTAAGTACGGCGTCTACGACGACAACGTGCACAACTTTAACAAGACTAGCTTTTAAATAGGCGTAATTAGCTCTATAAAAGTCGTTACAAGCTTTTAAAAACGTACTCAACTTAATCTTATCCAGCTAAGCAATTGGAAGTAGGTAATAGTTATTCAAAGCATTTGCGCCGCAAAGTACGCGATCCTGCTTTTTATTATCTACAAAAAACGCGTTTACATCTTAGCATAGTACAAGAAAGCTTTAATACCGCGCAATTAAAAGCTTTTAGTTTCTAAAAATAGCTAGACAAACAACGCTTTAGGTTTAAAGTAGTTGAAGCACTTTAACGCGCATACAAAAACGCGCTAAGTAGAAGTATACTAGCTACTTATTCTAGACAGCTATAAGAGCTACTTTAACTAGAATTTTAAGAACTACTACTTTGAACACAAGATTTTAACTTTTTGCATGCTTCTCTACTCGTTGCACATTTTCTAGCTACTTAACGTAGTTTACTTCTTGCCGTTGAAGCGCAAGTACTTTTAGCGTGTTAGAAACTTAGCACGCTAGCGCGTTTTCTATATTAACAAAGAAAGCTTTTTGCTAGCTTTTAGAAACGCGTTTTTTAAAGTGTTTACAATAGAGAACTGCAAGAAAGCTTTTAAAGCTTTAAAGCTAGTTTCTATTAACGCGTAGGTAGTTTTTAATTGTTTTAAAGTAACGTACTTTATAGGTTCGCCGGACACATAGGTTCGCCGAACACTTGTTTTTACTAAAGAAAATTAATAATCTAAGGCTTAATAACTCTAGATCTACTTTATAGAATTCTTTAAAAATTTCACTACTAAGCTGCATCTATATAAACTTTAAGATTCTAAGGTTACTAAGCTCTAGCCTTAGTATTTAAAAAGCTATTAAAGAAAGCCTAGATTATAGAAATTATTTTAGCGTATTTTTTGTATCTCTAGAATTAGACTAGGTAGAGCTTAGTAATATTAGGATTAAAAAGTTAATGTATACAGAAATAACATATTAAATTTTTAGAAAATTCTATTAAGTAGATCTAGAGTTATTAAGCCTTAGATTATTAATTTTCTTTAGTAAAAACAAGTGTTCGGCGAACTTGTGTGTTCGGCGAACTTATAAAGTACATTACAGCTGTATACTTTGCTACTACCTTTCGCACTAAAAACGCTGTAGCAGTTAAAAACACTAAGTAATACGTATAAGTTTAGATTTTAGTCAAAGCTTGTACGCGAGTTTTTTACTCGATTACTTGTTACAGCTTAAGCAGGCTTCTCTTAGCTTATAAAAAGTAGTAAGCTAATGCTGCACTAAAACGCGCTTCTTGCTGCTCGCAACAAAGAGCTTAAAAAGCAACTAGCAAAGATAACTAAGCAAAAATCGCGCAAAAGAAAGCAAATTTAGCAAAGTAGTACTATAGAGTATAAAAGTGCTGCAGCGCAAGTAGCTACCAAAGCGTTTGTAAAACCTTAGCAATCAAAGAAAGCTTGTAGTAGTAGTAATTAAAAACGAGCTCAACTAGCTCTACGGCGCTGTAGAAACTGCGGCAAAACTAAGCACAATGCGCAAACGTGCAAAAAGAATACAAAAGCATTTTCTAAATTAAATGCTAGCACGACGTACGTAGGCTCTTTGTTTAATAGCAATAAAATTAAAAATGCGTAACATAAGTTGGTTATGCTAAAGCTTTTTGTTCTACTTAGTAGAGTGTTTTACTTAGTAGTAGATTACGTTACTTAGCTTTAGTATCTCTAACAAGCTTAAACTACGCGCTAATTACTTTAAAACCTTTCTATTGTATTCTCTGCTAGTTCTTTGCTCGATTGAAAGCTATTTTAAGCTCGCTTAAACGCGATACAAATCTTGTAGCTTATTTTTTGCCTACTAGCTCTCTACTTTGCGCAGCTATTAGTTTATTTTTTATATTTTCTACTTTAGACAGCTAGAAAGCAAATTCTCGCGAATTAAAGTTGAGAATATGTTGAACAATTGTTTGCTCTTTAGTCGCAGTAAGCTTCTAGCAATTAAGTTGTGTTTAAAGTTGAAATGCAATTTCGTTGAGCTAATTAGAAAGTTTCTAGTAATTAACGTTAAACAATGCAGTAGCGCGTTGTAGACTTTAGAATTAGCTAGCTTTATAAGCTTAGATTGCGATATCAATTTTGCTTTTTTGTTTAGTAAGTATTGCGTTGCTTGGTTAAAGCATCGTAGGTCGATAATAGAGTTAGTAGTGCTAAGAAAAAGTAGCTAGCTCGGTAATCTAGCTAGCTCGGTAATCTAGCTAGCTCGGTAATCTAATACGTTATAGCTTATTTAGAAATTACATACTTTACAAGCATATAAACACTTAGAAATTAACAAAATAGTTTAACAAATTTTAAACGAGTACTTAATGCTTTACGTACAAAACACAGTTTAAAAAGCAATAAACAACAATTTAAATTGTTTAAAAAACAAACTTAAAAGACATAAGCTCTACGAATTACTTTAACTGCTAAAACTACTCGCACGCTTATAAATTAGCGTTACAATAGACTTTATAGTAAAACTTTTAAAATTGTTAAAACTCAAATTAGCACGGCTATGCGACTCGATTTTAGTAATTGTAAACTAATTAACCAAAAAATTACATTTTGTACTAACGAAAAAAACAATTAGAGTAGAAAAAATAGCCTACGAGGTTACAAAAACGCTCGTTGCTAATTACAAATTGCTAGAATAGTTTATTACAAATAAAAACAAGCTGTTTACATTAAAGTTTTAGAATACGTTCTTAGCCTAGTTAGAAGTTGCAAAGAAGCTATTAACTAGCTTTTACCTACAAACAAACGGCTAGACAAAACGAATAAACTAAACGCTAGAACAGTACCTACGAATGTACACTAACAAATTGCAAAACAACTAAGTTAAACTTTTGCTAACAGTACAATTAGCTTATAATAGCACAAGGTTTACAACTACAAAACACTTGCTATACTACGCAAACTATAGTTATAAGCTAGTAGCTTACAAAAATCCAAAGAACATTAAAAGCATTTTGCTAGCAGCAAACAACAAAGCTTTTAGAATGCAAGAATTATACGATAAATTAAGCAAACGAATTGCCTAAAGAAACTTTACGACAGCTAAGTTAGCAAATAAAAAAAAGCTTAAGAAACTAACTTTTAAAAAGAGAAATAAAGTTTTTCTCTTACGAAAAAACCTAAAAACTAAACAACTATGCAACAAATTAAACAACTTTCAAATAGAACTATTTAAAATTCTAAAAGTTAAAGAACTTGTATTATTTAAACTACAGCTACTCGCAAGCATGCGCATACATTTAGTTTTTTACAAATTACTTTTTAAACTAGCACTACCAAACGCCGAAGTAGCAACTAATATTAAACTTAAAAACGAAGATTCGAAGCAGGCATTTCTAGACTAGTTTTACAAATACAAGCAACTTAATCGTAACAATAGCAAGTTAACTTAGAGCACGAATCTATAGAAAGCAAAGACTTAAGCATAGTTAAACTCAAAAACTTAAAAAAATACAAAAGAAAGCTACGACACGACGAGAATTAAAGTTAACTTACTTTTATACAAAACAACACTTTTAATGCAAAGCACAAAAAAAACTAGCACAGCATAGTAAAACAGCTATTAAAACGATATTCTTAAAAAAAAAATTTATTACAAACAAAGACAATACTAAGTATTGTAAACTAAGCAACAACGCAAAAAAGTTGTTAAAACTTGCAAGTTTGCAAAACAAAAGTACAGCAATGCGCAAAGCAGAATTAGGTTAGCAGTTACGTAATAGTAATTAGTGCAATTAAAGCTTTAGCGAACTAAGTATACTAAGTAGCAAGTACTTAGCTTGCTTAAAGCGCTTAGCAACTAAGCACACTAAGTAAACTAAGTAAAACGCTTTTAGCAAAGAATTATAGAACTATATAGATTAGTAGAATTTCTTTTACAATTTAGATTCTTTGTAGTTAACTCTTTTAAGTACATTTTATACATAGATTAGATCTATAGGCAACAAATTGTTACTTTGTTATTCTATCTAAAATAAAATTGAAATTGTTTCTTTTGTTGTCGTTAAGCTTTTCGAATACAAAACAATTTCTTAGGCGGAATCTTCGAGTTCGATCGTAATTACCTTTGGTAAGAGAACACTTTTAATAATACTTAGTTAAATAGCAAGAATAGCTAGAAAGCTAGAATACATAGAAACTAATATAGAATTTTACAAACTACAAAGAATTAGTGCGAACATATTACTAGCAAAATCTAAAAGCAAAGAATTCAAGTTTTCTTAAAAAAGCAAAAAGTAAAAAAAAAAAAGTAAGTAGAGAAAAGTTAGTTTGTAACTAGCCTAAGTTAGCTAAAAGTAGTTCAAATAGTAGTAGTATAGAATTATTAGTAGAAGTTGTACTCTTAGAACCGAAAAAACGCCTAATTGCGCTTCTTTAAGATTTTTTTTTTTTAATTAATACAAGCTTTTAAGCGAATAACTTCTTCTCTTTATTAGTAGCAGCATTAAGTTGATTTTGAAAATTAAGCTTGCAACGCTCTATAGCGCGAAGCTTTTAACGCAAAACTCGTTGTTTTTTAGCAACAGCAGCAAACTCTTCTTTAGACAAAAAGAAAAAATACTTAAAACTTAATAATATATAGTTAACACAAGTTTCTTTAAGCAAAAAAAAATACTTTAGACTTTTTAACAAACAGCAATAGCACGGCTTTGCTACAAAGTAATCTATTGCACAAAAACAAGCAAAACAATTGTAACGACAACTAGTTAATTTTGCAACTTTAGGCATAGCTAGACTTAGAAACTTAAAAAAATACAAAAAAAAGCTACAACACGACGAGAATTAAAGTTAACTTACTTTTATACAAAGCAGCACTTTTAATGCAAAATACAAAAAAAACTAGCACAGCACAGCAAAACAGCTATTAGAATAATATTCTTAAAAAAAAAATTATGTTACAAATAGAAACAATACTAGGTATTATAAACTAAGAAACAACGTAAAAAAGTTGTTAAAGCTTGCAAGTTTACAAAACAAAAGTACAACAATGCGCAAAACAAAGTTAGATAAACAAAAATTACGTAACGTACTTAGTACGCTTAGTAGTTTTGGTACTAACGTACTTTACGAGTTCGCTGCCTACACGAGTTCGCCGTCTACTAAATTTTACTAAAGAAAATCAATAATCTAGAGCTTAATAACTTTTAATCTACTTAATAAAATTCTCTAAAATTTTTACTACTAAGCTGCATCTATATAAACTTTTAGATTCCTAGATTACTAAGCTACAACTTTAGTATTTAGAAAGTTATTAAAGAAAAGCTTAAATTATTCGTGCGCTCTAAGCTATCTACTCTTCTAAACTAGCTAGAGCTTAGTAATCTTAGAACTAGAAAGTTTATATATAACGTGTTTCATTAGTAAGTTAGCTACCTTAGTAAGTTGGCTACTAAACACCGGCGCGGCGACTGCGCGGCAACAACACGTAATGTCTCAACAACACAACGCGCAAAGTACCTATACTAAAGGCGATATATATATCGCTATCTCTAATATTCAATCTAAGCAGATTTAAAGCAAAAGGCGCGCTGCTGCAGTTTACAAAGTCTTTTAATCAACGATCTAAGACCAACGCGCTAGAAAACGCTCTCGACGCAACTGCGAGCCGAAATTAAAGCGCTTTATAAAACTAGAGAAAGAGGCGATTGTGCAGCGTATACTTAACAAATTTTTACAAGGTTTACTACTCTCGAAGGCACACATACAAAATATAGCAAATAGACTACTAGAAAAGCGCAGATGCAACTTTACTAGCAAGTGCTAGGTTAATAAGTTTATCAAGCGTACTCTTAAGCTGCGAACGCGATAGAGCTGTTTGTACAATCGCTAGCGAGCTGCCTGCGAAGACCTAGCAGTTATCGAGCCCTAGTTCAGCCTAGTTCAATCGGTAAAAGCGAAGTACAGTATCCTTAATAAGAATACCTAGAACTTTGATAAATTAGGCTTTTTAATAGGCAAGATTACGTTTTAGCTCGTAGTAACAAGCTTAGATAAGCCTAAAAAAGCAAAGAAACTACAGCTTAGCAATTGCAAATAGACTACTTTAATACAAGCTGTTAGCGCAACGAAGAAGCGCATTCTACTCTTTATTATCTTCGCTAGCAAGGTTCTAATCTCTACCTAGTTTGAGCTAGGAATACTACGCGACTAGGTTATCTAAGTTAGTCTAAATAGCTAGACGAGCAACGATCTTAGAGTTAACTAGCTTAAACACTTTAATACGCATGCAAAGTCTGTAAGAGCGTACAGGCTACTTATTATTAACAGCTACAAAAGCTATTGCTTGCTTGCTTTTTAAAACTACTGCAAAGAGAACAAAATTATTGCTTTTTGCATGCTATTTTACTTATCGCACTTGCTGCAGCTTCTTAACGTTGCTTGCTTCGCGCCGCTAAAGCGCTTTTATAGCAATAGTATCTTAGCTTTAGCGCGCAACTACATCTACTACATTAGCAAAGAAACTTTTTTACTAGCCTTTAAAGCTGCCTACGAGTATACATTTACTAAAGAGAACGCTCGCGCAAAGTTTAAAAGCGCTAGATTAGTTTTATTTAACCTAGATGCAGTGTTATTAAAGCTTGATGTAAAGTTGCGCACGCTAACTTCGCTACAGCGCAACGACGCTGCATAAAAAGCAAAAACGCTGCGCAACGCAAAAGAGCTAGAAGCTTAAACTACGCTTATTCAACAGAGAATGCAAAAGCGCTTAAGTTTCTTAGCAAGCTCTTTTAACAAGCAGGTACAATAGCTAAGTAAAAGCGCGCAGCAGATAGCGCATAATATAGTGTTGCTGCAGAAAAAACAAGCGCGTATGCAAAGCGTAATTAAAGAGCTTACAAAGCGCAAAACTTGTAAAAAGCAATACGTACAGGTTAAAAAAACTCTAATAGTTAGTAAAGTATTTAACTTAATTGCTGCAAAGGAGAGTAGTAGTTGTAAGAACAGCAAGACGCCTGCGAAGAAAGTGCGCGCAAAGAAGCGCTGCGGCCGTTGCAGCGAAATTAGGCATAATTCTTGCACTTGTAAAGTAAAAATAGAGAATGTAAATAGTAGTACTGCTTTTGAATAATATTATTTTATTGCGTATAGTATAGTATTTTGTTGTAGTGTTGCACTACGTCGCTGCGCGTGCGCGACGCTAGAGTTTAGTAGCCAACTTACTAAAGTAGCCGACTTACTAATGAAACACGTTACAGAAATAATATTTTAAATTTTTAAAGAATTTTATTAAGTAGGTTAAGAGTTATTAAGCTCTAGATTATTGATTTTCTTTAGTAAAATTTAGTAGGCAGCTGTTACGATCTAGTATTACAACTAAGCTTAGCGCGAAGCGCTTAGGTTATAAGCTACTAATAGAGTTACATAGTAAGCTAACTAAACTTTAGTTACGTAACTGCTTAATAGTAAGCGCTTAAGAATAAGCGCGCTTGATAGTAAGCGCTTAGCAATAAGCACTACTTACTAGTAAGCGCTTAAAAATAAGCAAAAACACTTTCTAGTATATAAACTTAGAAAAGCAACGCACTTTTACAGTTGTTGTTTTTAATTTTACAATCTACAAGTTAACTTTTACTTTAACTTTTATACTCTTTGTAGAACGAAGCTTGCTACTACTTTAGTATTAAACGCTATACAAATTCCTTTAGTCTATTAAACTTACTTATTTCTTAAGAACTAACCTAAGCTTAATAAACAACTTTTCTAAGTTTGCTTAGCTTTTACATATTGAAAACTCTTAAGATAAGTAATACTTTAATAACTACTTTTTTTTATACTCGCACTAGCGGTACGAAAGTAGCGAAGCTTAACTTTTACTATAAAAATCGCTTGAAGCTAGAAAACTAGTTACTTTAGTTTAACTTTTTCTTTAAGTTTGAAGATAACTATGTTAACAACATTAACAAAGCATTTTTAATAGCTTTTTACATAAAAGAAATAGCTTTTAAGTAAGTTTAACTCTACTTAAAAAAGTACTTAAATAGCAACAACAACAAAAACATAATTACACGCATATTCAAAAATCGCGCTATGTTTAAAAACAAGCTACAACAATTTTACGCAATCGCTAACAAACTTACTATCGCAAAAAAAACTATTTAACAAATGCGCTAAACTAAGTTAGCTAAAAACTACGCTAATTTGTTTTAACAGTACTTTATTTAAACTAACTAGAACAACAAAGCACTTATGCGCATGTACAAGCAAAAGCTAAAAATAATGTTAAAGCAAAACTAATGCGCTTTAGAGCAGCTACAAACACTTTAAGCAATTTAATCAAAAAATTAATTCGCTTTAACAATAAGTTGTACGAACTTGCAATTAAAACGCAAGCTAAAGCAAAATTCTACGCACTAAAGAGCAACAAAAGCTATATACTTAACACTAGTTAGCGCTAAGTACAAACGCAACACCTACGCTTAACAAGCATATACAACTTAGCTTAAAAATACAAACTTATACACTTTAACAACTTTAACAAAAGCAAACTAATTAACAATTAATTAAAGTATAGCAAGAAAACAAGAACTTGCTATAATTGTAGCAAACTAGGCTACATTTTTAGCAACTGTTATTAGAAAAACAAAGTTATTCAACAGTTAAACGTACTATCTAATACTACGACTAGTATTAATAAAAAATAAAAAGTAATTACTTTTATAAATGTTAAGAATGTAATGAGCTAAAAGCTCTATGAATTGCCTTAGTCGTAGAACTTTAGTAGCTATTAACGCTGTACGTAACAGCTTCGACGATACCTAAAAAAGCCTCGCTAGTTTTTAGTTAACGAAAGCTCTGCGGTATTGAGTTTTTACATAGCTTCTAAAAGCGCTTCGTAGGTGCTTTGAAAGCTAACTAACTATAAAGTATATAGAGCTCTTCTATCCGCGCTGTAAATAAACTCTATTAAATTTATTATATTCTACATTAGAACTAGCTATCTTTGGCAATTCTTTTTTATTTGAATTTGATTAATCTCTACGCAGTAAAGATCGTAAGATCTTTAAGAAGTACAATACTTTCAAAAGTTAACAACAACTTACTAGAAATACTCTACGACGCAGCGAAAAAAGTTTTTAAAACTAAATTGCTATAATAGATAGCACCTAGGATGAGTATATTTAGATGCTAGTTGTAGAAGCTCGCAGGCTAGAAAGTAAAAGCCGAAGTAGCGAAGCAATTAAAGAAGCTCTACAAGAGCTAATAGACAACAACGAACTTAATGTAGAAACTTAAGAAATTCGTCTTAATACGACGAAAGCTACATACTCGAAAATATTCGTTACAAAACTCGTAATAGAACTACCTAAAAAGATAACGAGCAACTAGCTACTAGCAGCGAAGCTAGCCTTTGCGAAACTCTCGAATTTCAAGCAACTAGTTAACGAGAATGCGCGAGTTTAAGCACTTACCGAAATACTGCAAAACTAGGTTTAAGTTCTTTAAAAAAAAAAAGAGCTGCGCTAGCAACACTGCTAACTTCTCTTAGTATTCCAATAGCTTCTATGCTAATTACAAAGCGCAATAAAATGCCTAACCTAGTTTAGTTTAATAGAACAAGATTAGACTATAGACAGTTCAAAGTTCAAGTAGAAAACAAAATGCTTAATAACGAGAATCTAATTAGAAACTTATGCGGCTATATCTACAACTGCTTAATAAAGCAAGCAGCTACTACTAAACTCGCCTAGTATTAGAAATACTATAACGAAATAGCAAGAAAGTTCTAAAAGTACTTTAACGAGTACTACTAGAACTACATGCGAGCGCAGAAAGCGCTCAACTAACTCTTCGCTCTTAAGCAAAAGAAAATGTTTTTTTAAAAGTACAATAAAAAATTCATGCGCTTTGCGTACGACGCAAAAATAACAAGCAACGTAGTTACATTAAAGAACTAGTACAAAGCAAAGCTTCGCGCCGATTTACAAAACAAAATAGTTAGCGTTATTATTCTAGAGCGCCTATAAATAAACGGAAGCTAGGTAACGCTAGCTTCGGCGAAGAAATTAATTTTTATCTATTCAACCGAAACACGCGTGCGAAGCTAGAAAGAAAGAAAGCTTAAATAAAAGCTTTAGCAAGTGTTTGCAGCTGCGTTCGAAATAATAATACAGCAGTTTAAAAGAAAAAACTCTAGCGTTAAGATTTTCGCCGCGTTTATAGCAGACATTTAGAAAGCTTTTTAAACTAAAGTAGTAGTTAACCTACGCTTAACGCTACTTAACTAGATAAAAAATTAGTATACAGCGTTTATGCAGTTTAAAGCTAACAAATTATTTCTTTACTAAAGCCTAATAAACTACGGCATTAAACTAATTAAAAAGAATAGAAAAAAAGTAGAGGTTCTATAGAAACCTTTGTATAACATGTTTAAAAACAAACTATTAGTCTTGCAAAAGCAGCTTACTGCGCATTTAGATCGCGGGTTTATTAGAGTAAGTTGCTTTTAGGCCGAAGCGCTAGTGTTGTTTGCAAAAAAACTTAGTAAAAAGCTACGCTTTTGCGTAGACTATTAGGCGCTTAACGCTATTACGAAAAAAAACCAATACTCGCTGCCTTTGATTTACGAAACCCTAAATTAGATTAGCTAGGCCAAATAGTTTACTAAGCTAAACGTTATCTAGGCTTTTTACAAAGTTCGAATTGCTAAAGAAAACAAGTAGAAAACAGCTTTCTGTACAAGATTTAAATTGTACGAATAAATAGTTTGCCTATTCAACTTTGCTAACGCTTTAAGTACGTTCTAGCAGTTTATTAACTACACTTTGCGTAATTACATTAACGTTAACGCTTTTGCATACTTAGATAATATACTTATTTACTTTAAAAGTTTTTAAAAGAACTACTAGCAACGTGTTAAAAAAGTTGTTAACAAGTTAAAAAAAGCAAAGTTACAACTCAATATTAAAAAATGCAAGTTTAAAGTAACTAAAACTAAATACCTTGGTTTTATTATCGAGGTAGGCAAGGAAATTAGCATAGATCTAAAAAAAGTCCGCGCAATTTTTAAATAAAAAGCTTTAGCCTTAGTTAAAAAAGTGCAAAGCTTTGTTAGTTTTGCAAACTTTTACTAGCAGTTTATTTGCGCTTTTTTTGCAATTGTCTTTCTACTAACAGAGTTAACAAGAAAAAGCGTTGAATTTCGTTAAAAGCTTAAACAGCAAGAAGCGTTCGACACGCTTAAAAAAAAGTTTATATCTAGGCTATTATTAGCCTATTTTAACCTCGATTTAGAGACTGCTATTGAAGCGAACGCTTTGGAAATAGCTACTAAAAAAGTGCTCTTTTAGAAAGCAAAAAACAACTTGTAGCAAGTAGTAGCTTACTACTTTGCTAAAATATTACCTACGAAGTCTAACTACACTATTTACAACAAGAAATTATTAGTAGTAATTAAATGCATTACTAAATAAAAAGCAAAGCTTAAAGCAGTGTCGAAAATTACAGTTTACACTAATTACAAAAACTTTTTGTACTTTACTACAGCAAAGTTACTAACAAAGCAACATGTTTGCTAAGCGAATATTTTTTTTAAATACAACCTAGAGTTTGTGTACTACTCTAAAGCAGCTAATAAAAAAGCAAACGCTTTTTTACGAAAAAAGCAAAATCTTTTTCAAAACTAAAACAATGTTCGGCTAAAAAGCTGTGAATTTTAACTTTTCAAACTAACTAGTGTGTTGAACGAGAATAACATTACAAAAAAAACTTTAAGCGTAATCCGCGCGTTTCTGCTTTATAGCACTTTAATTCCAACGCTAAATATACTTACTAGTAAGCTTAATGCTTTTTACAAAGCAAATGTAGCAAAAGCTTTAGAGCAGAATGTTTTTTTTTAGATCAAAAGTATAAGCTTTGAAGAGCAGAATGCTACGAGTTCTAGACAAAATGCTACTAGACAGGAAAAAAATGCTAGCACAAAGAACAATTCTAAGAATAATGCAAAAAAGCTGTTTTTAGATAAACTTTAACATAGAAGAGTTTAAAAAAACGATTTATACTAGAAAGCCTTGAAAGCCGTAAAAAAAAGCTAAACTAAAGAAAGTACTCGTAGGAAGTTTCTTTTAAGCTTTTAATTAAAAGCGTCTTTAGCAGATTGCGCTGTTAAAAACGACGCGCTTTTTTACTAAAGAAAGAAATAAGTGCTGAAAACGTATTAACTGCGCACTAGATTAATCTTTGAAGCTTACAACCTACTTATCGCAAAGCACTCTAGCAAAAAAAACACTTATAATATTCTCAAGAGAAATTTCTTCTAGCTAAAGATAAGCTCGAATATTTGATAGTACATTGCTAACTGCGATGCATGTAAACGAGCAAAACTATAGCAAGAAATAAAAAGTAGTTTTCTTTGCTTGCTTTTCGTTTTGAATAGAATCTAGAAAGAACTTTTTATAGACTTTATTACTAACCTGCTAGAAAGCAAAGAGTGCACGAATCTACTAGTTATTACAAACTAATTAAGCAAGAATATAATCTTAATCTCTATAGCGAAAATTAACGCAGCAACTATAGCAAAGGTATTTATTAAAAGAGTAGTAGCTTACTACTAGCTTCTTAACGCTATTGTTTCTAACTAAGAAGCACAATTTGTAAGTGAATTCTAAAAAACGCTTTGCAAAGAGCTTAGAATTGTAAAGCAGCTATTTACAGCTTTTCACCCAAAAACCAACAAAGCTACAGAAAAAGCAAATTTAATAATTAAAACTATTTTAAAACTGTTTGTAAACTAGGACTAGAAAAACTAGGCGCAGCTATACTCTATCGTACAAATTGCAATTTAAAAACGAAAAGTAGTGTTAACAAAAGTAAGCTCTTTCTTTCTCTAGCATAGTTACGAAATAGACTCAATTTAGCTCTAAGCAAAGAAAAAAGCGGATACGCTCTACTAGGCAACTCTAGACTCTAAGCGAAGCGCAGCAGAAATAGCTAAAAAAATAAAGAAAGTTATTAACTTCGCGCAAGCTGCTATAGCGGAGGCTTAATAAAAGCAAAAAAAATAAGCAAATCAACATAGAAAAAAAGCGCCGCTGCTCTAAGTAGAAGATAAAGTGTAGTTGCAATATAAAAAACACATCTCTAATAAGCGCCTAAGCAAGAAACTAGACTAGAAAAATAGCAAATATATAGTTTTACAAGTTAAGTTTCTAGGCAACGTAGTTTTAAACATACTTTCTAAGATAAATCTAACATTTTCAATAAATAGGCTTAGACTTGCAGCAGACAATTCTTTAGAAAGCTAGATAGTATTCGATTAGCGCTCGAGAAGCGTTACCGTAGAAAGCGAGCAAGAATAGCTAGTTAAGCGCATTACAAGCGAGCGCTAGAAAAAAGTCAAAAGAAGCTAAAAGCTAGAATATTAGGTTAAATAGACTAGCTATAACTAGCTTACATAAAAACTAGCGCTAGAATTCAAAAACACAAAAGCTTTATCTACTTAGCAAGAATTTTCAGCAGCTTACTAGAACGCCGATAGAAAATTGCTAAAAAACTTTCAAAACAGCACGCTTTTAAAAAGAACGCTAGGACGCTAACGAAGTAAGTAAATTGCTACAAATTAAAAAAAAAGCTTATGTAATAGGCTAAAAGCCTTATAAATTGCTTTGATCGTAGAACTTTAGTAGCTATTAACGCTGTACGTAACAGCTTCGACGATACCTAAAAAAGCCTCGCTAGTTTCTAGTTAACGAAAGCCTTGCGGTATTGAGTTTTTACATAGCTTTCAAAAGCGCTTCGCAAGTGCTTTAGAAGCTAACTAACTATAAAGTATATAGAGCTCTTTTGTCCGCGCTGTAGATAAACTCTATCGAATTTATTATATTCTACATTGAAACTAGCTATCTTTGGCAATTCTCTTTCAAAGAATTAGAGAAAACAATTGCTTAAAAGAACAAGTTTAGCTAAAAAAAAATTACTTTGTAACAATACTAACTTTTTAATAAACAAAAAGTATAAGTTACTAGACGAGCAACTAAACCTACTAAATTCTACAAAACATAAAGATTAAATTACTAAAAAAAAACGAGTACAAAGAATCTATTAATTTAACACTTTACTCTAAGACGATGTAGCCGATTACAACAAAGTAGTGTAAAAATATTTTAACAAGCTTAACCAATAGCTTACAAAAAAAAATAAACAAGAAATCTACTAAAAGCTTAAAAAAACAAAACGCTTTAAAGAAAACATTTTACTTTTAGATCTAAACGAATTAGCTAATAAAAAACACTAGCACGATAAAGCTGCAAAAGAATCTTAACAATGCTTTAAAAAAAAACGCAACGACGCAAACTTTTACAAACTATAGTACTACTTAAACTACTAAAATCTAGAACACGCGAAAATGTTATAAACAGTGTGCTTTTACAACTACTATTTTATTTATTACTTTAACAAGCAAAGCACAGAATAGTTCTCTAAAAGAAAAAGCTAATTTTGCTTTTAAAAATAGTTTGAGTGCAAAAATAACACTTGCGAATACTATCTATAAAACAAACGCAACACACTTTACTTCTTAGGCAAAAACAACTTAGTAGAACTACTTGCGATGCAAATGCTTGTAAACGACAACTGTACTTAAGCTTAGTAGCAAACTTGCTTACACTCTAACTACGCATAGCATTAAACTTTTAAGAAAGTTAATAGATTTAGTAAAAACACTTTTTTAAGCTAGCAACGCCTAACTCTAAAGTTAAATAGATTAACGTAATTAATCTAGCGAAATAGATTAAGCTTTTAGTAAAGCTTAATAATTACTTGATAAAAGCCTTAATTAACATAGAAGCATAAAATAACTTTGTTTTTGCTTAAGCAGTATTTGTAGCTAGCTTACACTTACTAAAGAAACAACAGCTTTATCTACTTGCTAGTACTAACAAATAGCTTATACAAGCGCAACTAGTAGTTACATACAAAATAAGTAACGTACTATTGCACATTAAACAACACTAAAAAAAGTTAGCTTTCAACATTTTTAAACTAGCTATCTACGACATTATTTTAAGACTTTTTTAGTTAAAAAAGCACAACTTTTAAATTAACTAAAAGAAAAACACGCTTTTGCTAGAGTGTTGCAGAAACAGCGCTTCTAACACTATGCCTGCGCATTAGCAAAGTTTAATAGCAAATAAAAAAACAATTAACGTAATTGCATTAACAAAGAACAGCTTTAAAATATAAAAGTTTAACTTAACAGATACTAACTTAAAGCCTTTAAATTAACAAGTTAAAGTAAAAAAAAAAACTAGCGCACTTTTAAGAATACTCTACAAGTACAAAGAGTTTAGATATTTCTTTTAAAAAGTAGTAGATGCAGAAGCATTACTAGAACACAAACTTTAAAACTACAAAATCGTTTTACAAGAAAAAAAGCAACTAACTTTTAACTTAATATATAAACTATTAAAAAAAAAGTTAAGCACACTTTGCAATTATATTAAAAATAACTTTAAAAAAAGTTATATACAACTATTACAGTTACTTGCAAAATACTTAATTATTTTTGTACTAAAAAAACAGCGTACTACGACTATGTGTTAACTATTAAAAGCTTAACAACATTACAGTTAAAAATTAATACTTTCTACTAAATATTATAGAATTACAGGATTAATTATTTTACGCAAAAGTCTTTACAGCGCTTAACTTACAAAATAGTTACTACTTTGTTAAAATTAAAAAAAGTAAAAAATAAAAAACAGCGTTTTAAACGAGATACGAACATTACAAATACACTATTATGCTATTTAAGCTTACAAATGCTCTAGCAACTTTTTAAAAACTTATTAACAACGTGTTAAAAATGCACTTAGATATCTTTGTTGTTGCCTATTTAAACAACATCTTTATCTATTTTAAAACTTAAAAAAACTATGTTAAATATGTTAAAACAGTGCTAAAGTGCTTTAACAAGTTTAACTTTTAACTTAAACTAAAAAAGTGCGAATTCTACAAGCGCAAAGTTGCATTTTTTAAATACATAGTAAAAGCAAACGAAGTACGCATAAGCAAAAACAAAATTAAAGTAGTTAAAAAATAGCTACAACTTAAGAATGTTAAAGAAATACAATTTTTCTTAGAGTTCTTAAACTTTAACTAACAGTTTATTAAAGATTACTTAAAAATTGCTATACTTTTAATAAAGCTTACGCGAAAAAATACAGCCTTCGCATAAAGCAAAAAAGCAAAAAAAGATTTTTAATAGCTTAAAAACGCAAGCATTAGTTTACTATGCTTTTAGATATTTTAAGCAAAACAACTTTTACGTTTTAAAACCAACGCATTAGATTTTGCGCTAGAAAAATGTGCTAGTTAATTGCACAAAAGCAAATAGCACTCTATTGCTTACTACTTACGCAAGTTTTTAAAACTTAAAAAACAATACAACGTGCATAACAAAAAGCTGCTAGCTATTGTTGCATACTTATAGCATTAGAGAGTATACGCAAAAAGCTACTTAAAACTTACAATATTTACAAATTACAAAAACTTAGTTAATTTCACAACTACTAAAGTACTTAATCGAAAATAGGTTAGATAGTTAGAAATGTTAGGCTAGTACAAGTTTAAAATTGTGTACACTCTAAAAAAAAAAAATAGTAAAGCCAACGCTTTTAGCTAACAACATAATATTGCTAAAACAAAAAAATTATCAACATCGCAATACTTAAGGTTAACTAAAACGAATTACTAAAACTAGCTAGAACGCTAAATGTACTTTTAAAAACTGCAATTACAGTTTTAAAAAAATTGCAAAAAGAAATTATACAACAACATTACAATAACCTAGTTTACAGTTACTCTAAAATAACAAGAACAATAAAACTTATCAAACGAAACTACAATTTTAGCAGAATAAAAAAAAAAGTTACTGCAATTGTTAAAAAATTTGCAGACTATTAAAAGAACAAGCATAGTACTTACGCACAATACAAAAAAATGCAAGCTTTAAAGCTACTAAATAAGCTTTAAACTAATATTTTTATAAATTTCGTAATAGAATTGCTTTTGTTAAAGAACTTTGCTATAGAAATAGCCTACAACGCTATTATAGTTATAGTTAACTAATTTACTAAGTACGTAAAAATAGTACTTTTTAAGAACACATACACTGCGCAACAACTAGAATTTATTTTTTTAAATCGACTTATTTAATACTATAAAATACCTAAATTAATTATTAGTAACAAAAACAAGCTCTTTACATTAAACTATTAGACAACTTTGTTAGCTGCAATTAAAACAAAACGCAAGCTATTAACAGCGTATTATCTACAAACAAACGAGCAAATAGAAAGAACAAATTAAACTATAAAAAATATCTAAGGATATACAGCAATAAACAACAAACTAATTATGTAAAGCTTTTACTAATAGCATAGTTAGTGTATAACAACAAGTTGTCTAAGTTTACAAAATAAACACTTTACTACGCGAATTACAAGAAACACTTACATTTTTTTAAAAAAACATTTTTAAACGCAAAAGCTAAAACTGCTACAAAAGTAGTAAAAGAACTTAAAGAAATACATAAGTTACTACAAAGTAAACTTAAAATAGCGCAACGCTAAAGCATTTTATATGTTAACTAAAAACAAAAAATAGCACTTTAGCTAAAGAAAGAGAATAGAGTTTATCTCTTTACAAAGAATTTGCGTACAAAACAACTAAGCAAAGGTCTAGACAACGTTAAAGTCAAACTATTTTTAATATTAAAACAACGAAGCTTAGTTAATTACAAATTAAACTTGCTTAAAGATGCAAAGATCTACTTAGTATTTTATATATTCTTGTTAAAACTAGCTAACCTACAAACGCTACTCTAGCGAACCTTTCGCTATAAAACCGAAAAAGAAAACGAATTTAAAGTTAAAAGAATTATCGCACACTAAGTTGTAGATAACTAGGAAAAATACCTAGTTAAATAGTTAGAATACCTAGACAGCGAAAATACATAGAAACTAAATACAAACTTTACAAACTACTACTAGATTCTAGTACGATATTGTTAGAACTAGTTAGGTACAACAAAACGTTGCTTTTTTATACTTTGTTACTAAAACTATTCAACGTACTCTAGGTAAAAGAAAATATCGCTAGACTATTAAAAGAACTTGCAGTTGCTTCTTGCTATTCTAGCAACGAGATGCTTGCTTTTTTAATTGCAATAGCTTTTGCTGTACGCTTTGCATTTTCGCGCAGCGCTTGCTTAACTTTCGCTGCTTTTTTTTTTACTACTTTTAGCTAAGCTTAAAAACGCTCGCGCTCTTGACAAATAAGCACCTATTTATTTTCTAAAATCTAAATATTATAGTTCTTAAGATTTTGACGATTACACTTATTACACTGTTTTAAACGAACATGCACTTTGCAAACTAAGCTCGCAAAACAACAGCTTTAGCAAGCAACAAGCATAACGTTTTTAAACAAATTAATAAATATTGCAAGATTAAAACGTTGTGTAGTACTGTTAGAAGAAAAAGCTTTTAGCATAGCGAAAAAAAAGCTTCAAAGACAAAGCATAGAAAGAAAGAAATAGTATTACAATTAATAATCCGCTAAGCTGCTAAAAGAAAAAGATGCTTTTACTTTAGCGCTTAAGGTAACAGAGCACGGTTATACCTTAGGTAAGCTTAGCACGTAAGCTAAGAACTTCTCTCAACAACATAGCTTTTCTATATGCTTTCTTTAATTTTACGCTCTTCGTAGCACTTTAAAAGCAAAAGATTAAAGTGCTTTTACTAATTTATTAGCTTTGCGAAAGCAAGAAGATTATACAAAGCACACTTACGTATATAATCAAAACAATAAACTCTTATAGCTTATTGTCTTTAATTTTAATTACCTAAGTTAACTTTTACTTTGACTTTTATACTCTTTGCAAAACGAAGCTTGCTACTGCCTTAGTATTAAACGCTATACAAACTTCTTTTAGTCTATCAAACTTACTTATTCTCCAAGAACCAACCTAAGCTTAATAAACGACTTTTTCAAGTTCGCTTAGCCTTTATAGCTACTTAGACAGCGAAAACACATAGAAACTAAACACGAACTTTACGAACTGCTACTAGATTCTAGCATAGTATCGTTAAAAACACTATAACTAGCAACGAAAGAATTGATTAAGCTTATTGTAGCTTACATCGTAAGCGAGAACTCTATTCTAATTAACGCTGCAGAATAGTTAATTTTCTTTGCTAGCTTAGTTTCGCTCGACGCTTCTATTTTTAACGCAAAACAAAGAGTTTTCTTGCGCGCTCGCTTTTTTGCCTGCTTTAGAATCTTTTTATTTTGCAGCAAACAATTTATTACTTCTGCTAACAACTTTTTATCTTTATCTACTTTCTTTCTATACTCTTTACAAGTACGATTTAACAACTTTTACAATATGTTAACATATGCTTAACCTAAACACGTGCACTTAGCGCACTTTAAACAAGAATCTAGCATAACAAAACAATTTAAACTTTGTAGAAAACAATAATTACAAGCAATTTTAGCAAGTGTATTAGCTTAACAGATTTTAAAGCTAAAACAAAAGCAACGATAAGTTAACAAAAACATCGCAAGTTGCTACTAGCTAAATGCGAGGTAACTTTAGCTACTTGTACAAAATAAGCAGCTTCTACAATTCAAAAACGAATTATTAAAAAAAGAAAATAATGTTACAATCTAGTATTACGACTAGGCTTAGCGCGAAGCGCTTAGGTTATAAGCTACTAATAGAGTTACATAGTAAGCTAACTAAACTTTAGTTACGTAACCGCTTAATAGTAAGCGCTTAAAAATAAGCGCGCTTAATAGTAAGCGCTTGGCAATAAGCACTACTTACTAGTAAGCGCTTAAGAATAAGCAAAAACACTTTCTAGTATATAAACTTAAGAAAGCAACGCACTTTTATAGTTGTTGTTTTTAATTTTACAATCTACAAGTTAACTTTTACTTTAACTTCTATACTCTTTGCAAAACGAAGCTTGCTACTGCCTTAGTATTAAACGCTATACAAACTTCTTTAGTCTATTGAACTTACTTATTTTCCAAGAACTAATCTAAGCTTAATAAACAACTTTTCTAAGTTCGCTTAGCTTTTACAGTAGCAAACTCGTGTAGGCAACGAACTTGTAAAGTACGTTAAGCAAACTAAGCAAAAGTTACTTAGCAAAATTAATGCGCTTAGCACTAAGCATACTAAGTAAACTAAGTAAAACGCTTTTAGCAAAGAATTATAAAACTGTATAAATTAGCAAGATTTTTTTTATAGTTTAGATTTTTTGTAGCTAACTTTTTTAAGTACATTTTATACATAGATTAGATCTATAGGCAACAAATTGTTACTTTGTTATTCTATTTAAAATAGAATTAAAATTGTTTTTTTTTGTTGTTATTAAGCTCTTTAAACATAAAACAATTCTTTAAGCAGAATTTCTAAGTCTAATTACAATTACTTTTAATAAAAAAACACTTTTAATAACATATTGCTTAAAGTTTGCAACTACTAAAGCTTGTTGTTAATAAGTAGTAGTAATAGAGTACGCAACTAGACGTAAAAAGCTGTTATAACTTGTTTTAAGTTAAATAAAACTAATCTAGCACTTTAAAACTTTTTTTAGATATTACTAAAAGTAATTGCAGCATTATAAGCGCGTATAAATAATAGTAAAAACTTAATTTTTGTAATGTAAGTAATTTGGTTGTGTATAAAATCTTTAGCTTAGCGCTCGTACGCTTTTTAAAAAAAAGCAAAACAACTTACATTAAAAAGCAATAGAAAGTGCGATAAGTACGAAAGCATGCAAATAGTAATAATCTTGTTTTATTTTGTAGTATTGCTAGAATTTAAGCGAGTTGTAGCTTTTATAGCTATTAATTGCGAGTAGTTAGTAGTTACTAATTACTTTTTTTTTGTATGCTTATTAAAGTGCTTTAACTACTTAAAACTAAGTTTATTTGTTGTTTAGCTGTTTTTAGAAACTGCAATAACTTAGTTTTAAAGCAAGTTATTTTCTTTATAGTAAGCAAAAAAGTAGTAGCAGCTTTTAAAGATAATAAAAAGTAAAATAGCTTAATCTACTGCGTTAATGCTTTAGATAACGTAAGCTACTAGTAACTTAGCTAAACTAGTAACCTAGCTAAAAATGCTTAGCACAACTAACTTATTTCAAAGAACATTAAATTAATTGCTATTAAATAAAAAACTTGCGTACGTTGTGCTAGTTTTAGATTTAAAAGCTTTTTTTGTATTCTTTTAGCAAGTTTAGGCATTATGCTTTGTATTACTATAGTTTCTATAGCGCCGTAGAGCTAGTTGTGCTTTTTTTTAACTTTCTTTACTACGCGCTTTTTTTAATAGCTAAAGCGCTGTAAACGCTTTAGCAGCTACTTACGCTAATCTATTACTATACTCTATTATACTACTATGCTAAATTCGCTTCTATTTGCGCAATTTCTAATTGGTTATCTTTGCTAATTAATTTTAAGCTCTTTGATATAGTAGTCTTTAAGCGCGTTCTAATACAGCATTAATTTAGCTTTTTTTACAAGCTAAAAGAAGCTACTTTGCGCTAAAGTAAGCAATTTAGTAATAAAATAGCGTACTAGCTTTAATTGCGATTTAAATTTAAGTGTATTGCTTAGAGTTTTTAACTGCTACGGCGTTTCTAGTGCGAAAAGTAGTAGCAAAGTACGTAGCTGTACTTTAAAACAACTAAGAACTACCTACGCGTTAATAGAAACTAGTTTTAAAGCTTTAAAAGCTTTTTTGCAGTTCTTTGTTGTAAACACTTTAAAAAACGCGTTTCTAAAAGCTAGTAGAAAGCTTTCTTTGTTAATATAAAAAACGCGCTAGCGCGCTAAGTTTCAAACGCGTTAAAAGTACTTTAGCTTTAGTAGCAAAAAGTAAACTACATCTAGCAGCTAAAGAATATAAAAAAATAAGCTAGCATGCAAAGCGTAAAATTTTTGTTTTTAAAACAATAGTTTTTAAAATTCTAAAATTAGTAGCTTTTATAGCTGTTTAAAATAAGTAGCTAATACTTTTCTACTTAACGCGCTTTTGTGTGCGCGTTAAAGTACTTTAACTATTTAAAACTAAAAGCGTTGTTTGTCTAGCTGTTCTTAGAAACTAAAAGTTTTTAATTGCTAGGTATAGAGTTTTTCTTGTACTATGCTAAAATGTAAACGCGCTTTTTGTAGATAATAAATAGTAAAATCGCGTACTTTGCAGCGCAAATGCTTTAGATAACTATTACCTACTTTTAATTGCCTAGCTAAATAAGATTAAGTTGAGTACGTTTTTAAAAGCTTGTTACGACTTTTATAAACCTAATAATACTTATTTAGAAAATAGTTTTATTAAAGTTGTGCACGTTGTTTAGGTGTACGCTATACTTAGCTATTGTTTTCTTTACTAGCTTAAACTACGCGCTAATTACTTTAGAATTTTCTTGTAGTATTCTCTGCTTATTCTTAGCTCAATTAAAAGCTATTTTAAGCTTAGATAAACGCGTTACGAAGCGCGTAAACTAGTTTTTGCTTACTAGCTTACTACTACGCTTGCCTAGTAGTTTATTAGCTATATTAGCTACTTTAGATAGAAAAAGCGCGAATTCTTGCGCGTTAAAGTTAAGAGTATATTAAACAATTGTTTTTTCTTTAGTGCTCGCAAGCTTACAAAGAGTAAAAGTAGTTTTTAAACTAAAAAGTGTTTTTTTTATTGCGTTTAGCAAGTTAACGGTAATTGATAGTAAAAAACTATGCAGCTACGCAAAAGCTTTAGAATTTGCTAGCATTAAAAGCTTTAAAAGCAAAAAAAAGTTTGCTTTTGTATTTACGTAATTGCGCGTTCGTAGGTGTAAGCATACTAAAAGCAAATTAGTATTCGTAGTTTTAGCATTTTTTAGCTAAGTTACTAGTTTAGCTAGGTTACTAGTAGTTTACGTTAACTATAGTTTACTTTTTGTTACTTTGCTATACTATCTTTAGTTACTTTTGTTTTTCTAAAGTTGTAACAACTACGCTAGCGAATAGGTAAAAAGTATTTATTGTTAAGTATAAGTTAAGTTAAACTCGCACAAACATAAAGTTAAAGTTAAGTTAGAGTAATTAAAGCGTAGGTTAAAGTTAGGTTATAGGTACTACTTTTAGGTTAATAAACTTATTATAACTAGCGATTATAATTATAAAAAGAAAATATATTAAAATATAAAATTGTAGAAGTCTATACTAACTTAATCTATACCTACGCTAAAACTAATTAGCGTAGGTATAAGTTAAGTTAGCACTAGAGTTTTACGTAAGCTAACTTAACTTTAACTTAATCTATACCTATTTACTACTCTAGTAACAACTACTTTAGTTAATATCTAGCCTATTATAAAGCTTGTTTTATTAAAGTTGTACATATTTTTATTTTAGATGTTGTACTTAGCTTTTATGTTAGCTACTAAGCGAAACTAAACTCGTATAATTTTAAAGTTCTTGTACAAAACTTTCTTGTAGTTGTAACGTACTTTATAAGTTCGCCGAATACACAGGTTCGCCGAACACTTGTTTTTACTAAAGAAAATCAATAATCTAAGGCTTAATAACTTTAGATCTACTTTATAGAATTCTCTAAAAATTTCACTACTAAGCTGCATCTATATAAACTTTAAGATTCTAAGGTTACTAAGCTCTAGCCTTAGTATTTAAAAAGCTATTAAAGAAAGCCTAAATTACAAGAATTATTTTAGCGTATTTTTTGTATCTCTAGAATTAGACTAGGTAGAGCTTAGTTATATTAGAATTGAAAAGTTAATGTATACAGAAATAACATATTAAATTTTTAGAAAATTCTATTAAGTAGATCTAGAGTTATTAAGCTTTAGATTATTGATTTTCTTTAGTAAAAACAAGTGTTCGGCGAACCTATGTGTTCGGCGAACCTATAAAGTACGTTACTTGCAATTAAATTTTACTTTAAGTTTAGAGCAACGTTTAACAAACGTACTAAGCTAGTTTACGCTAACTTAGCTTAGATTGCGCTTTGCGCGCAAGAAATTAGCTATATTAGCTAACGTGTTTTATTAGTAAGTTGGCTACTTTAGTAAGTTGGCTACTAAACACTAGCGCAGCGACTGCGCGGCAACAATACGTAATGTCTTAACAACACAACGCGCAAAGTACTTATACTAAAGGCGATATATATATTGCTATCTCTAATATTCAATCTAAGCAGATTTAAAGCAAAAGGCGCGCTGCTGCAGTCTACAAAGTCTTTCGATTAACAATCTAAGACCAACGCGCTAAAAGACGCTCTCGACGCAACTGCGAGCTAAAATTAAAGCGCTTTACAAAACTAGAAAAAAAAGCGATTGTGCAGCGTATACTTAACGAATCTCTACAAAGTCTACTGCTTTTGAAGGCACACATACAAGATATAGCAAATAGACTGCTAGAAGAGCGCAGATGCAACTCTACTAGCAAGTGCTAGGTTAATAGGTTTATCAAGCGTACTTTTAAGCTGCGAACGCGATAGAGCTGTTTGTACAATCGCCAGCGAGCTGCCTGCAAAGACCTAGCAGTTATTAAGCTCTAGTTCAGCCTAGTTCAATCGGTGAAAGCGAAGTACGGTATCCTTAATAAGAATACCTAGAACTTTGATAAATTAGGCTTCTTAATAGGCAAAATTACGTCTTAGCTCGTAGTAACAGGCTTAGATAAGTCTAAGAAAGCAAAGAAACTACAGCTTAGCAATCGCAAATAAACTACTCTAATACAAGCTGTTAGCGCAACGGAAAAGCGCATTCTACCCTTTATTATCTTCGCTAGCAAAGTTTTAATTTCTACTTAGTTTAAGCTAAGAATACTACGCAACTAGGTTATCTAAGTTAGTCTAAATAGCTAGACGAGCAACGATCTTAGGGTTAACTAGCTTAAACACTTTAATACGCATGCAAAGTCTGTAAGAGCGTACAGGCTACTTATTATTAACAGCTACAAAAGCTATTGCTCGCTTGCTTTCTAGAACTACTGCAAGGAGAACAAGATTATTGCTTTTTGCATGCTATCTTACTTATTGCACTTGCTATAGCTTTTCAACGTTGCTTGCTTCGCGCCGCTAAAGCGCTTTTATAGCAATAGTATCTTAGCTTTAGCGCGCAACTACATCTACTACATTAGCAAAAAAACTTTTTTACTAGCCTTTAAAGCTGCCTACGAGCATACATTTACTAAAGAAAACGCTCGCGCAGGGTTTAAAAGCGCTAGATTAGTTCTATTTAACCTAGATGCAGTGTTATTGAAGCTTAATGTAAAGTTGCGCACGCTAACTTTGCTACAGCGCAACGACGCTGTATAAAAAGCAAAAACGCTGCGCAACGCAAAAGAGCTAAAAGCTTAGACTACGCTTATTTAACAGAGAATGCAAAAGCGCTTAAGTTCTTTAGCGAGCTCTTTTAACGAGCAGGTACAACAGCTAAGTAAAAGCGCGCAGCAGATAGCGCATAATATAGTGTTGTTGCAAAAAAAACAAGCGCGTATGCAAAGCGCAATTAAAAAGCTTACAAAGCGCAAAACTTGTAAAAGGCAATACGTACAAGTTAAAAAGACTTTAATAGTTAGTAAAGTATCTAACTTAATTGCTGCAAAGAAGAGTAGTAGTTGTAAAAACAGCGAAACGCCTGCGAAGAGGGTGCGCGCAAAGAGGCGCTGCGGCCGTTGCAGCGAGATTGAGCATAATTCTCGCACTTGTAAAGTAGAAATAGAGAATGTAGATAGTAGTACTGCTTTTAAATAATATTATTCTATTGCGTATAGTATAGTAATTTGTTGTAGTGTTGCACTACGTCGCTGCGCGTGCGCGACGCTAGGGTTTAGTAGCCAACTTACTAAAGTAGCCGACTTACTAATGAAACACGTTATAGCTGCAAGCTAAAAAAGAAATTCTTGCGCAACTAAATTAAGTATATGCTTAACAACTACTTTTTTTTTAAACTTAGTTAGATTTTTTAATTTAAGCTAGCGATTTGCTTGTAAAAGTTGTTTAGCGCGTTGATAGCTTAGTATTGTCTAATAGACGCTATAAATAGCTGCAGCGCGTTGCTAAAAAATTATTGCATTTTGTTTAATAGCTTAAAGCGCATTTTGTACTTAAGCTTTTTTTAAAGCTTCTAAGTAATATTGTTGTTAAAGCATTAAGAAAAGTAGTAATTTTAGTAGAAGCTTAGTAAAAGTAGCTTGCGAAGCTATGTAGCTTGCGAAGCCGTAAAGTACGTTAGTTTAAAAAGCAAAAAAACTATTTATGCAGCATTTAAAAGATAATAATAAATAAAAATTAAACAACTTTAAGCTGCGAAAAGTATAGATGCAAGCAATATAAGTAAGTATAGTACTATAGATTTTTATTAAAGAACTACGCATTATACTATTACTATACTTTATACTAGAAATCTAAGTATAATTATAAGAACAATAGACTACGAATGCGATTTAACAACTAGCATACATATAGAACATTAAAAGTCTTGTTACTTTCGCTCTATAATCTACGACCTATTGTAAGACTACGTCTAATCGTAGGTTTGATAACACTTGAGATAGATCAATAGTATAGTGATGAAGATAGTATATTCGTGTAAGAGAGACGAATCGCTGTCTTGGCAGCGATTCGGTGCGGGGTACCTTTAAAGGCCTCGCAAGGGACTAGTCTAGCCCGTTAAGGCCCACAGTGGCCATCAATCGGAAGGAAACAAACACGTAAGGCTACCCGGCCTTACACCTATGACCTATAATCTATGATGCATCTTCTATCTCGCACAGAGCACACATTACAGAGAGCCAATAACACGTTTTGTAGTCTAGCGGGGTAGGGTACTTTGTTTATTTTTTTACACTGCACTGCACGACAAGACCTTTCCACATAGACATATCAAAGGACAATTAGTTCAGTTCCCTTCCTTGCCCTCATAACTCCTTTCCCAGCTAATTAGGTAGGTAGGATACAGACAGTACAAAAGCCAACGTCTACAGCTACATAGGCGTACGTTCTATCAATTTCCCATCAATTCCCTTGCGAATTTTCTTTCCTTCGTTCATATTCGTTGATTCTAAATTCCGCACTTCCCCCGCTCACTCATTGGACGCATTCGTTGCGTTGCATTGCGGCCCGACATGTTTTTCGGGCTGAGCTGAGCTTTCAGCAGAACAGTGCAGTTCGGCGCTACTCTGTATCGTCGTGTCGGTGTGTGGTTGGGCGGGGGATATGATGACGTGCAGACTCGCGCATGCTTCCATGCGTCCTTTCCATCCTTCGCACAATCGGAATAATACCTCAAGTATATCCTACCCTTCAGGTTCCCCGTTGCCGATAGAGTCGTCCTCGTCCTCGTAACACAGCGAAGGTATCAGTCGCCCATCTTCCATATACCGTTGCGCACATATGAAAGCAGGGAATATCATCATTCGTTCTTTCCGATATTGCTTTCCTTGAGGTGTTGGGCAGCTTTTGTTGAGAAGCCAGTGCCCTTCGCACGACGTTCACGATACGCGACGAACAGCTGGACCGTGTGGTCAAGCGCTGACGCCAGCCCGTTTTTGCCACGACGCATTGGCACGGTTACTGGCTGAGAGCGCGTGGCCCTGAATCGCCACGGCAAAGTTTGTTTGAACGTCGACCCTCCGTTGACATCGAGAGGGTAGGTGCGGATTGTGGACGTGTACCATGCAGCAATAATTCCGAGGACTCCGATATACCACCCATACGAAATCTTTGTGGGACGACAGGTATACAAGAGTGACGGAAGGTGGCAGGCAACCGGTACCCCATTGAGTGTGGGCAGGGACATCCTAGTAAGAAAGAGACAAAGACTCAAGCAACAGTGATACAGTCGAAGCGATAGGAAATTCGAATAGCTGCTATCCTCAAAACCAGTAACGACACGTGGAAAGGACTGGCCGCTTCGTTCTCGGAATCTTTATGAACTCATAGCACTGGGAGAGTTGTTCAGCCTGCTGTGATCATCGGATTTCTTTCTCGGTATCGGCAACGCCCTCTTGAGCTCGGGATGTCTCTTGCGCTCATGTTTTAACAAGGCGTCTACATATTATGTTAGTATGCTTTCTCTTAAATCGATATTGGGCTGTTCACCTGCTCTCTGGTATGACCGCGAGCACACCGCACATTTCAAACCCCCCTGGCCAATTTCAGTAGACCCAGGTGGCGGTGGCGGTGGATGCTTGGTTTCAACATGTCGAGCTAAGTTCCGGTGGGCCCATGCTCCAGTGTACACGTTGTCGCACTGTTCGCAGCCTAATCTGTAGGTGGTGTTCCTATAGCCACTGGCGGTCAGCACCTAATATGTCTCTTAGGTAAAAGAACGGCAATGTACCTTTTCGAATATTCTGGACTCATACCCGAAGTTTCAATTGGCACTTCGAACATGCCGTCATAAATGGAGCCCGGCTGGCTGTCCTCGTTGAAGGGGTTTCCCATTGAGGTTCGATGGTGGCGTTCATGCTCGAAACTAACGACTGTTGAGGGCTCAGCTGGTTGTAACGTTAGACTACGATCGTACCTTGAGGATTCAGATCGAATACTGCTTGGACGCGTGTCATCACTCGACCATGGTGCCAGGCTAGAATCATATTGGTACTGGGGCGGCATCCTCGACGAATTCTGATGCTCCACATTTGGACGGTAGCCCCCTAAATCTCTGGATTGCGGTGGCCAGTCTACTTGGGACATCGATCCTTGGTAGGGTGTGTGTTGAACATCTGTGCTGACTAGACTACGAGGGGACACTAATCCCGGGTCGTAGGTGGTCAAGTTGGGCTGTACATGGGACGAGGACACTTGGTGGGCATGGGCGTGAATCGAGGGAGGCCAGGGGGATGTCCAGCTCGACGGCAGCGGACCAGCGCGACTCGGATCGACAGAGTAGGTATTGGTAGGAATGCCATTGCCGACTACTGGTGGGGTATCGTCTGCGTCATGGTGTCTACCCGCTATCGTGCTTGTTGCACTCGGAGCCCAAGGATACAAAGGACAGCCATTGTGGTCGTACTGGGTCTGCTGGTGCACCGTCAACACTTGTCCTGTATCATTTTGGAAAAGCTGGTGGTCTTCTTGACAGCAAACGTACCATCAGGCCGGACACAGGAAGGTCTTTCGGATGCAACGTCGATGCAGAGTTGGCGTAGATGATCCGCCTGTCTTTGCGGGTCGTGTGGGTCGAAAGGTAAGAAAGAGACGAATCCCTTCCTTGTCGTCTTTCCTCTTCCCCTGCCGTCTCTTCAAGCTCGAGGGGATCCCAGTGCCGTGGTGTTGGTGCGTGGCGGGAGCAATCGACTGCTCTGAGTCAGTGGCCAGTGGTCACTTGGAGTCGAACGACGAGCATGTATTTGATCAATCTCGATGAGGACTGTCCTGCAGCACAAACGCAGCCACGGTGCGGTCTTCATTTCCCGGTCTCGAGCCAGTGATCGGTCTCATCGCTGGTCTGCTGGTGGTATGCAGGCCGCCGGAGCGAATGGGGCGGTCCACATCCTCGCTCTCACGACGCCCGCCGGTGTCTGTCGTGGGCCATGGTCGCCTCATTTTTTTTAATTCAGCGCACACCGGTGCTAGGCAACGTGGACGAACGAAGTCTGCGTCTCGAGCTCGGAGTGGCGGCACCGAGGGCTCGCACTCCAGCCAGACGACGTCGTGCAACGCGTCGCCTCGAATCTGTGGCATATCGGCATGGGCTCCTGCTGCACACCTTCTGGACCGTTAGCGCAGGCCAGCGATGCGCTGGCTCTCCGGTGAGAGAGCTTGGAGGGAAGTCGTGAGCACCAATGGGAGGTTTCGGGGAGCATCCGGGCCGAGCATCATCATGCTCGCAGCAGCCAGGCGGCGCGACGCAGACCCAACAAACGGCAGCCACGACGTTGGGGGAGGGCAGTGAGAGCACGAGCAAGGTACCGCAGTGCAAAGAACAGGCTGACGGTGGACAGAGGCGGCTGCCGTGATGCCGTAGAGGAGTGTCACGCTGGCGTAAGCCGTGGGCCTCGCACGCTGCGAGGAGAGCGGGACGTGTAGGTACGGCATGCGCATCCAGAGTGAAGAGGGATGTGAGGACGCTTTAAAATGGCCTTGGGCAGAAACGCAGCGAGAGAGCAGAAGAGTTGGGAGCCAGCGTCGAACACGTTGGAGGAGATGATTGCCTGCGTGTGCATGGCCGAAGGTTCGGTGTTCGCGGCCCCTCAACGCCACATGCACGCGGAAGGTGCGACCCAAGCTGTCAGTCTGCGTCGGCGGCGGGCCAGCCAAAGCGGAAGGCGCCACTGGAGAGACCGCAATTCGAGGGCATCGCGACTTGGGCGCTGGGGGTGCTGCGGAGTGCCTGTGGAGACTTCTCTTCCCTTGCAACATGCCGTTGGCAAACTGGAAGGGCATGTGAGCACGGAGAAAAAGCAAGCAAAGATACCCGAGATTCTCACTGTCCCGCTGTCGTCATATCACCCTCCGGACTTCAGCCCACGACACGAGCAGGCCCAGCCCTACTACGCGCCCGCCACGACACTCTAGCCGACGCCTTCATAATCAAATGCCCAATATGTCTGATAATTGACAGTGCAGTTGCAGCCAACACGTCGGCGTCGTAATGTGACAGCAACGCACCCGACGTTGCCGTCGCCCTACCTAGCCGCTGTCGTGCAACCGGGGAACTCGAGCCTGGTTCCGGCTCCCCGGTCAATACTCGAGCGTTGTGCGTTTGTGTCATGTGGTACAGGGCAACGGGGAGACGGGAAGGGAAGAGGGAAGGGCGATGGCTGGTTCGGCGTTGCAGGGGTTTATGGGATGGTGGGTTGAGGCGGGTGTTGTTGTGTAGAGATAGTCGATCAAGCATATGCATGATACGCACTACTTTCTAACAGAGAGCTCGATAGCTGGGTTGAACGATTTGCAAGATTAGAGTCGTGAGCAAAAGCTTGTAGGAGTAGAGTGAGTGGACATCGTTGGCACGTTGTAGATGTAGGTATGGGCAGGGGTGGTATTAGGTATGCGATGCTCGTATCGAAGTAGATCAGTGCTGACGTATCTACACAACAGACACCGACTCCACAGTCGTCTCTTCGACTCGTGGAAATACGCCTTTTCCAGTTGACTGCAGTGTGTGAGAGATAGTAGCGGAGCACTGCTGCATCGAAGTCGGTTGGTCGATACCGACCAGGCAGCGCTAACATACCCTTCAGTTTTCGTAATCTGTAACTTCACGGCAGGAGTTGCCTAGTGTGTAATATTCAACCTTCTCGGACAATGTTCTACTACCACCGACCTAGAACGTGAGCGAGGCTAATATGTAGCTAAGCCGTTTGTGCACCCAGAGAAGCGCGGGGCGGTGCAAAAGCGGGGCACTGTCTGTGGCTGAAGCCATCGACCGGTGAAGGCTGAATGCCATCTGATTGGGAGCTAAAGATGTGAGCTCAGCCCCTCAACCACTTACTGCAAATTTCAAATGTGATCGATACAAGCTCACCTCACTCCTCTGCCAAATCCAATCCGTCCGCTGCACATCATCATGACCGACGCGGCGTACCCAGGGCGAGCTCTTGAGAGCGGCGAAATCCGCTTGATCAGGCTACTGCCAGGCACATGGACCGACCCGATCCAGTGCGACCTGTTCCAGGCCTCCTTGAAAGCCCGCCCTGAGTATCGAGCTCTGTCGTATGTGTGGGGCTCACGACATGTTACTCGACCTATAATTCTTAAGAATCAACAACAGGCTGCAACGCATGCTGCCACAATCAACCTGGAGAGGGCTCTTCGACACCTTCGACACCAGTATAAGGAGGGTTTGGTGCTTTGGGTGGACGCGTTGTGTATCAACCAAAAGGATGTCGAGGAGAGGACGAACCAGGTGAAGCTGATGGGACGGATATACGAATCGTGCAAGTCGGTCATCGTGTACCTTGGTAGCAACCTTGGACGGACCGTGTGTTCGACTTCGGGTCCTGCGATCACACGCTTCGGGGACGCCGAAGGAGATAAGTTGCATGAGCAGAATCTTTCCGACAAGATGGCGCGCGATACTCTAGAGTCAGTAAATACGCCGCCGGGATTTGATGTTCTCGATGTCTTCTCCTTGATTCGGATGCTGGCTCATGGCGGACATTTCACACAGACGTCCTTATTCACCCAAGTGGGGGACAAGCCCGAGAGAGACACGGCTAGAATGCGCCTCTTCGAAGCGCTGAGACAGACGATGCATACTCCCTGGACCCCTTGGTGGACGCGGATGTGGGTCATTCAAGAATCTGTGCTTCCGAAAGAAGTCCTTATGATCTATGGAGCAGTGTCTGCTCCATAGAGTATTTTCGAACAAGCCGCCTCGGCTTGGGCTACGCATAGTAGTTCATGTTGCTCTGATCATGCTCAGAAACTCCCTCGAGATCAACAAAAGGTCCTTGCCGATTTCAGTCACCGGGTCCTGGACATCGAAGATCAGCGAATTGCGCAAAAGGCTGTGCTTTTAGGGTACGAAATGTCGATTCATCTTAAAAGAACACCATTATTGAAATTGCTTCGAAGATTTCGTAATCGCAAAGCATCAGATCCTCGGGACAAAGTATTCGCCCTTCTCAGTTTAGCACAGACAAAGCCTAGAGGGCCAGAGTTTCTCCCCGATTACACGATGAGCGAACGCGAGGTATTCCGAACAGTTACCATATCGTTAATATACGAATCTGAGTCCCTCTGCGTGTTGAATACAGACTTGGGCCGGAAATGTAGAGAGGATTTGCCAACCTGGGTTCCGGACTGGGACGCACCAGGAAGTCATACTGATGATATCCGGGCCGAAGCAGTTAAGCTGTACAATGCATGCGGCATAATCCGAGCTAACAAGTCGACCATCCGACCGCTTGGCCATGATGTACTCAAGGTCGAAGCGAAGGCGGCCGGAAAGCTAGTCCAAGTAGAGGAAGTAATGTTGGGAGATAGCATTAAGGCATCAAGAAGGACGAGTAAGAATTGGTGGAGAGCGCTCGAAGGTTCTGGGACTGCTGCGGAAACGTTCTGGAGACTCATGTGTGCAGATGTTATCCACATGGGACCCGGTAGCAGATACCAAGTCGACCATCGGCGAGCCCGGCCCGAAGACAAAATCTCCTTCGTTAGCTGGGCCCTGAGATCTGGAAGATCACCGTTCTGTGCTGAATCTCTTTCTGAAAGCGAGACGCGCCTTCTTGGCCAGGACAATCTTACTGCTGCCGATAATATGGATACCGAATGTGTTTCTGTTATGGACAAGTCTATTGTGTCAGCAACGCTGTCTCGAAGACTGTTTGTAACAAGCAAAGGCCACATTGGCCTCGGTCCTGCAAATGCGCAGGTTGGCGGCCAGTTAGTTTTCATGAAAGGAGGGAGGACACCGTTCATACTGCGGGAAGCCCTTGACTTCAAGTCGCCTTGGTACGACGAGCTCGTTGCGGACAAAGATTGGCAGGGTTTCATGGTCGGCGACAAAACTTGTTTCGAGCTCATTGGCGACTGTTATGCCCAAGACCTGATGGACTCTGGAGTCTTGGACTTGCGATCGCAGCCCTGGGGGAAGATCATGTTGGTGTGAGGCCAGCCGAAAGTCGCGTGTGTGGCTGAGACGCATCGTGAGTCGCAGACAACGCGTGACGAGGTGGCAAAGTTGTTGCCTAGCAGCGACCTCGGGAGGGATGTTTTGGTGTTGTGGTCCGAGCGGCGAGGACTTAAGCTTTCGAGATTGACCCAATGACAGACGCGCCCCGCAGCGCTAGTGCGCTAGCGCCCCTGCACCCAAAGTCTCACTGCCCTGAACATTTTCGAATCCTCACCTCCACAAGCCCAACAATACCCGCGTCGGGGCTGATAGTGACTGTGGGTGTAGGTGAAACCCTTTCCATTCACTCAATCGCCCAAGTGCGTCCTGGAAGTGCAGCCAGCAGCTGATTCACCGTGTTCTAGGGCTGTTCCCGGAGCAACCTCTCGCTTTCACTGTCCCATCCCACCTTCCGCACGCCCACGAGGCAAACGTCTGCCTCGCCGCGAACAATCGCCCGTCTCGTTTGCTGCCGACTTGCAGTCGCTCGCGACACAACCCAGCAAGCTACAGTATACCGTTGCGCTACGTACAAGATCAATCGCTGCGTCGAGGCCAGACGAGTGCCATCCGTCGCTGTGCATACCATATACCCCCGAACCATAGTAGAACCGCGCACGCGTCGTCTTATACGCGTAAGCTAGGAAGTGAATAAAGACTTGGACTGTCATATCCGAGGAGAGTACCGCTGCGCCCAGACTGGCGATCGAAGACTGGCGAGAGTAGGGAAGCCGGACTCGACGCTGCAGAAGGGCATCTGGCGGCCGAGTCTTCTCCACACTATATTGAGGTGGAAATGTCCCATTTGCTTGGACGACATAAGAACATCGCACGATAGACACCATCTTTACGCTCCGCCTGGTTTCGACTCGCAAGTGAAGCAACCGTACACTATTCACTACAGAGTATCGGACGCAACTGTGGCAAAGGGTGGACATTAGATTCGATACATACTTTCACTGGGCTACTGTTGTGCCGGGCAACCGTTTTTCGCGAAAGCATTCACTCATCACACAGCTGCTCCGTTTCGTTGCTGCCTGTGGGGCACCAGTATTTAACACTCTGCCTCTTCGATCCAATTCTCGACCACCCACCACCAACCCACCACCAGTGTCCAACTTGTCAAAAACCAACAAGTTCTAAAGCCCTCCAGATTCCAGAACCCTCCATCCCTTTAAAAAACAACATCGACCGTCAGCGATATGGACGACGACCCGACCCAGCCCGCGACCCAGCAAGTCCTTGATCCCCGCCGTCTGGGACGCGATAATTCTGGCCTGGACGACGACGATACTGCCGATGTTTTGTTGATTCTGCACCCTGCATCGCCCAGTGCCATTAGAATTGTTAGGGCCACTGCAGATACGCGTCCAGAGCATGTGCTCTTGCACGGCTCTTTCAATTCCTTCTCGGATGAGTCTGTTGATATCGGAGAGCAGGAGACGTTTGTCATTGGAGAACACGAAGGTAAACCAGGTCCTGACTCTCGCAGTGGTGCTGATCTCGCATTGCGCATGTCTACTGCGAAAAGGCTGAAGTTTCCCTCCCTCGGCTTCGTGTTCGGTCGCAACTCGTCTTTTTCGGACATCGTGTTCCCACAAGACTCGGGGAAGAGAATCAGCAATCAGCATTTCCGCATCTACATGAACGTAGATGCGGTTCTCATGCTGGAGGACATGTCCACCAACGGCACAATCGTGGACTCTACACTCCTGAGGCACAAGGATGAACGCTTCCCCAACTACCGAATGCTCACTTCGGGATCGGTCATCCTCATACAGAGCAACAATGACGAAGAGATGATTAAGTTCATCGTCCGACTTCCGTCGCGCGTATCGCACGTTCCACAGTTCCAAAACAACGTCCGGGACTTTCTCGTCGAGTGCGCCAATAACGAAGAGAAAGAAAAGGGTAAGTGGACTACATCGCTCATATGTGGAGCCTCGCTAACACGGGACAGTATTGCAACGGCTCGGAAAACAGTACGGCAAACCAACGATGAAATGGGATGGTGGAGAGCACTATAATCTCATAGGTATGTCAAAGTATGATTTCCTGCTAGTAGAAATGATGTTGATGTTGTACAGGTCAGCTCGGAAAGGGCGCGTTCGCTACCGTGCACCAGCTTGCGACCAAGATGGAGGGCAAGCTCCTCGCTGCCAAAGAGCTCGAAAAGCGGCGTTTCATGAAGAACGGTCAGCTTGACAAGAAAATCGACAATGAGATGAAGATCATGCAGAGTTTGCGTCATAAGAACATTGTCGAATTCGTGGAATATCACGACCAGGGCGACTACCTCTACATCATCATGGAGTATGTTCGGTATGGCGATTTGCAGGGTCATCTAAACCATATCGGGAATATGCCAGAGCGGCTTGTCAAAACCATGTCTCAACAAATCCTGAGCGCTCTGAGCTATCTCCATCAGTTGAAGATCACTCATCGCGACATCAAGCCTGACAACATTCTCATTGCCGATACTGAACCTCTCACGGTCAAACTCTCCGATTTTGGTCTGTCCAAAGTCGTCAAGCACGATGAGACATTTCTCAAGACATTTTGCGGTACGCTGCTCTACTGCGCTCCTGAGGTCTTCCCCGATTTCAACAACACGCCAGTGAAAGGAACCAAGCGTCGTCGAGGCGCTAAGCAGCAGTTCAACTCATACAGTTCCTCTGTGGACATATGGTCTTTCGCAGCCGTCATCTGGTATGCGCTCTGTGGAGAACCACCTTTCACAGGCGTTGCAGATGCGACGGGCAAGGGCATGTACGATAATATCATGTCCACGGAACTGGATACCACGCCACTGGAAACTCTCGGGGTTTCGGTTGAATGCATCGATCTGCTGCGTTGGATGCTTCAGACCGATCCAGCTAAACGCGCAACCGACTGGGACTGCTTGAGCCACCCCTGGGTAAACAACGGTACTACGATCCCTGCCGATCCAACCCTGCAGTCCATCGTCGAAGAGGATGAATCGGAAGAAGCCGAACAAAAGCTTTCTCAGCTGAGCATTCGCTATGAGTCAGACTCCGAGGGTGAAGACGGAAACGTGCTGTCCGACGATGAGTTCGGAAGGCTCCTCGGTAGCACACAAGGGAAGCGTATTCGGATAGACCCGTTGGTTCCTCGAAACCAAATATGCGACCATGAACATGACTCCAGCGCTGGAGCGTCTTTTGAGTCTGAGCGGCTTATCGCACGCGACCTCATTGATAGCTTTCAATTCGTGCAGAAGCCTCCTCGAACGGGGCGTTTGTTCGGTGAGATTGGTCCATCTGGGCTTAATAGTTCGGGAGTTTTGACGGCTCATCCCACCGAAGCACTTTCCCGAGATGTTTCAGACGGCGGTGCTACTCGCCCGGAACTCGCGTCCACCCCCGATCGGTCTGCTAGTCAAGGCCGTCACGATGTCCATTCTCAGCTTCATGGTAGCTTCTCCTCGCCCAGCCTCTACGGAGCCGAGTCGCTTGTACGAGACATCGATATCAACATGGAGTCACCCGTGTCTGGCGCTCATAGTCCTAATGAGCCTACTACACCGAGGACTCCGGAGGTCGTACAGCACAATTCGCTGGAAAAGTCAAGTACGCACCCGAGTCAGATCAGCGAAGCCACTCCGAAAGCGAAGCCGCCGACGTTGAACCGACAGATTACCCTGCACAAGACACCGTCGTTCTACTACGACCCGTACGATCCCGACACTCACAACCTAGAGTATGCCTCGAAGGTGAGCGGCTTCGACTTCGTGGGTGCGGCGTCAGGATCTAGTGCTAGTGTGGACCAGCTTGACGACACAATCAGGGTCTCAGCTGTGGAAGAGAGCGCTAGTAGCACTGAGCACGAGCCTGCCTTTCTGCCATCTCTTCCGCGGGAACTGGACATCAAACCTCCGCCGCGACGCCTTGGTAAGCTGACGGCCACTCCGGACTCATTTGCTCCCAATCTGGTCGTGCACATCGATCAGAATCGAGTCACATGGGGACGGAATCCAACGAACACTGCTGTTTATGAAAACAGCAGGGATGTCCGAGTTCCGAAGACAGCTTTCGTGATCTTCTGGTATTCATCCAACCAAGACAACCGCGAGAATGTACGAGAGATGTCCCAGCAAGGAAAAGACTGGACGACGCTCAGCCAGCTACACGTTGGCATCTGGACCTTGGCCACATCTGGAATCAGTGTCAACGGCAAGCACCTCCGAAAAACGGATGCAAAGGGCCGAGCCTTGTTTGGCCATTTGCACTCGGGCGACATCATCCAGGTCTACCACGACCAGCGGACTAACGAATGCCTCAAATTCAAGTGCGATTTCTACCTCGGTTCCGGTAGAGTGGCTCGACCGGCTATCGAGGCTTTCAAGGTCCTCCTAGGCAGCCAACTTCCTGAGTAGAGTGTCGGCCACGGTGAATGGCTCGCACTCATCCTAGTGGTTGGCCTTTTGGGCTTTACTTTAGCGGGCGCAGGGGGTGTGTGCATTCTTTCCTATGTTTCTTTTGTCACAGCATAGTTCATCGGAGTCAGGAGTGCGGGTTGTATCGCTTTTTCACATCAGCGCAAGGTTGTGTCTGAGGAAGAGATCGGAGCAAGCGGGATTGAAAATGTGAGTCGTGCTGGGCGAGGAGGAGGGAGGTTGTGATATGCAGAGTCGACATGTATACACGTGGATGTCGAGGGATGAGGTAGAGTTACGTTGCATAGTCAGTGATAATAAGCAATCAATCAATCAAGATAAATCAACTCCACTCGAGTCTGAAGGGTTAACTAACTCAACTGCCAGGCTCTACTGTATAATCTGGGGAGCGTTGGTTTTTTAGCTATCAGCGCGCACGCTCTGGAAATTGGTCTGTTTTTCGCATGCTCAGCCGTCGAGCTGTAGAAAGAAGCGTAAAGAGGCGCCTGGAGGAGCTCAGTAAGATTCGTATAAGCCCACTTTATGGCAAATAACTAGACAATATCTACTCCATAGCCTGTGCGCTGATATGTAGTTGAAAACTGATGCTCCCCAGAATCCAGATTATACCTAGGTACGGTATTAGCACTAGTCTGTATTGGGTCTTAGCCTGGTGAGCTTCGGAAACGGACATCTGGCGACAAGCAACCTTAGAATGGCTCGTGGCAACACCACGTCTTCTCCCGCTCCACTGTCGCCCCACACACGCGCCCGCCATGAGGAACTTCTGGGCTCTACCAGCCTTCCTGCGCATTGCGCTCGCTAGCCAGCATGCTTTCAGCGTCTTCGACGACCTGCTCGCTTTCCCACAGGTATGCGTGCCTGCTCAGAGACGCCAACCCGCCCAGGAGCAGCTGCTAATGCCAACCGCAGTACGAAGTCCACTGGCCCAACACCTTCATAACCGAAGACGACGCCTCGACATTGCTCTCGCACAGTGCGTCACGCAGCACCAGCTCTGCGACGCCGAACTCGCAAGAAACGCAAGAGCTGTCGAAGCCGAGCAAGCAATCGCCCGGTGCGGCGCCGAACGACGTTGTGCTCGAGGACACATACGAAGCCGTTGTGCTCGGCGGCCAACGCTACCTCTGCAGCATTCCCACTCTACCCGAGCGGAGCCCGCAAAACACGACCGCGTCCGCCGAAGAAACCAAAGCCGAAGAAGAGAAAGAGCTGATGCGCGCGACGGACCGCGGATGGAAGCTGCTCGAGGGCCTGAATGGCAACTGCATCTACTATCTCAGCGGATGGTGGAGCTACAGTTTCTGCTACAAAGACAAGGTCAAGCAGTTCCACCAGTTGCCGCCAAGCCGCGGTGTCCCGATCTACCCGCCGGTAGAGGACACGACGGTAAAGAGTTTTGTTCTGGGCAGATTCTCTGAGAAGGGAGAGAAAGGCAAGAAGACCGAGGCCAGGAAGACGCTGGGCACGGAAGAGGGCAGCAAGGAGGCCATGGACGATGAAGGCAACACGCGCGACGACAGTGACGCAGAATACGGACTCGAGCTTCCAAGATTGGAGACCAAGGGCTCGAGCCGGTACATGGTGCAGCGACTGAGCGGGGGCACCGAGTGCGATCTGACAGGCCGGGAGCGCAAGATTGAAGTTCAGGTACGCCGCACACGACTCCTCTACTGCAATCATAGACTAACACAAGGCGCTGTAGTTCCACTGCCATGCACAAGCCGCCGACAGAATCTCCATGATCAAGGAAGTCAGCACCTGCTCCTACCTAATGATCATCCAGACGCCACGGCTCTGCAACGACGTCGCATTCCTCCCTCCGCAAGAGAATCTCGCCCAAGCCATCTCCTGCCAACCCGTCATCCCCCAATCCGACGTCGACGCCTGGGAAACGCAGCAGATCGAGGACAAGCTGGCCGAGGCCGAACGCCTGATTGGCGTCGAGAACGAGAACCCGCTGCGACTGATGGGCGAAGGCGCCGAAGGCACAACCAAACGCGGCCCCATCATCGGCGGCATTGAAGTGGGCGCGCACGCCTTGGTTGGCAGCGAAGGCAAAGTGATTGAGAAGAGCGTGGTCGTCGGCGGCGGCAAAGAAACATACATTGGGACGGTGGCCAGCAGCGATGGCAAGCAGATGTCGACGGCCGAGCTGAAGGAACTCAATATCAAGGACCCGAAGGACATCGAGAAGATGAAGCGCAATGTGCAGAAGCTGGCGGGCAAGAAGGGCTGGAAGTTGGATCTGGTGGATACGCCGCAGGGCAGGGAGTTCCGGGCTATCATTGAAGCGGAGGAGGTGGAAGTTCCCAAGTCACTCATGAAAGACAAGGGGCGCGGCAAGGCTGCTGGCAAGGACGGTGAGGCGGCTGAGGGCGAGGGCAAGGAGGAGGTGTATGACGAGGCAGAGGAGGAGCCGCAAGAGGGGAGTGAGGAGGTATTCAAGGACGAGCTCTGATTTCCGTTTCTAGGTAGCATCCCTTCCCGTACACATATTCTTTCCCAGACTACCCTGTTCCCCATGCACCCCAGTCCATCCCCCCTCAAACCGGCACCGTCAACGGATTCATCACGCTCGCGCCCCCATCAACCCGCAACTCCGCCCCCGTAACATAACTACTAAACCCACTTGCCAAAAACCCCGCCACGCGCGCCACCTCCTCGGGCCTCCCCGCCCTCTCCAACCCAATAACCCTCTTCTGCACCTCAGCACTCTGCAGCGCCGCCGGCGGAAACTGGCCCCCCTCCAACTCCGCCCTGCCCGTCCCCGCCAAATCAACCCCGACATCGATCTGCCCCGCCGTAATCGCATTGATCCTCACGCCCGTGCCCTTCAGCACCGCCACGCCCGCGCGCACGACACCCAGCGCCGCGTGCGAAGACATGGTGAACGCGGGCGCCCAGCACCCGCCGTAGGTGCCGGCTACGCTGGTCACTACGATGATGGAGCCGTAGGCTGTGTCCTTTGGGGCGGCGTTGGGGTAGGAGCCGCGGGGCGTGGTTTTTTGCATGGCGGCCGGCGCGTATTTGAGGGCGAAGAAGGCGGGCATGGCGTTGGTGGTGAAGAGCGAGAGGAGGGCGGTGGGGGTGGTGAGTGAGAGGGATGGCGGGCCGAGGAGCCCGGTTGAGGAGGTCCAGATGTCGAGGCTGGAGGGGGGAGGGGGCGTTAGTGTGATGGATGTTGAGGGTTAGGTGCGGGTTTGAAGGGGGGAAAGGGGGGGAGAGGGAAGGGGGGAAAAGGATCCCTGAGAAACAGATAGAGCGGGGGAGAGAGAACGGTGACGTACCGGCCCCACGAATTCAGCACGTCGTCGATCAGCGCGAGCGTGTCTTCTTCGGACGTGATGGCGAAGGGGTACGGGATGATTTTGGTGTTCGGGTGGTTGGCGTTTATGGTGGTGGCGAGGGAGGAGTCATCAGAGGAGGAGGAGGTGGAGGGGGAAGAGTCGGTGAGGGTGGTGCAGGCGTAGATGCAGGCGGCGCCGTGGGCTGGAGGGGTGGAGGTGGCGTTAGTGCGTTGGGCGAAAGGGGGGTGAAAGGAGGGGGTTTCTTGGAGACGAGACTTGGGGCAGTGGAGGCGATGGGGGAGAGAAAGGGAAAGAGAAGGGAATCAAGCAAGACGAGACGAGACGTACCAGCGAGTTCAGTGACGATGGCGCGGCCGACCGGGTGTGTTGCGCCTGTTACGACGCACACGAAGCCGTACTATATGCACATGATATTGTCAGTCTTTAGTTCAGTCCAGTCTCCAGTTTAGCTCAGTCTCAGTTCGAGATCTCCTTTCTTCACAACAAACCGAATGACTGGTTTCGATGTCGACATCGTTCCAGAAGGGAAGAGGAGGGAGGCGTAAGGAGAAGAGCCGACGTACGAGTTTGCCGTCCGCTCTGTACGGCGAGAAGTGCTCCGAGTCGAGCACGCCTTTTGGCGCGGAGGCCGAGGCAGAGGGGGTGGGTTCGGGGTTGGGGTCGGGATTGGGGGATGCCATGTTGATGGAACTGAACTGGTAGGTATGTCCGTAACAGTGTGTGTATGAAGTGTCCGAATCCTCTCTGTAACTCTAGCTCTTTCTTTCCTTGTTTTCTTTCTTTTTTCAAATCGGTTTAGTCAAGTCAAATTAGATCAAAGCAAAGCAAACCAAACCAAACCACACAGTTCAGTTCAGTTGAAGACAGACGAGATGAGATGAGAGAATGATTGAGAGGAATTGACGGCGGAGCTGGCCTGGCTAGAATGCACCATGCTCTGCTTGCTTTGCTTTGCTTTTCGGATAAACCAAAATATGCATGGTTTATAGTGTCAGTGCGACGTACTTACACGTACTTTATCCACGGGGCGCGGAGATGCATTGGTTGCGATGATTGAGTTGTGCATTTGCTTATCGGAGGCTTATCGCGGTGCAGGAGAGGGGTAGCGGGGTATGTGTCGGCGGATACCTGCAGTTGGAGACGAGAGCTGAGCTGAGCTGAGTTGAACGGAGCTTGACTGACACACAATTGAGGCCGTGTTCGTTGTGCACGGTTTGTAGTGGTGCAGATATGTTTGAATCAGAGGGGTGTTGGGTTACGAGGCTGCGAGGCCTGTATCTTGGTTGTGTGTCTATTCTTCAACTATACTATGCAGTACGTACTGCCACATCTTGAGCTCTACCCGCATAGCTGCCGAAAACTACACACACACTTTATCCACCCACTCATCCCCTTGACCCCCTCCGCCCGAAGCTCATGTCTCCTCCCCGTCCTCCTCCCTCTTCCCCCTCAACACCTCCCTCGGCGGCAAGACATCCGGCCCGAAGCTCAACGGCAACAGCTCCCCCATCGTCCTCACCTTAAACATGCCCCCCTTATTGAACATAAACACCGGCGTGTCCAGCTCCAAGAACTCGCGCAGAAACTGGCGACACATGCCGCACGGCGAGCAGAAGTCGTCCAGGTCGGTTGCGACGCCGACGGCTTTGAAGGCGCCGAGGCGGTGGCCAGCGATGACGGCGGTGCCCATGGCGACGCGCTCGGCGCACGTGCCGACGGGGTAGGAGGCGTTTTCGACGTTCGCGCCGGTTATGATGGTGGGGTTCGAGGTGAATGAGGTGGGAGAGGGCTTGAGGAGGAGGGATGCGCCGACGCGGAAGAGGGAGTAGGGACCTGGGGCATAAGCAGTTAGCCGCTGTTGTAGCTTCTAGAGACACCTCGAGCTCTTATTTTCTTGTCCATATTCTGATCTAAAATGTCTTCGAGGGCAAGACTTACAGTAAGCCGTCGCCCGCGCCTCGATGCACGATACGCACAAGCTCTGCAGCTCCACGGCCGAAAGCCCGTGTATCAGCCCATCGTTCTCGGTGACCGGCTCGTCTGTGGCGGGTACAGGTTTTATGGGTGTTGCCGGCATGGTGGAGGGAAGGAGAAGAGAAAGAGAGAGCGCGGAAGGAGGACTTCGGGGTTTGGGGTAGGGTGGCGTAAGCCGAGTCTTGCCGGATGCGCTAGGCTGATTTCGAGTGGGGAAGGGATGGTGGCGAGACTGGAATGTTTATATATATAGAGATCGGTTCGGTGAATAGATGTTGGTTTTGTGGGCGGTTTGATTGTGTTGATTGCGGATGTATCGATTGCTGTTGCGTGGAGAGTGGGTGCAAACTAGGAACGGATGGACGTTTCGACACCCTTCGACTTGATGTCGCTGCAAGCAAGCTTCAGTGACCAAAACTGTGATGCAGGGAATTGAAAGCGTATCTTTTTCTCGCATCGAAGTATCGAGGAAGCCGCTGCGTCAGGTTATAGGTTTAGTCAAGGATATCCAGAGACCTTGTAGACGGCAGACACGCAGTATAACAGCTTCCGTTCTTCCTGACTCTTCCATGATGTGCAAAGAACATATGTGCAAAGAACGTGTCGTGCCCTAATGCTGCAACACAACCGGCTTCCCCTTCTCCCACCCATCCAAACTCTCCTTGATATTGATCCAATACCTCAGCTTCACCGCCTCGCTCTTGGCCACCAACATATCGTCCGTCCGAAACGCCTCCTCCAACACCGCTTCGCTTCCCGCTATTCTCGCATCATTATCAGTCTTCATCTCCAGCAGATCCTCCTCGCTCTCCGCCTCTTCAATCCGCTCTCGCGTATCCAGGACCTCCATCAACAGCTCCGGGTCCTCTACTTTCGCAGTCTCGTCCTCCGCGACCTCGATGCCTCGAAGACTCAGCAAATATTGCGCCCGTAGAAGTGGATTCTGCAACGTTTTGTACGCCTCGTTGATGCGTGCGGAGAGCGCCTGCGCTTTGTTCTTGTTCGCCGGCGTGTGGAGGTCTGGGTGCGCGCGGGATTGGAGTTGTAGGAATTCGCGCTTGAGGGCGGTGAGGTCGATGGTGAAGGCACCGTATGGTGGTGGGCCGGAGGGTAGGCTTGTGGGGAAGAATGTGTAGTGTGTTTGTGATTGTGTTTGCGCCTTGAAAGGCTCTTCCCTAGCGAAGGAGGAAGTGGAGGTGGATTGATAGCGACGCGAGGATTTGCTTGGTGTTGTGTGGTGTGCGCAAAGGAGACATGGTGCTGGGCCTCGTCGCGTGCGGAGCGGCGAAACGGGTGCTTCGGAGGCGAGGGCTGCGCGCAGCCTGAATGCGGGGCGGATCGATCGCATGGTAGTATGTAGGTACGAGTATGGGAGGTTTAAAAAGTGTTTGCTATTCGGAACGTGGGTTTGTAGGAAGGGTGAAAGAAGAGTGCGACGATGTAGTTGCGTTGGGGAGAGGCGGAGATGTCGGCCTCAAGAAAATCTCCCTCCCGGTGATTTACGTCATCGCCCGACTCGTCGTCATTCACTTTGTATAAACGTGCAATGTTTGCTAAAGCCATCTAAAACAGTTGTCTCTAAAATAAGCCTTGTCATCTCTCTAGCTATATTTTTCTTGTGCTTGCAAATATCCAAGTACCTCCGTCTGCGAGCGGCTGGCAAATCTTGTAACTTTATGTAGTAGGCCACGGAAAGATATCAAGTCTTATCCAAGGAGGTGTTTTATTTTTGCAAACAAGATAGACCTCTCAGTTGCATCAACTTTGCTTCTGTCTATGAGGAACAGCAAGTGTTTCGTGTGCTAATTTGGACGCGAATAGCATATGCATGAGCTGGAGTTGGAGGACCAGTGTTATTCTGATACTACCTCACTTCTCTCTCTTCATTCCCGTAGCAACGCTTCCGCACCCCTCGCCCTAACCGTCGCTGCGGCAGCTTCAAGTTCTGTAATCACGCTTTCCACAGCCGCAACATAAGCAGTATTGTCCCCTGCAAAGTTATCCCCAGAGCTCCGCACCTGCTCCCTCGTTTTCTTCATCCTTTGTAGAGTAGTCGATATTGGGGATTCGTCAAGACGCCTCGCAGGCTTATAGTAGAGGGATTGCAATTGCGTCCATAGCAATTTCTCGAATCTGGCCTGCTCGCTGTGTTCCATATCGAATTCAGCGTCCTTGGTCTTGCTCTTGAACGCTATGTATGCGAGTTCTTGTTTGTGCTGCTCCTCTCTAGACGGCTGTATGTTTTCGACGCGGTCTTCGACGGATTCTGATAGCAGATCGTATGCCGAGTTGTTGGTAGTTTGTTCAGACTCATGGCCAGGCAGTGAGGTTGGTTTTTCGGGTTTGTTGAACGAATCGGAATTCGATGCCACTGGCCAAGAGAGCCCAGGACGTTCGGGGACAACTACTCCGAATCGACGGGAAAGTCGCTTCTCGTTTTTTTCAAGATCCCTAGCCCCGGACAGTATTAATTTACGAGTCAGCCTGTCAAGGGAGTTGAGATAAACTGGGTCTTTGGCCATCTCTTCGCAGAATCTCGATCTCTGCAGCGTGTTCAGTGCATCCAGCTCGAAAACCGGACTAAACTTCGGTCCACTCAATAATGGGAAAGACACCACAGCGAAGCCTGCACCAGCGCCCATGCCTCCAATAGCACGGGTAGGTTGTAAGAATGGTTTCCCCCGGGTGACAAGGGTAAGTCCAACGAGTGCCCAACTAGAAGGCTATCATCTTGAGTGAATCGTCCATTACGTTCCCAAAACTGGAATGGCTTCGCCTCAATACCCTAATCTTTGAGGATACGTTGAGTCGAGAATCGTGTCCCACTTTGGACAAGATAGCCCAAGGGGACCAGTGTTGAGGTGGTAACCGCTGCCGCCTTTAGGAATGTGCCTTTCCGTCCAAAAACCCTTGACCCAAGTGTCCAAAATGTGGATAACAAAGGCACGACGGCAACTGAAAGTTGCAAAGTTTCATTTGCAGAAAGAGGATGCGGCGGTTGCGGACAGAAGACATGCTGGCCCTCTCCTAGGCAATAATTAGCATTGCTCACTCGAGGGGCGGAAGGTCTTACCAGCACGCACCAGCAGCCGTACCATGTCTTGTAGATACCCTGACGAACATGCGCTATTCCCAAGGCACGTTTGAAGGTGTTGTGGAGTGGGTGAATAGTGAGTCTTCGAGGTTCCCGAGTTGCGCATTTATGCGACGTTGCACAACTAACCCCGATTGGTAACCCGGGTCTCGCATGATTTTCGCCCTCGCTTCAACGAGCGGAATTTCTCGCTATGCCATGTCCTCAGTCGTCTGAAGATGATTCTGGGCAGTTTCTAGACTGTAATTGAAGGCGTCGCTTTGTTTGTCGCTGGCTGTTCGTAGTGTGGTGTTGATACAAGGCGGTGCAGACGGTGCCGACACATGAGCTGCAGCTTCATTCGGCATCCAGACATCCTGTCGAGATCGTACAGAGTCGCTGAAAAGCACCTAAATCACCATACTGTAGAAGTGACGTTATCTTGTGCGGCTCTCGAACCGATTTACGTCGCCTCCATGCATGTTTGCTATTTGAAACCTCTCAGAACCCGTTGTAATGGAAACCGCCCGACAAACTGTGATGAGCACTAGAAGTAGCAGCGAGACAATTCAGCGAGTAAGGAGTATAATAGCCGCACTGTGCCTAGTCGTGACATTCATGACATTTGCGAACTCTCGAGGGACGTCAAGGCGGATAGGCGCAGGCGCATCCAGTTCGAGGCGTACAAGACGTACGAACCCGCCGAGTACGCGGCTACCGGGGTTTGGCAACCCAAACCACATCATGACAACGTAAATATAATCTGTGCAAATAGTGATGATGGAGGGTGTTCATAAGCAAGCTGAGAGGAGCGAGACCCCGATCTTGGAAGGTGACACCTGGAAGTGGGTCCAACCAGCCGAGCCAAAGCGCCCCCGCTAAGCGTTCGCGGTCGCACACTCACCTCTTTGTCCACGGCCTTTCAATTTTGTCGCAGGATATATATTTAATAGTTAAAGAATCTTTCATCAATCACAGCAATAGCTGGTTCGGTCTTGTGGTCTAGTGGTATGATTCTCGCTTAGGGTATCCTAAGCTCATTTGCGAGAGGCCCCGCGTTCGAATCGCGGCAAGACCCAATTTTTTGCTGTTTTGAGTGTCCTGGTGATAGATGCTATTACTTGGTTAGCAGTTGCTTCTGCTGGTTGGCACTGTTTTTTTGCTTGTGTCTGGCTCTGTAGAGTACGTGATGCAGTCTGCTAATATTCTTAACACATCTATTACGTACAGGAAAGAGATCTCTACAAGTTGGGTTCAGTTAGGTCTACAGAGTGTGCTTGATTAACATTCTACTCAGCAGCCGTACCCTCAAGACGTAGGTAGTAGTAACAGGTAACACTATTGAATAAACTCAAGATACAGATACTCAACACCAACCTACGAACCGTTATTAGGGCACGGATGTCAAAAGTATTCTGGTTGTCCCTAGCCGTACAATGTTGATAGTGTAAGTATCTATTTCAGCTACCCGGAAACGGTTTGGGCTCTCTCCATAGGAGAAAAGTGCTTTGTAGTCTTTATCCACTATATACAATCTACATGCCCTTCTTCTGTTGACCAACACCAAACGTAGCACCACCCTCAGCCAAAAACCTCTTCTCTTCATCCGTAGACGCCCTACCTAGTGGTGTATTGCGATGCGGGTATCTCCCAAACCTATCCAGTATATCGCGGTGCTCCTTACCCGATTCCTGCGATTTCTGCAGAAAGATCCTGGTCGCTTCATGCCCATCCTCCTTGTCTATTTCCGTCTTGAATGTCGCCAGAATTTCGTCGACTCTATCGTGCTCCTTTGTGTCTTCCGTGTGTATAAACGGCAGGTAGAACCACATGCGGTAGGCGCCCGATTTGCGCCATTGCGGGTGCAGGTCCGGACGCGGGAGCGGCGAGTCGGACGCCATGAGCGCCGTCATCAGCGAGTATGCTATCTTGTCGTAGTGCGTGTAGACCTTGACGAGGCCGTCGTCGGTGCGGAAGATGTTGCGCGGGATCTGGTCTAGCAGCAGGACGAGGCTGAGGGCGGTGCGCGCCGCTTCGGCTGCTTCGTTGGCCGGGCTGTTCTGAACTGCGTCCTGGATCTCGCGCAGGAAGGGCTCAGCGGTGGGGTTTGGGAACTTGTCGGGTCCGATGGAGTCTAATGCGGGCGCAAAGTTCTCGCGGCATGTTGTGTCGAACGCGAGCTTTTCTTCTGGTGTACCCAGGAACCACTTCTTTACGACGTCCCCCCTGAATTCCTGATCGTTGGGCTCCCAGCCCTCGAACCACACATTTCGGAGGTTGCTGTAAAGAGACGCGTTGAAAAGGTCTTTGTTGAGCGTGAAGGTGGACATGGGGCGTCGGTGCAGCGTGGAGTAGCTAAAGAGACGGCGCGGGAGATTCGATCGCACTATGGACTTGATGAGCATCTGGGGGTTAGCAGCTCATACAAGGTGAACGTGGTTTTATATGGACGATGACGCATTCTATCGTGGCTAGGCTGTTGGTGGCCTGAAGACTGCCAATGTCGGTGCGGTGCTTCAAGAGGCCAATGCCATTCGCGCTTACTAACCACTTCTCTCCGTCCTCCGCCGTCCTCCTCCATCAGCCGTTGTTCCTCCCATCATCCACTTTTCTCAACCTTTGATTTCTGCCTCACAGTATTGATCGCTGTCTATGTGGCTCATCTGATTGACGTGTTCAAATACTTAGTGTAACCCGCAGACGCATAAGATATTGGATCCGCCCTTACATGCGATTGTCCCTTGCCGATCTAACCTCAACGAACGACTTTTGAAACCAGCTTGCTGTCATATCTACGCCCTAAATCCATTCTTTAGTTGCCGCAACGCAAGGCTGCGACGGCGGCCTATTGAAGGCTTCGTGCAGCCAATGACAGCGAGAGGGTAGACCCGCTATCCTGGGCACGAGGGTGTGTGATACCCCATGCCCCGGATCTGTGCAACTGAGGTGAAGTATGTTCGTAGGCAGCTAGACGTTACAACCGACGCTCCCGATGGCTCTGAGGGGCCGTACCTGGATATTTATAACGTACCTCACGGGTTCGTGCACCACACAGGTTCGTGCACCACTTTTGCCAAGCAAATTATCTAATATTATAACCTTAATATCTTTCTTAATAGTAGGCCTATTAGAATAATTTATACACTATTTTAAAGCCCTAAGCTAGGACTTTAAGATCTACTAAAAATTACCTAAATAGGCTAAGCACTACTAGAGTTTTTAAAGTTAAAAGATAAAGAGCTCGCTTAAGCTCTATACCTAGTATCTAGTAGAATTCTACTACAATAAACTTTTATATTCTAAAATACTCTTATTTATACTATAAGTTAGAGTTCTAGAAAGTTATATAGTATATAGCTTAGGATTAAAACTGTTAGATAGAATTAGAGCTTATATATAAAACCTACTAAGTATAAAGTATTAGTACTATTATAACTATAGATATTACTACTTTTTTAAAGCTTGTATAGTATAATTATACTAAGTACTAAATTATTAGGTAGTTTTATATTAGGTTTTAATAGTTATATATATATATTTATACTTAGCTAGTACAAAGAAAGTAAACTACTTTCTAACCTATCTAGTAGCTTTAATCTTAGGCTACACGCTATAAAACTTTCTAGAACTCTAACTTATAGTATAAATAAGAATATTTTAGAGTATAAAAGTTTATTGTAGTAGAATTCTACTAGATACTAGGTATAGAGCTTAAGCGAGCTCTTTATCTTTTAACCTTAAAAACTCTAGTAGTACTTAGCCTATTTAGGTAATTTTTAGTAGATCTTAAAGTCCTAGCTTAGGGCTTTAAAATAGTGTATAAATTATTCTAATAGGCCTACTATTAAGAAAGATATTAAGGTTATAATATTAGATAATTTGCTTGGCAAAAGTGTTTCGCGAACTCGTGTAGCTCGACTACTCGTGAGGTACGTTAGCGTTGTTAAGAAGTGCATAAATCCGATGGGAACTTCGCTTGAAAGTCTTCGCTCCAACGACTCAAGACTTTTTGACAATGGACTCGAATACCTCTTTCGCTGGATTTGAGTTTGTTGGACTGCCGGATTCTCCTCAGTTCGTACCCCGGCGTTTCTCAGACGACTTCGAGATTATTCCTCCTTACCAGTCTTCCTCAGTTCTGAACTCGAGTACCGCAATTTCCGTACGTCTACAAAACCCACCCCCTCTCCATGCGTATCAAACGGAATCTTCTCTTAACAATCAATCTCTGCCATCGTGCGACCGCCTGCTTCCATGGGGTCACCCCTCGAAGCTTTACGGGTGCTATCTTTACTGGCTTCCGTACGAGTTACGCCTGAGGATATGCGAGCTCGTCCTCGATGTCAACATCCCGCGGAAAGTCTTCATAAACCACAGCAAGGATTGGAAGATGAAGCACCTGTCACAGGGAGCGATGAACCAACACGCCGCTGAAATCGTCAGATCTGAACTGAAGAAAGAAAACGTCGGGGATGAACTAAAAAAAGAACGCGTAAAATTCACACTGCGAGAGAACACCCGCGAAGAGATAATGGCATACAACCGAGCGCTCTGGCCTGCCCTTCTTAGTGTATCCCGGGACATGCGTGCTATAGCCACCGAGGTCTTCTACCAGTGCACTCCATTCGTCGCTCCGGGCGACCCGTACACGATCCCGGCGTGGGAAGCCCGACTTCCTCGCGCGGCACTGCAAAACCTAGCCAAAAACCCGAATCTCACCATGGAGCATATCTGTAACGAAACCCAGCATTGGCGCTGCCTGCGCGGCTATCTCTACAACCCCAACCGTCAACCCTACCAGATTTTCGACCCCGACACAGTGAAGGAATACTGGGGCGACCAAGAATGCGACTGGCGCCGCACTCTCCCCAGCATTGCCTGGCGCTTCACCCAGCTGTACACCATCGAGCAGAGGTACGGCGGCTGCTCGACGCTCGTCATCAACAGCCCACTGCACGACCCCGACCTCTCGCTCGAAGAGTGTTTTCACAGCGAAATCCTGCAGGAATACCAGCGTGTGCTCGATCTCGATCTCGATGACCGCCCCCATCCCCAGCGCCGCAACGCGGAAATGCGCTATCTCGCAAAGAGCGTGAAGAAGTTCCTCGACATGTTGTTCGAATACGACCACGATCTGCCCCCGGGGTTCGAAGAACTCAGGCATTGGCTGACACCGTGGCTGGCGGATCCGTTCCACGTTGCGCTTCGCCCCATGCACAATAGAAGGTATCCTGGAGGCTTGTTCTTTGGCGTGCATTTGTGGGAACAGGATATTCAGGACTTCTGGACTGATGTGGGGAGGAATGCGAAGGATGCTATGCGGTGATGTGCTGCTTTTAGGGTTGCTCCGGTGGTGTTTACGGTAATCGCTTCCTCCTTTCCGCGTTTAACAGCATCTCGTTCTCTGTTACGACATTCCTCGCTCGTTATGCCTTGGCGAGCAGTCAGTAACTGGTATCTGCGTCGTCAACTATGTACTAGCTCCGAGGTTATCATTTTCGATTGCTGCATCAATGTATTTGGTATTCAGTCTCTTCCTCGAGCGCATCTATGCTTCGTGATTTGGGTCTTCAGGTCAGCACCACAGACTCCAAGCTAATAACACCGGTATGTATCCTTAGCGCTGATAGATTAATCGGACTAAGTAAGCAACATGAATATCGACGCAATCAAACCAAATCCACCTAAGCGCCCCCATCATTGTTCTACGGCTTAGAACGTGCCCGTTTCAGAACTCTCATGGAGTCGAGTATGGCCATTTCTTCGGGTGCGACCTCCCAGGGGCAAAGGGCTGACGTCTCTGCTTTCGACCTCCTGGGCACGTCGGCAAACATGTCAGAGAAAGCGGGTAGAGTGCTGGCACTTGTGGATGGAGTGGTGGTTGGTGGTAGCTCGGGAGGAAGAAGATCAGAATCGCGGCGTGTTTGCGGCAGATAGGAAGTATCGTCACTGGACGGATTCTTTCGTTAGAGAAGAGTTGCCTGCGAAAATGCAGGGGAGATAACACTTACATTCTCAGTCGCTTTCGGTTCGGATTCAGCAAGTTCCCTTGTTCCGCCTGTGCGAATTGCACTTGTCGTTCGATCAGCGCTGGATAGGTTCTATCCGCTTCGTCGTTGAACGTGTAGTTCATTCTCGACTTGGCGTTGATGATGATCCTGAGTGGTTCGTCATCTGATTTTGGCATGAGAGCCGTAGGTTCTGTGTGCTGGATGTTCGTGGATAGCGGCAAGGAAAGCAGTTCCAAAGATTGCGACGTAGAACCTCCAAACTGCGTCAGACGGATCGACGGCGTATCTCCGGACTGCAGGTCGAGGACGTGGCCGGTTATTCCGTTACCGGGGCGCAGTATGCAGGTGTTGTTGGACAAGACTTGGCCTTTGGAAATACCGAAAGTTGACAGGTCAGTAGAGCCAATTTTAACGAGATCTGAGGCTGGAGTTGGACTGGGGTCGACGGTCGGTGGCTGAGAGTTGTTGAGAGTTTGCGCCAGTTCCGGAGGAATGGGTACTACAACCGTGGAGCTCTTCTGGAACAACGTGTGCTCCATGGCGAGAACAACGAACATACCGCACTCGGACGTTTTCATGTCGTGGACTTTGTCAAGGATCCGGCCATACGCTAATTGCGAAACATGTATTCCCGCTAGTCAATAGTCAGTCAGTCAGTCCGCTTGATGGGTACTAGTGTAGAGACGGGGAATATGCCTATAGGGAGAATCTGAAACTTACAGTCTAGAAATGACCATACGTATACGGCTCGGGAAGAACACACCAGAACAAGATCTGACTTGGGGTGAAATTGAGGGTCTATCTTACGGGACTCGGAGTAACCCCGAGAATGAGACAATAAATCCTTACTATATCCAATATGACCCATGCCCAGCAGGGCTTCTGAAGCATAGTTCAGCCGATGCAGCTGCAGATCGGGCGTATGCGTAATGTTGAAAACCGCATAGTGACTGCCGATTCCCGAAAAGAAGCTGTCGAAGTATAGCAAGTACTTTCCGGATGGACTGAAGGCAAGCGAGTACCTATATCTCTTTTTGTAGAGGGACCGAATGGGATTATTCTCGAAATAGGCATCTTTCGGGTCGAAATGCTTGAATCTTGCGCTCCACAGTTCGCAATGTTTGTCCGTGAAGTCAATGGGAAGGACGGCCTTCTTTGCCGTTACTTTCCCTGCGGATAGCTTCAGTGAATATACAGTCCGCAAGATCGAAACGAGATAACCGCTGCTGCTTATAGCCATGGGAAACGCGGTTTGCCAGCTACCATCGTCTACCGTGAACAGCAGCTGTTGCATTGCGCACCAGATCTCAGTTTCATCCAAACCGATCTCGATTTGCCCTACACAAGACTTGACTTCTGTGCTCCACACTTCGTAACGAAAAGACCACCCTGAGCACACGTCTCGCACATGGGTAGCAGAGTCATCAGGCTTCAGAGTGTGCCATCGGTCTTCGAAGAGCTTGGGTGGCCACACGCTGAGTCTGAAATTGAGTTTTCCATCGTTAGAAGCCGTAGAAATGTCCCCTAGTGGTTTCGTACTTTGGCTAGGATTGGTGGGTTCATTGGAGGCGAGGCTTGTAATTCCAGTGAGGGAACGGTTGACAAGAAACCGACTGTTCAAAAAGGAAGCGGTTTCATCCCAGAGAACATCTGGGGTATCCTGTAGCTTCGAACCCCATTGAGTCACTAATCGTGCCATATCTTGTATGAACTCATCGAGGGAGTGTAACAATGAATGAGAATCTGGAAGCCATCTGGTTGACTTAATCCATTCGAGCCAGACTCGTAGGTGTTGGTAAGGCAGTTGGCCGTGTGAAGCCGCACCTCCGAGATGATAGTACGAATGGATCCATTTCATCACCATAGAAGGCTTCCCTAAGAATTCTGAGAGTAGTCGTGTGAAGTCCAGAGCGGCCAGCCTAAACTGTTCGGAGTTGTCGTGTGTTGTACAGTTGCCTAGGTGGTGCGACCAGAAGAAGATAGAGTATCGAGGCAAATCGTTGTCGTAAGTTGTAGCTGCTTGCGGGGATAGTATAACCTTAAGTGCTTGCTGAGCGATTGTCATATTGGCTAAACCATGTTCCATGATGAGGTTTGTCGAGACTGTGGCGTCACTGGTACCGACCTGAGCAAAATGCTCTTTTACAGATAAGTGGACGAATCTGACCCTGCAATTGAGGCTCCAAAGAATATCTCGTGGGTTCCATAAAGCATTTGGAGTCACCGGGCCTGAGACTTCGACCAATGCACCGCATACCACAGCAATCATCTCCCGGAAATCTTGCACTTCAATTGTCGTAAGCGAAGTATGATCAAGTTGACTTGCGTGAACTACTTCGTAGAGAAGCCGAACCGTAGTCGGTATCTTTTCATACGTCAACCAGCAAAACACCTGCTTTGCTACTGCTTTCTCCAACCTGTTAGAGTTCGAGACCAAAGCCAGTATACGACTATAGAGCTGATCAAGTCCTTCAGGATGTGAGATTTCCTTGATCATGCTGAGCCTTTTCGCGGGAGTGAGAGTCGGAGAGTATAGGAGCTTGATCATCAACTTCGCCCAGAGAAACATACCATCAGCGCCGGTTAAGAGGTGCTCAACCAAGGGGTCTAATGGAATATTTGGAAGATAGGCCTGCTCGGTAAGACTCGTGATATTGCTCAGGAGGTACGTTTTGATATCGTCACTGACCGCAAATCGGCCCATGTCAAGAATTCGATCATTGGCCATTCTTCGATAGAGTCCTTTAATGGAAGGGCGGCCAAGAAGTAAAATCCTAAACACCGGGAAAACGGATAACTGGGTAATTGTTTCCAGGAGAGAAGCCTGGTCAGAGCATTCGTCAACCCCATCAAGTACAATGTAGATGTGCCCCAGCTCTTGAGCGCAGAGTTGGAGAAGTCCAACGAGGTCCTTTTGCGAAGCTCTTGGTTGCATGCTACTGTACATGTTCGAAAAAGAGAATTTGTCGATAACAGGTGTCCTATCGCGGTTCTGGTGGAGGATCTGCGATAGTATGGCGCGATATGCAGAGGCTGGTGCTGTAATCCTCTCATTTCCGACCTCTGCGGAGAAGAAGTAGTAGGCAGTAGATATGCCGAGTTCAGCTGATATTGACAGTTGTAGTTCTTGAACTATAGATGACGCTAAGACAGTTTTGCCTGTGCCGGGGCTCCCTATTTGGTTCCAACCGTCAGCTTCGTCCGTTTGAATATTGAGGCGAGGGAAAAGTGTAGTGATGTGATACATGAGAGATTGAACTACCCTAGTATCGAGAGTATGACATACCACGTATCCAGAGAACATTAGACCCGAACTTTCCGTATGGATCTGACTGTCCTGGGCCGCGTGTCGCGTTCATCCAGTCCTGAAACTCGGATATGGTTTGTACCCAAGCGCATGTGCCTTCTTGCTTCAGGTCGCTAGAATTCTCCAGCGCATCTGAATAATTCGAAGGTGGATCAATCCAGCGATGGAGATCATGGAATTTCCGTACTTGAACAGTCGTTAGCATCTTGTACCCTGTTATTTGGGGATGGTGTACTTTTATGCTCCTCTGTCATAATGGTCTTAACTTCTTCGATCTTTCCAAGGGCTACAGAAACTTGCTGCCTGGTGATATCAGCAAATCGTCGCTCCTCAGCCGACAACATGCGTTCATGTTCCGCCTCCGATGCTACATTAGTGAGAGTCAATGCTTGTAATATAGCTAGTTCGTCTTTAACGAGTCTTTGATGGCGTCTGAGTGATTCAAGCACATCTTTGAACCGAACATCAACTGGGGTCCACATCAGATCCCATGCTACAGCAGATTTTCGTTTCATTGCTGCAATGGCCGTCAGCCATGTTGACGAATGTATCGTAGGACGAGAAACTTACTGCCGTCTGATTTAGAAAAGACTTCTGCTATAATCTGGAAGAATCCGAAGAGACTACCATATACACCCTCCAAGTGCGATATCATCCGGGAGGACATTGGCTGCTTGAATAGGCGTGAGATATCGTCATATTGAGGCAGAGCACCAGATAACTCCGCTAATGCATGGGTCACTTTGTCAAAGAACCCTGAGACATTGTCCACAAGCTATGCACAATTAACACTGTCTCGCTAGAGCAATAAGATGTCTTACTTGCAAAATTAGTCTCATTGAACCCCAGAACAGGGCCGCAAATTCTGGTTTTGCCTGAACAAGAGTGCCAATCGCTGCAAAGTAAGGACGAAGCCTATCATTGAAGGTTTGAATGGCCATCGTCATCCTACTAAACCTCATGCTTTGCTGCTTGAGCGAGATTGCTTTGAGTTTCTTGAGACCCTCCAAGAGATCCTCGGATGAAGCACAGGGTGCATATCTTCTGCGCTCACGTTCAGGAAGTGAATCAAAGAAACGTCTGAATGCACTGTTAAAAGCCTCGTTTGCTGACCCACTGGATGATTGTTAGTCTGATAGCTTCAGAACTTGTTCATACATACCTCGTTGATGGCAACTGGTTAGCATATGACATGGTTTAATTCGGAAGAATGACGAAGTAAGACCATGTTGGGTTTCCGTTGGGGGGACCGTGAAGGTTAGCAACCCTGCGTTGACGTGGAGTGAATGAGGCGCAGCAATAAACACAGCCACGTCGTTGCCTGATGCTCATCGCGTGGCGCTCCGGCAGAACTCGTATTCGACGAAAAGCTTTATCGACGAACTTTCTGTTAATATAACGGATTTTAGCGAATCTCAAGCGGTGTGCCTGCTGGCAGTACAAAGCCTTGTCGTATGTAATTTAGTAGGAATTGCCTTGATAAGGGATTGATTCGTGTTGCCATTGGCCTTTCATCGCAAAGTACGCCCATGCGCCTCAGAATATGTGCTCGTTCGTGTGTATAAGTCCTGGATATTTTGAGATGACGATTGGTGACACAGGCAGGTGCGATTGCGATTGTATGCCGAATTAGTAAGTGCTTACGTGTGTGCGCCACTAGCGAACTCGGGCTTTTCCACCGTCCGAGCTCCGGTCAAAGAGAAGAACACCTTCACATCCACCTTCATGGGCACCCATTGAACTCCTCACCAAGCGCCGCACACAGTTACAGTCACCCGGTCCATCTGTCAAATGCGACTTCTGTCTTGGTTGGATCCAGATGGTACAGGGTTTGTGGCTGGCGAGGAAGTTTCTATGTAGCCAGCTTCTATGGGATCTCGTCATGTGGTATCCGCTCCTTCGCTGCTTTCCTCATATATTCGTCTAACAAGGACATTAGAACATAATCTAAACCTTCTTTCAGCCATTGTGCGTCATGAGCCAGTGCAACATGAAATCCAAACTCTCGTTCTAGTTTTCTTATCTTCGAGATGGTAGTTTTGGCGGCAGGGATATCGACATGCAGCGACATCTCCCCTAGGCCTGGAACACAGAATTTTGATATTTCGAACTTGCCATTTAAGAGCTCCCTGGGTCTCGTTAACGTCTGAAATCCGAATGGCGTAGCATATTACCTCGAATGGCAACAGTCGCTACCAAGTAAGACCCATTGCCCTCCCTTCAACCGAGCAGCGGCACAGAGATTTCCCGCCATATGCCCGGGTGCTTGCATGATCCAGAAGCTACCGTCTCCGAAAAAATCCAGCGCCTTCTCGAACGGCCCAAACGGCTCCCATGGACCTTCCAATTCTTTCCATCTTTCGGTTGCCCTCGTGGGATCGAAGTATCGGCCATCCCACTGCAACCCTGGATCCACCATGTGTCCTGGCGCACATCCGTCTTTCGTTCCAGGACCGAAATATGCTGTTGCATTGGGGAATTCGTCTCGGATAGGTCGACTATGGTCCCAATGTGCGTGGCTAAGTCGCCCTCTTAGCACCAGGATACTACGACGCGTCGTCATACGTACCTGAACAGTACTGTGTCTACCTGTGCAGCGAGAACACCCCTTTCATTCAATTGACGAATGATTGACCTTCTGGGACCGACATGGTTGACTTCATTGAGCATAAATTTGTTCACCCAGGGCGTATAGCAAGAGCGGTCCTATTTCGTGAGCGGGACCTAGCGGGAGGAAGGCAAACGCAAGCTACTCACTTCTACCAGTCCCAGATCCCACAAAACATGTCGCCCTTGATATGCAATGTAGAATGCCCAATTGTACATGCGATACTTCTCTCTTTTCACTCCAGCATGGACTTTGTTCAACTCGCCGATGAAACTCCCCCCATCTAGCAGTGACAAGTCGACGTAGGCATTAGTAGCCGGAATGGATCCGCGAGCAGGTTCCGAGACTGTCATGTCAGAACGCAACCGTGGGAAATAGGTGGTTAGTGGCTTGCCCAAGTGGATTTCTTCTGGCGCTCCCACCTTCTTTTCGAGACTCGCTGCTGTTGAAGCTTAACTTCAATGACCCCCCACATCCCCGTCCGTGCGCACAGACATAGTGTTCTAGGCCCCACTACTCATATACTCCAATAGCGGGGTTGACGGCTTCCGAGGCATCATCAATCTAGCTTTACGGCACCTTTTCTGGCCAAATTTTCCTCCATCAGCTATCATTCCTATTGTTGGCTACCCACCCGATAATTACAGTTCAGCGACCGAGCTAGTGCAAGTACGTTTCGCGTTGACGTCATCGAAACAAACTGCGAACAAGGCAGCACCAGTGCATTCTGAACGGAAAAATGACGGCTTCTTTCGATCATCCTGAGCTCGGACAGTTGAAAGGCAACTCTACAGGTGGAACCGTTCAGTTCCTCGGCCTGAAATATGCCTCTCTTGAAAATCGCTTCGCACAACCAAAACTTGTGACAAGTTATGGGTCAGGAGCTATCAACGCTTCCACATATGGGTAGGAATTTTACTCAGCAGAGGTTTTCACAAATAACATTGAAACAGACCTCCACCTGTTTCGCCCGTTGGTGCGATACAAAACGAGTTTCAATTCATCCAACAAAAGCTACCCCTGCCGGACGTTCCAATGCACTCCGATACCGAGGGCCTGAATCTCAATATCACATTGCCTTTAGGAGAAGATGGAAAGATCATCTCAAAGAAAAAGTTACCTGTAAATGTCTTCGTCCATGGCGGAGGCTTTGCGGTTGGCTCGAGCTGGTATCCACACTACAATCCAGCCTCCCTCGTCCAACTGTCAGTGGAGAAGGGAAAGCCAATGATTGGGATAACTATCAAGTATGAGCTGTAAGGCAAGTTGCGCAGAGTGTTTTGGCTGACACCATGCAGCTATCGGTTAGGCGTAACCGGGTTTATGACATCGGAAGAGCTGCGGAAGGCTGGATACAAAGCGAACAATGGCTTACATGACCAGCGAATGGCCTTGCAGTGGATAAAGAAGTTTATCGGAGGGTTTGGAGGAGACCCCGACGAGATCACGGTTTCTGGGGAAAGTGCGGGTGGCTGTACGTTGACTATCCCACAGATCGTAATCTGAGCTGACCATGCGCAGTCGCTGCAACCATGCTTCTTTTCTCGAAAGAGCCGCTCATGAAGCGGTGCTTGAGCACAGGTGGCGCAGTACTACTGTTTGCACCGATTCCACCTTCTGTAGCTGAAGGAGTGTATGAGAAGGTCATGGAAGCCTTTGGGCTCACGGACAAATCACCAGAAGACCGTATAAAGGCGCTGCTTACTATACCGGCCGATGAGCTTTGGCAAAAAGTGCCAATGGGTCTACCGCTAACTCCCTCGATCGACGGGGAGACCGTTCCAGGTGCACCCAATTTTGCCCAAGTATCGTCTCAAAGCGATGATCCGGAAATGCAGATTCCGGGTCGCAAGTGGTGCTCCGCTTTTATGATTGGGGAGTCGAAAATGGATGTAAGTGAACCAGCGTGACGATTCACACAGAAGACTGATCTGCTTCTAGGCAAATATCCTAGCATACATCAGTCTTGACGCAAGAAATCCTGGAATCGCCGCCAAGTTCGTCGAGTCTGTCAATAAGACTTTGTCGTCGAGTCCGGAAGTAGCGAAAGCACTGCTCTCTTCATACGAAATCACGCCATCCACCGATGACGACGAAGCCACACGCTCGATATTGAACTTCGCTTCCGAGATTAGTTTCTATGCCCCCGCACTTGCCTTCGCGAAAGGCTGGCCGCAAACAAAAGAGAACAAATTCTTCCTCTACCACTTCAACGAGGGCATCCCCTGGGAAGGCAGATTCAAGGGTGATGCTGGCCACATCCTCGACGTCTCTTATCTCTTCCAGAACTTCAACCACTTGCTGAGCGAAGAGCAAAAGGCTGTCGCCCGCGCATACGGCGAGGACTTCATCGAATTCGTCAATGGGAACGATCCCTGGCCGCCTGTTGAAGGAGGCAAAATGGGGGCCCGAGTGTACGGCCCCAGCAGCGATGGCGTGACGACCAAGTACGTGGCTTCAGGCAATCCGGAAGAAATAGGGCGCCGCGACCGCGTACTGAAGTTGGGTGAAATGGCAGGCTACGATGCGATATTGAGTGTTTTCCAGAACTTCTTCCAGGGTCGCTGATGATTTCCTGCTTCAGCGCTCAACGTTTAAGGTTCGTACTACAAGGTGTGCGCGTCTCGACCAAAAGCCATCATATTCCACAATTTGCCAGTAACGAATAGATGGTGTTTCAATGAAAAGCTATTTCCGAGGTCCGTTTCTTTGGGGATCTGCACGGAAGCTCAATTACCCCGCTATAGTTCGACCGTAGCCTCTCTTTACTAGTAGATGGGATGCCAAGCGGGTTGTTTGCCATGTGGGGTGCGGGGATCCGCGTACTTGAAAAAGCTTCCACCAGGAATTTGAAGAACAGACCTTGAGCTTTTCGTTTGGTTAATAGAGAGGTTTTGTCAGTCGAAGCTATGGTGCACGTCCAGTTCAACACAGAGCTGCTACCCACCCTGAAGGACAAAGTCGTTGTCCTGACGGGTGGTGCGACGGGCATTGGTCGAGCTGCTGTGATACAATTCGCCGGTAACCAGCGCATTTCACGCGCCTTCACAGACTCATTCTGACAACCTCCTAGAAGCTGGATGCAAAGTCGTCTTTGGCGACATCAGCGACGCCCCCGCCCGCGGCCTCGAATCCCAACTCGGGCCCACAGTCCGCTACCTGCACTGCGACACATCCTCCTACTCCGATCAACTCGGACTCTTCGCCGCCGCCGAATCGCTCTTCGGCCGCATCAACATCGTCGTCGCGAATGCCGGTATGGCAGTCCACAAGGACATTTTTGACGCGAGCAGCGATATCTCGGTGGAGCCGAGCATGAGCGAGGTTGCCGTGAACTTGACGGGGGCGATCTTCACGGCAAGAATTGGAATGCATTATCTACGGAAGAATAAGGCGAAGGGTAGGGGTGTAGGCAAAGGTTTAGGGGACTTGGTGCTGGTGAGTAGTATTGCGGGGTTCAAGGAGAGTGGCGGGTTGGCGACGTATACGGCGAGTAAGCATGGGGTGTTGGGGTTGATGAGGGGGCTGCATACGACAGCGGCGCCGGAGGGGATACGCATCAATGTGATCTGTCCGTGGATGACGAGTAGGTCGCCCCCTTTGCTCCTATTCACAAGCCATACAATGCCGCTGCCCACCTACTCACCATGCTCGCAGAAACACGACTGGTCAAAGGCATCGAAAATGGCTGGAAAGAACAAAGCCTTCCGGAAAACGAGCCCGAGGACGTGGCAAGGAGCATTGTGCTTTGCGCAACGGCGAATCGTGGCGAAGGCGGGAAGACGCATGATGGCGCGCAGATGCCGTTCGCGGGTAAGATTCTGTGGATTGCCGGTGGCGAAGCGTATGAGATTGAGGATGCGATACAGGCGCTGGAGCCGCAGTGGCTTGGGGAGGAGAACAGCAGGGTGTTGGCGAAGGGGCAGGAGTTTCTGGCGAGTCAGGGGACGAGCTGGGATGCGGATAAGTTGAAGGTGAAGGTGAATGGCAAGTGAGATGAGGGTGAGGCAAGCAACATCGTCTGCATTGCTTTTTCGTATGTAGGTAGGTACGTGCCAAACTACTCTGCAGCATCCGGACTCCACATCTTCACGTAAACTCCCAGCTCCCATCCTCCCCCTTCTTCCCCTTATCCTCATACCCCTCTGGCAGCACGCCCCCAATATGCAGATAAATACTACTCCCATCCCGATCAAAGCACCTCTCGTCCTTACTCGCCGCTTCCCACACCCCCATCGCGGCCTCCGCCATCGACGGTCTCACACCAACCTGCTTCCCACTCTCAATTCCCAACCCCAAATCCTTAATCATCATCTGCGTCTTAAACCCGGGTTTGTACCCGCTGTTACTCGGTACCCAGTGCTCCGTCACGTTCGGCACCGGCATCACATGGTCGCACATCCAGCTCTGGCCCGTTGACGCTTTGATCACGGAATACAGGTCTTTGGGGTCGAGGCCCTGTTTTATGCCGATGGCGAGGGCTTCGGCGGTGGCGAGCAGGATGGTGCCGGAGAGGTAGTTGTTGGAGATTTTGGCCGTGAGGCCCAAGCCCAGGGTGTTGAGGTAGAAAAACTTGGCCGGGGCGCCCATCATGGTGAGGGTGTGGTCGAGCAGGACGGAGGTCGGGTTCGAAGCTGTTGGGGGCGAGTGCCCGATGAGCATGCTGAGGTCGCCGCGTTCGGCTGCGGGCACGCCTCCCTGTGTTGCGTGTTAGGTTTCTTTACCGCGGATTCAGTTAGATGATGTGCTCTTACGGAAACCGGTGTGTCGACGTATGTCCCCATACGCGCTTGTTTCAGCGCCTCGCCTACCTCGCGCGTGGTTTTCACGTCGATTGTACTGCACTCGCACAGCACTCTCTGCTCGTCTTTTGAACTCGCTATCACGCCGTCTTTCTCATCCAAGTACACTTTCTTCACATCGGCCGCCCCTGGGACAATCGATATCACGACTTTGGCGTTCTGCGCGGCTTCGCGCGCTGTGGAGACGGTTTCTATGGGGCCGTGGGAGCTGAATTCGGACTTGAAGCGGTCGCATATACTGGTGTTGATGTCGTTGATGTAGAGAGTCGCGCTTGGGGACATCTTGCGGCGGATGTTGGAGGCCATGGCGTAGCCCATTGCTCCGAGGCCTAAAGATGGTGTTAAGTTGTGAAGTGTGTTGGAGGCACGGGCAAATACCGATGAATGCATAGTTGTTTTCAGCCATGCTGAACTGTCAGAGTATGAAAATTCTGGTATGTATTCATTCAACTCCAATTGGGATGTTTATGAGAAGTTCACATGACGACATGTTAGTCGTTCCGGTTGTATAGCTGGACCCTGCATTCGAGACCCTGCCCCACATGTCCCCTCACTTCCCCATATCTCTACCCCAAACCCTGCCACATCTGCCATTGAGCCTCACACCACGATAAACGTGCTTGTAGAAACTCAGAGAATTGTGTACTACCTCGGGGCCTTCAGACACCTAGCATCCAAAGAGACACGTAGGTAGTCCCCAAGTTCATTCGACTGGAGCTTCTGCACCGCGAAGCATTGCCGTCAGATCAATATATCGTGATTGCGGGGTAGCTACACCCCTAGTAAAAGCTTTGGAAACCGCGGGTAGTACTTCGGTATAGATACGCTGAATATATCTCGGAATGCGGCTTCTACTTCCATTGCGCGAAATCTTATCATCGATCACATCCAATCCCCTATCCACCCAAACCTAAACGAAGACCCATACTACCACGCATACCACCTCATCATGGCGCCAACCCCGCTCCGCGTCGGTGTCATCGGCCCAGCAGGCTTCGGCGGCTCCTACCTCACCGTCGAGCTCCTCAACCGCGGCCACACCGTCATCGGCCTATCCCGGAACCCGCAAAAGCTCGGCAAACACCCACGCTACATCCCCCGATCCATCGACATCGACAAAGTGTCGCACTCAGAACTCGCGCCGTACTTCTCCGGTATCGACGTGCTCGTCTCCGAGTACGGCCCGCACACCGAGGGCGCCGACGCGCTGCTCTACATGCCGTTCCTCGAAACCGTGCGCAAGATCATCCTAGCCGTTAAGCTCTCGCCCGTGAAGTACTTCCTGTTCGTCGGCGGCGCCGGCTCGCTGCACGTGCCTGGCACGTCTGACTGCTGCGTCGACCACCCGGACTTCTTCACCGCGTACCGGCGCGCCATCGCCACGTCGGAGGCGCACATCGCGTACATGGAGGAGCGGCTCGGCATCATGGGCACGGCGTTGCGTGCCTACCGTCTTGCGCGCATTGCTGCGGCCGCGCACACCGAGACGCCGGAGCAGCTCGACACTATTGCTGCATATGAAGCCGGCATTAAGACTAACGACCGCGCTGCCGAATTCATAAAGGCTGGGCGCACGGCGTTCATGTTCTTCGACGGCAATACGTCGTTTCGGTGGAGCTTTGTGAGTCCGAGTGCGTTGTATAGACCGGGGGTAAGGACGGGTAGGTATGAGGTTAGTGTGGATGATATGGTGCTGGTGGGCGAGCAGGCGGAGGGCGAGAGTGTGTTTGAGGGCCGGTTGACGGGGATTAGTGTTGCGGATATGGCGGTTGCGATTGCGGATGAGGTCGAGGGGGAGAAGTTGGTTGGGAAGCATTGGAGTGCAACGGGGGATTTGGGGGATGATAAGCCGGGGAAGGCGTATGCGAGTTTGGCGGATGTGGAGGGGGGGAGTGCGTAAGTGGAGACTAGGCATTTGAGACATATGAGATGGTAATAGATTGTGGGCAGACTGCTGTGCGCCATATGCTACGCTGGAAACCCAATGCAAAACGCTCGTGAACACTCAATCTTGATCTCTAGCGCCCCTAAATCTGCATCTCTTTCAGATCCTCCGCAACTCTGAACTCGGCCTCTGTTTTCGCTCTCACCTCCTCGACCGTCACCCCCTTGGCTACCTCCTTCAGCGTCAACCCGTTCGCTCGATCGACATCAAACACAGCCAAATCGGTAATAATCGTCGACACGCACTTCTGCCCCGTCAGCGGGAACGAGCACTTCTTCAGGATCTTCGGGTTGCCCTTCTTGTCCGTATGCTCCATGGTGATGACGACTTTGGTTTGCGTCGGATTGGCCACGAGATCCATGGCGCCGCCGATGCCTTTGACTTTGCCAGGGAGCATGAAGTTGGCGAGGTCTAGGGAGTGGGTTAGCTGGTGTATTGACAAGGATGGAAGGAGGAGATTGTGGCTTACCTCCGAACTCGTTGACTTGCATGGCGCCTAGCATCGCAACGTCGATACGCCCGGACCGAATCATGCCGAAGCTCTCGTGGCTGCCAAAGGTCGCGGCGCCCTTAATCAGTGTGACAGTCTCTTTGCCCGCATTGATGAGATCAGGGTCTTCTTCGCCAGGGCGCGGGTATCCGCCCATTCCCAGGATTCCATTCTCAGACTCGAGGATGATTTCGACGCCATCGGGGAGGAAGGCAGGCGCGGCGAGAGGCATGCCGATGCCCAGGTTCACGTACATGCCGTCCTTGAGTTCCTGGGCTGCGCGCTTGATGATGCGTTCACGCTTTTGGGACGTTTCTGTGGAACCTAAGACTTGCGTTAGCCGACACCAGAAGACTGGTGGGGACTAAGATTTTTGTGCTTACCTCCTTCGAGCAGCGCCTTTTTCTGCTCTTCAGGATCCTTATAATGCACTAGCCGCTCGATTTTCTTCCCCTCGGTGCTCTTAATCACCCTCTTCACATACACGCCTTGTAAATGGACGTCCTCAGGCGCGATGTCTCCATACTCAACAATCTCATCCGCTTCGACAATAGTAGTCTTTGCATTCTTGCCCATAGCCTCGTTGAAGTTATTCTGCGCTTTACGGAACTGGCAGTTGCCGAGACGGTCGGCCTTGGCGACTTTCACGAAGGCGTAGTCGCCGAAGATGGACTCTTCGAGTACATATTGTTTGCCGTTGAACTCGCGTGTTTCTTTTGCTGGTGCCATTTTGGCAATGGTGCCGTCGGTGTTGTAGCGCACCGGGAGCTCGCCGGTTTGTACTGTTTGATGCTGTCAGTGCCACATCTTTTCGTAAACCGGATCTCGATGCAAATTCAACTGTGAACATACCTATCGTCCCATACGCCGCAGGCGTATAAAAAGCCGGCACCCCCGCCGCACCACTCGCACACTTCTCCGCAATCGACCCCTGCGGCGTCAACTCCAGATCCAACTCGCCCTTCAAATACATTCTCTCAAACGTCTTATTATCGCCAATATAACTCGCAACCATCTTCCCAATCTGCTTCGTGTCCAGTAACTGGCCCAGCCCCACGCCCGGCATACCCGCGTTATTGCTCACAACGGTGAAATTCGTCAAGTCTGTCCGGTCGCGCAGCGCATTGATGAGCGTGTTGGGCACGCCCGAGAACCCGAAACCGCCCACGAGCACTATCGTGTTGGGCTTCATGTCTTTGATTGCTTCCTGTGCTGAGGGGTAGATTTTGTTGATTTGCGGGCGTGTGGTGCTGCTGGAGAAGAAGCGCATCGCGGGCACGCTGCGCCGCGTTGTGAAGAGGAAAGTGCGCTGCATTGTGAGATTCGTGTAAGACGTATTGTTGTAGAAGACGATGTTCAATCTCTCAATGGAAATCGCCTTCAATAGCTTTCACTCCTCCAACAAACCTGGCGATAGCTTCAAGAACAGCACCGACAGCCTAATAAAGCGCCCGTGAAGTTCAGCAAGTCAAGTACAGCCCTTCAGCGGCTCCGCAAACCTACATTCCACAATGGTCACAAGAGCTGCACGAGGAAATGTAGAGCCGATGACTTTTGGTTGCGGAGCGGAGCTTGACCTCCCCACACGACGTTGGGTCATGGCTTGCATCATGGCGCTAGTCGGCTTTGAGCCTCCCGACGTATTTGCCGTACCGGTGCCGGTGGAGTCGCCAAGCACTCCACATAGCGCCGGAAACAGGGCGTTATCCGGACGGAGATGTCCAAACAGTTCTGACGACTACTGGACAACCCGAATTGTTTTACTTTGAACCAGTCCCTTGGCCCGCCAGCTAACAATTCGACATCACGTGGATTGATAGTATCACGTGCCTGACCCAAAAACGAACCTGCAGGTGTTGGGTTACCGGATTAGGTACCTACTATGAATCAGGTAAAATTATTTGTGGTAATAAGTGTTCTTCTAATTTATCCTATCGATCAGCATGCTAAAACTAACATGGAAGCCAAGACACCCTTAATAGAATACAAATGAGGCTCCCCTTGAGCATTCGCGCAAACTTTTATCCACCCTTAATAGAGATCATGAACTATCTTTTTCACTACAAAAAGGTCAGCAAGGAGTCTTCGTGGAAGCTAGTAGTAGACTTACAGTTTGCAAAGTCCTTGTGATCTTTGCTGTGAAGCGCGCGGGTCGCGATAGCTTCTTCTTCTGCATCACCTGTGGGAACGTTGTACTGTAAAAGTCAGCAAGAGCAGTCTAGAGACATGAATTTCGACTCACAGCTGTCAAGGTAGTCTTGTGTCCAAGTCTCTCCACCAAGTCGGCAATTGCATCTCCAACAATGTGTGAATCTTTCTCGTCGCTGCCGGTGCTCTGCTTTCCGATATAGGGGATGATTCTGGCGATTTGCTTGGCCTCGTCTGGATTGGTGGCTTTGAGCTTGACAGTAGGCGAGAGACTGAGACAGCTGGTGATTCCGTGTGGGATGGAGTATGTTGCTCCGATGGCATGTCCGATGCTGTGACTTAAACCCACACCGCCAGTGTATAAGAAGGGGAACAGCGAGGCGTAACAAGCAACCATCAGTTTGGTGCGAACTTCAGGGTCATCCGGGTTGGCTTTCGACTGCGGCAGGTAGGTAAACAGGTCTTTGATCGCTTCGAGGCACATGCGCTTCGTAGGGATTTCAGCCGCCAGAGGGTGGTACATAAGCTCCACGGCATGATCAAGCGATCGTATCTAATTCTCCGTCAATAAAGTCTAGAGGATTCGAAACCGGTTCGTGGAAATGCCTTACCCCTGTACTTGTCCATAGGTTCAGGGGTGTGTAAACAGCTAAATCGCCATCGTATACGACAGCTACAGGGGTCAGCAGGCGTCGCATGAGCAGTTGCCAATCCACGACTGTACCTTTCGGAACGAGCTCCGGATTGCTCACGGCAATCTTGTGTAACTCCTCGGTAGTGAAACCAGCATTCTGTGTCGTCTCGGCTACACTCAATGTGGTCGGGACAGCGATGCTTGGAATCCATTTACCAGTCTCTTCATGAATATTGTACGCAATTGCCTTCGCCGAGTCTATCGGAGACCCCCCACCTATTGCAATCAAAACATCGCAGCCTGACTTGCTCATTAGCGCCGTTGCTTCACGGATATCTCCGATTGGCCTTTCTTGCGTTAATACTCCTAAAAGGTCGTGTACCAGCTCCAAGAGACAAAACTGACGCATGTTGTCCAATCTTGCTGAAGGTGCCACCATGCACGGATCCCAGACTCTTCTCAACATTCTTGATCACAGGCGTCTTTTCGTATAGTGAACGACCGGTGATGATGAAGGCTTTTGTCCCACCGAGCTCAGTGACAACGTCCGTCAGTTGGTTGCTCGTGCCTGTGTGTCATGTTATAAACAGTCTGCAAGCAATCTGCTCGTCCAACTTACCCGTTCCATAGATCATGAGCTTCACGGGCGAAGCTCGATACACGCCTTTCAGCGAGGAGTCGATGCTGCCATTCTGGTACTTGCTTGGGAGCGTCATGATGCAGGACCGTCGCTGAGAAGATTTGAATAACCAGGAGAACAGGAACTGCAACCCCTTCGCTCTCATCCAAGTTCCCAGACTTCCAGACTTTCAGACTCAGTAATCTGGTTGCAATACTTGGTGATTCGTCATGGAGGGGTAGCTCCGAGCTCGCCCCACATACTTTTTCTGCCCCGCCACCGCCCCTGCATTTCCGCTCCGAAGCGGCAGTTTGCGCTCTGATCCTTCGGCTAAGCAATAATCCGTGCATCGCCGTTTGCTTGTAGACATGTTAGCACTCCTCAATCTCTTCGAATTTGAACATGGCGTCTTTCAACAGGGTGGCGCGGAGTGTGCTGCAGAAGAGTCCGAACGATGTAGTGCTCCTGTCAACTGTGAGGTCACCCATCAATCGCAGTTTCAAAGGCGGCTATAAAGATGCGCACCCAGAAGATATATTGATGCCGGTAAGTTAACCTTAAAACAGGTCTAAGAGACTGAGAAGCTGACAAGATCGAAGGTGATGAAGGCTGCGGTACAGCGCGCCAACATCGAGCTAGGGGATGTCAACGACGTGATGATTGGCAATGTTCTCGCGGAGCTTGGGTTCGCTAAGACAGGGAGAATGGCGCTGAACCATGCTGGATTCCCCAATTCGACGACGTTTCACACGGTTAATCGCCAGTGCTCCAGTAGTCTCCAGGCCATCACCCATCTATCACACTCCATCATGGTCGGCCAGATCGATGTTGCGCTTGCGGGAGGAGTCGAGAGTATGTCCAGGAATTATGGCTCGAGAGGCATCCCCTCAGATGTATCCCCCACTCTGATGGGCTCTCCAGTCAAAGACGCACGAGACTGTCTGATGCCGATGGGCATGACGTCGGAGAACGTGGCTAAGAGATATGGCGTCGACCGCAAAGCTCAAGACGAATATGCGGTCAGGAGCCATGCGAGAGCCAGCAATGCCCAGAAAGAGGGCCGTTTCGACTGGGAGATTGTACCTGTGACAGTCCAACGAACTGAGGAGTCGACGGGCCAGCCCGCTGGATTCGAAGTGACCAAAGACGACGGCATCCGGCACGGTTTGACATTCGAGAAAATCTCGACGCTGAAACCTGTCTTCGGGGAAAATGGAAAAAGCACCGCAGGGAACTCGTATGTGCCATGGACGTACCCGGATTATGACACCTAGCTGACTTTTCGTTTTAGGTCCCAGATATCAGATGGCGCGTCGTCTGTGATCCTGGCTCGACGGTCATGGGCTGAAGAGCGTGGCCTGAAGCCTTTAGGCCGCTTCGTTGGCACTCAGGTCAAAGGCTGTGCGCCGGACGAGATGGGAATGAGCCCCATCTACGCCATTCCAGCACTGTATAAGTATACTGGCGTTGAGCAGAAGGACATCGACATCATTGAGCTGAATGAAGCCTTTGCCAGTCAGACGATTGCGTGCATTCGCGAGCTCGGTTTGGATGAAGAAAGGGTCAACCCCAACGGAGGGGCCATCGCGCTGGGCCATCCCACCGGTGCCACAGGCGCTCGTCAAACTGCAACCCTATTTGGGGAGCTGCGGCGCCAGGACAAGGAGATCGGAATTGTGAGCATGTGTGCTAGTACAGGACTCGGTGTCGCGTCACTGTTTGTCAGAGAGTCATAGATAGCTAGAGACAGCTGCGCACCCAAGCATGATGAATTCAAATCAAACCTTGCACCACCGCAGACCCGCCATTAATGACGCATATAGTGAGGAGTGACCCGCAAGATGTTCGTTGGCGTCCCAAGGTTGAGAGAAGTGGAGGGGAGAGACGCGAGAAAGGCGCGTCCGGAACAACGGACGGCCGTTAGTCCCATTTGGAACTAACGTCGCACGGTGCCGCATCTGCCCCCTGACGATACCCCACACAAGCTCTCCACCACATTTTCCGCTGCTCGGCTCTCACATCGCTGTCGTTTCCGTAGATTTCCTTGCCTCTTTCCTTCTGTACATATCTAGTCATATCGTTATTGCTACTTTCAAGCGTTTAATCGTTATGTTTATCCTTCGCTGTGCCTCCCGCGCCTCCGTACGCTCATTTCCCAAAGTCTCCGCCATCCAGCGCCGCTCGCTGGGTAGTGTGAGTGCCATCGATTCCGTCATCTTCAGGACCTTATTTGGCACCGATGATATCCGAAAGGTCTTCGACGACAAGGCTTACATGCACCGATGTGTCGATGCTGAAACAGCACTTGCGCGAGCTCAATCACGCTGCAATGTAATTCCCTCGCACATCGGTGAAGTAGTGACTACAAAGTCGAAAGAAATCAAACTGGACTACGACCGGTTGCGTCGGGAGACTGAGATTGTCGGATACCCTATCCTCCCGTTGGTTCGACAGCTGTCAGCATCCTGCGGCGACGAGGCCGGCCGATATGTGCATTGGGGAGCTACAACTCAAGACATCATGGATCTGGCAAGCATGTTGCAGATGAAGGAGGGTCTGGAAATTGTCGAGAAGACTCTTCGCTCCGTCATTTCCAACCTCGAAATGCTTTCCAAGAAGCACCGGGACACGCCAATGGCTGGCCGCACCCACTTGCAGCACGCATTGCCAATCACCTTCGGCCACAAATGCGCTATCTGGCTATCTGGCTTTCAGCGCCACCTGGAACGTCTTGAGCAGCTGAAGCCACGCGCTTTGATGGTTCAATTCGGAGGAGCTGCAGGGTCATTGGCCTCCTTGGGCTCGGGAGACGAGGGTATTAGAGTTCGCAAAGAGATGGCCAAGGACCTTGGTCTGACCGATCCACCCATCACATGGCATGTTGCACGCGATGGCGTGGCTGAGATCACCAACTTTCTAGCTCTCGTTGGAGGAAGTCTGGGCAAGCTCGCTCTTGACATTATCATCATGTCTTCGAACGAGCTGTCCGAGGTGTCGGAACCGTTTGTACCCCACCGCGGAGCTTCCTCCACTATGCCCCAGAAACGCAACCCTATTTCGAGCGAGGTCATCTTGGCGGCTTCTAAGATCCTTCGCTCCAATGCGGGGTTGGTACTCGACGGCATGGTCTCTGATTTCGAGCGAGCGTCGGGGCCATGGCACTTAGAGTGGGTCGCTGTTCCCGAGAGCTTTGTCATTGCAGTGGGTGCGCTGTACCAGGCGGACTTTGCTCTAGCTGGCCTCGTCGTGAATTCGAAGCAGATGCTCAAGAACCTCTATTCAACGAGAGGGCTCATTGTAGCGGAGGCAGTCATGATGGGGCTGGCTCCACATGTGGGACGACAAAAAGCTCACGACATCGTATACGAGGCATGCAGGGAAAGCATTGAGAACGACACAAGCTTGTTGGATGCTTTACAAACGCGGTCTGAGGTGACGGGCAAGATATCCAATGAGGATCTGAGCGCACTATGCGATGCGAAGAACTATCTCGGTTCTTGCGGGCTCATGGTAGACGAGGTTCTCGCCTCATCCAAATAGTCAGCTCATCTTACGTATGCATATAAAGCGCGGCTTCTTATCTTGGTAATCGGGTTCAGTTGAGACGGCCGAATCTGGGACCGCACAGTAGGTGTCAGTACGACAGGCGTTCGCTTCAGAATTGCAAGGGTCATAGATGAAATGCCGTATTGCTTCATCTATGGGCTCCCCGCTGGCCGGGTTCGACTTATTCAGCATTCGCAGTCCATCCGCAGTCTGGGACCGCTTGACATGAGCGGCACAGCTTTTGGTCGAGACACAGCGTGAAACCCCGCGAGTGCGCGACGTTGTGTCAAGACTAACTCGCCCCACATCAGGCGCCATCCACACCATTCAGCTGGGGCACAGATACGGCACAGCTACGGCAAATCCGCGGGTAGCCAATCCGACGATGTGGATGGATCAATATAAGGCTGGATCTTTCATGGCGGACAGACATACACCATCGCACACTTTACATACATCAATCAATATGCAGGAATTCAAAGAACGCACGCTTATCACCGACCCTCAGAAGGCCTTCCACTATACGGACCTCCAGCGGCTGAAGCCCACCCGCGCGAACGACCCCTACGAATACCAGGCGGGATGGGGAAACCGTCATCAATCAGAGGTGATCCCCGGGACACTACCCGTTGCGCAGAACAACCCCCAAGAAGTTCGATTCGGCCTATACGTAGAGGGCATCACATACTCAGCGTTCGCTGCCCCACGGCACGCCAACTTCAGCACCTACATGTACCGCGCACGGCCAGCGGCTGCCCATAGTAAGCAGCTGCCCTCAATAGTATTACTTGCATTGCTAATTGCATGCAGATGGATATGTGCCCTTCCACTCAAAGTCCAACATCCAGAACTGCTTCCTCTCGGTCAACCCCACGGTGGCCACCCTTCCCGAGCAAGCCGAGTGGCACCCCTTCCCGCTCCCAAAGGATGAGGACAAGATTGACTTTGCCGATGGTCTACACACACTCGCCGGAAGCGGCGACCCCAACATCAAGGAGGGTCTTGCTCTGTATGTGTACATGATCAACTCAAGCATGGACCGACGAGCATTTTGCAACACCGACGGCGACTTTCTTATCTGCGCCCAGCTAGGAAACCTAGACATTGTGACAGAAATGGGCAAGATATTCCTGCAGCCGGGCGAGATCTGCGTGATCCAACGTGGAATTAGATTCTCTCTGAACCTCGCCCCGGATACGCAGGTTGCACGAGGCTATATTACCGAGGTGTGGGGATCAATGTGGGAGCTCCCGGACCTAGGCCCTCTTGGTGGCCACGGGCTAGCGAACCCCCGCGACTTCCTCTACCCGGTGGCAGCCATTGATGATGACCTGCACGCTGATTGGCTGATTGTTAACAAGACGAACGGTCAGCTTTGTGCTATCCAGCAAGACCACAGCCCGTACGACCTCGTCGCCTGGCACGGGAATGTCGTTCCCTACAAGTACGACTTGACCAAGTTCTCGTCACAGAACGCCACCTCTATCGACCACACCGATCCCTCCATCTTCACCGTTCTTACTGCCAAATCCCGCGACCCGAATACAGCACTGGCGGACTTTCTCTGGTTCGGCCCCAGGTGGGATGTCGCAACGAACACCTTCCGCTTGCCGTACTTCCACCGCAACTCAGCTTCAGAGTTCCTGGCCTGTCTCTATGGATCTGGACTTGGCCGCAGCGATGAGTTCTTGCCCGGGGGTGGTAGTTTCGAGGGCGGCCACACTCCTCATGGAGGATTCCACGAGGGTTACCAGCACGGCATGAGGCTCCATGAGAGCCAGCCCGAGAAGATTCTGACTGGTATGAACGCTCATGTAGAGTAAGAAGGTTTATACTTACGTGTACAGAACAACTCACCATCATGGTCGAAACGAGCCGTCTTTTCCTCTTTACAGAATACGCCCGCACTGGCTGCGGAACTATCAGCACGCACGGAACCGACTACAAAGTCTGGGACGCGCTTCCGGTGAGTCTACTCTAGGACAATATCTCACTCATGAAATCTAACCAGTTGTCTTAGGATCGTTTCTCTGCAAACCCGAAAGCGAGAGAGCTCCTTGCGCGCGTGAAGCAAGACCGAATCGCTGAAAAGAAGCGATTGGCTCCCTATTATATCGGCGGCTTCTCTCACGGCGCTAATGCCAGTAATACCGAGGGCGTTCACTCGGAAGAACTGAAGCCGTATATGAACGGCACACACGAGGTTAAGGAGACGAAGGTCATTGAGGCTGCTCCCGAGGCCGCTCCTGAGTCCACTCCTCAGATAAACGGCACGCACGAGACCAAAGAGGCTGAAGTGACGCCGGAAGTCACCATGAACGGCTTCAAGGATGCTCCCACGAACGGTCTCACAAACGGAGATGTTCCTACGGATGATCTCACAAACGGAGATGGTCTCACGAACGGGGATGTTCCCACGGCCAGGCTCACAAATGTAGACGCGATAATCGTTGCAACTGCTGCTATCGCAGCGGAATAGTTTTACCTTTTCGTCCTCGAGGTCTTCTTACCACAGTTAGGGGGTGTTTTTGTTTCCCATCGTTACGACAGCTTGTTCGTGAACGAGCTCCATGCCATATATCCAGCCTCCAGCTACCGAGTACATTTAGTCTACTCAATAATGAGCAATGCAAATCCAGTCCATCTCCCACTACCTCCCTTTCCCACCCTGCAACCATGGTTCTGAGAGGCTCCACGAAACGAAGCACCCACTCAGCTCACGCTGAAATCAAATGAAGCTCCCCGCAATAAGTTGTCGCAAAGGCAATGACCTTCTCTGCATGGCATAGCCAAATCCGTCCGTGCGCAAATGTTCCTGACGTCCTTTTTAGCGACCCCACATCCGACATGTGGGGCACGAATATCCGGCCCCCGAGACTGCGTCGTCGATATATCAACTTCAGCGCTGTAGCAATGTCGCGGTAGCACAGTTATTTGATCATGAACTCGCCTTTTGGACTCTGTTGTGCGAGGTTGGCGACTAGGGGGTGGCGCCCGGTTGGCGGGTCCGCCGCGGCGAGGGGCTGGACGAGGGGCATTGCGAGGGCGGCGCCGGCTGTGGACAAGAAGTTGGTGGAGAAGCTGCCGTTGGCGGGGATACGCGTGCTGGACATGACTAGGGTGCTTGCAGGGGTAGGTGATTTCCCGTTTTGGGGTGCGTATGAGTGTAGGAAGGTGTTGCTGACGGGTACTAGCCATATTGTACGCAGATATTGGGGGATCTGGGGTATGTTGCTGGCTGCGGGTTTGGAGGTGGAGGATGCTGACTTTGGGTGTAGCGCCGAGATCATAAAGATCGAACACCCTACTCGAGGAGACGATACGCGGTCTTGGGGCCCGCCAGATGCGCCGTACATTGACGGCGTCGAACGCCAGTTCCCAGGCGAAAGCGCATACTACCTCTCCGTACGTCTCGTCGCTCCTGCCTCCTTCCACTCCACCCCTACGCAGCTAACCCGGCACCCTCTAGGTAAACCGCAACAAAAAGTCCCTCGGCCTCTCCTTCAACAACCCCACCGGCATCGACATCATCCACAAACTCGTCCAGAAATGCGACGTTCTCGTAGAAAACTACCTCCCGGGCTCGCTGGCCAAATACTCGCTCGACTACGCGACGCTCTCGGCGCTCAACCCCTCGCTCATCTACGCGTCAGTGACGGGCTACGGGCAAACGGGGCCGTACAGCAACCGCGCGGGCTACGACGTTATGGTCGAGGCGGAAATGGGCCTCATGCACATCACGGGCGAGAGGGACGGCCCGCCCGTCAAGGTCGGCGTTGCGGTTACGGATCTGACGACGGGCATGTACACGGCGATTGGCACGCTGGCGGCGCTTTATTCGCGGCGCGACACGGGGCTGGGGCAGTGGATTGATGCGAGCTTGAGTGACTGCCAGGTCGCGAGTCTGGCGAACATTGCAAGTAGTGGGCTGGTCAGCGGCAAGAAGGACAGCGGGCGCTGGGGCACTGCGCATGGTACGTTGTGTTGTACCTACCCTCCCATCCCATCTACTACCTTCCGCCTTTTTCCGCGTCACACTCACTTTTCACACCCGCACTTGCTAAGACTATCACGCACAGCCTCCGTGGTCCCCTACCGCGCCTACAAAACCGGCGACACCAACATCGCCGTCGGCGGCTGCAACGACAAACTGTACGGCATTCTGTGCGACAAGCTCGGCGCCCCCGAATGGAAAACCGACGCGCGCTTCGTCACCAACGCGCTGCGCGTCCAGAACCGCGACACGCTAGATCGCCTCGTCGAGGACCGGCTGAAGACCAAGACGACGGCCGAGTGGCTGGCTGTGTTTGACGGCAGCGGCATGCCGTACGCGGCTGTGAACGACATCCAGGGCACGCTGAATCACGAACACGGTATGTGTTGACCGGTCTGTCTAGTATTGTATGTATTTATGTTTGCTAACCTAACCCCGCGAACGCAGTCCTCGCCCGCAACATGATCGAAAACATCACGCACCCGGCCTGCGGCCCCATGAAGCTCGTCAACCACCCGGTCAAGTACTCGCGCGCCGAGCCCAAGATCCGGTCGCCGCCGCCGCTGCTCGGGCAGCATACGGATGAGGTGCTAAGGGAGTTGCTGGACTATGATGAGGAGGGTATAAGGGGGTTGAGGGAGGGGGGCACGGTTGCGTAGATGACGGAAAGAGGGGATATGTGAAGAGGAAGAAGGAGGAGGGAAATAACGAAGGGAGGGAAGGTAGGGAAGGAAGAAGGAAAGGGGGTAGATGCTGCATTTCCCGGCGTTATATATCGAGGCTGGAACAAAGAATTTCAAGGCGCGGATGGTTAGGGTTAATAGCTATAAAGGAGACAGCCTCCTGTAGAAGCAGTTATGATAAACAAGCACTCGGGGTGCAAGTTGAGTGCGACTTATTCCATCTCGGCTCATATCGACGACGAATTTGCGTCGCGAAAGACTTTGCCCGTTGCAACTGAATTTGATGACACGGATAGCCAGCCGCGACATACGCGCGCCACGCATTCTTACCTCTCTGCTCGAGCACGTTCAGAAATACTGTACTCCTCAATCGCTCACCAACGCGTCACTTTCTCCGCGTGCACTGGTTCGGGGGAGGTTTTGAATGCGAGGAACTACCTACACCCAGTCAAGCACTGTTCTCTCTCCCAAACGCGCTCCTACAAAGCTACCATCCCCTCCTCTCCCCTCCAGCACTTATAATTTCATGTAACCATACCTCTCATCCTCACCCTCACGCCTCCGTCCCCCATCCGTCATCCTCACCGTTCCGTTCCCATCAAACGCCCCACATCCACAAACCCCCGCCGCCCACGCTAGCCCCACATCCCGCACACACCACACCCTCCCCACCGATCTTCCCTAAAGCCACTGATCCCTGCCTGAACGCACAGCGGCGTGCATCAGAACGGGAGGGGTTTTCTCGCTCGTGGTGGTGTGGTGGGGTTGGTGGGCAGGCGGATAAGTATTCCGTGCATAGGGTGGATGGAGGGATGGGTGGGTTTGCAGGCGCTGGGGAGCTGGGGAGCAAGGGAGGGGTGGTGGGTTGTGGGAAGACGCGTTCGTTGTGGAGTGGAGGGCCTTTTGTGGGTTTCGAGCTTTTGAGTTTCGGATTCGCGACTTGGTGAATCGTCCGATATTGACACTAGAATTGTGGGTTCTGCGTTTCGGCTGTGTAGCTATGACACCCAAGGTCGCGAAGCAGGACAGTGCGAAGGCGCTGCCATTCAGGTACCAGTTCGCCGCTGGTGCTATCGCGGGGATTTCCGAAGTTCGTCACATCACGTCCTGTTTCCTTAAGTCAAGCCAAACTCTTGCTAACGATGCCTAGATCTCTGTGATGTGAGTGCTCAAGCCTCCTGAGATGTCGAAAACGTTGAGTGTGTATTGGATGCTAAGAGCGTAGCAAGGTACCCGCTCGACGTAGTCAAAACGCGCATTCAGTTACAACATGGTGTGGTTGTCGACGGGGAAGGATATACAGGTGTCGTCGATTGTTTCCGGAAGATCATACGGAATGAGGGGTTCTCGAGGTTATATCGGGGCATCACGGCGCCGATTCTGATGGAGGTGCCGAAGCGGTGAGTGAGCTTTTTCATGTTGAAATTAGACAGAGGCACGGCTGACGAAGGCATCCAGCGCGATCAAGTTCTCCGCAAACGACAGCTTCAGCCCATTCTACCAGCGGCTTCTCAACGCACCCGAAATCACACAACCGCTCGCTATCCTCACTGGTGCGAGCGCAGGAGCAGTGGAATCGCTCGTCGTAGTACCCTTCGAGCTCATCAAGATCCGGCTGCAGGACCGGTCGAACGCAGGCCGATATACCGGGCTTCTGGACTGCGTGGTCAAAGTCGTGCGCCAGGAGGGCCCGCTAGCGCTGTACAACGGCTTCGAGGCCACGCTGTGGCGGCATATCGTCTGGAACGCGGGATATTTTGGCTGCATCTTCCAGGTGCGGACCCAACTCCCGGATCCTGCTACGGCTGCAAATGCGAAGGCGCAGAAGACGATCAATGATCTGGCGGCGGGGTTTGTGGGCGGCGTTGTGGGCACGACGTTTAATACGCCGCTGGATGTGGTGAAGAGTCGGATTCAGAGTGTGGCGAAGGTGCAGGGCGTGCGGGGGAAGTATCAGTGGGCGTGGCCGAGTCTGGGGGTTGTGATGAAGGAGGAAGGGTTTCGGGCGTTGTATAAGGGGTATGTGGCCAAGATCTTGAGGTTTGGGCCGGGAGGGGGCGTGTTGTTGGTGGTTTACTCCGCGGTGATGGATATGTTCTCGGCGTAGATGGTTCCGTATACTATCTCATGAAAATAGCGTCTGGCGTGCCTATACTTTGAGTTAGTAATGCCTTGCAACCACTGTATCACGTGACGTATTTAGCGGATAGATTACCTAAGCTCACGTGCTCCATACCCCGGCCAAAGATACCTACCTAGGTAGTACATGCATGCCACTAGTCACCGGCGTCCCACTTCAGACGGGTTCTAGAAGGGTAGCACAGATAGACCTCACGCACCCGTACCCGAGTCGGGTCGCACAAGATTTCGTCCCGTGTGCAACCTCGATCCAGAATCGTCGAAAACCGGGTAGACCTGCATCATATCCACTGTTGAGAACCGGATACGTACGCGATGCAGCTCGCTTGGCCCGCTTTATTGTTGGCCTCCCGAACATCCGAGTTAACTCCTGCAAGCCCGACGCTATAGCGACCATGTTATCGACGGGCTCTGCACTATACGTAAAGATATCCGGATGAAGCTTGATCGGCGCGCAGGACAAGCCAGACGTTGAAACGAATGAAGCATGAAGCATGTAGATGAGTTCGTTAATCGGGAAAATTTCGTCAATCACTGAGACGAGAAACGAGTCACTTTGGTGCTGGATAGCTTCTCGAAGCCTAAAAGCCACGCACAAGCACGTCAGCAGACAGACCAAGTCCACGCTATGCCCCACCAGTGAGACGCCTCACAGGGTCCCCACATGCGTATTAGTTCGAGGCTTCCAGCAGCCCGGCGTCGGACGTCTCTCCAGCAAGCGGCGGCCTGTCAGCTGGACGCCAATAGTCAGCTGTGCCGTGTTCGCCGGGTGGCACGGAAACAGCACGAAGGCGGGAGGGCGGCGTCGACGATGAAGGCCGGTCCACGTCCGAGGAAGCGCTTTGGGGGAGACCGTCCACCGCCCTGGAGAGGAGCAATGCAATGTTTCTTGCAGAACAACGACTTGCAGGAGCTGCAAAGGGCGCAATCTGGAGCAGGTGCAGTGCAGGCTTATATGGTGTGCGTAGATGAAGGATGAATTGCGAGGAAGCACACCCTGGCCGCGCATTGGCGCTAGCTGAGTCAGGGTAGCGGCTTCCCCGCATTCAGATCCCTGGCCGACTCTTCGTCCCAGACACTTCCAGACGGCACCACCACCACCCCCTCCCGGCACTTTGTCCTCGATTCACTCTTCCAACGACCACTGACGACAGCTGAAGGCACTACCAGCTGTCCCGCAGAGCTGCCCGACCCCGACACCCCCTATGGCCTTGAAGCAATGCAGCCTGTGCGACCGGAAGTTCACCAAGCTTGAGCACGTCAAGCGCCATGAGCGGTCACGTACGCCCGCAGTCCATCTCCAACTGTCGCGTCCCCCGTCTGACTGCCAGTGTAGACACCCGTGAGCGCCCCTATGAGTGTCCTACGTGCAAGAAGCACTTCTCGAGAAGGTGAGCCCCAGTTGAAAAATCTGAGAGCTAGCGGCCAACGTGACCGGCGTGAACAGCGACGTGCTATTTCGACACTGCAAAGGCCACGCCCAAAACGCCCTCAATCGTTTGAACAACAACCAGCAGAAGGCGCAGCTGAACCAGCATCATCAACACCAACAACACCAATTGAGCCAGAATTCGAACGAGGACAAGCAAACTCCGCAGCCCGGTCCACTACACGACGCCGTTCCGACATCCGAGTCCGGCCCCCAACGCCATCAGGACTCGAGCCTGTCGCCATTATCACGGAGGAGAAGCTCGCTGCAGGTCCCTCAGACGAACGGCGAGACCAATCCCAGTTCACATCGCTCCCCGAGCATTCATGTGCGGCGGCCGTCGGTGTCGGTGCCGCAGCCGACACCGCCCAACGACAACCGGTTAGAAGCCCTAATCAACGCCGCACAACAACTCGAGCCCGCGACAGAAGTCGCCTGGCGATCACCCTCCCCGATTAATATTCACAACGAGAATGACCGATTCATAACGCGCAACCAGGACAACATGCCTCCCCCAATTGACCCCGCGATTGACATGCTTTCATTTTCTCCGACCGGCCATGTTTCCAGCCTAGATCAGTGGGCCTTTGAGCTTGTGCAAAGTAATCACCCCATGCCAAATCGGACGCCAGCCGATGCGCTCCAGACATGGTTATTTCCCCTCGATAATGATATATTGGGGTCTGGCGGTTCACATCACATGGGTATTGACCATTTTGAACACGATGCGTTCCGGCACCCAATGGACAATCACGCCAGTCCGTCTGGAAGCAGTGTGTCAATAGCTAGCCGGATACCCAGAGAGCGTTTCGCAAGGGTCGAAAGCTGCTGGCCGTCAAAAAACCGGAAATCCACCCGTTTGATGCCAACGCTCTGGCAGAGCATGGCCTCCTGTGAATGCACAAATATTCTCTCAGAAATACCCCCGGGTGTGATTGAGACGCCCATCAGCGAACGGGAAAGGAGAAAGTCGAGATGGGGCCTAGATGAGGAATGTCGGGACATGCTCCAAGGATCCTTACATAACGCTCCATCAAATTTCCTCCGCTCCGAATCATACGGCGACAGTGCGTCGTCAAGTGGCGATGCTGCAGCTAGTCCTGGTGTGGAAAATGTCCAATTCCCGCCAGCCGAGATCCTCGACATCGCGATGGAAATGTATCTCTACTACTTCCACCCAACTCTCCCAATCATCCATATTCCTTCCTTTTCAGCCAAGAACGCACCACGACCACTGCTTCTCTGCATGTGTCTGATCGGACTGAGCATTCTTGGCACAGCTGGAGCGTCAAAATTCGTCTCGAGGACGTTCCCGGTAGGCTCAGGTGATGGTTACTGTTGAATGACTGGTCCTAACTGCGTGTATTTCAGACTGTCCTACAGATGGTTTCCACCGAATTGCAGTCACTCTCGACGCACAATCACTCGCCACAAGAGCAGATGCGGATAATTGCTACAACGCTGCTAGCCCTGAATTTGGCCTCAATCACTGGCGTAAGTATCTGCTCAGTCGATATAACCATCTGCTTACTGAGAATAGCGGAAGAGTCGGATAACGCTGGCTGAGAAATTGTATGCCGAATTGATTACTGTAAGTTCAGCGAAGTAATCCACGGTTACTCTATTAACGGTTGAAGGCCGCCCAAAATCACGGACTATTCTCTACAAATGAGGGTCCAGCTCCGGAGTCCCTACTCGACGAAATCATGGACATCGATGCACGGTGGAAAGCCTGGGGTAAGGTGGAATGCGCTAAGAGGTCAGTGTTCTGTTACAATGGATCGAAGAGATTACTTACATCTATCAGGATAATATTCGGCCTACTAGAGACTGACTGTTGGTACGCGACATACCTATCTACTTCGCCAATGATTCGCCCAGAATCTGTACAAATACTACCTCCGTCCGAATACAACCTCTATCACGCAAATTCGGCGACAAAGTGGTTCCACCTAGTGCAACGAGGTGCCCGCATACAAGCGCTCCGAATCACCCCATCTTATCTACCAACACCTGGATTGAAATTGGATTCCTCTAGCTTCCGAACTCTTCTCACACTACTCCTCCTCCGGATCTACGAAGCAAATGACCGGCTCGCGAATGCAAGTGGACCCCAGAAACAGCGCGAGCCGTGGCGCCTGTATTCTGAAGATCCGCGAAGTCGCGACCTGATCCCTCTTTTGGTGAACCTTTCCTCGTCGTCAATCGATGCGCTGAGAACTGCGGATCTGAATTCTGCAGTGCTTTGGCATGCATCCTGCATGATGCTCGGAGCCAACATCCGGTATTTCGAATTAGCAGCAGGTCGCGCGGGATCGGGGCCCGCAGTCGCCGCCCTAGAAGACATCTCCGCATGGGCGCAAACCCCATCAGCGCGACGTTCCGTGCTCCACGCCGCTCACATCTTCAAACTTCTCTTCGATCGCAAAGTCTCGGACATTGTGAACCCCCACAGCGTCGTTGCGCTGTTCCACGCTGCCCTAGTACTCGGACTCTACATCTTCACACTTGTCCCCAACAACAGTTTCGCCATGAACGAAAACTGCATCGAGCTCCTCGATCTCGTAGATTGGAAGTGCGTCGGCCAAGTCGGCCTGATCGACACGGCACATTCGCCCGGTCCGCAGCTAGGCTTCGGCGACGGCTCCGTGCTCAATTTCATCCGAAACGGGGGCCCGTTCAGCATCACGGGCATCGCGCTGGAGGGCGGCTATCTCGCCGCGCGGCGCACCTTGCTGCACTGCGCCGATCTCATGGACGGCATGGGCCGGTGGAAGAGCCGGACATTCTCACAGATTCTGCACATTATGAGCGACGACCTGACGGAGATGGACGGGCCGGACAGCGATGAAGCATGACGGTGCGAATCCTCTTCCCTGTGGGCTCGGTTTTCGATTACCGATCTGCGCAACTTGTGGGGAAGGGGATGAGATGATTTGATACGATTTGATTTGCAGCTTTGCAATCACGGCATGACTGACTGACTGGGTGGCGGCGGTGGACGGCTGCCAATGATGGCGCGTTCGCTGCAAAGTAACGATATGCATTGTGTAGGTGTTTTGTACATGCTAGTCCATGGGTCTATGTATGCCATGCCATGCCATACTTACACGTGTTTCGTTTGGCCCACCCAAAAGGCTCGCGTCACTTTAACGTGAGAGTCGTCTCGTACGGGTAGGTTTTTCATTCTATACCCTAAGGAGTATCTTCTTGATAAAGTGTCTTTAATCTACGCGAATGCGATATAGGATACTCTAAAACGAAGGATTATCATGATAACTTAATATAGGTATTTCAGGCTGTGTTATTATTCTTCACGAACTATAGGGATTCGGGGATGGAATATGCTTGAGGCAAATTTAGGTCTCGAATCTACGCTAAGTAATCTCTACATCTTCGATGCTACAGCACGAGTACCGTGATATCGAGATTCAATAGGCCACGAGAAAAAGCCCTGTTATGTCTATCACGTGGTAAGAGCTTAGTCATTAGCCGCTAGTAATCATGCCGGGGTCAAGCGAGATGGCTCCTCCACTCCTCCGTTAGAAATACATCGATGAACCACACTGCACTTCCACTTGTATCGTGAATTCCCTCACATTTGCGCTCCGCTCCGCAGAAGGCTCCACCACACGCGATCGGGCGCATTCGAATGTCCAAGGCCCGGACATGGGTGCAGTTTGTACCCCAAGTCCGAAGGGGTCTAGATGTGGGGTAGGCTGGGGACATATGGATGCGCGCTGACACCCAGATGGATGGTATGCGGCCACATCTATATCACATCGTTCGCACCGCACAGCCTTGGGTTAAAAGAGTTCGCAGCCGTTCACCTGGACTCGCATTCCCTTCAAACACCGAATCTCCCCTTTCCCACCTATCGCACCGGCTCCGTCCCTGAGCTGTCCACGTGCCCCACATGGCCCTAACCATCCTCGTCGCCCTCGTCGCAGCACTCGCCCTGATCCTCTACCGCCACCTCACGACCAACCGCCTCCCACCTGGCACAATCGCCGCCCCTGGTCCCCCCGGCCTCCCCTTAATCGGCAACACCCACCAACTCGGCGCGCAACCGCACCGCCAAATCCAGCAATGGGCCGCGCAGTACGGCGAGATGTTTAAGATCCGGCTGGGCTGGAACGACTGGTACATGCTGTGCTCGCCGGAGGCCGTGAAAGAGGTGCTGGACCGGCAGAGCGCGCACTCGAGTTCGCGGGCGCCGATGCCGGTTGCGAGTGAGGCTTTGAGTGGCGGCATGCGCTTTCTATTCATGCCGTATGGGCCGGAGTGGCGCACTTTGAGGGGCATTAGTCATAAGTTGCTGACGCCGAGTATGAGCGCGACATTCAAGCCCAGTCAGGATTGGGAGGCAAGGATGATGTTGGAAGAGGTGCTAATGGGGTACGAGGAAGAGGGAGAGGCGGCGGAGAGGGGGACGGAGGTTGGATATAAGGCGGTTAGGAGGTATACTGTTAGTGTGATTATGACGAGTACGTATGGGAAGAGGATTCCGACGTGGGTAGGTTCCGGACTGCGTTTTCTCGTTGCCTTGACGTGGCGGTGGTGATGCAGCTAATGATTTATGTTTAGGAATGCAATGAGGTGGGCGAAATCTCGGGCATAATGCAGGATTTCTCGGCGGTCGCTAGCCCAAGCGCGTACCTCGCCGACACCATCGTCCCTCTCGGCCAGCTCCCAACACGCCTCCAATGGTGGCGCAAAGGGCTCAAGCCGCTCTTCGACCGCCAGGCCAACCTCTGGATGAGCCTCTGGACGTCGCTCAAAACGCAAATGGACACCAAGCAAGCCCCAGAGTGCTTCGTCAAGCAGGTCATTGAAAGCAACTACGCGGCTCAAGGTGTCAGTGAACTGCAAGCCGCCTTCCTGGCCGGCTCGCTCATTGAAGCCGGCTCCGAAACCACGTCCGCCGCCATCAACACGGCCATCCTGTACCTCGCCGCTACGCCCTCAGCACGCGCAGCCGCCTATGAAGAGGTATCGCGCGTCGTCGGCGCCTCGCGCTCGCCCACCTTCACCGACGAACCGCAGCTACCGTACATCCGCGCCATCGTCAAAGAAACCATGCGCATCCGGCCCGTCACGAACATCGGCACGCCGCACTACACCACCGCGCCTATCACCTACAAAAACATGTATATCCCCGCGCACTCCATTGTCGCCCTGCAGCAGTACCCGATCCACCACAACGCAGCCCTGTTCCCCAACCCCAGCGCCTTTAACCCGGTGCGCTATCTCTCCCATCCCAAGCCCGCAGGCTTCTACGCTCCGGGCGCGGCGGCCGAGCGCGACCACTGGAATTTCGGCGCGGGGAGGCGCATCTGCTCGGGGTTGCATCTCGCGGAGAACAGCATGTTCATTGTACTGGCGAAGCTGTTGTGGGCGTTCGATATCAGGCCGCCGGTTGGCGCTAATGGCGTCGAGGAGGAGGTGGATGTGAGTGATGAGGCGTTTGAGATGGGCGGGAATACGGTGCCAAAGCCGTTTCGCGTGCGGTGGGTGGTGAGAGGGGACGAGGTGCGTCGGGTGCTTGAGAGGGAGGTCGTGGAGGCGAAGAGGGATGGGTATGTGCTAAGAGGGGAGAGGGTCGGGGAAGAGGGCGTGGAGTTTTAGGAGGAGATGGTCGGTTTCTTAGCTCTCATTCGAAGCTAATTTCGAATGGTGATGGAAGCTCGACCAGTAGGTAGGCGGTGAGTTACGAGCACTGCATTGTGCAGGTGATGTTATGGTCGCTCTTTCCCTTCTCATGTTTCTTCACCGCTGCCTAGATGTACTATTCCGCCGTTCATGACTTTCACTCCAGCTCCTTATCTTCCTTTGCCGCCTTCACTCACGACGCCCGTCATTCGCGTCCCTCATCTCCCATTGCCCCAGGCAACCGCCCCGCCCCGCCGCTCGACGTCACCGCACCTTCCCTCGAACGAGTCTGTCCCCGCTGTTCGGCTTGTTTCGGCTCGTTTGTGTTGGTACTCGCTTTGCCGCGCCCACTGTTTGTAAACCCACCTATATAAACCGCTGTCAACACCACAACACCACACAACGCAACACCACGCAACACGCGACTGCCGAAAACTGCTACACCCTACTACGCGAGCATTTCGGCGCGCTCAACTACGAATACCTCGGGTGTATCGATTTGCGACTGCCGATTCCGAGACCAAATAAACAACAGCAGCGAGACGATCGGATCGACTTTGTAGCATCAGATGGCGCATCTCCAACCACACGACAGCGATACTCCGCCCGGCAGCGTGATGGCTATGTCGCGCGAGCAGGTCGATGCTGTATCTCCGCAGACAGGCACTCCGCAGAGGCCGAAGCCAACGCGGATGCAGGATGATTGGGACACGGCGTTCCCCACGCCCCTGCCCCCATTGCCCGCTCCATTAGATCTAGATTCTAACGTCGTGGCTTCCTCGCTGCTTGCGCTGCGCGACATCTACCGTCCTTTACAAGAGAGTGGCAATGCTGGCGATGGCGAGGGGGGCGTGGGAGTTGAGGGAGGTGGAGAGGAGCGCTTTTGGAGGCCATACGAGACGGGTTCACCTACACCTACGATCTATTGCAACTTTTCATATCCGGCTCTATCGAGGGGCCCGGGAGGGGGTTATCTTCAAGAGCCGGACACGCCTTCTTCGGTGTTGGCACAGCCGACTGACGGAGAAGATGAAGTGCACGACGGCGATTCCTCAACGCTGACAGCTTCTCCGAGCCCGGCTGTGGATAGGCTACTTGGTGTGCAAGGCATGGCTTCCTCGCCGCTTTTGGGGCCTTCACACTACGTTGAGGCTCGCCAGTTGCTTGCCTCTCCGGTTTTCTCCAGCCCAGACCGAGCGCAGGACCCGGAGGATGATACAACCGAAGTTCCTGAGTCGACCCAAGACTGCGACTCCGCAACGTCTACACGCATGGTAGCCAGTTCCTCGCCTGCACCCGTCTCCCCGACCTTGTCAGACTCTTCAAGTCCTCTCGCCAAGCACCGGCTTTCCTCTGCCAGTGGCACATCGGAGGCTACGCTGGGCCGCGGAACCTGGATGGCGCTGGGCCTCAGCTCTTCGCCTATCACGATTGCGATCCCCAATCGACCCAGGCACTCGTTCTCCAAATTCGATGAACCCAACTTCGATACGCCCCACTTCGATATGCGCAACTTCGATCGGACCAACTTCGGTCCGCCCAACGTAGATCCACCCAGTCCCGGCATTGAGACAAAAGAACATCAGGACAACCGTACGCCATCCAACCACAGCAACAGCGATGGCGGCGGCGATGACACTGACACCGACGACGTCCTGAATGTACCCGGCAAATTCTCCTTCGACACCCCCTCATCAGACGCAGACGCAGACGCACCCTCCGACTCCGACAGCCGCAGCCACACGGCGTCCGAGACGCGCGTCCGCAACAAGCAGTGGCAGGACATCGCCTCGCAATACGCAGAAGACCATGGTTCTGCGGAGGCGCGTCGCCTGCTGGAGCGGCGGAAGCAGTTCGGAGATTCCTTTGAGGCCACGATGCAAGACGAGTGCGAGAAAATGGCGGAGAACCCGCTCGACACTGAGGACCAAGATGAGTACCTTATGGAGCTGAAGAAGATGGTGGCCGCGCGGAATAACACCGAGGGAGACAACGCGTTTCCTACCATCCGCAAACCACTCACTTTCCACGCCCACCCGCCCGACGGCCGCGTCCACGCGCAAAATGCCACCCAGTCGTCGCGTCCTGCCCATACCACTACTCAGGCTCCCACTGACCCCGACACGCCCACCCCCGCCGCGAAACTCGCCGCCTTCTTCAACGACGCAGCAGCCCGCCACCACAATCACCACAACCATAAGCCGCCTCCCAAGTCCCACGCAAAGGAAAACGCCTCGCCCAGCAAGTCCCGCCGCAACGCCTCGCTGCCCGAAGAAATCGCCGCGCTTGCCAAAGACGCCATGACGTGCACGGAGGCCGAGCAGCAGGCTATGGAGCAGTTCCGCGAGCTGGATCTTGCGCCGCTGGATGCGGTGATGGAGCATGGGGTTGCGGGGGATTTGGTGCTGTGCAACAACGGTACGCCGACGAAAGGGAAAGGCAAGGTCGAGGTGATGGAATTGGAATTGGTGGGTAGCGGGGCTGCGAAGACTGGTCAGGAGGAGGATGTTGGCGGTGGTAACGGTGGTGCCATGGACGGCCCTGCCGACGAAAACACTGCCGACGAAGCCACTATCAAAGCTGAAACCGAAGTCAAAGACAACGAGCAGTCCGCCGCCATCGAGTACGAACTCGACATCCCAGGCCACTACCGCGACACGTTCAAAATGAGCATCAAGACGCATGCGTCGCCAGCCACGATCGCGCTATACATACGCGAGCGCGCGCGCGAGCTGGACGCCAGTGACGAGGCTATCGAGATGGCGGTCGAGGTACGTTCCCTATCCCCTCCTTTCCCAACCCCACACCCTTCTAAACTACCCATCCTAACCATCTCACAGGCCTTCCTCGCCGCCCCAACATCCTTCGTCGTGCAGACGTCCGCTACCGCTGCCTTGTCCTCCGAATTCAGAAACAACGGCGACGGCGATGACGAAGCGGTCCACGAAGTCGGAGTCGTCCGCGAATTCGCAAACGAAGCCGCCGTCCACGAAACCGAAGCCGAAGCCGTGCCCACCGAACCCGAACCCGAGCCCCCCACCTTCATCAAAGTCATCAGCATGCTCCCGCAAGCCATGTTCTGGGCGGCCGCAGCGCCCGTGGCGCGCGTTGCGGATGGCGCGTTTGTGAGGTTGGTGGAAGCGGTGACGGGGTTGAGGGTTGATGGGGAGGAAGAAGAGGAGGGTGAGTGAGCGAAGACGGTTCGTATCGTCTGGTGGTGAGAAAGGTGGGCTTAGGGCTTAGCTCAGTGCGGTTCAGCTCAGCTCAGGTACCTACGATGTCTCTTTTTCAGAGATGTAGGGTTCAGCGGTTGCGAATTCTGGGCGTCGAGATGCCGGGTTTGATTTGCTTTGATTTGAGTTTCATGCCGTGGTGCGCGGTACACGAACGATTACGTACGTTGCACCACTCACTACTGGCGTGGATCGACTGTCTAGTCGGACGGGGGACTGGTTGAATTGCCTCGACTCAACATGACTTGAGGTGCATCAGAAGCGAGGTCTGTTTATGACAGCGGCGGTCACGGAAGGTCTAGTTAGAACTGAACCGAACCGCGACAATTCAATCTTCACAATCTTCACGCAAAGTGCTCCTTTCTCTCTCAGTATCAGGTGCCTTGTTAACTGAACCACTGTGATTGCGGTACTCGGGCTATCCACCTACCCCTCCAACATACGTGCATACATAATTACAACATCCCAGTCTACTCCCCATATCTACCCCACCGCCTGCTCACTCCCAAACCCCGGCACAAAATACCCCTCGAACCCACTCACGCCCTTCCCCGTGCGGTTCGCCGGCGGCTGCGGCCACTCATCCAGCACAGCCTCACCCCCCGTCAGCGTGAAGTTCACCGACGTCAGCGGCTGGTTGTCGATCAGCACGCTGTAGTCGCCCGGGTACAGCACCTTGTTGCCGCGCGCGTCGACGCGCGACAGGGAGCCGAGCGTGAGGTTGAGCGTCGCGGTGCTGGAGGCGCCGCCTGCGATGGCGAAGAGCCGCTGGTAGGCGACGAGCGACTTCTTGGGGTGTGGCGCGGGGCCGAAGGACCCGGTGAGGTAGGCGAGAGTTACGTAGTCGGAGGGCGTGGTGCCGGTGTTGGAGACGGAGACGTGGAGCGGAGAGAAGGGGCAGCGGTCAAGGTAGGTTGTGTTGCTGGTTTTGCAGGCGGAGACTAGTTCGGAGATGTCGTAACTCGGCTTTAGTTGCGAGGTGACGGATGCAGTGAAGTTGGTGTAGTGCAGGCCAGATCCGAATTCGAAGACGGCAGTGCCGTTGTACCAGCGGTATGTGCGGCCGGGGTTGTTGGCACCGGGTCGCAGCGACATGTCCGTCATGGACACTTCGTGGATGTACGACGCGGGGTACTGTGTCTGCGGGAGGCGGCCTGCAGGTGCGGCTTTGCCCGTGAGGATGTCCATGATGGCGACGCCGCCGTCCTGGCCCGGGTACCCGCCCCACAGCAGCGCCGAGATGTTCGGGTTATTGGCGATGGGCGACGAGTCGAGCTGGCCGCCGCCCATCTGTACGACTACCATAGGCTTTCCTAGCGCGGCGAGCCAGGTGATGACGTCGAGCTGCGCGCCCGTCCAGGCAATCGACGTGCGGTCGTGGCCTTCTTCTTCGACGCCGTTGTTGATGCCACCGATGTAGATGATGGTATCGCTGGCGTGGGCCGCGCCGGGGATCTGGAACCATGATTCCGTCGTGGGGTCGCCCTGGCCGCCGACGCCGCGGGCGTAATTGACGGTTACGTTGAGTTGCTGGGCGGCCCAGAGTGGGCTGTGGAGGTATGTTGGGACACCGGCGTAGTTGCCAAGGAGGTCAGTGGTTGCGTTCGCCCAGTCGCCGAAGAGGCCTAGGGAGGTCGACGAAGTGAGAGAAAGGGGCAGGAGGCCGTCATTCTTCAGCAGGACGATGCCTTCCACGGCGGCTTTGTACGCGAGCTGCTGCGAAGCATTGGTCGCGACGGCGCTGAAGTCGAGCTTGCGGTACGGTTGGCGGTCGGGAGAATCGAACCAGCCGAGCCGTATTAGCGACGAGTATTGGCGGACGAGAGCTTGGTCAATCACTGTTGTGTTGACCAAGCCTTGGGCAAATGCGCCGGGGAGATGGCTGGGCATGTAAGTACCGCAATCGATGTCAGTGCCGGCGATCAAAGAGTCGGCGACGGCTTGCTCGCGAGTAGAGGCCCATTCGTGAGGGAGATAGACGTTTTGGATGGCGTCGCAGTCACTGGTGACCCACTGTTCTTCGTTCGTCCAGCCCCAGTGCTCCCGAAGGATGGTTTGGAGGAGGTAAGGATCCGCGCATGTTGGCACGCCGTTCACAGCATCTATGCAAGGTCAGTCATCTATATCCTTCTAAGGATAAGTCACTCGAAGGAACATTTGAGGTGAAGGTTTTGGAAGACGGGAGTGGCCACTCACTGTACGAGCACATGAAAGCACCGACATTCGAGTCTCGTGCGCAGCTCTGGAACGGGGGAAGATAATACTCAACCAGATCTTGCTGAGATATCTGCGCGTCGAACTGGTACCGTAGATTGCCGTTCCAGTCTTCGATGTCATATCCAGCGTAGTGCTTGCAGGTGGCCACGACGCGCTTATAAGGATCACTCGCGTCACCCTGCAAACCCTTGATCAAGGCGTGTACGTAGGATGACAGGTGGTAAGGATCTTCTCCGGGAGTCTCTGCTCTGGTGTCAGTATACCGGATACTCTACACAGACAATACTTGGAAGAGGCAGCTCACCTTGCCCTCGCCCCCACCGGGGATCTCTGAATGGGTTGATATTGGGCGTCCAGAAATCCAGACCGGTTCGATTCGCGTTGTTGAAGGCGCGAGCCTCCATCGATATCACCGTAGCGACATCCGTGATCAGCTTATCATCAAACGCCGCTCCCATGAGGATGGGCTGCGGGAACGATGTCGAGTAGCTGTACTCTCCTTCATCCGAAAAGTTGGTGTACGGCCCGGCAATGCCATGGAGTCCTTCCGACCACCACTGGTAAGGCGGAACGCCCAGACGCGGCACACCTGGCGACGTGCTGCCAGTAGCATTGATCTTCTCTGCGAGCGTGTAGAGAGAAACCAGCGACCGAGCTCGCTCGAGTGGCGCTTGTGATTGTTAGCACAGTGCTAGGACCTCATAGTTCCATGTTGACATACATGCTGATGTGTTACAGATGGTCTCGTTCTTCAGCGGGCCATTAACGCAGTCCGGGAACAAGGCCAGCGCGCCACCAGCCCACAGCACCGTTGCCAAGTACCGATATGCAAAGGACATTTTGAGAAGTGCTTGAAACTGCCACATACCTCGGCGCCAACCCTTTAAGTATGCTTATCATGAACAGCCGTAGCTCCCGCGGTTCCACTCCGAACGGCTCGTCTCCTGCGGGAATAAAACCTCACGATGACGGCTCGAAGCCCTCAAAGCGGAGCCAAGCAGGCACAACATGCAGGCCGTCCGGTCTCGGATGTAGCCCACCCGCATTTCGATGAAGCCGGTGCTGGTACAGCTGAGCCGGCCGCCTCCGACGCGTGCGGGGACGAGGTTGATAGCCGGGTAGCGTTGTGAGAGCCGCATGAGGGAAGCATAGCGGATGGTGGATGGTGGAGGTGGGGAGAGGTTGACGTCGAGCGGCGCAAGTGCGGCTGCGATTGGTCAGCATTTTAGGCTGAATGGCACGATCAGCGATGTGGCACCAGGCAGACGCATTGTTGCACCACATTCGAACTTCATCACACTGTGAACCGTATGCGGATTTCTAAGAATTAAAAACCATGAGCCAAGGGTGTTGACACTCCTGCGTGTTGTGCCGCTAGCAGTCTCTGTGGTTGGAAGAATTCGACACGGGACCTGACTGCTCTCTCACCTGGGCAAGCATCATCATCGAAAACCGACAGGCTAACGACCGTAACACAGGAGGATGTTGGGCAGGGGGTGAAGGGAGAGCGCGGGCCAGCCTTCAGCATTGTTGGGAGAATCCTCGCCATCTTGTACGCTAGGCTAAGTCGATGCCTCGAAGCTGCAGATGTTGTGGCATAAGATAAACGGCAGTGTTTGGTCTCCCTTTGTGCTACTTACAGGCATAGACGCGTATTAAAAATCGCACAATTGTGGTTGGTGGCGGTATTAAAGAGTGGAGATGACTGAATCGGGTAGCCTGTCTAACTACACCCACGTGACCCATCTCGCGGGTTGATGTACATACCTTGACAACCCTAATGTTCTAGAGAAATCTTCAGAGTCACGCCCCGAGAGCTCAAGTCTGCTAGCAAGTCCTGTAGACTCTTCTGGGAATCCGAGTATAGGTACTATTGCGATTATTGCGTGATTGGTTTTACAAAGGCAGGGGCTATTCAGCAACCTCAGAAGACAAAGACTCGAAACTTGGGAGGTTCTCTCATACACATCAACGAGTCACGCGCCAACGGACTAAGGATTGAATCAATACGTAAGAAAAGTAACAAGACACCTCTAATGCCCGCCAATGGAAACCGGCAAATCAACACAATCAAGGTTGTACATGCCGTGATGAAGTTGTACTTAGTCAAGGCCGTTGAGTCTAATAAGCACTACTACCCTCGACCGTATCCTCAACACCATCCAGCATCTGGAAATCCGTAGGGTCGGCCACAAAAACTTTGCACCTCTTCAACGTGGCGACACGGTTGGTGCCAGGACCCGTCATCACCACGTGTACCTTCGAGGTAAGTTTGGTAGTCCCCATCCTTTGGATCTCGTGCACGACTTCGAAAACCTCGTCCCTATCTCCTCCGTAAAGAAGAACGAATACGGGAATTTCGACGCGGATGACGGCGAGTAGTTGTTCGAGTACATGTATCCAATTTAGGGGTCGGTCCATTTTCTCCACGTTCATCATGATCTCCTCGAGTGCATGTTTGCATCGCTGGTACTCGGAGAGTTGATCGTGCAGCTGACATACCAGAGCTTTTAACATCTCATCCTTGGTTGGCTTGGAATTTGCATCGGTTGCGAGGATGATCCTGAGAGCAATGACAGTGGGTCGTTCCCTGCGATGTACAGGCTGATCGTCGAAGGAATTGTAGTCCGGCTCGATATGGTATCTCAGATGTGCGGCAATCCAGTCATGTCGGAGTCGGGGCTTGGACCTGTCCGCCCCGTCTCTAACAACAGATAGGGAAGAGGTTTTGGAAGCATTCAATGCCCCTTTGATGTTGAGAACCAACTTGTCAGCTAAGGCGAATGGGGGTTCTATCCAGGGACCGACATCCGACTCCTCGTGGCGGTATTCGTTCCCGGGCGTCTCACGGTCTTCATCACTATCCTCGAAATACTCTTCCTCATCGGCTCTCAGATTTCTGATTATTCGTCGTATTGCGCGCATCTTGTGCTGGGACTGCTTGTGCAGCGACACAGGGAAGAGAACGATATTGAACCGAGAGCAAGATGTTGATTATAATGAAAGCTGCAGTTGATTGTTTGAGGCAAAATAAGTGTAGAGGAGGAGGGTTGGAGGTAGTGTGTAGACGCAGACAAAGTTATATATTGATCAGTAGATGAATGCGTATAGAGCGACCGTCCACAAACGATTTCAGAATGACACATCAAAACATTGAATACTGTCCGTGAACCACTGGGAGTGACACGCCATAGTTTTTACGGTTGCCAGGTCGAACGATGTGAATAACGGTGACGATACCTTGGTTAGTATCCTTGGCTGCTGTTGGCATTCTCAGGATGAGCCAGGTTTCGCTGTCCACTTCAGCCCGACAAGTTGTGGTTGATACATCTCGCAAAGCAATGTCATCTGAATATCCAAAGACGCCTTTTGTGCTCGCGCCCTCGCTTCTTTCAGCGTTTCGCCATTCTCGGGGACCGGATCAACGCGATGGTTGCGGAACAAGATCGCGAGTGTCGCAGCGAGTTCAACCTGGGAGAATTTCTTACCCGGGCAAACTCTATCGCCATACGACCAAGGGAGAAAGGTTTTCTCCGTACTTGGCCGCAGCTTTTCCGCTTCGAACACATCTTGACTGTCCCCCACGCTGTATACGAATCGCGCTGGATTCCATGTCATGGCTGTCTCTCCCCATACTTTTGTGTTTGTGTGAAGGCCGCAGAAACTGAGCTGCACGTTGGTGTTTGGCGGGAGTGTGTAGGTGCTTTTTCCGACACGAAATTGCGTAACCTCTTTGGTCAGCTTCGAAGATGACATGAGGGGGTGGCATAGGCGTAGGGATTCCATCTATGAAGTAGTCAGTTAGCGAAAAAGATGATCTAGGCCAGGATCCTTACCACGACGGCTTGACAGCGCTTTAATTTGGTCCATGACTGATATGGCCACGACGCGAAGTCATCAGTTTCCATGTAGTGGTTGATCTCCTCGGAAATCCAGTCTTGAGTCTCAGGGTTCGCAGCGAGGTTCATGATAGTATGTGCGAGGGTGATCGCCGTGGTATCGTTGCCCGCAAAGGCATACACAAATGTGTTGCTAATTATCTCGTCTTCAGTGACTGTCATGTCCCTTCCCTCATTCTTCTGGGCCAGTGATGCGCGTACAAGGGCGGCGACGAGGTCTTTGCGATCTTGTTGACCTCTCGTGATGGTTCCCTTCTCTTCATCAATAAGCCTCTGCACGTACAAGCGAAAACTGAAGACGGCTTCGCCGGCTTGCTTCCATGCCAGAGGCATCCATGCAGAGTTTTTCAATGTCTCGCCTCCAAATATGGCGATAAGGATGATGTTCCGGAGGATTTGCGAAAGAGAATCTCGGTACTGGTACGAGTCATCCATTCCCCCAGCAGCACGTCTGAGCTCTGCTTCATCTTGACCTTCAAACGGATAAGGCTTCGAGAAGAGTGCTGCTGCGAGCACGTTGAGGGTAAAGGTCTTGCAGTCATCCGCAACTGATCGGACGGGCTGAGCTGCGCGATCGACCCAATAATCCAACATGCCTTTGGCTTGGTTGAGTGACGATGTCCAGACAAGCTCGTTATTTCGTTCGGTAAAGGTGGCCACGGTGATCTTGCGGTGCTTCTGCCATTCGTGGCCCTCGGTGGTTGATAAGTTCTTGCCATAGACATTGAGCACAGCTAGTTGTTCAAGGTTTCGGCCGAACTCATGCGGTCGTTTTAGGGCATCCCACACGGCGTCTGGGTCCGCGATGTAAACCCAGATGCCTCCTGGGGCAACGACGGCGAAAACATCACCAAGCTCAGCATGTACTCTGTATCTTTCGTTACCCTCCCAGCCGAAAAGGTAGAAGCGATCGAGTTTCTCGCCAGCAATACCCAGCCGTCGGCAAAGGCGCACCAATTTGCTACCCCAAACCATCCACAACGGGTTCGTTGGAGTCACCCATCGAATGAGGAGGGGCAGCCTCAGGGACCTTGCTTGTGCAATGTTGCGATTAAGTGAGATGACCGACCATGCAGCGAAAGCAGCAGGAAGGGCCAAGATTGTCGCGACAATTGACACAATCATTTTCAATGATGATATGCGGAAGCGCCGAGATGTCGTGAGGAACGGAGGAAGGGCAGCAGGCGCGTTGAACAGGCTAGAGCACAGGCCATGCGGCGTAGTAAAGGCCGTGTGCCGTGGACGCCTGCCAAGCCGTTGATCAATACCTATGGGGCCGTGAAACCTTGATTCCCTCAATTTTTCTTCGGCTTGTGACTTCTCGCACGACGACTCGCACGACGCAACACGCAACACCGTGACGTTTCAACTACAGATATGTCTACATTCGGAGCCTGCAAATCGCTATAGTACAAGAATAATCAGTCTGGAAACAAAACAGGTAGGAAATAAAACAGACGCACAAACAAACCAATACAAGCCACCGTTCAAACCGCCTAACAGAACCCGTGGAACAGTGGTCAGTCTTGAAACAAACCACATAGGAAATAAAACAGACGCCCAAATAAACCATACACGCCATCGTCCAAAACGCCGAAAACAACCCGTTGAACACTGATCGGTCTAAAAACAAAACAAATAGGAGATAAACCAGACGCCCAAATAAGCCGGAACAGGCCACCGTCCGAGCGGCCTAACAGAACCTGTGGAGCAAAGATCGTGCAATCATATTTTGTGAACATATTCTTTGCTCTCTGCACGCGTCAATAGTGTTGGATAAGACCCTGCAACAGGCCCAGCGATCAGAACTCTAAGATTCGGCCCCGGCACGCCCTTTTCCCCTAGCGTTTTTTTGATTTTCAATTTACCCTCATGGAGGAGGCTCTTGAAGTTGTAATTGAGACTGTGCTTTTCGGTGGTCTCCTGTACGAAATCCGCGATCTCTGAGTGTATGGGTTCGGTCCTTTTCTCTTCTCGTTTGAGTATATCTCGGGTGAGGTTGCAGAGCGCCGTAAACGCGTTCGACGTCTCCACGTAACGAGTATCATGTATGATGACAAACACCTTTCGATTGGTGGGGATCATGTTGAATAGACGTTTGAAGTGCTCAATCGCAGTAGCCTCTGGCGCAGATTCGATCCTTCCTAGTGTATCATCCTGCCTGATGTATATCTCTAGTTGACGTTTGAGAGACAAAAGAACATGATTGGGGCTGTTGGATCTGTCCATTCCGTCATCCTCGTTATAGAAGGCATGCAGTACGGCTGTTCTCCACCCCACAGCAGAATCCTGGTAGTTTTTCCTCTTGAGCAGCTGGACCTGTTGTGCAAGTATTTCCCGAGTTGAAGATGGCGCATTCACGTACTCAGGCCGCGGTATTTCACCCTCCCACAGAATTAAGAATTCCGCCCGATTGTAGAAATTCTCCCTCCAGTTGATATATCTGTCGTCCTTGAGCAGCGGTGGTAGACTTCGCTGAAAGTTAGATTGTTAGACCATGTCTCACTAAGAGGATGGAGTCAAAGGCACTGTGTAGCAGCCTCTCTTGTTGTGGTGATTTGATGATGAGAATGAATAGCTAGAATGTTCGCGTGGATTGTGTTCTTGGAATTTGTGACAAGCTGTTTTAGAAAGCAATGAGGTGCTGATATAGTACGGTATGAGCCTAAGATGATTCAAAGGAACGAGATCGAGAAGAAGGTCGCTAGATAAGCTGGACTACTGATGTGTAGACGAAGGTTCTGGAATGTGTGCTTCGCAGTTGTGAACTAGGTGAAAATGTGTGGTGTATGAACAAGCCGTCGTAGAGAGCAACGAGGTGCTGATATACTGCGGTGTGACTCTAACATGACTCAATCGAACGAGGTATAATGAGTCGTGGTGGCCGGTAAGACTCACGCCGAGCCTAGTCAACGAGGTGCTGATATACTGCGGTATGACTCTAACACGACTCCATCGAACGAGATATAGTGAGTCGTCGTGGCCGGTAAGACTCACCTCGAACCTAGTCAATGGTCAGAATTACGTTTTACCGAAGATAGCCGGGTGAAACACGCCATACAACGCCTTAGCACTTACTAGCGATACATCATGGTTTAGTCAAGTCGACCCTAGAAAAGGGAGAAATACTAGTGACTATTGCAGTGGAAAATAACTGGAATCAGTTGATAACTCGGAAAGACCAGACACGTCAACAAGTAATCAAAGTACATGCATAAAGAATGGAAAGATAACACACGCAACACCGCCCAATTACACTAATAATAATACAGGAAATGAAAACCGCACTTTTAGCTCAGCAGGCTCCTGTCTAGAAAAAGGATACTAGATAAACCTGAAGAGACCTAGATGCTTAGATATCACATCTCCAAGATTGCAATCGGCGAACGTTTTGCCTCAATCCACTCCTCGATCTCCTCAGTGCCTGGACCAGCAAACAGCACTCTGAGCACTGGCCCCTCGTAACGGAGCGGGTGGTCCTTAGCGTTCTTCTCCGTCTCCTCAGCCCTGGCCCGCAACTTAGTGAAACGTTTCCAGAGCATTTCCAAGGTCCTCTTTCTGTCCACTACATTCTTGTAGTCGCCTATTCCATATATGATGACGAATATCTTGGACTTTGGGAAGTGATCCACCAAGGCCTCGAAGTACTGCTCGTACGTGGTTGCGCAGCATCTGCTGCAAAAAAAATATCGTTGCGAATCATTTCTGTTGCGTTTGTAATTAATGGGTAGTCAACATAGTCAGCAATGACTGAACGACTCAAATTGGTCAAATAAATCCCGGGTTCCGCTCGAAGATTATGGCGCTAGGCTCGGGATCGACGGCTTGGTGGAGCTGAATGACGAGGGAAAAGGTGAGTGCGTCTGGTTTCAACTTTTCGTTTTCATCATCCGGCAGTGGAAAGAATGCGCTGAGGAAGGGCGGTTGAGAGCTCAATATCCAGTTTCTCACAGTTATTATGTAATCCTCAAGCTTCTTTTCTTTAAGTGTTGTGTGATCTTCAAGTTTCTTTTCTTTAGGTTCTGTGTGATCTTCAAGCTTCCCTTCTTCAAGCTTCTCTTCTATGAAGTATTGGCCAATCTTGGACGCAAGTCCAGTCATGAGGTCTGCGGCATCACCAACTTTTTCAATCATCTGCGCAAGGCCTGACAGTATATCCTGTTGGCGACGTGGATCTGTTGACTCTTTTATGATAAGAATTTCCGCCCCTTCGGTAGAAGTATATCTCCACATTGTATAAGATGCTTTATCGAATATATTAGGGACCCAGCGCTTGAAGGATCCCCCGATATTGAGCGCATCTTCTCGTTTCTGAGTCGCAATATCGAACGGGTGCCCGCTTTTGTCGGACATTATGCTTTAGGTGTGAGCGTTTGCTATACCGTCGGCAGCGAGAAAAATACCAGAAGTTTTGCCACGATTTGTTCTCTGAGAAGATCGGTAGATAACTTGTCGGATCCTAGATAGCTCGCCAGTAGATTGACTGACGTGTAGAAAAATGTCTTAAGTTGTCACAGTATGGATCAGGATCCAAAAACCTCGGAGTCGAGTACGTAGGTTGGTGTAGAAAGCAAGAACAAGAAACCTGCGACGTCCCATCCTTTTATGTCTTCGGTATGACTCTGCTGAGGTGTGCGTTAAACATTTGACTCTTCGCCTCACCCTTTGACTCTTACGTTGACTCCGCGAACAGACGCCCTGTGCGGAGCTCAGCAACCGTGCTCGAGAGTCGCACAAGTGGCGTACGACCCTTCAAACAGACCCGCTACCGGTGGATGCTGCGCAATCACCACGGCTGACGACGGAGGCTTAGATGCATCGAATAAGTACCGGTCGCTCGGGGACTACACTGTGTAAATGAATCTCTGATTGCCCTCCTAGAACGATATATAAAAGCGTGTGGGTACGGTGGACGTTGGACGTTGGCTATGAGTCATCCGCGTTCGACACCTCAAACGCGGACTGACACTCATATCTCCGTATACATCCTCGTCCCTTCGTAGTGAAGAATATAAATAACGAAGATACCTGTATAGGTGAGGTTGAGGGGTAATTGTGGCGCGTTGAGAAAGCGGGGATGCCGGACCAGCAGTGCACGGCCCACCAACTAGAGTGCACCTACCAACCTTGTTCTGCGGGAGGTCGTCATCGTTGAGCGCGCCACTCGTACGATTATCTGGCTGAATTAAGGACCTCATATGGGTGGACTGCACCCCAAGAACCGCCGAGACTGGTAGAGAAACCTTGACCGCAAGGTCGTCGCCAAAGTCCACCGAAATCTGTTATACCGGAGCCATCACGCCCAAAGGGCCCCGCTCTCATTATGACGCACGCAAGTCAAGGTGCCGAATACGGGGTTACAGGCATTGGAGCAGGTATGTGAACTGTTGCTACGAGAAGATTTTACCACGTTATCACATTGCTCAAAGCTTTCTAGCATCAACGTCGTTCGCCGCTCTCTCGAACCCCTGGAGCCCACCTGAATAGCTATCGCCACTCAAGCGCACGACAGTTACTCCAGGGACATCTAGAGCGAGAATATGATTTACCCCAATTTCCGGACACAATGAACGCATGCCGCATGCGGGGATATCTCAATGGATGTCCTCCAGACGGAGATGTCATGGACGGTTAATTCCAGAGCAAGATATACGACCGAACCTGGCGGAAAACAAGGAAACGAACGGGCTTTCACCGCGATCGGATTCAATTCAAGACCCATGTACAATCGGTTATAAAAATGGATGGCCTGTGGCGCCTTGCTTGTACAGAAAGAGGGGAACTTTTGCAAAACGGCTTTACGGTTGCAAATGGCCAGTCACATCTCCCAGATAGTCCCTATTTCTAGGCAAGGAGACGTTCGAGGCAAAATCACACACCCGGTTGACTTTGGCCACGCGAACGTGGTATTAGATGAAAAGATTGGGCATGTGGCTGTCGTTTGTGCGGGCAAGTTAGCCGCACGCATGGTTTACGAGGCTGTCAAGCCGGGAGTACTAATTCCTGAATCACACGCAAAACAGGGGGGGACAATAGCACTGACCCCGCTCTCGTCGCGCCGGCGAATGTAAACAGCCTCTACGAGAGCGGCCCCTTCTGAGAAGACTAACGAACTGGATTCAAGTGTGTTGCTAAGCACTAATGTTTTCATCAGCTACCTACCAAAGGATCATCTCGGAACAAGATATCAACAACGTATGAGAGATTAGTGGTCTTACTTTGAGCAATCACGAACGGCTGATAGGACACTTAATGGCTGCTACAGTTGCTCTCCCAGTTTGCACTCAATTGAAACTATTTACGGAAAGAAATATATGCACGGAGCCCATGCTCAACATTCACCCGTCTTTACGAAGAACGTGTTTCCATACTTGCTCCAGGCAAAGGACTAGATGCGTCTCTCGCCACTGAGCCCGTCGTAACGGTTGATCGGCACAGATCGAGACATCCTGGCCAGCCTACAGGACGATAGCGCGCATCTCAATATATGCACAAGATTACTGGGTCTTTGATCTTGATAGGTGCTGCAATAAGCCTTCAGGTCCCACCAATCTACGGTTTAATCTGGACCTCATTGCCGGCGGTGCCTGCCATTGGCCACTATCAATTCCCCCGCAATCCGCTGCAGCGGTTACAACGCTCATGTGCTACCGAAAGCCGTATTTAGACGGCAAGATAAATGGTTCTCGCGTGTTCCTGCCATGAGCCTCACTTCGTCGTTTAGCGATGCGCAATATACGGGCTTAGGTCTCTCAACAATGCGATGCTTGCAGTGGCGGAGGGTCGTCCATGGGCTCGCGATAACCTTTATCCTTGCAGTGGCGAGACGTTGTGTTCATCGCTTTAGCGGCAATGTACCAATAATAGCTAACGGTCTGATCATAGGATGATGTAGTATTTCTGAGTAGGAAACTACCGATCATATGATCCGGTATCGTAGGCCAGTGTTGGAAGATGGTTCTGGGGAATGAATACGCGAGAAAATGGCCCGTCCAAGAAAAGTTTCGCGAGCTTATAGCGAGAGAGCCTCATTCATTTCGAACGGCCCGTCGCCTTGTGCCAGACATATCAATCACCATTCCATATTTGTTACTTTCTAGAAATTGGTGTCTCGTTAACACCTTCCTTTGCCTCAGGAATCAAAAGAAGTCACCGCTAACGCCTTGAAATCAGAAACCACTTGTCTTTCTTTGGATACTGCTGGCTACCCCTCTGCATTGTAGCAATGCCCGCACACTCGACTGGGACTATCAATCAGCCAGATTGTAGATTAATATGCTCGTATCTAGCCTAGAACAATTACATAGGCCCAGCCGTGCTGGCAGACTTCGTTAAGGGACAATTCTCGCACTCCCAGGCGAGCAACCCAATCGCAAGACGGCGCCACGAAGGTGGCGACGACTTCACATCTTGGCAGGTAAGTCTGCGACGAGAATAGATCGCTTGGATGAACCTCAATACTCGGTCTGCTGGCGTCACACAGCATCACGGCTAATGAAGATAGACCACCCATATCAATCGAACTATTGTCAGGAGATAGCTGTTGATTAGACTGCATGAAGCACAGAATGAGGAGCATCGTCATCTCCGAGATGCTGAAGGCAAAGAGTGGCTCGAAAAACTATAAAGACATCCAGAATTGGCCGTGTTCCTGACCATCATTACAGTATTCAGCATCGATCAGCATCTCCAGCTTACCTTCGCTCAACCAATATCTTCACCCTTTGATCCCAACGCAAGCCCACCAAACGCCCAAGATGCTTTACATCACCGCCATCCTCGCCTTCGCCGCCGCCGCTGTGGCTTCTCCCACTGGCACTCCTCCTACCTACGATTGCCCTGGCCCCGCCCCCGGTGGTCCATCCACGCCTCCTTCCACTGGCACGCCTCCTTCCACCGGCACTGTTTGCCCCACCGGCCTATACAGCAACCCCCAGTGCTGCGCGACCGATGTTCTCGGTGCCGTCGGTCTCAACTGCGCCGTTCGTAAGTCTACACAGCAGTTCCACCATGCCAGCAGCTTCGCTAACGAAAAGCTCTAGCGTCCACCACCCAGACTGACGTCGATGAGTTCATCAAGAACTGCGCGGTTGTCGGTCAGCAAGCCAAGTGCTGTGTTGTTCCTGTTGCCGGCCAGGATCTCTTGTGCCAGAACGTCAGCCCCTCGTCTTAGGTATGCAGTGGATGCGAAGCCAGCTTCAATTGGGTTGAGAGTTGGTCGTGGTTGCTGGGGACGGGTAACGGGGCATTCTTGGGGTGGTAGAAAGCGTTATGCACGAGCGAATGGTGGCGGTGCTGGAAGGGACATTCGTTAGCCGCGCTATTACCGTACATAAATTACTTCTTCACAGACTTTGACCTTCATGTCCCCCTCCGTCATAAACTGCTCGTCCGGATATGCGGCACAGTGTTGCGGCGTGACGCACGCTCTTAATTTGAAGTCGTTTGCTGCCAAAATAAACCTTACCTTACTCAATACCACCTAACTACCGTCTTCTCAACGTGATGACAATCGCTTTGCTGACTGTACCATGAAGTTGGAGCGCGGAAGTCAGGAAAGGCCCATAAAAGCCGGCGGTCCTGACAACGCGCTCCACAAAACGAACCATGGAACGGACCACTCAACGCACATCGAAAACAAATGGAGCTCGATGGGAAGGCCTTTTGTTCCTTAGCTTTGACGCAGGCATCCGCCGCCTCCAACCGACTCTGGACGCGTCACTACGGTGTATCTTTCGTCATCATGCAGCTCATCGAGCCGAGACATCACCAATGCACTTCTCTTTGCACTAATCACGATGTGCTTCAGCACTACGTTGCTACTATTCTAGACTTCCGCTTTGGCCGACCGTACGAGGACAACCGAAAAGCCGAATCCGGGACCAGACACATTGTGAGTTGTTACGTTACCAGGTTACGGTCTTGTCAAAAACATGCAATTATTCACAGATCTCAACAAGACGACCGCCCTCCAGTAGTGAGTAGATGCGTAAGTATTTTACGTAGCAACCCGACGAGCCTCTTATGAATACCCACCAGCTATATCCATTGTGTATCGCGCTCAGCAGACACTCCTGCTCACTTTCAAATCCACCCTTCTTCGGCATCCCACTCAGCGTCTGCCATCCACTCGATCCGCTTCTTAGTGTACCCAATCGCCAGAAGCAACGCCTCAAGAGCCGCCTTATCTTCCGCCACAAGTTCCCGCCCATCCTCATCATCACTCCAAGGACTGCGACGTTGATAGCCCTGGTTGAACGAAGCATACCTGTTATGCGCAATCTTCGCTGGCAGTTCGTATCGCCGATCAAACATGTGGTCAGGCCAACTCCCACTGCCTATCCCGAAGTGCCGAAGCTTCCTGAGCTTTTCCTGAAACAGCGGGAACACGTGATGCCAGCGGGTTTCGTACATTTTCTCGTAGCGGTCGTCCTCTGTAGGCTGCAGGTCCGGCCAGTTTGCGGCGGCCGAGTCCTGGTACAGATATAGCTCGCGCGCAATGGGGCAATTGTCGAGGATTAGCTCTTCGAGTGTCGCTCCGTGCGATGCGAGCCAGTCGATCTGCCAGTCGTGCGCGATGGTGAAGTTGCCGAGGGCCAGGGACTTCAGATTGGGGAAATAGATGCCGCGAAGCTCGATGTATGGCCACACGCCCCAATAGGCGTCGGCATATAGCGTGAGGTGTATGAGCTGAGGCTGGAGTGGCTTGAGCCATAAGTTCAAAAGCCCTGAGTTGAAACAGGCGTGAAGGGCCGGGCATTTGATATCGTTCTGAGGTAGATGCTCATGATGCCCCGTTGCGACATGTAATGCTAATCTTTTGAGTGGGCTGCGAGCAGCTAGAAAGCTCGCATTTAAACACCAACAGTCCATTTTACAGACGCTGGTGGCCTGGCCGTTGTCTGCACTGTCGTTTTTGCACTCGCAAAGCTCATCCTGCAAGCACTTGATCGCCAAACTGTCCACACACCCTGCTTTTTCTAGGGCCCAATACATCAGCTTCATGTAATGCTCACGGTATTCAGTCGGCTGCAAAACCGCTTCGTCTTCGTACCAATCGTTAAATTCACCGTCCTCAAACTCCACTTGATCGTCGAAGACAAGGTCCACGTGTCTCACGGACGGAAACTCGGCGATAGTCGGGATTGCCAGAGCCCAAGTCGTTTCCCTTATCTCCCAATCTTCATTTATCTCGTAATCTTCATTCATCTCTTGCTCCGCTGCCCCAATTTCCACAACGATGTTTTTGACAAGCGGTTTGGTCCTTTCATCGCCTAAAACTTGGGCGAATCTCGCCACACTCTCGTCGCTGAAACCGAGTACTACCGTGCGAAACAATTCGTCGAAGCCGATACGGGCAGAAGACCGGCTAACGAGACGGAAGGCTTTAAGCGACGGCACATCCAAGGACTGGATGCATTGGCATTGGAGCTCAACGGGCATTGAAGTGAAAGGCGACATGATGTACTGGAGCAGAGGATTGGTTCGTGATTGATGTGTCCCCAACTCGTGGCATTATATGTATCTGGGTGACAACAACGGGGCGAAGAGCCAAGAGTGACAGGACTCAGGCTAACGCTGCAACGCGACTAGCGACAGGCAACAATGCGGTTCACCAGGCAACCTCCGCAAGAGGCAAACCATTACGACCATTTCATATCAAAGGTTTCGCAATGAATATCGGTGTATCATGGTTGATCGGCGCGGTGCGGTGGACCCTCCTTCCAAAAGAACCAAAACACCTCGTGACTTCCTTACAGCCGAGAAGCGAGAAGAAGACTTTATCTGCCGAACCATAGTTCTAAGAAGCTCCACAAGATAGCTACCTATTCAGCTTTTAAATAAGGCTCCCCTTGAGCATTCGCGCAAATTTTTATCCTTCCTCACAGTCTCGCACCCCTCCCCTCTACCCCCTCCTCTCCCCTCACCCCCTGCCACGCCTCCGCTAACCCCCACACCCTCTCCTCCCCAATCCCCTCCAGCACCTTCCCCCTCCCCCCCCTAAACCTCTTATCATACGCCCCCACCTCCACCTCCTGCGCCCCCCTCCCCTCAAACACCACCACACACCCCTCTTCCGCCCACCCCTCGCCATTCACAAACCGAACAAACCGATCCGCCATCTGCAGCGCCGCAGCATAACTCTGCGCATCGAACGCGTGCTCGAAGTTCAGCAGCAGACAGGCGACGTCGAGTTCGTGCGAGGAGAGGCCTTTGTAGGGTCCGGGAACGGGGTTCGCGATGTGGAAGTGGTAGCGGTGGGCGCGGAGAGGTGGAGAGGACGTCGTCCAGCCGCGGTGGGCGGAGAGCACGGGGAGGTAGAAGCGCAGTTCTGAGGCGAGGTGCAGGAGATGCTGGGGCAGCTGCGCTGGGGGCGGTGGAGGATGGAGCTGGTATGCGGATAGGAGTGCGTGGGTTTGGGAGGGCGTGAGGTGTCGACTGCAGAGGTCTTGGAGGTGGTCGAATGTGTTGGGCGCGTCGAGGATTCTTGCTTTTAGTATTGTGCCCTGTGACGGAGTCAGTACAACGTGTTGAGTGGGCATGGAGAGGTCTCAGAGGTCGTTCTTACATCGTGTGCAGTATCGCCGATAACGAACTCTTTACACCAATCTGGCTTGTGTAGCTTGGACCGCGGGTTCGCAAGCGACATCAACGTCGGGTCTTCCTTCAACCACTTCCCATCAATGAAGCCGCAGAAGTGCTGCGCGAGCGGCAATCTCTGGACCAACTCTTCCGCATCCGTCTCGTTGAACAAGCGCCTTCTATCTGCAACATCTAGCTTGCTAGCTCCCAGATACTTCAACTGATCTTGGTACATGGCTTCCTGCCATTTCTTATTCCTCGGTTTTCTCAATGTGGTTTCCCCGCTCATAATCACTACTCTTTCAAACAGCCCTTCGTTCCCAATATTTGCGCATAGTAAAGTTGAGAGCGAGATTCCACCTGCTGATTCGCCGGCTGCTGTGATGTTCGTGGGGTCGCCTCCAAAGCCGGCAATGTGTTTCTTGATCCACCGGAATGCGACAGCTTGGTCCTTGTACCCGAGATTGCCTCCTATCCCCAACTCTTCGCTAGCCAAAAACCCAAAGATATTGACACGGTAGTTGATGGCAACGCCAATGACCGGCTTGCCTATCCGCACGCTGCGTTCAACGAACTTGGTCAAATCGTATTGCGGCCAGGAATTGCTGCCCAAACTCAACCCTCCTCCATGAACCCACACGAATACTGGGAGACCCACTCCGTCTGTGTTCTTTGCTGCCAGGGCGGTTTTCGGAACTGTGATATTCAGATGAAGGCATTCGAATTCATCCATCTTCGCATCATCACCCTGACCGAATTCCTTCGCTAAAGTCGTATCCCCGACTAATGACACATCCCATGCCTGGCCTCCGCGCTTCTGTGGACATGATGGCCCGAAGCGGGTAGCATCGAAAACCCTATTAGAATCAATCTGTAGTGCATCGTTCGACGTCGATTCAGCCCATCGTCTCGGGATAGAAGCATATTTCAAACCGCGGTATTGAATAGTTGAAGCTGATGGTTTACCGCTAAGAAGACATTCCAGCGTTGGGTGCTTCAGATGCTCGGAAGCCGACATGAAGGACTGGAGAACGATATATGTCTATGAGAGCAAGGAAAGAGAGAGGCAAAATTGATTGAAAGCAAATGGCCAATCAGACTTGACGGAGCTTCGAGAACTTGAGAGAGGAGACGTGATGGGGCGGGTTCAAAGACACACCGCATAGATGAAGATGTGGGGGTGGGGCCGCGCGGGGTAACTTACCAATCTGTTCCGATCAGTTTTAGACCTCTGTTAACAACCAACAAGCTCCTCTTCTTAAGATCTTCGGCCTATTTATTTAGTAGGCAACCTACCTTCAGAAACGCTCAAAGACAGAAGCTAGTCTTCCAAGCTTTCTCTCCAGTACGTACTGTTCCCTACAATGGCCCCACTCGTCATAATGGTCTACCTGGAGGATTAGACCTAATACAGAGTATTTTTAGTACCTACAATAGTGTTTGGTGGCTGTTAGTGAGCGGTAAGGCCGCAAGAGACAGATGACACGTGACCGCACACTGGCTCTTGGCCCCAAATAGAACAGCAGCTCTATTTAGCGACCTATTATATTCTCCTCGATTATGCATCCCAGCTCGTCAGATCCGAAATTACACTGGAGGACTTAAGTAAAGTTCGTAGATAGAGGCGAAAGTAGTCGAACCCCGGTGGTTTCAGGTTGTGGGAACGGAATTCCAAACTCTGATTTGTTGGAGTAGACAACGACTGATACACATCTCGATATTCAGCAGGAGCTCTTGACAGCCGTAAGACGAACACCTTCTTCAATTTAGATGCGGACGAGTTCACCATCTTCGCGATCCCATCCCTCTGGCGTATACCACTCGACCGGCCGTAATGAAAGGTAGTCATCACCGGTCCTCTTTTCTGGGAGCATCAACTTGGTGTCCATCATCTTTTCGTCGCGCCAAAATTTCGCCATATAAGATTCCTCGTTACTGATGAACACTTCCGCAACGGTCCCTGTAGGCAGGTGTGACTCAATACATCCTGTTGCAAAAGATGGTTGCCCATTTTTCTCCGCGTCGAGGACACTTGCGGGTAGTCTAGGACCCCCGACAACGTCTTTCCACAACTGACCTTCTGCCATAGTCTCGATGTGTGTCTCTTCGCTCAGTACCAGTTCTGAGCCATCATCAAGTCGTAGAAGGTTGGCCCCCACCTCAAGAATCCCGGAGGTCAAGTACATGCAGGGGAAAGCCCAAGCCTCTTTGGCCACCATATCAATTCGGATCTCAGTCATGCCGGCATCGAATTCCATGCCGACATCGGTATAGATTCCCACCATCGCGTAGACCCTAGGTCCCTAGAGAGTTTTGGAAAGTTGCTCTCCAAGCTTGGCCAGAATGGTGGTGATGGACAGCCATGCGTCGCCTGCCCTCGATAAATTCGGCCATCTAGGCGAACGCACTGGGAAGCTCTGGTAGTCCAAAGCTCCACACCGTTGTACCTGCAAATCATCCTACGCGCCGTAGTTTACAATCAGCGATTTGAGATTCGGTAGGTGGGTAGGCGTGAACTCGCCAGTGCCAAACATTTCGTGACACATCGCACCGACTCGAATGCGTACATTATGCATCCGAGGGAGAATTGCACGAACGGCGTCGCACATGTGGACTTGCTCATATTCTTCACGGTGATCATAACCGCGTGTATCTAGTTCCAGATTCGTGCAGGTTTCAGGTAGCGCTTTCAGTAGCGCAACAATGTTTTTTCGAGGTACTGACTCCGGCTGCCTATCGGCCAATACGGGATTCCGTGATAGTCCTTGTGCACACAGACTAAAGGAGGCTAGATTCTTGAAATTCGAGATCAATGGCGTGAGCTGTGTGAGTCCCTTGGAAAGCAAAGTTGGTTCGGCCTTCGCAGCGCATTGACGAGGCGTCTCATCATCAGTAGCTTCGATCTTCAGCGTCAATGAGCGAACACATTTGCCGTATGCCAGGACGTTGAAGGATTCGGTGAACGGCGCCAGAGTGCTGTCCGTGAGAGCGATGTTCCCATAGAATACGCGGAGTCCAAGCTGATGCCATTGCTTGTTCACGAGGATGAACGCGAGGAAGTCGACATTGCTGCTATGCTGGCGTCTCAATTGCGTCGCAATCGCGATAATGATGTCGTTAGGTAACGCGGAGAGTTCCACAGATGCCATACCGTAGTTATGGCAACTTGAGGTTGGTGGTTGGTGGTTGCAGAGGAGGGTGAAGGAGTGAGGAGGTAGGAAGTACGACCGCGGGGCCGCGCTAGTGCATCTCATTTTGTAGGCGCTAAATCTGTTTTAGTTAAGCTTTAGTTGGAAAGAAAACTAATTGGGGTCTAGAACTCTTTTAGCAAAGCACGCAGCATCAAAAAGTTTCTAGAGACTAATTCTTATTCCGCTACGTAATTGACTGGAAATAGGTTACTCACATAGAGCGTGTGATTTGGGAGATAAGTATGAAGCAGTCTGGACAACCAGAACCAATAAATGTGATTAGATAACCTGCGTTGATATTCGTTAGTCGCTGGTCCGATACAGATTGAAGATCATAGATATCACTTCGATCGCGGAGTCAACCTCTCCTTTCCCCTTATCTAACAAACCGCGCATCGTCTTCAACGTCTCTTCGTCGTACAGAAAGTCTCGAAACCTATACAAACCCATATATGTCTCTCCGACTTTAACAAGGCCCAGCGTCATTGCGTTTTCGCCCACACGCTCCGCTAGTAGGCAGACTTGAAGGAAGTCTTTGATGTCCCTGTCGAGAAGTCCTGTTAGCTTGCTTCGTTGCTCCTTGGGTGGGGTACTTACCAGCGCTCTTCCATCAAGGGCAAGTTACCCCGATACAGGTCGAATAGTTCTTTGTACATGGATCGGCTAAAGTCTCGCACTGCGTCGATGCAGCCGTGATCGTCATCCATTTCGATTATATTCATCACGCATTCTGCATCGATGTGCTCGTTGTTTGCGTGCTGCTGGAGTCGCTGCATAACAGAATCCTCGAGTATGGGCGGATCCTCGGGTGTGGAATCTCCTTGGCTGGTATGTTTAACGTCTTCTCCACTGCGATTGGTCGATGTTGGGATTCGCTTTCGAGCCACCTCCACAATCCGGACCCGAGAGAAATCTTCTACACAATCAAAGGGGATGGTAAACCTCGGTCCTCCCATTCCTGCTACTAGTGTTCGTGTGCTTGACCCATCCACGCTGCGCAACGCTGAGCCTTTCGCCAGACTCGTCCATGCTTGGTAACGCCAAGCAGGAGGCAAGGGCTCACTGACAGCTGTATTCTCTTCGCTGACCGTCGCTGTTGTCCGGAGCCTACTAAAGAAAACCCCGCAAGTCGGACACTTGACCTCAGTATCGCAATTAGGAACGGGACTGAAGCATTTCGGACATGACGTGGATGTGGTGGTTGTAGCGAACACCATGCTCATGACAATCCTGCGGCCAGGAAGAAAGACCGAATCAACTGGCGTAGATCTGGTAATCTCATCAGTCCTAGAGCCGTCCCGGAGCATGTATTCGCGAGCTGAGATCTTCTTCAAGCCAGGCACCCGCTTAAACTGCACTTTGAGAATAGTGTCGAAGTCATCCCAATCCGTGATCCAACAACGTAGAAATGGGATAACGCGGCCATGCGGGTCGTCCAAGTAGACAGGTCGCTCATCTTGGACTTGAGTAGATATCTGCGGGCCTGAAAGCAAAAAGTTGATGATGCGCATGTTGGTGAAGTAGACCCCGATAAGCAGACCTCGGAATTCTTTAAAACACCGCGATAGAGCCTGAAGAACCAAGGATTGAGCTGCATTTCCCTGGTCCAGCCTCGTCTCCACTCGAATTAGAGCGGCGCGAGTCTCTTTTACATTTGCTGTGGTGATGGCGAGGTGGATCCTCTGAAGCGTAGTCTGGAGAGCGAGCAAATCGCCTTGCAACTGCGCCTGAAATCGGCGAACATCGTCTTTGCTGTACAGCGACCACTCGACTTTCCGAATCACGGATTTCCAGTTTTTAAAAGTCGTAGGGGACTCTAGGCTGCTTTTGTATTTGCTGATCTTGCTGATAAACTGGAATATCGTAGCCCCGCATTGGCTAGCGGAGACCTCGAGAGCGCGCCGATGACTCGCGTTATCGATGTCCAACTCGTTCAAGCCCTCAAGCGCGACCTCGATCTGCCTAAGAGTGGCGCCAACAGCTCGATACTCGGACGACGAGCCGGTGCTGTCCTTGATGGCGTTGATGGATGTGATTAGGAGGTTCGTGCCCGCGATGACGTCCCCGCAGGAAAATCCGAACGGTACAGCCATGGCAGGCGCATAGTGTTGAAGCTGTCAGCGGGGATCCGTCATAAAAGAGAGAACTGAAGACTGCTTGGCGCATGGCTGTGCTGTGCTGCCTCAGTCACACAGCATCCTGCTGCATCAAATCATGCTCGTTGTCGATGGGGTGGCTTGCGCCACAAATTCGTATCGAAGGCGCAGCAGCATCGTCGCAAGACAAGAAGACACCATCGTGATGGAGCCCATGCATCAAGATCGGTTTGTATATCTCCAAATATGAGCTGGGACAGAGTGCGAATTTCAATAAAGAAAAGGGTGTCAGGTCGTTGGTGTCGAGATCCAGGCAGGAAGGATCGACTACTGTTGTGGGGCCTTAGTAAGCACGACCTCTAGCAATCACCAACATCTTCCAATCGACTACCACACAAATTCACAATGATAGTTTCCTAATACTTACCCAACGTGAGCAGGGGGTTGTATGTAGACCCCTACTTAAACACCTGCTATAATCCTAAGTAGCCCTACTTCCACCTACCATCCCAACCATCCAACTATAATCAGCTACTGCAAATTCATACAGTAGACTTCTTGGATTTCTACCATATATGTACTGCTACTAATAACCAGCAGTTACCCTTGACTATACCTTTTATAGTTCCATTACACATACCAACACCGCCTATTCCAATATCATCCCCTCACTGCACCTTCCTCTCCACCACCTTTATCCCCTCCTTCTCCACCAACTCCCGAATTGGATCACAGATATCCTTCGTATACGGCGCCCACACTCCCGGCTTATGTATGGCAGGGTGACCATCCAGCAACAGCTGAGTCGCAATGCCACACGTCACTCCGACCGACTTCGCCATAGCCGAGTAGCGATCCGGATCACCAAGCAGTTCGAGCGTGGACGTGAACGTCTCCTAAAACATGCGTTAATTGCTGTTACGAGAGTGCCATGAGTTCGGAAAGCAGCATACCTTTTGCCCGTCCGCCCACTCGACGACGAACTTGTGCTGCAGCATCACCAAGTCCCGCTCACCGGGTCCGAAGCTCATGAGCGTCTCCAATTGCGCACAGAGAGTGTCGATAAGGTTTCCGCTGACGACAGTAGCTTTCTGCGGGGACAAGATGCCCATCCACTTCATGCCAGCGATGATGCGCTCACCCTCTGCCTCGTTTGGAAACCGAGCAAGCTCTTTGATGCGAGCTATGAGGGCGCTGTGTGAGATCAGTAACACTACTCGACAGCCCAGAAGATTGCGGCCTACCTCTCATCTGCGCTTGAAGCACCAGTCGCCTTCTGCTGAATCTCGGCCCAGGTCATGCCATCCTTCAGCCACGCCTTGTTATCCTGCTCAAGCCAGCCCAGATTAGCCAATGCCTGCACAAACTCCGGGTTTCCCTTGTAGCGAAGTGAGCCGCGAATGACCGTGTGAGCCTCTGGAATGCGATAGAAGTCGCGGGACGGCACAGAATTGCGATTCGGATACGCGACGAAATCGTACCCGTCCACGACATGGTACGGGACTGCAGTGGCCATAAGCTCGTCAGAGGAGATCTCCTCGATAGACCCGTTCTTGAGAAATCGCGCAGAGTTCCGCTGGGACAGAAGAGCGCCGCGCGGTGACCAGGAGAACTTGAAGCCCAAGGGATTGTCGGCGCATTCGGGGGCGGGAAGTCCTCCACAGTAGGAGTAGAATTCGAGGACTTTCTCACCCTGAGAATGGATCTCGTCAATCCTCTAGATGGCGTAGAGGTGGTCAACGCCAGGGTCAACGCCGACTTCGTTCAGAACGGTGATGCCGGCGTGCTTGGCGTCGGCGTCGAGCTCGCGCATAGCGTCGGAGACATAGCTCGTTGTCACAACGTGTGTGCCGCTCTTGAGAGCCGCCTTGATTACCGCTACATGGTGTATGTAGGGAATGAGCGAGATGACGACGCCGTGGGCCGCGACGTGCTTGTCCAGGTCAGCTTCCGAAGCGACGTCCAGGGCGATGGCGGTCGTGCGGGGGTAGCCTGCCGCAAGCTTCTCCGCTGCAGACAAGGTTCGGCAAGCTGATTGTCGCGAGTCAGCATGCGCCAGCTGAATCCGGCAGGTTGTGTGGACTCACCAACGGTGATCTGGTTGTCAGAGTTGCGGGACAGATACTCAATGCATGGCGGAGCCACCATGCCGCTTCCAAGCACGAGGATCTTGTTTGAGACATGGTGATGCGGGTTGGGTTTGGAAGAGGTGAGTCGGTCGGTGTGAGGCGGTTGACATTTTGAGCTGGGGCACCGCCGAGACATAGGGGGACCCAACGCTTCGTCAAGGACCCGTCCGTGGAACCAACCACGGTTCTCGAATGTCTCAGCGTATATCCAACCACTACAAGTGTTATCAATAATCCAAAATAATTGATAAACTCGGAGTAAACCATTTACTCCTATTCGGAATGATAGACGGAGCTGCGACGAAGTTCATTCCGATACTGAAATGTGCATCGCCGATTCCACGCAGAAGTACAACAATATCCGTACTCGGAATACTACCAACTACTGACGGCATCGTAGTGGGGGAGTATGTCTCATTAAGAAAATATATATTTTACTAATAGTAGATTAGCTTCACACATACCTAGGTACAACAACACGAACAGCACAAGTAGACCCCAACAATCATTAACATCTCCTTGTTACCTCATCCTCCTGACAGTACTGTATTATAGTAAGTGATTACGTTTGCCTTTACGGAGCCTTATCGCGTCTACCATTAAAGTCAGCTCAGCCAGACAAGAGCAATACAGCCCTCGGAATAGACACTCACATACACCCATTACACCCTTATCTCGAAACGCTCAAGCCGCCCACAGCCTCCATCAACTGCTGCATATCCAACTGACCAATCACCCCACCGTCGCTCCTGCATGCCCTCCTGCTCAAATGACTCTTCAGCTTGTCAACGCTCTTCGCCTTGACCCTCCACTGATGTCCCGTCCCATCATCCGTAACTTGGATCAGTGCATCCGTCCCCACGCAGAACTCCCGGTCGATCCTCAAGTACGAGTATTTATCGAACTCTGTGCGCCACGCGCTCCAACGGTCTTGCACAAGCTGCAGCTGCAGAGGAAAGGGTTTCTTCCGCAGCGGCGCGAAGGGGATGTAGTTGTCGATATAATCGCCGTTGGTGTTGATGTCCTTCAGGGTGCTGGTGATCTGCCGCATTGATGGAGGTTTAGCTGGATGTCTTTGCATATTCGGGGTTGTTAAGGTTGTTAACTCACAGTTGCAACTCTCCAGAGTCCTGGGGCGTTCGGTTTCTCCCCTATAACAAGCACCATATGCCCACGCGCACCACCGACAATGTCCGAGAATATGCCTGCTTTCGTGCATTCATTTTGCGGTAAGACGTTGCAGATAGCGCCGTCCATGATGCGACGGTGCTTGCGAGCCATAATGTGACGGGATATAGAGTCCTGGAGTGATTGAAAGATCGATCGAAAAAGATGGCCGGTCGTTCTCAGAGAGAAGACTCACGACAATCAACGCGAACCCTTAGGTTCCAGCTCAGCTCAAACAGCAGCACCATTTAGATTAAATGTTCGCTGCGGGGAGCCGTACTCCACGTATGGCGGTACCATTAAGCTGATCCGTGGAGGCGGTCCGCCGATGACCGTAGCCCGACCCGTGCCAATCACGAGCAGCCGATTATGTGTCGTTTCTATTGAATTACGTCTTGAGACATGCGGGGCTCCGAGTGTTCCTTCTTGTATCCTGCGTAACAAACAGCGCGCACTCACGAACAACCTGCAGTTTAGTAGCGCAGTTACGTCTTGTGAGATTCGGGACTCCACGTCCTACTTCCTGTATCCTGCGTAACAACCACCGCGCACTCACAACCAAGCTGCAATTCCGTAGCCAGGATAGCGAGGTTGTGCGGCGCGAAGTGAAGAGTCTCGGGTCTACTAACTGCGATTGTCCCACCTATTCTCAAACCTTAAACATGTAAGAAGGCCTTGTTGCTTAATCGAATGTAAGCATCTAAACATACCGTTTCCAGTAGGCTATTTTCAATAAGCGGAACCAGCGAGGCGGAATAATCGCGGGTTGAAGTACCAGAATAATACACGCCTTATTAGACACTGCAAAAGCTGTTACTTTATCTAGACAGTAGAGTAGTAACTAGCTATAGAGCGAGCTTAGAATCTGCGAGGGAGTGTGTAACAACTTACCTGCTCAATAAACAAGCCAGATAATAGATAGCGCTTAAGCGTGTTACCTAGGCTCTGCTGCTGCTAGGGCGGATATTATGCCCTGGCGAGTAGCAGGCGTGGAGATCCGTGATGAAGCCTGAGGGGTGACGTGACCCCGGGTCTTAAAGCACACAGAACAGCGGCGCATAACACGCAAGAAGCGATAAGACATAAACCGAAATGCATTCGTGAAATCGTATTTAGATACGCACCGCCGAGACAACCCTAGATATTCCGTGAAGAAAACAATAAAGGCAGGCCAACAACTGACCTCACACCAGTGCTTTTAAGAAACTCCTACTCATCCTCATCATCATCATCCTCCCCAAACTCAACGCCATAATCCGCGCAAATGTCCCAGCGATCTCCATTAGCCGATCTGCTCACATACTTCGTAAACCGCAACACGCCCTTGTCGCGCAGCACGACGCTCATATTGTTCCAGCTCGCGGGCTGCGAAAACAGCACGCCGTCGTCTTCTTCGTCGCGCGCGCTCTTGTAAACTGCGGGATCGGCTTTCGCTTTCGCTTTGCGGCGCTGGCCGGCTCCGGTGCTGGTAGACGGCTCGGGCGGGCCGCCACCAGGTGCGTCGTCGTCGTCGTCGCCGGCCATGTACATTTCATAGCCACCGACTTCTTCTTCGGGTTTGGTGTCTTCTGCGGGCGCCTTGCCGTTGCTTTTGCTAGACGATGCAGCGCCGCTCTCTTCCTCCTCCTCGGGTTCCTCGTCCTCGTCGCCCCAGCCTCTGGAGGGGGTGATGTTGAGACAGACTTCCAGTTGCGGGTCTTCTTCTTCGTATGCTGTGGCGAGGGTGTAGTCTACTCCTCGCCTGAATCTCCTTGCATAAATGTTGCTCTTCGTGAGGGTGATGCCGGTGACGAGCGAGATCCATTTCGTGAATGCCGGGTGAGGAAGGAGAATATCTACGAGATCATCGTACGGTGTCAACGCGTCGGTATCGGGGTACGGGGTGGGTATGGGCTGGACAGCCTCACGATATAGATAGCGATGTTTATGTGGTGGTCGCGCAACACCTGTTCTCGACTCCTTGTAAAGAGGATTTGCTGGAAGACTAGGATTCGGTTCACGGTCTTTCGTTTCGAGGTATGCTCGGAGTCGGGTGGAGAATTTTACGGAGAGGAACTCAGCGAGTCGCAATGAAGACTCGTCTGAAAACATGCCAGACAGTTCTTCTACTGTGTCTGGTGTGAGGTAATTCGGGTTCATGTATTTGATTAGAAAGTCAATCTCATCGGCGGTAAGCTCTTGGTCTTCGTCGTTGGCCTGCTCTTCCCAGTCGGGGTTATCGACCCAGTGTGGTTTTGGTTCGTCAAATTCATCTGCTTTACCGCCCTGTAATTGGGCTAGCGAACTCTTTTCCGCCAGTTTCTCCTCAAGACCTTCTTCGAAGCCGTCCTCTCCCTTCTGAGGGATGTGGAACCAGCCGCTGATGGCCATACGAACCCGGCCGCCGTCTTCCTCCGATTCATCAACAGTCCGCTTGTACACCTCTTCGACATCGTGAAAGCTTTCGCCGGGTTGGACAGTGAAAAACGAAAGCTGATTCCATGCCGGTGGAATAGACACGGTGTAGTCAGGCTGCGGGACTTTGACCATATCCCCGCTCGAAGTTTTGACGTGCTCGGTGGGATACAGGCGCAGAGCACCACCCCACTCCGGTTTCCACGGACGGTCAGGGTCGAGAAGGTAGAGAATCCAGCTCACTCGTCTGCTCCCAATCACGTCGTCATGGCATAGAAGATGGCATCCTGGGGTATATACATTCTGTTCAGGTTAGCTACTACACCTCAACATCAACTTATGCCACGTACTACGGCCATATCAGTCTTCACACCGCTCAGCGGACCGGAGTCCGTAACAGACGATAGGTATTTGCGAAACGCGGACGAATAGAGCGAGTCACGGAGAGTTAGAAGCGAAGGCAGGCGGCGGAGAGCAGAGTCGTCGAGGCCATCAAGGTTGGCTAGGTCACCAGACTGGTGGATCTTGTAGATATCGGTCTCTTTTGGCGTGAAGGAAATGTGCTCGCGTATTTCATCCCGAACATTGCGTAGAAGCTTATCGTTGACCAGGTTTTGGATCACAGCGTGTTTGTAGCTGGATACATGGTTAGAAAGAGGCTCGATTCCACGCAAAAATTCACTTACGGCTGCGATGTGGCGTAGTAGTCCGAGTAACCTTTCAACACCTTGCCGCCAAAGAGACCCTCGCGGAAGTTTTGGTGAGCCTCGTCGTCTGAGATGGCGCGCTTCTTGGCCTTGCCGTTGGCAGCGCTTTGATTTTTCCGCTTCATGTTGGCTGAGACTGTGGTGCTGGACGAGCAAGGTGCAGAGAGGAAAGAGGTTGAGCGGTCCAATTTTCGTGCCGAGCTTTGGCGGGCATATTTAGATGCATGGCACGCTCTACTGCAGACACCACCATCACTCGATTGCCGCCAGCGTCGACCCTTCTCGTATTCCGCGCCTCACGCTCTGCACTTCCCACAGCGTTCTGCATGGCATTACTCACTTTCCGCATTCGCAGCAAGATTTGGCAGCGCGATGCGATCGTTTGCGGGCGTTGCCAAGCTTTCCCCGCGGCGCGTTAGGTTTGCGGAAGCGGGGCATGCACTCCGGTTGGCCGCCATCCCCGGCTGCAAGTATCCTGTACGCAGAGTAGGGGCACAGCTCGCAGACGCGTTCGCCTAGAAAGTATTGAATGGGCTTGTTTGAGGCCAGGTCAGGTTGTTCTGCGAGAAGGATGAAAAACAAAGCTGGGCGCAAAAGGCTGCTGATTCTCCGCAGTATTCGGCCCCGTCACGAACAGGAGGACCGCAGCCATGCCCAATCCTCATGAAATCATGTTGAGTGTTGATGTAGCAGGCGCAAGGCCCAGTATGCAATTCTTGAACCAATACAGTCTTACACGCCTCCGAACGCCGCGCTATGCAAGCCAAACACGTATTGTACACTAGGGATTCAGTCCGCCGGCTTCTTCTCCGCGGCCAGCATGAAGCCCATTGCTCGCTCGTATGTCCACATGGTGACTGCACTCGCCGGTGCCGCCTTGAGCAAGCCCACGGTGAGACCGCGATACAAGCCCCTCCTGCCCTCGTGCTTCCAAATGTGCGCGAGCGTGGGCACAACCCCCGAGTACACAGGTATATTGCGATGGACGTAGCGCGCGCGTGTGGGGCCTTGCACCTGTAGTCGCTTGCGAGTCGTGTCCAAAGGATACACGGCGGTCTTCGACAGTAAACTGGCAAGAACTCCGGCAACCGCATCCGAGCTTCCGAAGGGCATCGGAATGACGGAGCTCGCCACGACAGGCTTGAGTGCCTCGTAGCCGGCGAAGAAGAGCCCCATGTACGGCACGATCTGGCTCACACCAGCCCCCAGGCCCCGGAAGAAGCCTGTGGGCCCTTCATGCTTCGCAATGTGCCGGACTGACTCGACAAGAGACGCGTAGACGCGATCAGGCCCCTGTGCCGCAAACCGTGTGCGAAGGAGGTCCAGTGGGTACGTGGCTGTAGTCGCACACGCACCGGCGGCGGCGCCGCTGATGAAGGAATTTACAGAATCCGGAAGCCGATACTGCTGAGGGATTGCATCGAGGAGATGGGACATGGACGTGTACGCCGAGAACTGGACAGAGCCGTACGTCAGATACATGGCCTCAGCGGGGATGTTGCCCTTCCATAGCCCTCGCAAGCCCTCCTCGCGCAGGATCTGCTTGAGTGTGCCCAGGGTGCCTCTGTATACGGGGCCATGGATGCCGCGGAGGCTGGGAGGGTCGGAGAGGGAGTGGACCTGGAGCTGCAGGCGGATCTTGATGACGTCGAGGGGAGCAATCACGAAGCTGTACAGTGGTATCAGCACGAAGCCAGAATCCGGGGGGATGGCCGTCATACCGCGATACCAGACCAGCAACGGCACCTGCGCCCGCTACCTGGCGCTGCGAGCCCTGGAGAGCGAATATGAGCGTGATGTCACCAAAGACGCAGATGGCAGCTCGTACCTCATGTTTGAGCTGCGCGACGGCTCCCGACATGCGCTCAGCGGCGGCGGCGGGTCTCTGCACCTGGGACCGACCAGTGGCTGTCTCGGGCGCGTGTAGATGGGGGTGCAGGTGGGAGCTCCGGTAGAGCGGGTGGGAAGAGAGCTGCCGGGGCGCGCGGGTTGGTGTATGGACCGCGAAGCCGCCGCTCCGCTGGAACAGAAAAGCCCGCGCGCGTCCCAAGGTTTCCGCCCTCGTCGCCGCGCTCACCCCCGCTGCCATGTCGCCGCTGCACCTCACCACCAAACTGCCCCTTCTCGCATCCCGCACCGCACGCCGACACTGCCTTGGCTTGCAGACCACGTCTTTCTCTGCGTCGTCCAGGGCCAAATCGCCTAGACCAGACGCGACAGCTCTGCTGTCGGACCTGGAGCACCTCTTCGCGTCCCCGGCCAAATCGCCTAGGGCAGACGGAGCACCAGGGCGCTCAAAGCTGTCCAGGCTGCCAGAGCTGCCTCCGCAAGAGCGGCACCTCGTCCATGATGCCAGCAACACCGGCCAACTGGACGGCAACCCCGCCAAACACCTCGCCGTGGACATTGGGGGAGCGCAGCGCCTCTTCGATTGCATCTTCCTCCGCGACAGCTGCACCTGCCCGCAATGCGTCGACCCGCACAGCAGACAGAAGCTGTTCCAGACGTCCGACATCCCCCCCAATCTGAAAGGCCGCTACGAACTCACCGGCGATGAAGAGACGGGCTTGTCAGTCGAGGTGCTGTGGGAGAACGACGTGCCGGGATACGGGCCGGAGCATCGCACGCGGCACTCGATAGACTGGCTGTGCCGGGCATTGAGCACGGCGCTGGAGCTGCGAAACGAAGCGCAGACCGACGTCAAGGTGCTGTGGGACAAGGACACCATCACCAAGAACAACAAGTGGGTAGAGTACGAGGCGTGGATGGCAGAAGATGAGGTGCTGTACGACGCGCTAAGTCATCTGAACAAGTACGGCCTCCTCTTCCTCAAGGGCGTCCCAGAGTCCGAAGAGTCAGTGGTAAACATAGCTGGCCGAATAGGCCTGCTGAAAGATACCTTCTACGGCCGCACCTGGGACGTCCGATCGAAGCCCCGAGCTGAAAACATCGCCTACACGCCGCAGTTCCTCGGCCTACACATGGACCTGCTATACACCTCGAATCCTCCCCACCTCCAGCTGCTCCACTCCCTGCGCGCCCGAGCTCCTCGCGGTGAGTCGTTCTTCAGCGACTCGTTCCACGCTGCGCACAAGCTGCGCGCCAAATCCGAGGTCCACTTCCGCAAGCTGTGCACCTACCCAGTCCCATACCACTACCACCACCCCACCCACCACTACCACCACACGCGCTGTACCATCGAGACCCTCCGCGCCATGAAGCACGACGAAGCCATCCCGCCGATCCACCGCGTCAACTGGTCGCCGCCCTTCCAAGCCCCGTTCGACAAGCACATTGGTGGAGGATACCAGCCTGCGCTGAGGGACTACGTCGCTGCCGCGCACGCCTTCGAGAAGCTGCTCAGCGCCAAGAGCAATGTGTACGAGTACCGGCTGGAAGAGGGCGAGTGTGTCATTTTTGATAATCGGAGGGTGTTGCATGCGCGGCGGGCGTTCGATGCGACGAAGGGGGAGCGGTGGCTGAAGGGCGCGTATGTGGATGACGATGTGTTTTTCTCGCGGTTGAGGGTGCTGCAGGAGAGATTCGAGGGGAGGTGGACGGCTGATGGCGTGGCCAGGGAGGTGGTTAAGTAGGATGAAGATGTTGGGCGATGACACAACTTCTTGCGTGGAAATCTTATGGGTGACGCTGTTTCCACCGCCGAAGTCTCTCGCTCACACAAACAGGACTTTTTGGCAGTTACGTTTCTCAATCCCAGTGGTATCACTCCTGGTAAGCCTCCGCTTCAACATACCTTGCCTTTTCCAGCGCGACTGCATCCGCCTCGCATGTACAAGTAAATCTGCAAATTCTCCAAACGCACCTACATCCACAAGCCATGCACCTTTCTTTCCTACCCACTGCCAGCTCCTCGAGCTCTAACGGCGATGTTCACCATCACCATCACCTCCCTCTCAGCTCATTTCACCGTCTCTCGTCCTTATTCCCTCCATGTGCGCGCGCTTTCCTCATGATCTCGCAATACACAAGTTTTTATAACCGCAGCACAGCGCCCCACACGACTCATCAGAAGCCGCAAAATCTATTTTTCATTACCCTCACACGAAGGAGGATGGAGGTGTCGAGAGAAGTAGACGGAGGTGAGCGAAGGGCTTATATACCCGTCGGCCTTTCCTATGCTGTATCGTGTGTGTGCTCCAAGAGTACAAAATACATCATTGGTGTCCATCATCACCTCTTTATATCCGGCCTTCATTGATGTACCGACAGTGCGGTGTCAACGCGCGCTCTCCTCATATGCCTTTTGCATGCACATGTTTTTGTACCGCAGCACAGCTCCACTCCAGACTCATTGACCATATCTTCCGCAATTTTTTATTGTCCTCACACTGAGGAGTAGACACTCTGTCGTTGTGAAGAGAAGAGAAGGGAGGCGTGTTGGAAGTGCTTATATACCTACCCGTCGAATTTTCCTGTCGCTGCATCGCTTCCTCGTTTCTACCGGAAGTTGCTGATGTCGTTGTTCATCACCATCACCATATACTCTCTCATTGCTTCTTGATTTTCTGTGTCTCTTTGCAGCACGGCGGGGGTCCAGCACGAGTCATTACTCGTCCCCGAAGTTATTTTATTGTTCTCACGTTGAGGAGGTGCTATGTAGTTGTAAAGAAGAGAAGGTTAGAGGTGTTAAAGAGGGGGCTTATATACCCTTACCCGTCAACCTTTCATGATCGCTTTGTCATCTTACTGCGAGGTTTTGGTGACGTTGCGCGTCATCAATGCCTCTTATCTTCCCCATGCGCTCCAGATGCGTGCGTTTTTAGTATCTGCGCGCGACGGGCGACACAGCTCATTCATTGTCTCTCATCGCCCTTTTCATCTCCGCACTAGAGTACTACCTCTGTACCTGTAAAGAAGAGAAGGTTAGAGGTATTAAGAAGAGCGGGGCTTATATACCTGTTGACCTCCCTGATTACTTTGTCATGTCTACTACGAGTGATCTAGTAGCGTTGCGCATTATCACCATCTTCATCTTCCCATTCCCTCCAGATGCGTGTTTTTTTTGTATGTGCGCGCAACGCGCAACGCGCAACACAGCTCATTAGTTGAACTTTTCGAAGGTTTTCTATACCCCCCCCCCCTGGAGTGGACACGCTGTACCTGTAAAGAAGAGAAGAGAAGCGTTGGAAAGAGGAGGCTTATATACCCGTCAACCTTCCTATCGCTTTGTTATCTCTACAAGACGTTGATGACGATGTTCGTCATCACGATTCACCACCTCTTCTTTACTTTTCTCATAGGCACTAGATGCGCAGATTTTATGTTGCGGCAAAGCGGCGAAACAATTCTCATAACGAGATCAAATATCGGTTTTTTTATCCGCACACAAGAGCGAGCAGTTTGTGATTGTAAAGAAGAAAGAGAAGAGAGAGAGTGTCGGGGGAGGGCCTTATATACTCTTAATTCTTTCCTATCGCTTTATTTTCTTTACGAGGGTTTGATAACGTTGGTCATCATCACCACCTCTCCTTCGTTACTTCTTTGTCCCCATCATCAATCTGCCGTTTTCCAACCTCTCAAGCGCGCTTTCTCCACATGTTGTGGAAGCGCAGGATTTAATACGAGAGCACGGCGCCGAGACAGTCCCTCATAGATTTCCGATGTTTCCATTTTTTTCACATAAGAGCGAACAGGTTGTAGTGTAAAGAAGAAAAGATTGGAACTAGTAGAGGGATTTATATACCTTTTGGCCTTTCCTATCACCTCATCATCTTTACGAGAGACTGTGGACGTTGGTCATCATCACCACCCTCCTTCACCATTCGCTCCTTCACCCTTCTACCGATATGCTATTATACAACATGCACACGCGCTTTCTTCCTCTCTTCCCATACAGGGTGAACTCGAAGATTTTATACGCCAGCACAGCGCCCACACAATCTCCATTCCAATCTTTCACGCTTTCTTTTTTATCCCCCCACAAGGGCGGACAGGTCATAGTGTAAAGAAGAGAAGATTAGGAGTGTAAGAACAGGGGCTTATATACCCATCTATCTCTGTGAGTCCCGACTCCCCAGCATCAGTGTGCCATGATTGACTCATGCCAAGGGCGTGTGCCGCATATTGGATGGTCACCGAGCCGGATACGTATATAAGCCCGTCGTTCTCGCCCAGTACAGGTCTTCTTTCCTTTCTTCACAGGTCCCAGTTGTGGGCATCGAGGCAGATACTAAAATATGAAATAGCACTGGCGCATGTGTGTTGGCGTTGGAAAGCGAAGACGAGAACGAATATAACGTTAAAAGGTTCGCGGAGGCTACGACATGGAGCTCGAGCTGTGCTGTTGGTGTGAAGAACGGGCTCGGGGGTTTGGGTGCAGGGAGTAAGGTGAGTGATGATGGTGCGCATCACTATCTTCAAATCTCCACCATCGATTCGGTCTATACCTCTGTCACTTCTTACCCTGAGGTATCGAGGTTCCACACGCCGAGTTGTCGCTCCACGGGTATATAAGCCCTTCTCTTCTCTCCTCATCGGTCCCTCACAAGTTCACCACAGGCGTGGGAACGCAACTAAAAAAGCTTGGTCTTTGCGTGTATGAGCGATCCCGACGTGGATATTGAAACGCGTCAGGAACAAGCACATCGAGAACTCGTGTTCCCGCTGCCGCGCTTGCCCAACAAGAAGCGGAGTCCGGTGGTGAACGTTTCAATGTCGCGATGGTGGAGATCAGCATCACTAACGATCCTAAAATCACATTGCCCCCTTTTCTCGAAATCTCAACGCATTCACACTCAACTTAATTCGTCGCAACGTCATACGCGCTTACCGGACTATCGACTGTTGGATGGGTATATAAGTCCCTCCACTCTCCGCTCCTCGATCACTACAGTTCATCGCCAGCTTTGCAATGCTTCTAAAATAAGCAACGCGCGCATTGATGGTCTTGGCTCGGATTTGCCCTTGTGCTCTAAGATGTGCGTGCATTAGTTTCTTGTGGTACTAGATACCGATTTGCTGAGGGTGGATGTAAGGGTGGAGTCATGTGGTGGTGATGATGGTGAGTATCACTAATACTCCAAATGATACAAGCCGCCTTCCTCTCTCCCCTTCTCTTCCACCCAAGAGCCTTGCTACCAGAGTTCTAAATCTTCCACCTCCACTTCCCACTCCCCTATCCTCTCTCCAGTCATGGTATTTCTCTCTTCCAAGGTCCCAGTCATCATCGGAATCCTTGACGCTTTCAGTCGCCACAACAGCATAACTCTATCTCCTCTTGTTTCCGAACCACATGATCTGTTATCCTCAGGTTTTATAATAGCGATCAAATGACTTTGAGAAGTGATAGAGAAGAAGGGAGAGTAAGTCGCTGAGGAAGGAGGGGCTTATATAGCAGGGAAATACGTACATATCTTTTTGGAGACATGGAATGCTCGTAAGTGAGACTTTGGCAACTTGGTCGCGCGTCATAATATCGGGTCTTTCATTTCTTCTTTGTACCGTCAATTTCGTTACGTCTTTTCGGAGAAACAGCACATGGTGTGTATTCCGCAGTGTTTATTCTTCCATGACATCCCGAGTCTTTCCAAAACATAGCACGTTGACGTGTAGTTTTTATTATTCGGCCGCGCGACATGCTCTAGCTCTTCTATTCTTTCTTTGCATCATCACTTTCGCGGCGTCTTTTCGGGGAAACAGCACATAGTACTCGTTGTCTTAGAGTTGATTATTCCATGACATCTTGGATATGCAGGTTTTAGAGACACACAAACCGCCTCCGCCCATAGAGTTCCCTGCTAGTATTTTTCCTCCATTGGCCTCGTCCTAGAAAACTACCCACCGCCCAAACAGCCCACTCATGCGTCGGCTCAACGCAATTTTTAGTTCCGTGTTGTTATTTGGCGATTTTTTCTAGTATGTAGTAACGATGCTGATCGCCCCTGTCACAACATACGTTCTGATAATGTACGCTTTTTAACCGCAGATATCCAATCCCTTAGACAACGCACAGCAAAAGGCATTGCTCTTGTCTTTTATCCTTCGCACGGGCGGTTTGCTTCAATTTTGAGCAGCAAAGCAAAGTCCGGCACATCGAAGAGCTTTCATCAACTTTTATTCCATGTCGGAGCTTCGTAGTCCATGTAAGAATGTACAGAGAAGAGAAGGTTGAGGAGAGCTTATATAGCTAACATGGCGCTTAAAGTTCCAGCGGGAGAACACAACATTTAGCCATTTCACAGGGTTTTTTTTCTCACATCCAGGGATGCACGTAAGTCTTTAACGGGAGAGACCACACATCGGCACGATGACGAGAGGATTTCTCTTTCTGCCCTAGTGGAACTCAGACTCTCTCAGCGACAAGTCCCATGAGAAGACGACATCACGAATTTTATCTCTAGTCTCAGGTTTCCACAAAGCCCTTACAATATCCTTTTCACACAACAACACAGCACATTGGTACTCCGTCTGGTAAGTTTTCTTCTCGTGCGCGGTCTTGTTCGTAGGACCTGTATTCAATAGCTCCAGATCCGCGAACCAACGCACATGTTAGGAAGACCAAGGTGTTGGGGACTCGAGTGAATTACTTGAGAAGTTTGTGGCGGACAACATAAAATGAAGGAGTAGTGTTTTTGTAGACATTGGCAAGTATTGGACAGCGTTTTGGTCCAGCACATCCCTATCTCATAAACGTATCGGAGGTGACTTTCGTATTCAGGTAAGAGGTTTGGAGGCCGGTAGAGAATCAGAGACATGCGAGCAATTACCCATGTCTTTGAACCCATGCAGGCTCACTAGAGCTGGTTTTTTTATCTAGGATTTTGCGGAACTCATGTCGTCTGGGTCTCGAAGTTGTGAACTCCATCTAGAGGTTTGAGCTTTTTCAGAGAAAGACAGACATGAGTCTGGATGTACATGTTTTCGGACTCATACTCCTGTTCTTCCATATTTTAATTCCAGAAACTTAGTTCCTGGATAAGTCAAGACACATTCCCCAATAAGAACAGTTTTTTGTTTCTAGACTCAGATCAAAGTCTCGTGGGGCTGTAGAAGAGAGAGGGAACATGAGAGCCAGGAGTCATGTTAGTGCAGTCGTGGATTTTTGAAACTAGTTTCTGGCCCAAGAGAAACACAAAGCTCACATATGTCGAACGCTATGCGCTTTTAGAATCGAGCGAGAGGAGTTACAGATGTGACGAAGGGGGAGGCATAAGCATCAGAGCTATATCTTTGTGCAATATAGTAGTTGCACGTCATGGTTTCTGGTTGAGGACAGGCACGGAAAGCTCATGATTCTGCACTGGTTTATTTTTTTCGACTTCCTTGTGTACAGTTTCGCGATTTGCGTAGAAAAAGCGCAGTATATAATGCATTGCTTTGGATTTGATATGTGGAATAAAGCGGTATCTAGTAGATATATTCTAGAAAGAAGGATGCTTTGCAGGGCTAGTCGTCATGAAGATACCAATTCCACGATTTACTTTCTCATTGTGTAGAGCTGAAAGTTTCGCGCGAAGCCCTAACATTCTCTCAGTGTTCGAAATACTTTCTCGACACCCATTACGAGCGGAGATTTTGACTTTTGAAGAGTCACGAGTCCACAGCTCATTGTTCCAGATCTTCGTCATTTCGTACTCGAGATTTGATGTAGGATCCAAAAGAGAGACAAAGCAGGAACTCCTATAGACAGATGACGAGACGCAATTCTTCATGTAAGAGTGCTGGATCAAATTTGCACCCCAACATCAATTTTTCTGCTTTGTCTGAGGGAAGTCTAGTCTGCTCAACTAGACACAAACATGAGCCTTGTCGCTGTGATTTTATTCATCAGTGCGTCCTGCGGGGCTTTTTGCACGGCCGAGACTTCAACAAATAGGATTAGAAAGGTTTTTCAGTCCTCCAGTTCTCCTGATTGATAGATAGCAAATTTAACATCAGATAAACGACATATTTGTCATGTGGTCCAACTTTTTTTGGTTTCTTCCAGTAGAAGTTGAGTAGGAAACAACAAGGGAACTGGACATCTAGCGCTAGTGCAGAGGTTATGAACGATTCGACCCCCATGGCGGCTTGAGATGTTAATTTTGGGTAGAGACCACATTGGTTGAAAACCATCAAGTGAAATGGTAGCCGGTCATATGTAGGTGAACCGAGGATTCGAGATGTTCTGGAACTCATATAACGAGGTCTTGGTGCATTTTGGCCAAGGAAAAAGGACAAGATGCTGTCCAACAAATTTTAGTTGCAGATATTAACAAAAAAAGACTCTGAGACTGAGAGCGAGCGCGTCATTTCCGCGAGCTTTCTAGCTTTCGGGCTATTCGGGACTCATGTTATGTTTGGTCAAACGTATTTCGAGACAACCCAAGACCACGTGCACTCTAGCTACGAAGTTCTTTAGAGTTGGTTCTGGTAGGTGCTGAATCTTTAATCGCAAGAACAAAATTCGTAGTTTAAGTTCATGAGATCCAAGTCGGTCGACGCTCATACATAGTCCTCAGGCAGGTTTTCGATCACGCAAGAACCACATCTCTGTCTTTCATAACAGCGTGTCCCCTACGTTTTGAACACTAAGACTTGGAAGAGATGGAAAAGTCCAATAGTTGTCAGGTAGGTCGGAACTCATAGTCCGGGAGTTGGAATTGTTTTAGACAAGCAAACATTGAATAGATACTTGCCAGAATATCTTTCATGGTTGGAGATCCGGTGGCGATTTCGAGCTATCCGGCCGGATCTCATGTTTCGGGATCTGCGAGCTTTTGCGAAAGAGCACCATAAGCTGATGTAGATGATATTTCTAGTTCATTCCTATTTGATGCAGAAGTTCGCAAACAAACAGACATACCATATTCGTTCTTTAATTTTAGTCGTTCCCAACGAGCAAACATCATGAGTTCGTCCATGTAATTCGAAAATGGTATTCTGGAAGAAATCGAACAAGGAGAGTTCGTAGGTGAGAAGATAACTGACGCACTAAGTCCGTATCCTCCAGATCGCCTTTTGAACGACACTCCAGAGCCGAGCGACATGTTTTGACTTTTAGAATTTTATAAATCTCGAACTCTGATGCAAGAACTAGAGTATAAGAAAGAAGGGGGCTAGATACTGCTATACGCGGCGTATAAGCATAGTATACTCCGCAGTATTTCGGAACCCTTGTCTTCGCGTAGATTAAGGTATCATTCTAACAGCGGAGAAGCTTTTTAGTAACTTGTACAAAGTTTGTCTCTTTCTGTACATAGCTGTATCGCATTTGGCATAATAGATAATATCTAGGTAGAGCTTGCGGAGGGAGAGAATGTAGTCCGTAGAGGCCGACGCAGTTCCTCCCATGGATTTGCTGTAAATATGTTTTATTCGTTCCATAGTTACTTCCGATCTCGCTTTCGAGAGCCGACTGAGGCGTGCGCATGTAGTGTACCATGCTCGAATATGTTTCACTGCTCGGGAAACGGTGAGTCTCACATATTGAATTGCAGGAAAGAGCATGTTTTGCGGCTGCATAGCGAATCTGTCTAGTTAAGAGACAAGTTCGAAGGAAAACATATAGCCGTTGCAGTAATTTTTATTCGAGGGGAAGAGACATGCGATGATATTCCGTATTATTTTAGTAACTGCCCCGCCTGCTTTGACAAAGTGTAGGAAAGAAGAAGCAGATTGAGCAGAAGAGAGGGCTTATATACATACTCTTGAGAGATGATTTGGGCTCAAGAGCCGTAACCCGATTTTGCGAAAGGTCTCGAGATACGTTAGGAGCCGTGGCCGTGTCCTTCCTCCTTGAGTATCCACTTCAGTATACTGTACAGACGTGGGAGTTTTATTACGCACCGTGGGTATATCAGGCCCTAAACCTGACACTCAGTCTTTCTCTTTGTACCCTATCCCTCATGAATTACCAAAAAGATGCCTATGTCAATTTCATGAGACGTCCTTTGGGGCGAGTCTTTTCTAAATACGACGTATGCTTGAGCATCTCCGTGTCTGCCTTTTCCGTCTTGATAATAGGTCGGACCCTCTGCGATGTGTCAGGGACGTTCGGTAATTAGGCAGCATTTACAAGCGACAGAACTGAATCCCAGGATCGTAATGAGTCGATTCAGTCTGAAAAAGAGATGATCATCATTATTATAGGGGAGCGAAGATGAGAACATGTCTAAATGCCGGATGAGAGAACGCAGTAACGCACTATGCTACTGCTCGTCTTTCTCTTCTTCTAGAGCTATGCACCGGATCTAACTATTTTTTGTTTTACGGACTATAGAGGGATTGAGTGTGAGGAAGCACCTAAGGCCGAGGAAAGTGGTGTTTATATACCTGAGACGCCGGCCCTACTCCGCAGACGTAGGGGATCATGGCAGCTGCACTGAACTCTCGAAGTTCTATTTCCTCGCTAACGTACGCAAATAGTGATGATCATCAGCGACACGTCGATGATTTGTATAACTAGAAAATAGTGAGCAACTATTCCCATGCCTTTTCGATCTTCCCGGTCGCCTGCTTCGACAACCAAGACATGAAAATTGGCGCATGCACTTTTCTTTCCGACCCCGACATTGTGAGGAGTAGATGCAGGGAAAACAACGTAAAATGAAGGGCTTATATACCTTTTTCCAACTCACTCATGGATCACACGTCCTATCGTCGACGAGTACATGTGACACGTGAGACACCACGCTCCAGGTATATAAGACCCTAGTAGTTGACGAGATCGTTTTCTTCTCTACGGTCTCTTTTCACACTTTTGTGCATAAAATATCTAGAGACCAAGGATGTATGGAGCTCTGCCCGCCTCGGCCAGACTAGAATCCCCCTCGGACGGCGCATAATGCGTTTCTCCTTCTCGCGAGATAGAATAAAACCAATTCGTCACAAGGATCATGTCGAGGGAGCCTCGCGCTGTCAAAAAAAAGCTCCATACTCATAACATGTTCGTAGGAACAATGGGAGAAATAAATGAGAGAATGTAAAAATCTCGACGTACTCAGTTATTACCAAAGGGTCGACAGGTGATGTTTCGACGATGGGATGAAGATATGTCACAGGTGCTGCGAGTTAGGGAGCGTAAATGGAAGAGCGGAAATGTGAGAAGAATGTGTGATGATGGGACCCACCATCGCCACTCCAGTCCAGTCGATTCCTAGCTTACGTGTGGTTCATAGCCTAGGACATGGCTATATAAGCCCCTCGAACCAAGACTCTACGTTCTCTACAAATCCTCAAAAGTCATCGCGACTTCCAAAAAAACGAAGATGACGGAATCATGCAGACGTTGGAGATTCGCGGCGCGTCAGCGAGACTAAAAACATTTGAAGAATCTGAAGATGGCGCCATGTGCGGTTGAGAAAGCTGTTTGAGGTTATCGAACTGGATGAAATGAAGAAAACGATGATGCTGAGCAGCGTCACCAGCAGATTGCGCAACGTATGTTGTGCTACGAACTGGGAACGTAGATGCGAAGCTGGAACCATTAACGTTAAGTATATAAAGTCATTCAACTCGGCCTTACTGTCATCCTTCTTTTCACACTTATTACGATTCGGTTCTGTCAATAAAAAATACCTCCTACCGACGCATGGAGGTGCACTTGCCAAGGACATTGAAATGAACACTTTGGGTTACAGGTTGAACGAGAGATGCTGAAAATTAAAAAATCAAAGTCTAGCTACGTTGCCAATGATGATGTGTGGTGAGCTACAGGCAAGAGACCATGATGATGATAACAGCCAGCGCTCTGAGTCGATGCTGTTGAATATCCTAATGGACAAGTTAAACTGGAGTCGGACTACATTTACTGCTTCTTGTTCTGCGAGTAGATGAAGTTCGCAGCCACAGGCACCAGCTCATTCCCCTTCGCCCAATGCCTCACGCCACCCCTCTCCTCCCCAGTACCCCAATGCTGTCGATTTTCCGGTTTCGTCAAGTTCAAAGGCAAAGTCGTTCCATTCCTCGGCGCGAAGACCAGAAACACATATCGGTGCTTTCCAGTTTTCGGCGGAGGTCCTGGTGGTTTCCACTCCATCACGTCATTCAAAGTTTGGTTCTTCTCCTTGGCTTCCGCTTTCTCGGCACCGAAGAAGGGAACAGGCAGGATGGACACCGTTTTCTGCGCGAGGGAGACGTTGGCCGCGATCCAGTGGCACATCTCTGACCATTCGGGATTGTCGCGGGATGGCGCATCCGGGTCAGTGAGAGTCACGACATATGTCATGTTCGTCGTCGCTCGGTTATAGGAGTTGGTTTCGTCATGCAGCGTAATGGAAGGCTGTTCTTGGATGTGCTTCGGTTTGATAGTATTTCCAAGGTCGGCGTTTTTCTTTGGCCAGGACACCGAGAGCGTGAGCGACGGAAGAAAGTCGTCGATTACTATTATTCAGGTTTAGTAAGAAACCGCATGGTGAGGGCCTGGTGAGGGGGGTACCAGTGGGAATGACTTCGGCCTTTTTGAGTCTGCGTAAATTAGCCCTGCTTAGTTTGCAACAGACAAATATACTAACTCGACGCGAACAACCTTCACATTGTCGGATGTGGTTTTAAGAGGCTGTTGCTCTGTCGGGTGTGCGATTGCCGTTCCCCAGAGCTGAATCAATTGCAGACACCCGAGAGTTTGCAGAAGCATCGTGGTTCGAGTTTGTGAATTATCCTACTGAAGATGCTCGACAAGAAAGAACACAGTTTTTCGAAACGCAGGGAAAGTCTCTCGATGCGATTGGTGCTGTGAGTAGTGTGTATGGATGAAGGAATGGTGGTCGCGTGAGGTATTTCCCTTGTGGGTGAGGTTGAAGCTGCTGCCCGAGCACTGACGTCATAATTACAGATCGGTGGCCCCTTTGGGAAAGCAACACCTCATACCTAGTCAGAGGGATAAGGAGCGGGCACTGAGTAATCACACTCGCACGATTGATACCTAACATTTAGCTCAATGGCCCAACAGGTAATTTCCAAGCCAAATTTTATAAATTTCAGCAAACGCTATGCAATCAATCCGTCTCAAGAACGTTCCATACTACCAAAAAACCAATATTTCGATATCTAACCCGCAAAATTCAAACGACACAGTATATGCATACCTTACTCTCGATTACCGCGTCATCAATTCTGACTCACTTTCCCGCATCATCCAGCACCGTCCCAAAATGTTCGACCAATTCACCTGGACGCATATCCCCGCGCTCTTCGTAGCCACCGCCACGACGTTCGGCGGCCTGCTACCGTTCTTCAGCGCAAAACGCGCTATCGAGGGTTTTGGACTGCCAAAGCGTTTCGCCGTCTCCAAAGAAGCCCAGCCAATCATGGTATTCTGTTCGGCCCGCATCACGACCATCGGCGCGATTATGTTTGCCTTCTACTTCCAGGACAAGTTCGCCGAAGTCGATACGGTCATGCTGGTCCTGGGAGCTTACGTAGGGGGTGTTGATGGGTATGTGTGTTGGCGGGAAGGTGCGCGGAAGAAGGGTGTTGAGCGCGCGCTGTCTGGGGCTGCGATTGCGGCTTGGGGTTGGTTTGGAATGACCGCGGGTGCGTAGGAAGGCAGAATCGAGCCAGGCTCGAAGATATTAGCCAGAACTCGACCGATCCAGGAATGCGAAAGCCTTACTCGTTTATACCATCTCCCTAGCTGAGGCTCTCATCCTCTCATACCGCCCGTCGTCTTTGTCCGTATTTTGGCGATTTCTTAGCCTTGACTGAACATTGTTCATGTGTACCAACGCGTTCCGCTCAAGCGCCTCTCTGATCTCATCGATACTCCTCTCCTTCCATACATCAGAACTTTCGTAGCTAAGCGGGAACATAATCAGGTTCTTCTCGTTGTTGACGAAGGAATCAGCTTTCCTTGGTGCAAAAGACGCTATGATGCTGATGTCAGCGGCGAGCTGGTTGCAAAAGTTATCGAGTGGGAGGTCGTTGACATCGTGGCCGAAGGGGTTCTCGATCTCTTGGCCGATGTAAGCGAAACCGAGGATGATATATGCAGCAACTAACATGGAGGCAGTTAGTGATTGATCAAAATAATTGTAGGCCTGTTGTAGGGGTAAATGTGGGCTTACATAAAGTTCCTGGGATCGCAACGAGCCCGAGAGTGCTGTACAGTTGGAAAGGGAGAATCAAGATATACACCCAGGTCAGTTGAGAGATGGCGATCGAGTAGGCGAGAGGTAGTGGAGTATTAAGGATACGGTCAGTAGTGGCGGTGACGTCGTTCATGGTCGAGATTGCGTACACTGAAGAGCGATAAGTAAATGCCCAATTGCCCTGTGCGGATTGTGGAATATACTAACAGGCTTGCGTCTGGTAAATATTTGCCTTGAAGGCCCCATCGCTCATGATTCCCCGAATATAGATATTCAAATGATTCAAGATCTCGAGGGGAAGATTACCAAGCGGGTACTTGGCGCGCTTGATTATCTTCCTAGGATTCGACATGGCGAAAGAAATACCGAGGTAGGCTCCCCATGATTCCCAGAAAGATGTTGGGCCTGTATCGTCTCGTTCTGGCTCCAGCTTGGTTGCCTCCTTTGCGAAGGTGTCGAGATGTTGCACAAGATCCTTCAGGTCATCATAATGCGTGTATGGTTCAAACCGGAGGCGATGTTTGAGCGATCGAGCAAAAGCGACGATGAGATTCAAAGCAGTCCTATAGCCTGAGTTAGATGGTTGGTAGCCAGGGATGATCAAAGACGAACACTTTTGCTATTAAGTCATCCTTTGCAAACTCTTCTCTCTCTTCAGCATTGATCCAGATATTGCGTGCGAGATTTTGCGATGTTACTGTCAGCGTCGTCCAAGCTTTTCTCCCTTCCATATATCTTTCGTATGCTGTCGAGCTACGAAATGACAGGGACAGTGCAACGACGAATCCAAGAACAGTGAGTAGAGTGGATGAGATTCCAACTGCAGAGCGAACACGCGAACCCATTAGCTAAGATAAATATTGATCTTTCTGAGTATGAACTTACGATTATGAACATGTCTTGAAAACAAACACACAGTAGTGGTCCAACCACCAACAACCAGTAAAGGAACAATCAGCTCCGGCAGACAGCTTCCATGGATGCGCAGAAGCATCGGCAATTTGGAATGTCTGTCGAGTTCGCGAGGACCAAGCTATTGAACAGGTCAACAACCATCTTAGCAACAGCAAGGTTTAGGTAAACCCACGAAATATTCATCGAACTTCAAGCTATCATTTCTCTGGTATTTATCTTCTGATGGTCGGAGGAATGCCTGTGGAATGCTTTTTGGCCGGGGTATTAACATTTGCTCTGCGGTTGACGTGCTCTTCCGGGCTTCCTCCACGTTCAACGAAGGGCGTGGAATATCCATGACTACTTTAGCAATAATGATGAAGTGAAATTGGAGTGGTGCTGTTTTGTCGCTGAAGAAGTAGGAAGATGGCGAAGGGCCTCTTATTTAAAGAAAGGACAGCGTAATTAAGCTCGCATCTAATGCCGTTTTGCGCAAATGAAGAGCATATTCGACCCACTGCACAGGCAGAATATATGTTGTCAGAAGCCGATACCGTAGTCCGGAGTAGATATTTAATTCGCCAGAGTTGAGAAACTACTAACAAACATGATCTCTCTTCTAAGCCGCATAGAAACAAGTGTGTTCGCAAAGAGTAAGCCGGGTTCCTAAACGGGCATTTCGCGAGACTAATCCCTGCCTCAGCGGCAACAGTCATCATCGAAGTCATATATGGGGGCGGGATGGGCTTGCTTCAGTTGACGAGAGACGGAGACGTGGAACGGTGGAGCATGCAAGATCAGGCCACCTCCCTGGAAAAATTCTTTGCCCATACCTAGACCTCGGACAAAAAAATGAGGCTCGTCGCAATGAGCGCGCGAAAGCCTTCTATCTAGACCTCGGACAATCTTCTTGACAGCATAGGAGTTTCCAGCAACAGAGAGGTAGTTTACCCTGATCTTTACAAAGCCTTGGTGTATCTAGCACACTAGCTAATGTCCAAGCAGGGCTAGTAGAGGAGGACAGGGTCATTTGCGTGCGTGTGAGAAACGGATTGGTATGCTCGGTGTGAGGCGAGCGGTCGAGCTTGAGGCTTGAACCTCGGGAGCTTACCTAAGCTGAGTCCCACGTGACTGTGCGTCAGCCACAGCTTGGCACCTGGCGTTAGCCCGCAAACCTGCTGCCCAGCTATCGCGAACGCATTCCGCATGACGACAAACTTTCACAGTTTAACGACCGCGTGCAATCCTCAACAATCCAACCGAAGCTGAATCACGGCTATATTTTACCGCCCGTCTATCCAACTGGGCGTTGTTTCCCGTTTGTCGCCTGTCCTGTCGCCGCAGGCCCCGTCTTCAGGAGAGAATCTTGAGGATCTGTTGAGGACAACGCAAGCTGCTCAGGAGGCCCATACAACACTTCGCAAGCAACCAGCGCCATGTCATCGCTAGGCGAGGAACTTCTCAACATTGTTAACCGGCTGCAAGATCTGGTCTTCAACACCATCGGAAATGATTCCCTAGATCTGCCGCAGATTGTATGTTTGCCCCACCCCCAAAATCGCACGTTATTAGACAGCAGATGCTGGCCTTGTTTCTGATCAACACTCGAGAATTTGGGGATAGTTACTGACTGTTTTAGGTCGTCGTAGGATCACAATCGTCGGGAAAGTCCTCAGTACTCGAGAATATTGTCGGCAGAGATTTCCTCCCTCGAGGAAGTGGCATTGTTACTCGGCGGCCGCTCATCCTACAGCTCATCAATCTCCCTAGCGATCGCGACGATAAAGACGACTCTGATGAGGTCCATGTGCCACATACGCCGGCAAGCGTCGCCGGCCAAGAAGAATGGGGAGAATTCCTTCACATTCCAGGGCGACGAATTCATGACTTCGCGGAAGTGAAGCGTGAGATTGAGGCTGAGACAGCGAGGATTGCAGGAAACAACAAGGGCATCAACAGGCAGCCCATAAACTTAAAGATCTACTCTCCTCATGTGCTGAGTTTGACGCTTGTCGATCTGCCGGGTCTCACAAAGGTTGGCGCGCTCCTTGTATCGGGGTATAGGAGGCTAACAACTGCAGGTGCCCATCGGTGACCAGCCGTCGGATATCGAGAAACAGACGCGAAACCTCATCACCGAATACATCGCCAAGCCCAACAGTGTTATCCTCGCCGTTTCTCCCGCGAACGTCGACCTCGTCAATTCGGAGGCGCTGAAGCTAGCCAGACATGTGGATCCGATGGGGAGGAGAACTATTGGCGTTCTCACCAAGCTCGACCTGATGGATCATGGAACAAATGCAATGGACATTCTCTCCGGTCGCGTGTATCCGCTGAAGCTGGGCTTCATCGGTATCGTGAATCGTTCACAGCACGACATTCAGGAAAGGAAATCGTTGTCGGATGCGTTGTCGGCGGAGCGAGAGTTTTTTAGAAACCATCCAGCCTATCGGAACATGGCGAACAAATGCGGCACACAATTTCTTGCGAAGAGCCTGAACCAGACCCTCATGGCGCACATTCGCGATCGGTTGCCCGACATCAAGGCCCGCCTAAACACTTTGATGGGACAGACCCAGCAAGAACTCGCAAGTTACGGTGATGTTGCATTCACAGGAAAGGAGCACCGAGGCTCGCTCATTCTGCAACTCATGACCCGCTTTGCATCTTCGTTCATTTCCTCCATTGACGGTACTTCAGCGGAAATATCCACCAAGGAGCTATGCGGAGGTGCTCGCATCTACTACATTTTCAACTCGGTATTTGGGAATTCCCTAGAGCAGGTAGACCCGACCCAAAACCTCTCGGTTCTCGACATTCGGACGGCGATTCGGAATTCTACAGGTCCCCGCCCGAGTTTGTTTGTCCCGGAACTGGCTTTCGATCTTCTCGTAAAACCACAAATCAAGCTTCTAGAGATTCCAAGCCAGCGATGCGTCGAACTCGTGTACGAGGAACTCATCAAGATATGCCACACTTGTGGTTCTACGGAGTTGAGCCGGTACCCGCGGCTACAAGGCAAGCTTATTGAGGTAGTATCCGATCTTCTACGAGAACAGCTCGGACCCAGTGCGCACTACGTCGCCTCCTTGATTGATATCCAACGAGCATACATCAATACCAACCATCCCAACTTTCTCGGAGCCGCCGCTGCCATGTCTTCCGTGATCAACGACAAGGAACAGAGGGAGAAGAAAATGGCGCTCGACGCCGCGGAGAAGAAGAAGCGGGAGCGGCGACGAGTGAAAGATATGAACGGTACCAATGGCGCCGAAACACCTGACATCGAGGAGGAAGTTGAAGCCCCACACGAGAAGACGCTTCCTTTCCGCAAACATCAAAGCCATCCTAGCCGGAGTATGTCGCCAGCAGTGAGTCGATTGGTGAATGGATCTCATGGCATGTCAAGTGCGCTGAACAACCGCACTCGCTCTCCCCCACCACCGCTAGGCGGTGGAAACGCTCGGGATAATAGTTTCTTGAACTATTTCTTCGGTAAAGATGGCGGCCCACCTTCAGCCACCCTAGACAACCGACCAGGTAGCCGACATGTTAGCCAAAACGTTGAGCCCAGTTTCGCGCAGAGCATCCGGAGAGGAGACACGAGACAACCACCACCACACATCCTCGACATGGCACCGGACGATGACAGTATAACCAGCCCCGCCACCGATAACTACCAGACCGGATTTGTAAGTCTTTCCCATCACACTGGCAATGCTCCAGCTAACAGATCCAGCCCTCGGACATGGACACGGCGCCTGCACTGACTGAACGCGAGGCATTGGAAACGGAACTCATCCGCCGCCTCATCTCCTCCTACTTCAACATCGTGCGCGAAACCATCGCGGACCAGGTCCCCAAAGCCATCATGCACCTCCTGGTCAACCACTCGAAAGACGCTGTGCAAAACCGCTTGGTCAGCGAACTGTACAGGGACGACCTGTTTTCAGAACTGCTGTACGAGGACGACACGATCAAGGCGGAGCGGGAAAAATGCGAGAAGCTGCTCAAGACGTACAAGGAGGCGGCCAAAATTGTCGGCGAGGTGCTGTAAACGGTCGGCGCGTGTCTCCTTGCGTGCCGCATATCCGGGCTGCGCCTTTGTATCTTCGATCGAGACGACTGTAGGTTCCAAGAGTTGAGTTGAGCTGTGTAAGGTTAGTTAGTGTGAATAGCAGGCGGCGCGGGGGATAGATCCCCGCTTGTACCAGACTTTTCCACTTTCTCCATCCATGTAGGCGTCGGCAGACCGCCCCTTGTTCATAGCTTGCTTTTTTTGTGGGTCTCGCCTTTCGCATATTTCTACTCTTCTGCTGCGTTTTTGGGAAAGAGCGACCGACCGACCGACCGAGGGAGGTGGTGGGTGGTAGGGCGTTTTGTTTTTGTGTTTGGTTGGCGACCCGACCTGGTTTGGGTGGCGGTGGGGTGCTGCATTGAAGATGGGTGGGGAGGTAGGGGAGGGAGGGGGAGGGGAGGCTGTTAATCACGCGTGTATCATATCGATGCTCTGGGAGGCGCGGCGCTGTAGAATACACATGAAGTTTGATTTCAAGACTCTTTCCAGGACCTTGTACGCATGGGTTCTCTAACAAGGAGCGGTTGCTTCTCCTATTGGCTAGGTAGCTGTATTGAGCATATGGAAAGGTATAGACGGATTTCGTTAGATTTATCGAGATTGTGGCTACAGTTGCTGTAGAGGCTGCCTTGTTGAACTGGCTGTATGTAATCTTAGGTGCGTGAGGCATTTTGGGTTAGAGTCCCTATTATCGGAGTTCCCTTTCGGGTGAGGAAGAGAAGTCATAAGATTGAAGTAAACTTTGTATATTGGAAGCGCGACCAACCGCAGAGTCTATACTGTACAGTAGGTACAAAATACAAGAGGTTGATTGCAGCACCGTCGTCGAGCTTGTTCCCCCTCTCACTCCCGCGAAAAGACGCTATATGCATGCCCGCGACATGCCGAACATAGGAAACTCCACCCCTGCGCTCATATCTAATCCGTGATTCCGAGGACTGCGTTCAGGTCGGCGTTGGGGTTGTTAGGGTCCGCTTTTTCTGCAATCACTGTCAGCACATGGTCTGTTTTTCGACAATGTCGCCCCATTTTATCCACTATCTTCCGCTTGTAGAGGTAGGTATAAGGAGGTTGGACATGGAGAGAGCCGTACCACCAGATGGTTTCGGTTCCGCGGGCGAGGGATGTGACTTTGCCCACTCGGCCTTGGCCTGCTGGATCAGCGACGCGCGGTGCTCGTACTCGTGCTTCTGCTGCGTGAGGCGCTGGCGCGTCGATATCGAGGCTTGGTGGTAGACGCCGTAGAAGAGGCCGAGGCCCAGCGCGGACCATCGCAGCACCTGCGGTTCATCGTGATCAGCATTTATTCGCGGTATGGAAGACGGTCGGAAGCGGGCTGCAGCTGGGGGAGCTGTGGCGGGCGGCAATGGCGGCATAGGCGTACATTGACCCCCGACGATGAAGACATGACGGTGGGAGCTGTGCGGTCGGAGAAGCCGCGATTGGGATTCCAATGGCTGGCGCAGGCGCAGGGCGAGGGTGACGGCGGCGGCTGGGGTCCCGGGCGAGGGCGGCGGGAGACGCAGTGGAGAGGGGCGGATGGAGAGGGTCGCGCGTCGGCTTGGAACAGTGGATTGACGTGAGGTCGGTGGAAATCTTCCCAGGTTGCGCGGGTTGGCTTGCGGTTGCCCGAGAAAAGCCCGTGTCCCTGCTTGGCGGCGCGCTGGGGCCCGCTGGGGGAGTAAATAGTGTGCCGCTGCCGATGGAGCTTCTTCAACCTTCACCAATTGCTTGCGGCTGGGAAAATACGCTGGATACACGGCTTCGAGAACGCTTATACGCTTGCAGTGTCGAATACTTTGCCCGGTCCACTGTACGCTCACAACGAACACGTCCGCCATGGACACCACTATGCAGCAGCGGCGGGACGAGATCCTCGCGAAGAAAGCGAAGCTCGAGGAGTTGAAGCGCCAGCGCCAGCTCCGGAAAGAGGGACTGGCGAATAGGCAGTCTATCGGAGGCACCCCAGAGGTACACCTGATCCACCACTCCCCATAATGCACCGGCTAACCAAAGCATCTAGCTACTCCAGCCCATCCCCCGGCGAGAAGACCAGAAGCGCCACCTCGACGAGATCATAAACTCCCTCGTGGGCGACAACAGCAGGCCGGGGTCCACACAGCCAGGCTCACCCGCCGGGGGAAAGTCAGCGCGGCCGGTGTCTCTCGACAGCGGATCGCAGTTTAGCAGCGACAATGACGGACCGACCTCGTCGTATGCTGCGCCGGCGCGAATGGTGGACAAGGACATGCAAACGCTCTCTCTGGGCCCGCTCGCCACTGTGTTCGAGTACGACGGCGAGTCGAAGAAGGAGAAGGAGGTCATAACGTACAGCAAGGGCGTGCAAACAAGCTCAGACTGGAGTCCGCCGAAGTCACGGGGCGCCGGTGGTAGCGATTCTGAAGGCGATGCCAGTCCGACTAGGTCGCCGCGGGCAAACAAACGACTGAGCCGGCGGCAGAAGGAGCGGGACGAGGAGATCCGGCTCCAGCTGCGGAAAGAAATCGAGGACGAGATCAAGGCCGCGCAGCAAGCGCCTGAAGCGAGCGCTGGCCAGACTAGCTCGACGGAGAACTTCCCGTTCAAGACGCTGTCGAACGAGGAGCTGTCGGCCGTGGAGAACTCGGACGACTTTGCGGGCTTTGTCGAGAGGAGCACAAAGGTGTTGGAGCGGGCGCTGGACCAGCAGCTGGGATACGATATCCTGGCGGACTATGCGCTGGGCGCTGCGGATGTTGATGAGGAAGATGAGGGGTATGGGAGCAGCGGTGGGAAGAAGGGGAGGCGGATAAAGGAGATTGCGCAGTTCTGGGACGAGCGGTGGAGTAAGAAGAGGATGATCTCGGATCTGGGATTCTCTACAAAGGTATGTTGGTTCATTGAAACTACTACAAGTGACTTTACTGACGAACTCTCAGTTCCCCGAACTCGTTCTAGCTTCATACACCAAGAACCCCTCCGCCCCTCACGATCCCGACGGCCTCATTCAGGTCTGGAATATGCACATGCATGACCGACCCGAATATATCTTCCACGCTCAATCCGACATCCTCACCGCAAAGTTCTCCCCCTTCCACCCTAATCTCATCATCGGCGGCGCATACTCGGGACAGGTACTACTATGGGACACCCGCGCAAAATCGGCCCCGGTGCAAAAGACGCCACTCACAGGCTCTGGCCACACCCATCCTGTCTATTCAATCGACATAGTCGGAACGCAGAATGCCAACAACATCATCTCCTGCTCCACAGACGGCGTCGTCTGCGGCTGGACAGTCGACATGCTCTCGCAACCGCAAGAGTTCCTCGAACTGACCTCGCCACCCCCCGCCAAAACCGACGACATGGCAGTCACCTGCATCGCCTTCCCGCAGTCAGACCCGACGTACTTCCTCGCCGGCACCGAAGAAGGCTCCATCTACCCGTGCCACCGCTACGACCGCGCAGGCGCCAAAGCCGGTGTCGACGGCCGCGTCAAGTACGCCGGCCACGCCGCGCCCGTCATGAGCCTCGACTTCCACCCGGCCAAGGGCGCCATCGACCTCGGCGACCTGGTGCTCAGCTGCTCGGTCGACTGGAGCGTCAAGCTGTGGAAAGTGCGCGCGCCCGCCGCAACCGGCACGTCGGCCACGGCGTCGGCCCCCGGCTCCAGCCAGCAGCACGTCACGCCGCTGCTCGACATCGCGCGCGAAGACCTCGTCTACGACGCGCGCTGGTCGCCCGTGAAACCGTCTGTGTTCGCGCTCGTCGACGGCGCGGGCACCCTCGAGGTGTGGGACATAAATGTCGATGTCGAGGTGCCCGTGCAAAAAGTCGCGCCGAGCGAGGGCAAGCGCGGCGCGTTTGCGAGTTTGCCGACGGGGTTGGGCTATATGAATCGCAGCTTGAATAAGTTGGCGTGGGAGCGGAATGAGGGGCGCAGGGTTGCGGTGGGCGGGATGGATGGCGTGGTTACGGTGTTTGAGGTTGGGGCGGAGTTGGGGGGTGGGGAGGCGAGGGGGGAGGAGTGGGGGGGTGTCAAGAGGTTGGTCGGGAGGTTGGAGGGTGGGGGGAGTGGAGGGGGTAATGGTGGTGGTGGTGGTGGTGCGGGTGCGGAGGGGGTTAATGGGAAGAGTGGATGAGGCGGAAGGCGGTGGAGCTCGGCCTGGGCGAAGTATTTCGCGTGCACGCTGAGTTGAGCTGTGCTGAGGACGGTCACGGATGAGAAGAGCATTTTCTTGGCGTCTGGTCTGGGCTGACATACCCCCCTTTTCTAAGCGTTTTACGTCCTGAAAATCTGAAAATCGATATCCGTCTTTGGTTTGATTTATTCGAGCTGATGTGCCTGGCTGGCTGGCTTTGTCGTTGGGCATTCAAGGCGTCTCGACGTGTTTCTTTTAGCGCTGCGTTTCTGCCCCGCCGCGTTCGCTCGCCTCCTCGTGCCTGCCTGCCTTCCTTCCTTCTTGCACGCCAGGCTAGTTCAGGCCAGTCCAGTCCACTTTCATCGGCTTGCTCTCCTCTCCCCATCATCAGTTTGCTCTCCTCTCCTATTCGTCCTCCCATCCCAGTCTATCCCAGCCCAAGACCACACTCTACCCCTCCTGGTTTCAATACGCCATGCCCCCCAACGCCGCCAACACGCCCACAATCCCCATCTTCACGTACCGCCGCGTGGGCCGCTCGATCTGCTGTGACGCAGCGCCCGGGCTTTCTACTGCGAGGGCGCTGGGCGTGGATGATGGTGGTGATGTGGAGGTAGACACCGAATCGGTGCTACTCACACTCGCACTGGAGCGCACAGTACTGCCAGATAAGCGCTGCGTGTCGGGAACATCTAGCGCAGAGGACATCGCGGTGCTGGTACTGCTGGTGCTCGCTGGCGACGATGATGAGATCGAGACGAAGGACGCTGAGGCTGAGGATGACGGTGACGGTGACGGTGACGCGGATTCCGTGGCTGAAGCTGTGGATGCGGAAGAGGATGCTACAGTCGTAGCGGCTGGTGGCGTCAGCGCCGGGTTCGACGGCAGGAGTGCTGTTGTGTCGGATACGATGGGCATGTCGACGCTGAAGGGGAGACCCCAGGTTGATGAGGAAGATTGCGCGGATGTAGGTGTGGGGGTGAGGCTGAGGGGGAAAAGGGAGAGCAGGGTGAGGCGTTTGCGGAGGGGCATGGTTGGCGTGGGGGTGGTGAGGTTTGCGGATTGATATAGTTGATAGTTGGTGTGTGGGTCGTTTAGAAAGGACGATGGCCTGATAGAGTAGGAGTCGATATTATGCGATGTGATGCGATGTAATGTGATCCAGCGCAGCCCAGCTTCTAACCAAAACAAAACAAACCCAAACCCAAACTCTTTACTCAATCAACTGATTTACCAAGCAACCGCGAGCAAGAACCGAGAACCTGCTACCGAGAACCTGCTACCAAACTCTTATACTCCATATCTGCACCTCACCCCCGACAACATCGGAGTCCGAACCCTCCAAGTAGATCTATCCCATTCTTATTTCTCCGACACCATCATACATCCCGTCAGCCGCTGACAGGTGGAAAAGCCGGGCTGGGCAAAGAAGGGTGGTATGTGGTTGGTTAACGCGCTCGGAACATTGATGTCGGGATATGGATGGCTTCGGCATATGGTGGCCGGGTCTCCACTTTGCCGATGCGAGGAGCGCGGTGCCGTGGATGTGAGAGCCGGCAGGGCTAGGGGCGGGATTATTGTCGCGATATACTAGAAAATAAATATAGCAAGATCTATATAGGGTAGATAAGAGGTGTATTGTATGTAATGCCAGGCAGCGAGGTGCAGTGTGGTGGGTTGAAGTTGGCGCACCCAAAGACGCTAGAAACCCCCACCAAAAAAGTATCGCATATACCTACCGTACTCAAGAACACCGATGATACAACACTGCGAATCGGCCCGAACGCACACGAGATGAAAATCAATGGGAATGTTGTCAAGCTGTTACTGAGTCTGTAGTTCTGATCGCTCGCGCCTGCCTTCTGCACCGGACTGGCAGTGATGTGATACCGAGCGGCGGCTACTCAGTCTAGCAGCCCTACTAAAGGTAAACCGCATACACTACGGGGTACACTACATACCGCACACTAATGTAGGTATTTCCAGCTTATGCAGGTCCCGAACACTGCTACCTATCATGCATGACTACAGTTTAGCTGCAACCACCACAACCACCACAATCAGCATCATCACAACACTCTTCCACACCCAAAACCCTTCCCTTCTCTTAGGTGGTACACCCAAGTCCAATCGCGCATCTATTTATCTATCTGTACATGGCGCAATCAACTGTACTTCCTAGCTGTACTACTGGATACATGGCGCATCTATCTGTCAAGCGTGTACCAAGTACATCGACCTCGGCTTCTCAGCTCTCGCTCTCTCCTCGCTCTCTCTCTCTCTCTCTTTCAGCTCACCTTACTTGCCCTTTTTGCCTTGTCTTGCTGACCTTCCGTGATACCCCTAATCCTAATCTCATACCTTAACTCCCTCAACAACGTTAAAACCAACGACGTGGAAATCAGCAAAGGAAACGCACCCGGCAGCAGCCCAGCCTCACACACAACTTACCCGACATCTACGCAACACCTGTGGCACCCGTGTACCCGTGCTATACCCGCAACTACTGCATCTACCAGTCGGTGTACTGTACTCCGTAGTGCATGGTGCCATGCCATTCATCTGCTAACCTACCCGCATAATCTCATCGCATTACATCTCATCTCATCTCTGCGCAACCGCGCACGACAGACAGGAAGTAAGATCCCCGGGTGAGTTTGCCAGGCACCAATAATCTCAAAGAGCTACCACTATTAGGCCGAACATAAGTCAACGTACTTGCAAGGCGAAGCTGAGGTTTGCGACCAGGCAATGCGCGCGATACTCCGGCGGGATGAATTCATCACGAGTACACTTGTTCGGCGCGAAAGCTGACTTGTATGATTATATTTCTTTTTCATCTGCACGCCTGTTTGCTACGACAGGTCCCATCAGCGCCACGCGCGATCGCCACCCATCGCAGCCCCAAGCAACCACCCATTCCTCATCCCCAAACCACCCTCAGAACCACGCAACGTCGCGTGTCGTGATGCGTAAAAAGAACCAACCAGATCCCACCCGACCTCAATAAAATAATAAATGACTATTATCTAGCATTACGTGTGGCGCAAAGGTATATCGCAGAAAAGGGGAAACAAACGTAGCAAGATAAAGTCGGATTTAGTTGAGGTAGGCCATGGCGGCGACGGCGCCGAAGATGAGTGCCAGCGGGCTGGACGACAGCAGCGACGCGGCGCCGGTGCTCTCGGGCGGGCCGCCGCTGGAGGTGCCGGTGGCCTCGTCGGTGGAGCTGGGAGACGCGGTGCGCGAGAGGGTGCCGGTGGTGATGGTGGCGTTCAGGCTTGATGAGGGGGCTAAGGTGGCGGATGCGGATGCGGCTGAGCTGGTCATGCTCATGGAGGACTCGGAAGCGGAGGACAGGGACGCGGACTTGGAGGACGCGGACTCGGAGGCCGAGGCCGATGAGGATGCGGTTGCTGAAGGCGTAGCGGACGAAGCGATGGGGCTCGCCTCGCTGCCAGTGAGGGGAATCAGGTTGCTGTAGTTGACGGTGGTGCCTTGGGACACCTCGATGGCGTAGTCGTCGCCGTTGGGGAGCGATTCGTCAACGGTGAACGTGAAAGAGCCGCCAGTTGCATCGGCTACAAAGGCGCGTTAGAAGGGGAGCTCAATCATGGTAAGTGCGGAACTGCTTACTGGTCAGGACAGCAACGTCTTTGAGGTTGTCGCTTTCGCCCTGGCGCAACTTGAGTTGCGTTGGGGTATCGTCCTTGGGCGAGTAGGTGATGGTGTAGGTCTCGCCCGACACGAACTTATTTGGCCAATCGTTGAGCTCGAGGGCCCAGGCAGCAGCGATGAGGGCCGAGCCGGACAGGATGACTTCGAAGAAACGCATTGTGGTTGTTGGGGTGGTGGTAGTGGTGGGCAGGAGTGATTAGAAGGTGGGTATTACAAAGTGGTACGGGGTAGGTAGTATTTGAAGCGAACGAGTGAGTGACAACTGTACAAGCAGATGGAGGACGGGAGAGAAGAGAGAGTGAGGTGAGGAAGGAGCAGCAAGAGCGCAACGGGGCACAGCTGACCTTTTTACGAGGCCAGCCAAAGCCGAAGGATGCCTCGTCAAGCGGAAGGAGAGCGGCGTCCGAGCAACGATTGGAATGAAAGCCAGCCCGACAGGGAAATTGCGAGCGGCGGGGCCAGCCAAAGCCGCTCAAGCTTCACCAGATGGCGTGCGCAGCCAATGGCCGCGCCGCGAACACCCTCTCCACCCTCTCCATCCCCCTTTTCGTCTGTGAGCCGGCGACGGTGCGCGGCCAGAGCGCAGGGCCAGCGCAGGTCCAATTCACGCGTGAGCACTTGGCTCGGGGCAGGGGCCGCGCCTAGCACAGAAGACGCATCTGCTTCGCGCCGCTAGCCCGTGTCCGGCGGCCCGCTAGCTCTGTGCTGCCTAGCGCCTGCCCATCCAATAATCCGGGGAAATTCAGGGGCAAGCGCCTGCGTGTGCCCTGCGAACGGCTTCAAGGCGCGTTTCACGGCAGCTTGGGCAGCTATGATGTAATTTCACACAGCCTTGCCTCTGCTTGTGGCATGGCTGTGAAGCGTTGAGCAACACCTAGCATCATCGGTTTTGTTGTGGAATTGAGATTCCCGTGTCGTTGCTGGGGGTTCGCATTCCGGCCGTGTCTGTTGGGGCGACGAACCGCCTTGTCGCAGCCTCGGTTTGGCGGACTTCCTATTCGGGCGCGATGCGATTCTGTGTGTAAGAGCGTGGGCACCGAGTTGCATCATCGGTCACCCGTTCTATTTGCGACTCTGCGCACTTGCGACGAACGGGGTATCCGTGAGACGGGTGATGTAATCGGCAGTTTGTGCTTCCTTCCTTTGCGTTCAGGCTCAAATCTGAGCTGCTGTCGTTTGCTGCTGCCGTCTCTCGTCTCCTGAAGTTTGCCTCGCCACCGTGTTGGTGTTGGTTCGCTTAGCGCAGAGAGCATGCAATTTGCGAAGACGAAATTGAGCTGGACTAGGCGGGCTGGGCTGGCACTTCAGCCTCAATGAGCCTCATCAGGGGGCGTCGACGAGGTAGGGGCGCCTCTGACGTCGTGAAAGGAGGTGCTTGCCGCGCTGCGTTGCGGTGGATGCGCGGCGAGGCACGGCGTGAGGTTTGGACGAAGAAGACGAACACCGAGTTGCGAGAAGAGCGTGCTTTGCCACTGCCTAGGTGGATGGATCTGATGACGTGATGCGATGCAATGGAGGCAGGTGCGTTGAAGGCAAGTGCGAGGCGCGATGCGCGATGAAGGCAAGCACGATTCTCCTCGCAGCCTCCCACTCAACCAGGTCTGCAATGCGTAGTAGCGTATGCTAGATACAATAGGGCTTTGTAAAGGCCAACGCACATTTTCCCATTGTTCATAAATTTCTTACACCGTCAAGAAGAATCAGGGTAGCACCGAGGTCTTAAACCATTGGGTATCTGCCTTCGACACAGATGCTCAACAGTGTCATCCGAGACTGGGAACCGATTAGAAGCAAAGCGACATTCTTGCGCTTGATCCAGTTATTCCCCCAACCTGTCCCCCATCTCAGCCAGCAGCCGTCTCTGGCGAGGCATCTCGTCCGACAGCGCTGCATCAGCACCCGCTCCCAACTTGTCCCTAAACTCTACCGTCATCTCGTCGAACTTCGCGCTGACACTCTTCGTAAATGCGTTCTCTTCGCCGTGGCTACTCTTTGACGCGTCTCTGACTTCCATGATAAGCATGTATGCGATCAAGGCCATGTCCGCTTGAGGTGCGACCATCGCCTGCGTGCTGGCTAGGTACAACGCCAACATGGCCATCTGCCATGTCTGGACGACGCGGACTGGGTGGAAGGCTTGAGGGTAGAGTCGGGGATGGATGTATCGGTACCGCTTCGCGCAGTGTGCCCATGCGATCTCGTAGCTACCTAGCGAGAGCAGGTTCACGATCGCGTCGTCCCGCAAGGCGGCGTATGGCTGTCGATACAATGGCCATAGTCCTGTCTTGATGCAGTATATCATACCGTGCTTGATCATGTCGATTGCTTCGGCGGGATCCGACACCTTCTGTTCTTCATCGTACATCCAAAAGACAACAGTCTGGAGTGCTGCGACTCGTTCCTCATCTTTAGAGTTGCCCACGTAGTTGATTGGACCCGGATTGTACTCTTCCCTTGCGATAATGCTGTCTGCTTGCTGCTTCCATTCGTCAGACATGTCTTGCGCCCGGATGGCCCAGTTGTCCTCGGATTGAATTGGGCCTTTTTCGCATTTGGAGCATTTGCAGGTGAAGAACCAGCTGGATTTCAGCTCCTTTTGGCGGCGAGCGTAGGGATTGGTAGTGTCAATGTACGAGATATATATCTCCTCCTCCGTCTTGATTGGTTTCAAAGTTCTAATAGAGACTTCGGGTCCATCCATTACCATGAAAGCGTTTGGATCGCAGGAATGATTGAAGCGGCCAAGGAGCGGATCCATCACAATGCCCAGTGGGTCGAAAGTCGGCGTGATGAGTGTGAGACAGTTGGTGAGAATCTATACAAGTTAGCAGATCTGGCCATGCTTCAGTCATGGCTCATACTCTAGCATACAACCCCGTCACTATGTGTAATTCCAACTGGTGGCTTGAGAAAGAAAGCTGCTGCGCGCCGAGAGCCATTTTTTCGATATCATCGTACGTCCCGTTTTGTTTGAAGTCGTCGATGTGTGCGTTTAATTCCATAATCGGCAACCAAACTTGTTCGGTGATGACGCCGCTTTTCATCCGAATCAGAAGCACTATACAGGCGAGTACAATGTTTGGGATTTTTTTGTCGCCTAACTGACTGAAAATCTTGCATTCTTGCTTGTGACCGCGCTTCCAAGCTTGCTTCTGGCATGCCTGCAATAGTCAACGCTGGATATCTGATCCTTTGCGGTGTAGTGTCGCCTACTTTGCTGCAATATCGGAATCGCTTACATCCAGCGCATGCTTGCACTTTTGTACCCTCCTTGACGTAAAGTCTGGATCCGGTGGACCCGCCTTCAGTCCACACATAGCAGTTTGAACAGGTGTCGACCAGCCGGGCAGCATCCAAAGATGTGACGAGCGGTTGGCTTACCCGGCATATAAGCTGTCCCGAGTCGAGGTCGTCGACAGCGAATAGCCCTGTCCCAATGCATGCGCTGGATTCGGCAATGTAGACAGAGGTTGCTAAGCTAAGGGTCGTGACTCCCGCCATGGCTTCAACGTAAAGATCCGAGCTGATTTCGGGCTGAATGTTGAGGGGGGACAATCTCGTCGGTCGAGGATACTAAAAGGTCTGGAGGGTAGGTGCTCAACGCACTAAGCTCGTTGGGGCTAGACTACACTACCTTGTGAACTCGGAACCCCTCCAAGACGTTCCTTCGATCGAGGGACACTGTAGACGACAATTGTGGATATTTGCTCGACATCTGAACATGATGTTCTGCACCCGATCTTACTGCTACCATCTTTTGCCCGATTCTAGAGAATACAAGTTCGTTTATGCAATATGAACTCTCGTATGGTCGCGTGCAGCCGACAACACTAAAACACATCCATCACCACTGCTCCACGAGTAGATGTCGAGTACGCGAAGTTAGGTTTCAAGTCTCTAATAGCGACACGTGACGATTTGAGGGGCGAGGTCAGAAGCGTCGGGCGATGGTTCAGGTTAGCGCGGGAGGGCGTGCGTTTGAGTTGTCCAGTCGACCTGTCTCACCATGGACCGGCTGCAATGAACACCCATTCCAGCAACGTGTTCCCTCGCAACAAGGGCCCGCCTCTACAGTAAGTGAACCGATTGAGGGCACTGCTCCAAGGCCGTACTGACGAGTATACCAGCATCCTGCCACGCAGCAGGGTCTCGGGAATCCCGCCTCGCCTGCAGAGCAAACCCTCAGCCCTCCCACCTACCTACCTACCCGTTTACTACGAAACGCAATCCTCAATAGCGAATCTCGAGAGGCAACATGGGTCCTCAACGATCCCCCGCCAAACGATATGCCCAGCCTACTGACGCGACGCCCTACGGAAACAGGTTTGACCCCGCAAAGGAAGGCGTCCACTACGAGATCGACGAAGCGTATCGCAGCCGAGCAGAGCGAGATCCCTACAACATATACATACTGAAGACTGGGAAGTTTAGAGGGAAGCCCGTCAAGGACATAACCGACCAGGAGTACTTGCAATGGCTGGCAAGGACATGCGAATCTCTCGATCATGGCCATATCGTCAAGAGGGCACTAGCACAATTACACAGAGGAGGGTCAAGCAGCTCAAGTCCACCACCAGCGTCACCCAACAAGAGGGCACCGCAACGAGTCGAGGTTGAGGCTCGCTTCAAAGATTCCCGCGGAAAGCTGATCTGGATCTCCGGCCACGACATCCAGGCTCTCTTCCATATTACAGAAGACACCGTCAAGCGAGCAAGGCTCAAACTCGCCGAGATCCCTCTCGATGGGCTGTTCTTCTCCTCACCCGTCGGCAACTACCTTCAGAGGAAGTTCTGGCTCTACGAAGCCTTCGATCTCGCTTGTCGCACCCCCGGCTGTCCGATCGACGAAACGCCAGAGGAGGCTTTGGAGCGTTACTTTGTAAAACTGAACAGGTGCGGCCAGGGCGTGATTGACTTGCTGCCCTCATATTGCCAGTGCGACGCTTGTGTAAATATTCAATGGGGGCTTACAAGAGAGGGGTCGAGATTCGCGCAGAAGATGCTGCAGTTGCGAGTTGCGGAGGCCAACAGAAGAGTGTAGAGGAGTCGGCTAGTTGACAGGTATTGCTACTTGGACCAGAGACTAGGATTTATCTTATGGATATTTTGTGCATGAATGTGTGTTCAAACTCTCGATAACACAGCATCAGCACCCAGGATGCTCTAAAACCATACAACACCGTCGAGCGAGATCTCAATTCCCACTAGAGGTTACAGAAAGGTGGAGATTAGTCACTAGGAATAATTGGGTTTTGTGATGTGAGTATAACCCCATTCAAAAGATCTGACCACTCAATACATTCTTCTGTGCTGGGTTTTATGCATTCGTTTTTGTTACTTGCTGCGCAGCGGAAACCATCGGAGGTTGCTAAGTGATCTACCATCTTAACATTTAGTAACACAACTACTATCCTCCAACCGCCAATTCTGAACCCTATCTTGAAGTTGCCTCAAGAGCCAGACCCACCGACGTCATGATACCGACGAATCTACTCCCATACATGAACCACCACATACACTCAGATGGATTTTTCAGGTCGATCGTGTACACATTCCAGAACAACAGCGCTGCTGTTCCTCCACAGGCAACTGAGAAGTACGCTACCCCGAATCCTTGAATCCAGCCGCTACTTGCCAGTAGAACAACCTGTGACAGAGCGACGAATGTAAGAAGTTCTCTTGGGCCATCCTTGAAACGCACGGCCATACTTCTTACACCAGCCTTCGCATCATCTTCGACATCCTGCTGCGCATAGACAGTGTCATAGACCACCGTCCAGCAAACCTGTGCCAAATAGAACAGAAGCAGTGCGATCCAAGTACCTTTCGGCGCGTTTTGGATATCGTATCCTACCGCGGCAGCTCCAATGAAGATCCCAGAAGCCATCTCGAATCCAAGGACTAGCTGGGGAAAGTCCGTAAATCGTTTTGCGAACGGATAGAGCATAAGAAGTATGATCTTAGGCATTGCGAGTATCGCGCAATTGGCCGGGAGTTGATAAAGGAACGACAGAGCGATAAGCGTCAAGAAACATGTGAACATATGTCCGTGGAGTGGACTTAGGGCTCCTCGGGCGATTGGGCGGAGTCGGCAGCGCTTCACCTGACGGTCGTATTCTCTGTCCAGAGTGTCGTTCCACGAACAGGCCGCACCTCGCATAAAAATGGTGCCGCCGAAGAGAATGCCGTTGATTCGAAGCAGGTCAGGAACCGCCGTCGGGGTCAGGATGCTACCGTATAGTGTGCCGAACAAATGGTGGAAATAAAAAGCGTAGATCCCTGTGGGCTTGTCGATTCGCATCAACTCTCCGTATGGTACCCAAGATACGGGGACATAGGACAGGATTCCGGTTGTTGGCAGGGAATACCCTTCAGTTGGACCATCGACGTCGGGGACCACAATCCGCTTGTTTTGCAACTTGGTAGCCATATTGCGTTTGGTATGGGGCTGTAGTGATCTGTACACAGCTGATCGAAGGTTCGGATGATAGAAGACGAGGAAGAGCACAAGATGTCGAGATGCAAAAGTCTTAGTGGAAGAAGATACCTACTCTACCCTAGTCGAAAGGTCTAGTCGCCTTTTATGCTGATTACAGCTTCACATCCCGATCTCCGCCCAAAACCGGTCGACCTCGTTCTGTGCTTCGGTAGCAGACTTCATGCGGCCAGAGAACTTCGTTTACGCGCGCTAACCGATACATAGTCCTTCACGATGCTCTCCTTCTGATATTCAAGGATCTACTGCATATTCAGGATTTGCATGCAACTGTGCCACCATGCAGAGCACGCCGCTAGATAACTCAATCTGGCCCAGGTCATACAGACTGTGCCCCAGTGGATTCGGCGACCTGCAATCCTTCAAGTTATCTGAATATGTACAGTTCAATATTAGTCCCGGGATGATTTCGGCCGTTTTACTCAAAAGGCTTCTACGCCTGCTGCTGGTGTGGTATCTGCATGCCAGCGCTTCAACTGATTTCCGGCTACACAACATGTCCCCAATACTGTCACATGGTGGCGAATTGCCTCCTCTGAAGTGCTCAGTGACCATCAATTTCTTGATTTCGGAGGAGGCACTCCGCAAAAGATAGCGAAGACCTGCGTGATCCAATTCAGCTTGGTAACGTAGATAGCTCTGGAAGGTGTCTGAAGAAGGTAGTACAAATGCCGAGTACCCCCATTCATTGCCAGAAGGCAGACAAGAGCGGTGAAAGGAATGAATATGATCTACACAACGGTCAGCTAATCATTTCCAGAGTAGAAACTTGAGTGAATGATCGAAAGTTACATACCCATGTCAATACCATGCACCAGTCATCGAGACCCAGTGCTTGGATACTGATTCGTGACCACAATCGCAAAGCAATGAACATGCCCGAGACAGCACATCCTACCACATAGGCTGCGACTACATGCGGTCCTCTATCGATATCTGGCCCGGGGAAAGGGAGTTCCGGAATTGCTGGAGCATCCATGGTGTGTTACGAAGAGCTGAAGGAATGGAGTCTCAATGTATTTCTGTGTGTCACCTTCCGCCCATAAATATCCACCCAGTAGTGATTGGTGACGATTGATATAAGTGTTGAGTCGCATCTTGGGCCACCGTGTCTGCTATCGGACTCCGAATAGGCGCCACGGAAAAAGGTGGTGTGGCAGAGAAGGCGAAGCACGAAAGTGTTGTGCCGCATCGATCTGAGACGAGTACGGTCCGACTCGTTGCGTATTGGGGGAAAACAGGGGTAGCGATCCTTTTCTGTGCCTCAGTGGCGTCCTTGCAAGTGCAGCGTCAGAAAAATCAATCAGGCTTTCAACCGAGCATACCGCGAACGCAAATTAGCGCGTATCGAACTCATTGAGCGTGCTTCTGCATGATGCTGCAAATTGCTCAAGCAGAGCCTGTCCAGATAGCTTCAGCGCGTTGCTCCAGGCCAATAATAAAGTGGCACAGCTCTGCACTACTGTCGACCATCCTCCTCCCTCTGCCCCGTTGACCTCAACTCCGAACATCCCATCGTTTTCTGAATTGAACCGATTCAACGCCGTCCACTTTCCACTCCAACTTCTCGAAGTTACTGCAACTCTCATCACTTCCATCCCATAAATATGGCCTCCATGTCAACTACAGAAGTGGAAGAGCTTGTATACAAGCTTGAACAGCTGGCAGCTGAAGATCTTCCCCCCTCCATCTTGAATGACAATGTTCTCCGTCGCAAGTTACGTGAAGCTACCCAAAGCTTGAACACTGCGGTACAGTGGCCGAGCGACAGTGTCCACCTCATTGCGTATGGGGCGTTGTATTCCTCCATGGCTCGTGTTGGGGTTGATACGAAAACATTCGAGGTCTTGGGTGGAAGTACCAAGCCTATGAGCTCAGAAGAGGTGGCTGAGAAGACTGGCGTTGATCCGGTTCTCATGAGTAAGTTGGAAACCTGATAGGGTCGTGTTTCATCGGAGGCTAATGTATCGCACAGAAAGATTTCTCCGCTTCTATCAGTCCTTCCGCTGGATCAAAGAGACGTCTGAGAATCAGTTCACCGCCAATAATGTTACCAAGGCTCTCAGTCCTCCCGGAGGTACAGGAATCAAGTACTAGTAAGTGCATACAAATGCCTCTAGAATGCAAACTTACCAACAATCATCAGCAACACTGTGTTGAACCCTGCATTCACCGCTTTGCCAGAGTATTTCAAATCGCACGGGTACAAGAATCCGACCAATCCTTTGGACTCACCGTGGCAACTTGGGTACAACACGTCTGAGCACCCGTTCGTCTGGTTGCAATCTCATCCAGAACACTTTCAGTTGTTCATGTCATGGCTTCCAATGGAACGTGAGGGCCTTCCGCAATGGCTCGATATGTTTCCGTTCGAGGAACATGTTGCTCGTGAAACCAAAGACGAGACGGTCATCTTTGTGGACATCGGCAGTGCGCTTGGAAGCCAAAGTATCGCTCTGCGTGAGAAGTATCCGCAGTTGAAAGGAAGAGTCATCATTCAGGACCAGCAACATGTCATTGATGCATGGACCCCGAACGCCAGACCTGGCATCGATGCTATGGTCTATAACTTCTTCACGCCCCAGCCTGTCAAAGGTAAGTTACAGCTCTTGATCCTTCCAATCACACTGACAACTGTTAGGTGCCCGGGCATACTATATGCGCAACATCATGCATGACCATCAGGATGGACAGTGCCATGAGATTCTTCACAACATAATGGCGGCAATGTCGCATGACTCAGTCCTGTTAATCGACGATATTGTGTTGCGTGAAGTCGGAGCTCCCTGGCGCTCTACCATGGCAGACATGAACTTGCTAAGCGCACTCGCCGCGAAGGAACGCTCACAGAAGGAATGGTATGCGCTGCTAGAGTCAGCGGGTCTCAAAATTCTCAGTATCTGGGAGTACGCGGCCGAGACTGGGGACTCCATCATCGTGGCGAAGCCCAAAGAATTCGTCTGATTGACGAATGTAGATTGGCAATAGTCCTGAGTTACTAGGTAGTTCGTATAGATAACAAATTCCTCAATTCGAAGGCTTTGAATCTCGGCCTACAGGGAACACCCGCCGTGTCCATAACTACGTCATCGGTACGTTTGCCAAGCCTTAATTCTCGTATCTCGCGTGCCATGTGGGGGCATAATTGCGCAACTAAACACGACAACACCGGGCCTGGGCAATATTGCGGCGTAGATGCGCTCTAGCAACGCAATAACCCTTGGTGGCGTATGTCTTTTTAGACAGCGTTGACCCCAGTCTAATTCCGCGGCAGCAGCAGCCATGGGAAGCAATGACGAGGCGTAGAATGTGGATGCAGTCAGCTAACATGCCAACGCTGTGCGGCCGGACATGTAGCTACATGGAGGATGCGGCGCAGTACTCAGGAACAGTTTCCAGCAGGTCCTGTGGTCCGTGCGTGTCAGGCATCCAGAGCAGAATTGACCTAGGTTTGAGTTTACGAGCGATGCGGCAGAGCGGAAAGACAGCACGTTGAGCATCCGTAGAGTTGATATCAAGAAGGTTTGAGTGACGCCAAATTTCACTGCCCATCTCGCCCCATTTTCGTTGTCTTTACGGTTGGAAAATCCGACGTCAATCATGTCTTGGTTTAAGTCGTTCCTTACTTCATCCGCTTCTCTGACATCAAGTCTACCTCTCAATGTCACGAATGGTATGCAGTAGACCTTCGGATAGACTGTTGTATGCTGATAGCAGAAGGGCTCTCTTTGCTTGGTAATCTCGATCACTCACCTTTGTCTCTCCTCGGTCTCGGCAGCTCTGGTGCGACTACCCGTCACTATGACTTCGAAGTCACCAGAGGCTATCTGGCACCAGATGGGCTGAATCGGTCGTTGCTACTTGTCAATGGCCAATTTCCCGGACCCACAATCGAGGCTAAATTAGGAGACACGATCTCAGTCACTGTGATAAACAACATTGATAACCCAAAAGAGGGCACTGCCATCCATTGGCATGGGCTTCCTCAACGCGACACTAAGTGGGCCGATGGAGTGCCGTTCGTTACTCAATGTCCAATTGCATCCGGAAGCAGTTTTACGTACACATTCAAACCGGACGTTGCGGGGACCAGTTGGTGGCATGCGCATTTCACAGCACAATATACCGATGGTCTGTTTGGTGCAATGATCATCCATGGAGAGAAGCATGCAGAATACGATATTGATCTCGGGCCCATTTTTCTTGTAAGCGATTACGACGGAACCGCAGAGGCTCAGCCATCTACTAACGGGAAATAGAACGACTATTATCATATAGACTATGTCAGCTATCTACTGCCCGTATATGACATTCCCCCAACATTCGTTTCACTAGACAACAATCTCATAAACGGCCGTATGTACTTCGATTGTAGTCTTGAAACCCAAGGCAGACAATGTACCCCGAACGCCGCTATCTCGAAGTTTCGGTTTCAAACCGGCAAGACACATCTTCTACGTTTGATAAATGCGGGAGGGGCCGCCATCCAGCACTTCTCGGTGGACGACCATGAGTTAACAGTAATTGCTAACGATTTCGTGCCAGTGGAACCGTACATACAAAAGGTCGTCCACTTGGGAATCGGTCAAAGGACCGACGTGCTTGTCAAGGCTACAGGGACTGATACAGATGTTGTTTGGATGCGCAGCGATGCTGACGTCTTTTGTGCCAATGGTACCATCCTGCAGCCAAACGCAACGGCTGCTGTGTATTACTCCAACGCCGACGAGGAAGCGAGGCCGAAGACGCAGCCGTACAGCTGGGACTCAAGGGACTGTCTCAATGTACGTCAACGATACACTTTGCTGATGAATGCAAAATATCAGGACTGACCTTAATCTAGGACCCATTGGAAATAACCATACCGCTAGAGAAGAAGACACCGCCCACCCCGGACCTAATCAAAACTATCGACGTTAAAGCCGACCTTAACGGGACCGGACATCTGGTATTCTTCGTCGACAACAGTCAGTTCCGGGCAAATTTCAGGTTCGTGCTACGATTATCCATCTGAATGCTTCGTCGCTAACCAACCAAGCGAGGCTCTTCTCCTGTCTGCGAGTCGCGGCCAGGTAGACTTCCCGTCGAATCCCGAATACAATATCCACAACTACGGAAACGCGACGGCGATACGGCTGATCATTCGGAACCTGTTTCCCACGGTACACACCATGCATTTGCACGGCCACGCCGACTTCTGGATACTTGCAGAGGGGAGAGGAGAATGGGATGGCACCGTCGTCAATCCCGAAAATCCCCAGCGTCGTGACAGCGCTCAGATGATGGTTGGGACGCCGGATAACCCTAGCTATCTGGTTATCCAATTTGATGCCGACAACCCGGGTGTGTGGTCGCTGCACTGCCACTTGGTGATCCATGTGAGTGCCGGGCTATACATGAACGTCATAGTAAGTACTACAATTGAGAAACTAGGACTCAGCTCGCTAATTCATGCTAGGAACATCCGGAGAGGATCCACAACGAGGGATACGAGGCGATCTTCCGCGAGACGTGTGAGCCGTGGATGGCATTTTCGCAAAAACACCCGCACAACCAGTTTGACTCTGGGCTGAAGGAAAAACGGTTTGACAATAGTCTCAAGGTGCTACGCACTGGGCTGAGGGTGGAAAATCTGAATTGAAAGTTCTCGCGAGTGTGTCGTGTCAGCTCAGATAGTCGACTGCATACACTGCACCACACACAACTGTAAATCAATCAATCAGTTACTCCTTCCTTCCTTCCTTTTCACTACTAAAACAATTTCCTTGCTCTGTTTATTTCCATCTTGTCCTTCTCCCTCGCCTCCTCTTCCGCCTCCTCCCTTCCTCCCCTCTCTCTCCCCCGCCTCTATATATCCTACTCCCCCTTCTCCCCCCCTAAACCCTCTTCTTCCCCCTCCCCCTTAACCTCCTCCCCTCAACCCCCCACCCCACCCACGCAGCCCCCAACACCCCCACAAAAGCCCCCAACTGCGGTCTCCCATCACCAAACTCCGGGTCCATCCACCGCGCGCCTGGGTACAAGATGCCCGACAGCGCGGGCACGTAGTACAGGTGCAGGAGCACGAGGGCGAAGTTGAGATATGTCGACGACGGTGACGGAGTCGACGAAGACGACGAAGACGGCGAAGACGGTGATGGCGATGTTGCTTGTGGTGGTGTTTGTAGTGGGTTTGGTGGGTTTGGTGGGTTCGGGGGGGTTGATGGAATTGGTGCAAAGAACAGGTAGTACAGCGTCGCCACGCCGATGAACAGCCCCGTGCTCATCGTCTGCCCGTTGTGGAAGCGTGCGTGGGGCGGCCAGTTGGGGTTTAGGACATGGGTTTCGCTGCGGGTGGAGACGGGTGCGGGTTAGCAGGGAAAAGAGGGAGGTAGAGAGGTAGAGAGGTAGAGAGAGAGGTAGAGAAAACAAGATAGGTATGTGCGTAGGTGGAGACAAAGTGTGAGCGTGTAGTGGACAGCGTACTAAACGTATTTTGCTCCTAAGTTTCGTACACGGATAATCTGACAAAAACGGGATGGGATGGCATGGGATCGGACGGAACAAATGAGATCGGGCGAAGCCGCGAAACATTGACACACTCTCTCTCCAGAGCCCTCCATCTCCAACGCAACACAGAAACAAACATGCATGCACTGAAATCATTCAAAAACGAAAACGCGCATACCTCCAATCCGCCAAATACGGCGCCACAGCCGTGAACACAGCCACGAGCGCCATGAGCGACTTGCCGGGCGTGAGTGACGACGAGGGGAGCGGCATTGTTTGCGGGTTGACGTGACGACGTGACGAGGGTATTTGGAATTCGTACAGTGAAGAGATACTCAGCTATGGATGTAGACGGGTAGGTAGGTAGGTAGTCGAGATGGAAATAACAACTGATGTCATGCACTTCCCGGGCTCGGCCCAACACTTCTATCCCGAGACCGGAAAGAGCACTCGGCACAATAGCCACTTGATCGGGAAACCGCAGGAGACGTTACGCAAAGGCGGGGCCGCACGCACTGCACGATTGCGGGGTATAAATCTTTCGGATATCACATCGATGGCAGAACACTCAAATACACGGGTCTCAACTCAACCCGGTCCTCATGACATACCATCTGGAAATTTATTATTGGAAGTTACTGCAACTCCACGAGTCGCGGGGTGAGGTGGGTGCCATGCAATTAATTCCCCGGTGCGCTGCGCTCTTCGCAGGCAGCAACATCGCAGAATACGGGAAAATCCATCCACCGAGGTGGACGGATGCCCGAGAAAGAAAAGAAAAACGCCAGACCAATGCAGGCATGACCACTTCGTACTCATACACATGGAAAGAAAGAAAAAGACACTCTTCAGAATGAAATGACGCCATATCCGGGTATGCAAAGCACCACATACAAACGCCAGAGAAAAAAACACTCCACCACCCATCGTATGTAATCTGGGAAACACTCCTGACGTATTCAATCGAACTAAGGCCCTTCCAACCCACCCGCAGACGGAGCACCCTCAATCTGGATCTCCGGCGGGGGAGGCTCGTACGCAGTCTCAGCCTCAACCTCAAACACCGGTCTGCGTTGCGGCGGCGGCCTTTCCATCTCTTCGTAATAGACGTACGGCTCCGCCTGATCGCCATAGCGCTGCGACTGATGGCGATCATACGCTACGGGCACGTACTGAACGCGGTCGAGATCGTGCTCGACGTAGCGGTTGTGAGCTGCATGTGGCACATACGAGCCGCGCGCCTGGCGATGGTCTCGCGGAACACGTATGATTTCGTAATTGTCAACTGGCCGGCCGTATTCATCCACGTATACCGGAGGGGGCCCGTATGTGTCTTCTAGGGGTCCAGTGTAACGGACATGGGGTGGCGAGTAAGGATGCAGACGGTCCTGAACTGGAACATATTCGCGCGGAACACGGCGAGCCGGGGGGTAGTAGGCATCGTCAACCGGCCCTTGGTCTACACTCTGGTCTCTAGAATACGGCGGTTCATGATCCCGCTCAGTATTTGGTTGTGGAGTCTCCTGCTGGTCGATGCGACGCCGTTGCTCCTCATATCTCTCGTATCTTTTGCTGTGCGAGCGGTTCACACTGGAACTGCGACCATATGGATCATCACGGGCAACGCTCATGTATCTGTAGTATCGCGACGGTAACTGCTCCTGAGGTCGATCTCTCCGACGATGGGGCCCGGCTCGTCGTGTGCCACCTGCAGGGTCTAGTGCTGGTATGTGGCGACCATTCGCGCGAAGCTCTTCGTATCTCGAACCATTCGACACAGTAGACGGAGCGGTATGGAGCCCTGCAGGGAGCGCACGATGCAAATCCACCACGTCTCCTCCAGCGGGTAAGGCGGGGGGAGGTGTATAACATGAGCCGTCATCTACATCTGCTTCTACCACAGATGGCTTCGGGACTGTTTGAGATGGCGAGTCCTGCGTGGCGCCCGCTCTAGGATGCTGGTCGGGTATGAAATCTTCAAGAAAGCGCTCCGCGTCTGATTTCCCTCTAGGAGGATTGTGTTCTCGCGCTCTAGGCTCTTCAAGGCGCGATTCTGGTTGCCTACCATCGTCCTCGAGATACCGTGCATGACGAGGCGCATGTTCATATTCCTGGGCTTGAGCTCCTTCGCGTGGGTGGGTGTAGACATACTCCCCAGACCCTGGTTCGTACACTGTCCCATGCTCCTGATACAGGGGTCGCCGCCCATGGTACTCTTCAAAGGCTGGGGCCGGATCCCGTATTCTCCGCGGACCGGAGGCATATTCCACATAGTCTCTGGCTCCAGAATAGCCATCATCTAGTGGTTCTCTAGGCATCTGAAGAAGAGTCTCGTTAGCTATGATGACCCCTGCACGAGGGTGTTGCCAGGTACGTACATAATAACGTGGCTCGGCATAATACCGCGGCCTGCGGTCAGTTGGGAGAGGACTATCACGATATGAATGCTTCCTGTGGGGTTGCTTCGCGAGATCGTTTGTGTGCATTGGAAGAGCTGGACGTTGAGGATCGTACTCATCTTCACTTAGTTTTGACGGTCGCGGCGAGTCCACAACTGATGAAGGTTCAGATTTCACCGTAGTGATTCCTGAAGTCCCACCCGCTTTTGGTCCATGTCTGGCTTCCTTGGTCACCGGGTCCCCAGGTGGAGTTACTCTGCTGTTGTTGCTGTTGTCTACGACACCAATTCTTGGCAAGGGAGTGGGAAACAACGTAGGAAATATGGTAGCTATCACGTGTAGCTTGTCGTCGTCCATACCAGGGGCGTGAATAAGACCAGAAATGAATCGATCACTTGGAAGCTCAACCATATCCTCCTTCCAATCCAAAGGGGGAAAGCCTGGTCCTTCTCCAGGAGGTGGTATTTGAGGACGGGCATGCTGGGTCATGAAATGCGAAAGTAAATGAAGAAATGTATAAGTCCTTCTTTCTTCGGGCCGGGAATAATGACTCATAGAGGAACCACGAGAAAACTCGTCTTGACAAGCCTTGCAAGAAAGACCTGGGGCATTCTTCAAAGCCCGAGGAATCCGATGGCTAGATAGAGCATCAATAAAGTGATCCAAGCTCGGCTCATGATTGAACTCAATGTGAAATTTTGAGATGGCGCGCTGCAGGAGAACGTATATCCGGAGATTATTAGGAAGGTCCTTGATACCAGAGGTTTGTTTCCATATGTCCTGGGCCATGTCGATGATAGTACTCACTTGTTTGTCGAATAGAGGTGTGCGATGTTCCGCGTCACCGGACCTGAGTTGCGTAGATGATCCATTGGTGTCGGGTTCCTGTGTAATAGGCGGTGGTGGGGCCACAGCAGGGTTAATCATGGCTGGGGATGTCATGTAGCCATTACTGGCTCCCTGGAGTCCATAGCCTGGTGGTGCCATCTGTTGGTAAGAATAGGAATCCATACCTGCACCATAGGGCTGATTATAATCGTATCCTTGGACTGGATTTGGCGGCACATGCGGTGGAGCAAATGGCCCACTGTGCTGGCCGCCATAATGGTATGGACCCGGGCTTGCCTGAGGGACATGTGTCTGCATATGGGGAGTGGAGGTTCCAGCGCGAGAATACCCACCATGGTAAGAACCGTAGGCGGAATGGCCTGCCATGTTTGAGGTAGGCTGATAGGCATGCTTCGCAGAAATCGGGTCCGGATGGAAAGGAGTATCCTCTGGCCACTCTGCCTCTCTCCAGGCGACAACTACGTTCCCGACGCTGAAAGCATTAGTATGTTTGGCTCCAAAATGCTGGATAACACCCTCGAAACCATAAAACTTGAAGTTGCCTTCGCAACCGTTGCCGTAACAGAGAAAGAGCTCTTTCCGAAACTTTTCAGTCAAAGGCTTCAGCTTGTTATCATATACCCACTTCATGCTTTCTAGAACGAGTTTAGCTTTGTGTGACGCGGGTCCGTCGGGCTGCTGCAGACGCGCAGGGACAGCTTCCTGTGTCACATTGTCCGCGTAGAACATGCGTCTGACGTACATGAGGAGGTCGGCTGCAAACTTTGGGCTGTTATCGTAAGTAACCGCCCTGCCATGGTCCCAATCCCGGTTGATGAAATCGTCTGCATAGGCGCTGAGCTTATCACGAACTGGGCGTTGCGACTCCTCCCATTCTCGGTCTAGGGCTTCTTTGGCTTCCTTACTGTTGATGTCCGGGTGTCGGCGTTCTGCTGCTCTGGTGGGGAGCGAAGCGACGCGAGCCACGTGGTCTGTTTCTGCTTGTTGGGCTGCGGGAAGTTGGGAGAGAAGGCGGGGCTGCAGCAGTGCCCAGGCATTATCGTTCATTGGATGGGGTATTTGGATCGCCGCTTTGAACGAATCCATGTGGCGCAAAATGTTTGGCGGGATGGGGGGACGCAGCTGTTGGCTTCGTCGTTCAATGTCCGCCTTCCTGTTTGCCTTGGCCTCGTTTGCATCGTGCAGGTTCCTCTCTCCACGCCACGGCTGGGTACTGCCTGGAATGGGTTGTGGAGTAAAGCCTGGGGCAGGGGCTGTTGGTGGCCTGGCTTGTATATAATGTGAGGGTGTCATTGCTGAAGGCGTTAGGTTAGACACCACGGCAGTGTTGTTGAAACGCGAATGTAGGCTGCCTTCACTAGCAGCGAATTGAACAGAACGATACTTACTCGCTGGGATTGGTGCATGGATGACGGGAGAATACGATTGCCGTGTCGGAGGAGCAACCGACACCTGATGCGTTGGCGGTGCTGGAGACTGGGTCCTCGACGCAGCTGGATGGGGTTCCTGGTGATCGGACCACCACTGGTATCGCACCTCCCAGCGCTCCCAGTTTTCGGCAGCCTTCATTCGTTCCTTGCCTCTTTCGTCTAATCCTTTGGACCATTCTTCGGCTGCGGCGGGCCCAAGACTTAGAGCATGCTCAAGTTCCTTTGTTATCTCCTCTACGTGTGGCTTGTAGTAGTACTTCACTATCTCTACGCCTGCCGGAGTTGTTGCCGCTTGAAGCGTATAGGCGGGAATGTAATTCTGGTCGTGCGTGACGAAAGCAAACGGGAGGCCAGGCCGAAGGGCGGACGCTGTTGAGAAGAGCAGACTCGAGTCCTGGAAGATCAGCTCTGATCCGGCGAGGTTGGAGGGTGATTCCAAGCTCTGACTTACTGTTTGGCACCTCTGCATCAGACAGGGTCCGCACGCTCGAATACCAAAGGGCCAGATGGTACGGACACCAGATAGGCCGGGACCCTTCTGCCAGATCATCTCGCCTGACGCGAACGAGCTTAGTTTGTCACAGAATTGGCACCGTTTCGACCAGGCGAGCTGCCACATGCGCAATTCCGAGAAGCCTGGAAGAGGCTTCGGGGGCTTTTTCTCAAGCGCATTGCGGGCAGAAGCCCAGACAGACTCAGACTTTAGGAGATGTACACAACCAGAATCTGGTTTTGAAGCGGAGACGTTGCGCACGTCTGTGAGAAAGGAATGAAAAGATCGATTGACTTGGAGCAATCGACCGAGTTCTGCAAGCGAACAAAAGAGAAAGACATGCTGCCATACTGCTGGGGAAAGCCCGGCGCATGGCTTCAGTCCGCTCGCGGCTGGAAGAGATGGAGAGGCGAGCTTGCGCTTCTTCTCTGCGGCGGATCCGGCGTCTTCTGCCTTGCGCTTCGCGGCCGAAGCGTCAGTACGGGGATCTCTGGCAGGCGTGTTGGGCTTCCGGTCCGACTCGTAAAAGTCAGTGGACGAGGACACGCTCGGGTCGCGCTCCTCCATGGCCGCCTCGACCATCTCCAGGCGCACCTCACACAAGGAACGCGACGGACGGCACACAGGAGGCTGCAGACATCAAATCGAAGCCGGAGACGGGTGGACGCGTGCTCGACAGTGGCAGGGCGATGGGGGAGCTCGAACGTGGGTGGCGATGCAGTCGTTTTGCAGGAATGCTGAGTCGGTAGAGAGCTGGTGCAGAGAAGTGAGCTGCAGCGACTGGAGATGCAAGGCCTGTGAAGAGAGGAGGGACGGCGCGAGGGTGCGGAGCAAGATTGCTGGTGTTCAGCGTTGAACGTGAAGAGCCCTGGGCCAACCAGCAGAATGAGGCGAGCGGTGGGTGGCCCTTGCTTGCCGGTCACGTGAGGGATGACGAAGCCGAAGCCCCCCGCGACCCCCGGCTCGCACGGGCAGCTGCGAGAGGCTGTGTTTGCGAGCCCAATTCACATAATTGCCCCGAGCTAAATAGACGAAGCCGAGTGGACGCGTCGTCAACCTTCTCCGTGCTTCGTATAGACGCACGCCTACTTTACGTGTCCGGCCCCGCGGCCGTCGTCGTCTTCTTCTTTCCTGCCGCTCGACTGTGTTTGTCGACTGCCACCGCACCACCCGCCCCTCCACCTGCACCGCTCGCCGCATACCTAGGTGTTCCTCCGCCATGGCCTCGCTCAACACGTCCAGCAATGGCCCGAACATCACACGGAGCTACCAGAGCATTGTAAATTCTCCGCCGCCTTCCGGTCCCCAGGCCAACTCGCCGACGTATGGCCAGTGGGCTGTTTTCACCGTGGCTGCCCCGCTCGTCAGCGCATTCCAGCAGGACGGCGGGAAGGAGAGTGTCCTGAAAGTCCAAAGCACAGGAGGTACGTCATGGCCGCATAGTTGCCTGCAAAGCACGAGTCGCTGGGGAAGCTTTTGGCTGTGATGGCGGGCAAGCCTCCAAGTGGGGGTTTAGCTTCTGGCTTCCGCCATCTGCGCCGAGGCTGTTCTGACCATTATTATTAACACGTACTGAGTCTGACTATGCCGCAGAGGGTGAGCTCGCTGATCTGGTCGACGACTTCTCGGACGGCCGCATCCAGTTCGCCTTCGTCAAGGTCAAGGACCCCAACTCGTCGCTCCCGAAGTGCGTTCTGATAGCCTGGGTAGGTGGACTGCGTGGCACAAGCGCCGAAGCTGAAGCTGAAGCTGACATGCCATACAGTGCGGCGAAGGCGTGCCAGAGCGGACGAAAGGCTACTTCGGCAGCCACCTCGGCGTTGTCTCGAAACTTCTCCATGTATGTTTGGCCAAGCCACGGCGAGTTCTGTGCTGACTGGCTTCAGGGCTACCACGTCCAGGTCACGGCCCGATCCGACGCCGACCTCACCCCGGAGCGAATCGTACAGAAAGTCGCAGACGCTTCAGGATCGAAATACTCGGGCGGCCCCAACATCTCGTCGTCGAGCGGCCCACCACCGATCGCTGCGAAGAAGCCTGTGTTTACTCCAACACAAGTAGGAGGCGGCGGATCTGGATTCAACCCCCTGGGCCGGTCGAGGGGTGCGCAGCCCCAGGGTGGTAACGTGGATGCGGACGGCTGGGGGGCTGATGCGCCCGAAGTAACGCGCACGCAGATCCAAAAAGTTGAGTCCGCATACAAGCCTACCAAAGTCAATATGGCCGAACTCACCTCGAAGAGACAAGAGCCGTCCCGCTTCCAGGCGCCGCAGTCGCAGAACACCCCCCCGGACGTCGTGAAAGGCGGCTACCAGCCGATTGGCAAGGTGGATATCAATGCATTGCGCTCCCAGGCACGCGCAGCACCAGACGACAGGCCAACGGTGGTCAAGGGCGCGTATGAACCCGTTGGGAAAGTGGACATTGCAGCAATCCGGGCGAAAGCACAGGGTGCTCCCCCATCTTCGGGCGTGTCCCCCGCAGCAACCGGCACCTCGAGCCGTAACGACGACGACGGAGAGGAGCCTTCAAAGTCGCTCGCAGAGAGATCGAGTGCTTTCAAGCAGCCCGAGCGGCTCACTTCGCTCCCCAAACCCAAGGTCGCGAACAAGTTTGGCGGCGCAAGTGCCTTCACGGGTACTAAAGCCCCCACTCCAGGCAGCTTTGGGGCCAAACCCCTTGCGCCCGCTGCACCAGTCGGGGCTGCAAGCAGGACGTTCGCGGATGAGGGGGGGAAGACGCCCGCACAGATCTGGGCCGAGAAGAAGGCTGCCCAAGGGGGAGGTGGCATGTCACCCGCTGCTACAGGTAGTGGCACGTCGCCGCTGCCGTCGCAAGCCAGTGGTGAGGGTGGCTGGAAGAGTGGCTATTCTGGTAAGTCATGGGCGGCAGTGCAAACCACCCGTACTGGCCAGTCGGCGACCAGCAATCTGAGCGAGCAGCGCACTGGTGGCGCACAACAACAGGAGGAGCCAACGTCACCAGCTGGTGGTGTCAACTCTCTGAAGGACCGCTTCAAGGGAGCCGCCCCGATGGGCGCTCCGACTTCTCGACCAGTTCCCGAGCCCGAGACTGCGAGTCCGCCCCAGATGGACATGTCAAGCAAACCTAACGCGAGTGCTCGAGGCGTCCCGATGCCCGGCCTACCTGCCCGTCCAGCGCAAGAAGAGGAAGAGGAAGAGGAAGACGATTATGTGCCGCCAACACAGCATCAGCGCCTTCCTTCACCGCCGCGTCAACAGCGCAGCCCATCCCCCGAACCCGCTGGCTCGCCTGTCCGCATTGCCATGCCGGTCGCACGAGGACGAGAACCCGAAGAGCTCTCTCCTGCCGAGGAAAAGGCACCCGCTATGCCCACCCGCTCCCTTGACCAAGCCGCTAGGCAGGCACGCGACATGTCGCCCGAACCACAAGTGGAGGCCAGGGACCCAGCGCGCAGTGCTGGTGCGGCCGTTGCAGCAGCCACCTTTGGAGCTGGTGCTGTTGCCGGTGCGGGACTAGGTGCAGCGGCGGCCTCCGGCTCTGGAGGCGGAGGTGAGGGTCAACGCGCTCTTATCCAGTACGACTATGAAAAGGCCGAAGACAATGAACTCGACCTGGTAGAGGGTGAATACGTCACCAACATCCAGATGGTCGACGAGGATTGGTGGATGGGCACAAACTCGAGGGGCGAAGAAGGACTCTTCCCCTCCAACTATGTCGAGCTTGAGGAAGATGATGGCGATGATGCGGGTGCCGGGGAAGCACCGCCGCCGCTACCATCGCATCCCCGTGCCGATGAACCAGCAGCAGCCGCGCCGCAGCCATCACGTAACGCTGACCCAACAGCCACGGCCCTGTACGACTACGAGGCTGCCGAAGAGAATGAACTGAGTTTCCCGGAAGGCGCCACTATCATAGACCTTGTAAGAAACAATAATCCAACAGGATACGGACTTCGCTAATTGAAATCTAGGAATTCCCGGACGAGGACTGGTGGCATGGTTCCTTCAATGGAGCTTCGGGTCTTTTCCCGGCCAACTACGTGGAGCTGGACGAGTAGAACAAAAGAAAACGTATGTCGGCTGCCTGCCTACCTACCTATCAACGAATAGATGATTTGGACAGTGGGAATGATAAGTAGCGGATAGCGGTCGGGGGGCAGTTCCAGTGGGGGCTTTGAAGCATGTTTGAGCGTGTTTTGCACTGGGCAGACACGCACACGTCCCGCATAAGAATATGATTATGTTAGGGTGGATAATCATCGGGTCCGAGTGTACAAATTGCAAATTGCAAACTCAGTGAGTGAGTGCCTGTGCCAAACTTTATATTCTATCTGTCCATACAACTTGATGTGATTCGGCTCAATACCGCTCCTAGCCTAAGAACCGAGCTGAGCCGGACTTGCACCGAATCAAATCATATCAGTAAGTAAGGAAGTAAGTAATCGGCCTGAACGATACTTGTTGGGTATGTGACCTGAAGCGAAGCGAACAGAACCGTGGTTCCTCCTTGTGGATTCAGTGGGGATCGCACATAGAGGAATTTTTGGCATGGTGAGGACAAGTATAAAGACGCAGTGGTTTTGGCTTCGTTTTTGGGATTCCATCTTTGCACAGTATACTTGACTACTAAGACTACTAAGACTAGCAAGACAGATACAGCAAGACTAGCAAGAAGATACAGACGTAGTAAGTAAGTTGTCTTCATCGGTGTGTATTGTGGATATATACTAATTATTTTCAAGGACACTTAGCTTAGATGGGATAGACGAGGGACATCGCCACCATGTTTCTCGTTAGGCTTTTCCTCTGGCTTCTCAAACTTATCCTTTGGATCCTTGGCACTGTCTTCTTGTTCGCTGGCCTTGTTTTCTGCATGGCACATCTACACAAGGCCTGTTGCCACCGCCCCCCCCTCAAGCACACCAAGCGCCTCCGCACAGAGCTCAGTGAGCTCCACGCCAAGCATACGGAGCACGTGAACTCGTCTGTAGCCAGCATCGAGCAGCTACAAGCCGACAAAGCCATCGAGATCGACACCCTCCGGAAAACAGTCGCCCGGCTGGAGGATGCGCGAGCGAGCCTGGAGGCGGCCAAGGACGAAGAGATCGCGGCCCTGAAGGCCAAAAAATCGGAGCTGGCAAAGACCTTCAGCCACGTCTGCGAGCAGATGCGCGCGTACCGCGTCAACGAGGTGGCAGGCGTGCAGAAAAACGTGACTCGGCTGGAGGATCAGCTCAAGGCCGCCAAGACGGCGGCTAAGCTGCAGATGGGTGAGCATGGCGTGAAAGAGGAGAATATGCGGAAGCAGTTTGTTGGTGAGGTCGCGGGTATGCAGGCGAGGAATCAGCAGCTCGAGAAAGAGAACGCTGGGCTGAAGGAACACAACGCCGCGCTCGAGGCATGCGTCGATTCCGGCGACAAACAGCTCGCACGGCGGGTCCGCCAGTTGCAGGAGCTGCACGCCCGGTGCCAGACGCAGGAGCGCGAGGCCGAGAGGGCGGCGCGGGAGCTGCGCGGAACGGTCCAGGAGCTCCAGACGTCGCGCGATAACTGGAAGCGGAACACGGACGTGCTGAACGGCAAGCTGGAACGGCAGAGCAAGGCTGCGGAGGAGGAGAAGCACGAGTTGGCGTGCGCGCTGGAGGAGATGAAGATGGACCGCGTGGTGCTGCAGAGCCAGGTGAACACGCTGCAGTCGGACATGCAGGTGCAGAGCCAGGCCAGCGCCGTCGAGAGCCAGAACAGCGCAGTCAAGGTCCAGCGCTTGGAGACGGACCTGCAGACGACGACGCAGCGCGCCGAGAAGGCGGAGACGCAGGGCGAGGTGACTGCGCGGTACGTCGCCGAGCTGGCAAAGGAGATGGAGCTGCGGGAGCAGAAGGCGAAGGTCGTGCTCGCCATGAGCGCCGCGACGCTGCAGGCTGAGATCGGCGCGCTGAAGACGGAGGTCAGCGACAGGACGGAGAAGCTCGAGGAGAGCGCGACGTGGGGGACTGCGGAGCGCGAGTGGAGCGCCATGCGCGCCGCTGCGTTGAGCAAGGAGCTCGAGGCGTTGAAGACGGAGGTGAAGGATAAGACGGCGAGGTTAGTGCAGTGCGAGCGGAGGGCGGCGGACGGCGATGCAGTGCGGAAGTGGTGGGAGACGACGGGCAGAGCCGAGCGCGAGTTGAGCGAGTTGAGAGCCAGGCGCGCCGCGAGGTTGACCAAGGAGATTGCCCTGCTGAAGAAGGAGATTGGCCTGCTGAAGAAGGAGATTGGCCTGCTGAAGGAGGAGAAGGAGGCTGAGCTTGTTGTGTGCAATGCGGAGTGGAAGGAGGTGGTTAAGGGGTTGAAGGGAGAGGTCAGGGAGAAGACGGAGAGGTTGGAGGAGTGCGAGTTGAGGGAGATGGGGGCGGAGAAGGTGGAGTTGGAGGATGCGGAGGGTGTTGAGGATGATGGTGATGATGATGGCCTGGACGCGGAGCTTGAGGGCTGCGGGAGCGCGAGTGACAGTGACAGCGACAGCGACGACGAGACGGTGGTGCTGGATCTGGAGGATCTGGAGTTGATGATGCCGGACGTCGCTATGCCGGAAGTCTCCATGCCGGTGGACGCGTAGAGGCAGCTCCTGCGGCAGAATCACAGCTTTCAAGAGCCGCCGCGACAACCAACCTCTTAGAAACGCCGCCCGAACAGACTCCCGATATTACATCCTCAAAGACAAACCCCCGGTTGACGCATCTCGCCTGCTGCTACCTCACCCCGCCTAGAACACAGACAGTAGGATGATAAACTAAAGCTACTTGGTAGGCAAGCAGGCAAACAGGCCTGCGATGAGTGTCGTTTGTCTACGGCGTTCGTTATGAATTTGCGCAAGGCGAAAAGAGAAAGGGAGAAAAGGGGGGGAGGGGGCGTTATCGTAGAGTGTTGTTTTGAGATATTTGGGAAATCGAACACTCAGTGTTTGGTACTTGTTTCTGCCTTGCTTTTGATCTCAAGTACTTAGTTAGTCAATTCCGTTTCCTAGTTACACCACTAGTGCCTATTCTTCGTCTTTCTGCACACGGCGAAGTTGCTAGCTACAGCACATGGTTGTTGAATGCCTGTGTAGGAATTGCACTTAAGGTCCAACAAGGTAAAACGGATATCGGCCTGCTGCAATCGATGGGTTTTGGTTATACTTGGTAGTTTCGGTTGCAAAAACGGAAACTGGGCAGGTTTGCAAAACGGAAACTGGCCATGATTCCAGGGCTACAATCGATGGATTCGCAAACTTGCCCAACGTGGCATTTTCGCTTTGCAAAACGGAAATCGACCATATCCGTTTTGCCTCCCGTCGTGGATCCGCAGCAAGTTCGAGCTTTGCGAAAACTTTCTCTCCCGTCGTGGCATGATAGCAAAGAAGGCGAAAACAGTGCAGGAAACAGACCGTGCGCAATCTCCCGCCGACCCCCGGGGTAGCATTTACATGATTCACTTACATTTCTGCCGTCCCTTGAATAGCAAGATAACAGCCACACGGAGCACAATGTAGATAACGTTTACCAACGTTGCAAAAGAAGACGCGGGAGTTAGAACGACATCTCAATGGGTTGAGCATATACTGGTCCGTGTTGGTACACTTATACCTATTTAGGATTTCACCCTACTGTTAGGCGCCTAACACCCAACTTCCAACCAACTCAAGACATACTAAAGACATACCCAACAAGATAAGATTCATGACATTGGTCGTACAGCTCTCTAGAGTATAAAGTCGAGAACTGGTTCTACTTCTGCGATATACGACAGTACTCCAATCGACCCAGTCTTTCAGCTCATCCTTGACTATTACGAAAACCAAACTGAGTAAGTATTTGTCAACTCTAGCACTATACTATACATGTAACTTGTGCTAACACAATCATGTAGCCACAACACACCAGAAAGCTCAACTCACGATGAAGATCAACATCTTCGTTCTGCTAGCCGTGTTCACGACATCCTCAATTGCCTGCAAATGCGTCGAGAAGAACAACCACCAGGTGTTTGATGACGCGTGGACCAAGAGAGCCTGCGACTACGCATATCACAGTTCCAGATTCGAAGATGGAGATTGCAAGGCTGATTCCATCGCGAAACAGATGGGGAAATTTGCGAAGATGTGTCGGGGAAAGAAGGGTTATGAATCGGATTGCGATGCGTAGGTTGGGTTGTAGTAAGTCTGTCTGTCGAACAGTCTGGTCAGGCAGAAACACTGACTGCCAAATAGGGATATTCCAGGCTCTATGAGATTGGTCGATACTACTTCAGTCAATTGGTTCTTTCTGCCAATCTGATCCGACACTGGCACACTCTCTAAGTAGATAGATGTCTGTCAACGCACCCTGTTTTCGAATCCTCTGCCAACTACTCCAGAACGAAATTAATACATCCAAACAAATATGCTCTATCTACTAGCTTAAGATAGCATAGCTCTTCTAATATAATGTATTATCCAAAACAGTCATTGCATCGTTGAAATTCGGCCTGTAACTGTGAACTGTATTTTCTTAGGTCAAACTATTGTCTTCTTATTTCCTGCTGCAATGCCTTCTGTCTGCAGCACGCACTCTGCTCTCTTCGTCCGCAAAGTGTACAAGAACTTGATGCGACTAGTCTTTATGTGCGTGTGTGTCTTGCTAGTATAACATATCATGTTACAATAAACAAAAGAACACAACAAGGCACAGCGCAGCACCGCGGCGACAACGACGCAGCGTCATGTAGCAAGGACGACCCTACTTCAGACTTAGAGTAAAGAATCTGTCAAAGTAAGCCTACTAAATAATGTGTAGTTGTTGCGACCAAGTCCTAGCCTACCTTGGACAAGGTGACTTGGCTCCTGAATAAGAGAAGATGCAATGGGGCTGCGTTCGATGGACTCGCAAACTTGCCTTATACAGTAGTTTCGCAACGGCAGCACGACAAGACTGCCTATCGAATCTCAGTCTTTCCGATCACAACTCATGTCGACACACCTGTTCACATACCGCACCTTAGAGTACCATATTAGATGCAGGGCCCAGCACCACGGCACGGACGATCCCACCTGTGCCGCTTTGAATCGCAATCGATGGGCTTTTGTGAGCTTATCCATGTACTCGCATGCAAAACAGAGATTGGGTCGCTGCAATCAACGGCAACTGAGACTTACCCGATAGAGCAGTTTGGGAAAACAGAAATTGGCCAAGGCGGCGATCGACGGGTCGGACGTTGAGCCAATAAACAAATCAGCTGAGGAAGGGGTCGCGGCGGATAAGGTGATCTACGAGGGTGAAGACCTGCCCGATGTGGGAGCTTGTGATACTTTGGGGGGCTTGGTCGGGGATTGGTCGGGGATTGGTCGCGGATTGATCGGTTGCTGTGATCTACGGGGTTGGAAACCTGCCTGATATAGTAGGTGGGTGCGTGCCTTTTGGGGCTGGAATTCGTAGCCCACGACCACGACTGACCACGACACAACGACACAACGGCACCGACCAGCTATACAGCTAACTGCTAGACACTTCCATCGAAGAATACCTCGATTAAATGACGATGATCATGCTCGTGTCTAGGCCAATCATCGACTTGATATCCGAAACAGAACCAAACGCGTGAGGCTCGTCGCAATGAGCTAGCGAACCCCTTTTATCTATCTTTCCACCGTTACTATAGAGTCATCTCTCTAGCTGCTTCATGCTACGAATAATATAGAGGAGTATTACTAGCTTCGAGTTTCTACCCTTCAATGTCTCCCAGTTCATGAACATCTAGCCGTGTTACGTACTATTTGTACGTACTGCTCGAATCTTGACGACACGGTTGCTTGACACTTTCAGATTAACAGAGTTTGTATGTTGGCCGCTATTTACTTTAGGCGTGAGTGAGAGGACCTGGAATACCAGTTGCCTTCGGAAGTGCCTACTCAGCTGCAAAAGCTACCTCTGAAGCCAAAAGGATAGATGGGCTCTCACAGCTGTTACCAAGTCCCAACAGCGCGCTTCACAACAACGGCCATTCAACGCACACGACAACCTTGCATCTACCTCTTCACCAAGGAAAGATGCGATCAATCGTCTCGTCAAAGAACTTCCCCGAGTGTTCCGCCTTCGTCGCGTTGTCGATCTAAGCACCACGTTAGCTACCCACACAGCCAGCCTTCCCACTTCCCACATGCCCAGCTCACTTACAATATGCGCCATATCCGCACAACTCTCCTCCACCGTCCGCAGCGCCAACTCCTTCCCCATGAACTCTCTCGCGCCCAAGTTCCCCATATCCGTCTGCACCAGCCTATTTTCAGTCAGCTCAGCTCAGTCCCACCATCAACCTCCCACACGAAACAACAAGCACAGCCCCATCACCAAACCAGAAAACGTCACTCTCACCCACTCACCCCGGATTAACCATCACCGTCGTCAACCACTCATTCTCACACCCCATCTTCCTCACCAAATAATTCGCCATCGCCTTCGTCGCCCCATGCGCTCCAATCGGAAAATCGAACTGGTCCATCGCACTAATACTCCCCCCCGCCGCACTCACAAACGCGAATCTCGGCCCGCCGTCCACCGCCGACGCGCGCAGAAGCGGCAGCGCCGCTTTATACAACAACAGCACAGAAATTCCGTTCACGAGCAGCACTTCCTCAAACTCTTCCAGCGGCACGGCTTCCAGCGTGTTGAGCTTCATGATGCCAGCCGCAGAGATGACGACGTCGATGGACGTGACGCCTTGCGCTTTGGCTGCGTCGATGGCGGTGTAGGCGTCAGTGCGGGAGGAAGAGTCGATTTGCACGAGGACGACGCGCGTGTTGGCGCCGCGAGGCACATCGAGCAGGCCCTGGGCGGCGGAGACGCTGCGGACGGCGGCGATGATGGTGTTGTTGGGACGGGCGGCGTAAAGGGCGAAGAGGCCGTGGCCGAGGCCGCGGTTTGCGCCGGTTATGAGGTAGGTTTTTCCGGACATGGTGGTAGAGCGGGGTTTGGGTATAAAAAATGTGGAAATAAGTAAGGTATAGGACGCAGACTTTTCGGAGTGGCAAACGGCTACGAAGTATCCCTACCAAAGAACGAAGCATATAGGAGCAGTACCGACCGCCACTTTATACCTGCACCCAATGTCAGAAACCGGTAGACGTTTTTCCAAGCACCGGAATCTGTCCGCCGAAAGAGGAAATACTCGCTCCGAGGCACTAACCGTAACGGGGAATTTCGCCCCTGCGGGTTTCGCTCTCCAGCATCATGTTTTTCTTTCCTGCAGACGTTCAGGCACTTGACTGGGCTGTTTGGGGTGTCAATGATATGGTATGGTATGTGTGTGGTAAACGGGGGTGGATGTATGTTGCTTATCATTGATGGATATGGCGCTGTTTTTGATATCCTTCTTCTTGTTCTACTCGGCTGCATGTTGTATATCTATGTATCCGCGTGATGGGTCTAGTTAGTTAGGGGCGCTCATGCTGAAGCACGTGTACGTCTTAAACGTTTCCGCTCGAATTCGATAAGAGCCATGGCACCACGAGCGTTAGCAGCAACAGCCCGACTCAGTGCCCGCAGACAAGAGTTCCTTATCTGGAATCCCAGCTTCCATGATTCAAATCTCGAGACGTTCGGAGCGGTTGCTTTGTGTACGTTCTTTCGTTTGTTCATTTCGCGCTGCTTGAGACGTCGAAGCGGCGGGTCGAAGTACCGTACCTTCAAATTGACGTCATCTGATGCGGATGTTGCCTCGAATCCTTGTTGGGTTGGGCACGTGTCTTCACTGTTGATATACCGGGTCGTCCTCAGTGTCCACTATTGCGATTCCACACTACCCGCTATCCTTCTGCGCCTGCATCTGCAGAATGCGCGTGCCAACGTCCTCAAACTCCCTTCGAAACTGCAACTTCTCCAACCAACGCTCCGGAATCGTCTCCACGCCATCCCTCGCACCCAACAGCCCGCCTGCAATCGCCCCGTTCGTATCACTATCGCCCCCAATGCGCACCACATCCACCAGCACATCCTCAAACGACCGCACATCTAGCACCGCCGCCACCGCGAGCTTCAGGCTGTTGAGCACGTAGCCCGATGCGCTGATCGCCTCACGGCGGGGCCCCTCACTCGCGCTCTTCGCCAATGGAAGCGTCTCGCCCTCGGTGATGGCTTGTGTGACCTGCGCACAGTTCAAGGCGTTTGCGACCGTCTTGCCCACGTCCACAGCGGCTTGCGGCGGCGTGCCAGCGACGAGAGCCGCGACGATCTCGTTGTAGGCGGCGCACGCGACGGTACATCGCGGGTCGTCGTGCGTGAAGGCGCTGATGGCTATCGACTCGTTCTGGCGCGTCGCCGCGGCTGCAAACAGCGCCGTAGGAATACAGCGCATCAAGCTGCCATTGCCCGCACTGCCAGCGCCAGCGCCCGCCGCTGCGGGATCCTTCGACATCTTATAGCGCTGCAAGCCACGCCTCGTCGTATTCCCAATATCAATCGGCCGCGAGCCCTTTCTACGACCGGGCCAGGCGCCCTCGTTCCACTGCAGCGCATACTCGGCTGCTGCTTTGGCGATGTTGAACGCGTCCGCTGACTGCTGTTTGTGCTCCTCGTAGTCACGGTAGGCTAGCAGGACTGCACGCGTGAGGTCCGTGTCGTCAGTTGCATGGCCAGCGGGCCACTTGAGCGTGCCGCCGCCGACGATTTCGCGCAGGCCGTGGGGATACTGCCGAATGATCTGGGACCAGGGCTTGAACTCGAAGGTGGCACCGAGGGAGTCGCCGCAGTGGACGCCTAGGAGGGCGCCGAGCGTTCGAGAGATGCGGGCGTCGTTTGGTGGAGACATTGGTTGCCGGGGGTGGTCAGTGACGGCGTACTGCGTACACGTGTCTCACGGAGAATCACGAGAGATTGAGGGTGCTCGAAACACTGAGAGCGTGCTGCCTGCAATAAGCTGACGATGGAGTCACTTTATTCCGGCACAGCCTTGGATTGATTGGCTGCGCTCTCACAATGTTTGATTCGTCCGATCTTTCTTTTTTTGAACGTCATTACCCCGCATGCGTGATGAATTTCAGACCTTGGCACCTACCCCTGCACGGGACCTCAACACTATAACTAATCTCACGATAGCGACTTCCAAGGCTCGTCCTTCGTCCTGACCCCCGATGATGCCGCAGCCCTTGCCCTCCGCAGGGGCCCCCCCCCAGAGAGGGGAAAGCTGCCTGCAAGACGCCTCTCCCAGCGAGGAAGGCCAGCCTGGCAGCGCAATCTCCCTCACTACAAACGTTTGCTTCTAGTTGAGGGAAGCATCATTTGGCTAAAGACCCCTTCACCAAGCCCCCGCACGCAGAGTGTAAACGCCTAGCGCTCGATCGAATCAAGTGCAGATACTCTGATTGATACATATCAAGTCATTAAAGGCCGGTAGTAGCCTGAGCTTGGCTGAGAGGTTGCCCGAGTCCTTCCGGTTCGTACAGGTATATACCTACCAACCTTGGGGGAACAGACAGCTTACTCTGTTAGACACCTGGTCTTCGATCGTCTAGCAACAAACACAACACACGGGAAAGAAAAGGCCGCCCCGAAAATGTTACATCTCGGACTTTCTCTCACCTACGCTCTGGCGCTGGTGAGCGGTGCTTTGGCCGTCCCATCGCAACAGCTGCACACTCGCCAGCAGCCGTTCAAGTCGACAGTCATCACCACCCATAACGAGCCATGGGCCATCGCCTTCCTACCCGACAACCGCATCCTCGTCACCGAGAGACGCGGCAACCTGCGTCTCGTCAACGTGACTACCAAGACCGCGGGCACCATCACCGGTGTGCCCACCGTCGCCTACGCCGGCCAGGGCGGTCTCCACGACGTCGCCTTGCACCCCAAATACGCCGAGAACAGCCTGGTGTACATCAGCTACGCAGAGAGCGGCACTGGCGGGGCAGGCGGCGCCGTCGCGCGGGCCAAGCTGACGCTGGATGCCAATGGTGGTGGCGCGCTGTCTGGCCTCGAGGTCATCTGGCGCCACTCGCAGCGGGCCACGGGTGGGCTCCAGTTTGCCTGTCGCCTGCTGTTCGGCCCCGACGGCGCGCTGTGGATCTCGTCGGGCGAGATCAACCAGATGACGCCGGCGCAGTCCATGACCGGCAACCTCGGCAAGGTACTCAAGCTGAACGACAACGGCACCGCCTTCGCAGGCAACCCCTTCGCCAGCCAAGGCGCCGTCCCCGCGCAGATCTGGTCGCTCGGCCACCGCAACCCGCTGGGCATCGACTGGGACGCGCAGGGCCGGCTCTGGGAGGTCGAGATGGGCCCCATGGGCGGCGACGAGATCAATCTGATCGAGTCGGGCAAAAACTACGGCTGGCCGCTCGTGTGCGAGGGCAAGCATTACGACGGCCGCACCATCCCCGCGCACAGCACGCGGCCCGACTTCGCCGCGCCCAAGACCGCCTGGGTGCCCGTCATCTCGCCCGCCGGCTTGATCATCTACAAGGGCGACCTGTTTGCCAGTTGGAAGGGCAATGCCATCATCTCGGCGCTCAGCGCACAAGCACTGGTGCGCGTCACCATCACGGGGAACACGACCAAGGAGGCTCAGCGCATCTCCATGGGCAAGCGCATGCGCGGGATCCGCGAGGACAAGGATGGCGCCATCTGGGTCATCGAGGATGGGACGAACGCCCGGCTGTTGAAGCTTACCCCGAACTAAGCGTGCGTTGTGGTGGCGAGAGACGTGGGAGGGGAGGTGTGGGACCGCATGCATGTACTACATAAGGTGGATTATCCTGTAAGGTAGATTTATCCGGTCGTTTCCTTGCCAGCTGTCGGTAGATGGACAACTCATGCTCCGTGCCAAGCGTGCCACCTGTTCCATGCATGTGCCATAGAGTAGTGTCGGCAAAGTGCTTCGTCACTAGTATGCATGTCCCAAGGGAACATGGTGTACGTATTTGAAGCCTTTCGATTATTACAACTCAGCATGGTGGTTAAGTTTAACCCCCATCTCCTCTCCCTCTCCCCGTTCCCGTTCCCAGAAACACAGTATCACTCATACCAAACCAAACCAAACCAAACCAAACCACCTACCCCCCCTCAATCTCCAGAACCGGAGAGACCAATCTGCGCGCCTCCAAAACGATCATCTACCGCAGCAATACCACTATCAAAAGCTACAGATCATTCTATATACATACAGCGTTTACGTGATGTTTGTTACAAGTACGACCACAAGATAAAATCTAAAGTTAACTTGTAGATAAGGCGTTAGTTACAAGTTACAACGTAGCATGTTATGTTTGGCCCTAGTTCCGGAGATCTGATCTGGTTTCCGCAAGAGTGCCCCCTCTCTGCTCTCTCTCCCTACCTCCCCCCTTTTGGCAAGAAGACATCAAACCCCGCCACCGCCCCCGCCCCCTGCCTAACCCCACCCCCCGGAACATACACCCGTCCCCTCACCCCCACCGCACTCGTCCCATGCCTCGGCACCCGCATATCCCCCAATTTCTCCCATCCATCACGCTCCACATCATACGCCTCGACGTCAGCAAACACGCCCGACTCGACCTCCGCATTGCCCTCACCGCCAAACGTATACACCCTGCTGCCCACAACACCAACCGCGACGCCCCCACGCGGCGTCGGCATGCGCGCCTTGCTCGTCCTCCACCCTTGCTCGATGTCGTTTAAGTCGAGAATGAAGACTGTGTCGCGCACGTTGGCTTGCCCGTCAGCGCGCCCGCCGAGCACATACATGTGATGCCCGACGACGGCGCCGCCCGCGTGGTCGCGCGGCGCGGGGAGATCCGGCGCGGCGCGCCAGGTGTTTGTCGCGGTGTCGTACATGGAGACGGTGGCGACGGAGCGCTGGCGGCCACCGGGCGCGAGCTCGAGGTCCGTCATGCCGCCGGCGAGGACGATGGTGCCGGTGCGGGCGTGCACGCCGACGGCGGCGCTGCCGCGCGCGGTGCCGTTGGGTAGCGGGGCGATGGGGGCCCAGATGTTAGTCGCAGGGTCGTAGACCCAGGACGAAGAATTGCGGCGCCAGGCGACGATGGGGCCGGACGTGTCGTCGGCGAGGCCGCCGAGGACGTAGAGTTTGCCGTTCGAGACGGCGGCGTTGATGTGGTTCATGGGGAGGGGGAGGGGGGCGCGCGGGGGGTCCAGGAGTTGTTGGCGAGGGAGTAGAATTGCATGAGGGAGGTGGTGTTGACGGAGTCAGTAGTGGGGACGATGCCGCCGAGGATGCCGATTGTGTTTGGCGGGAGGAAGAAGGTGGTGTGTTCTTGGCGGGGGGCGATGGGGATGGGGGCGAGGGAGGTCCATGTTGAGGTGTTGGAGGAGGGTGGGGAGGGGTGGGAGAGGGAAAGGGGGAGGGAGGCGGCGAGCAGGAGGAATGCTTTGAGTGGAGACATGGTGGTGGGACTGAGAGTTTAACAAAACTGCTTATCTTCATTGGGGCTTGTGATGCCCTATATGTATACTGTCTGAATTGCTTGACCTCCGGCCTTCGTCCTGGACTCGACATCTGAGCTTACGCGGTTCAAATGGCTGAGTATGGAGACGGCGTCCGCAGCTTCGTACAACAGCTTGCTAACAAGCTTTCCAGGATACCAGCCCCCACGCGTCTACTACCGGCCTAGTAGAGAAAGCATGACGCGGTCCGATCTTGGCTCGTGTCCAGTATACTCGGAGCAAGCGTCGATCGCCGAATGTCCTCATTGATGTCCGCATTTCGTCAATTCGATGTACCAGGAACGGTAGATGCGGGCCATGGCAACTGGAGGCTATGGAGTTAGACGGTGGTTGTAGCCGTGCTGCGGAGGAATGGTTGTGCCGTAGTGTCTTACTGGCACCTCGTTGATTAAACGTGGACAGCTAAAAGCATCCCCTATACGTATAAGACACCATGTGACAGGGAGAGTCGAAAGTCTAATGCCTCTTCACCTATTTCTAGAATTCCTCATACAGTTCTTGTAACCTTCAATCCGGTCTGCTCCGCAATATCATATATCGCAGCCACGACTGGATTTACATCCTTGCTCTTTATCGGCACCCTATGCGCACCATCCCATTCCACCAGCGTAGTGGTCTCTTTCTCACAATACTCGTTCAACATCCGCCGATGGAGATGTAGACCGGGATCCGCAGTGCCATGCACATGAAGTGTCGGTTTCTTCAGTATCGCCTCCGCATCCACCTCTTTGCAAAACTGGAAGCCTTCTGATATTTCCCCTGCGGAAACCAGAGCCTGGCTTTTTTGGAGCTCTGGGTTGAGGTTGCTCAGCGGCGCTCGGCCGGCAAGTAGTACACCAAACCTCCACACAAGCCCAGGTATACCGACGGGGCCTTCCGCCAGAGGTTTACCCTCCTTTTCCGCTTTCTCCTCTCTTGCCTGCTGTTCTAGCAACAGACTCGCACTCAGCTTGGCTCCCTGGCTGAATCCCACCAAGCCCACCCACTCGCCCCGTCCACCGGCTCGATTGTCATCCTCCATGGCGGTGCGCAATGCATACCCTATCTCCTCGATGCAGCTCTCGGCATCGATCTCCGGGTGTTCGAGCAGCCAGCGAAGCCAGCGTCGGAACGGGCCGTACGAGCCGTACACGTGGATAACATCGGTGTGCGGGTCGCAGAAGAACGGCCCGTCGGCCCATACCAGGCGAAAAGAGTGTTGTAGGTGGCGGATAAGGGAGCGCGATTGCATGGAGAAGATGGCAGCGTTGACCCCGCCACCGTGGAGGCAGAGCAGTCGTGGCAGGTTTCTCGAATCGGGAACGGTGTCCGGAATGTTCGAGGCGGGGATTGCGTCTGAAATCGGCATCGTCGCGACGTGTAAGTGTACCTACACAGTAATTTGACGACTGGGTCTGAGCTGTTAGTTAAGCGTGCTCGAACTGCGGCTCAACTGATGCCAAAGAGAGCCAGAAAGAGGTACAGCTTGACGAGGTGACACTCGGTGCCATGTCAGCCAAAGTCAGCATGGAAGACAGCGCTTCCGCCGCCGTGTACACCCAAGTGGGCTCCAGTCTGACTGTAATTCGTGGGTGGCTCGTTCTAGTATCTCGGACTCCGAACGTGGGTCCGTAACAGTAGTGCCGGGCTGCTTCTTGTTAATCATACCAAAAGATGGTAGACTAGTTTTTGGGGGCCGAGATGAGATGGTATCCGGTCCGTTATAGCAACCTCATGTCATCGAGTACATGTCGCAGAACCACCGAGACATCCATCTCGAGCATCATATGCCCTGTTGTGCCCTCGAAGACGATCAGGATCGGCGCGGATGAAGCGGGGCCGAGCCGCTCGGAAACGAGCGACCTGCTAGCCACTTCGAGATGCATTGATAGATGAGAGGGAGCACTCCGGACAGCTGATGAAGCAGGCCCCGACGTAGCACAGAAACTCAGGACCAGTCTACTCTACGTGCCCATTATTCCTTTTCTATCGTCTCAGAAGCCATGCCTGTCAGCTAGGTAGGTAGCAGGGTCCAGCCGGTCGTCAAATTGCCACATGTAGAAAGCGCTTCGAAGCGATCGCATTTCCTCGAGGTTCGACCAGGACTCCTGACGACAGATGCGGAAAGACTACAAACTGATGAGCAGCAGTGAGGAAACAGCTTGACGATGGATGAAAAAAGAGTGATCAGGCTTTTGCTGGCTGACTGCTATATAGTGTTAGATAGGCGGTCCTTCGTGGAGTTGTGGAACACGGCGGGCGATAAGGCGAGGCGCCGGGGATAATCTATATCAGGTGATCGTGGTCCGTGCTTCGGCCCCAAAACACACCAGCCAACTCCAACCCCGACATCCTTTCCTCTTCGCAGCCTGAGCCCTCACACCGAATCCTTTCGCGCGCGCTGCCACGTTACGGAACAGCAGAGATGTCGCCACCACCCAATCAAATATCAGCCAGACGGCGTTCCTCAAACATGACGGCTGAGTCATCGACAAAGATTACTGCTTTTCCCACGCTCGCCCACGCAGGATTCGGCTGCGGCATTGCTTGAGGCACTGAAGCTCGTCCGTTGCCGCCGCATCACAGCCCGGGAAAGGGGCTTCTCTGACGGTGGCGCTGCGTCTGACGCGTAATGCCCTCGCGGTGACTGTGTTGTGCTTCCACACACCCGCCGCTCCCGCTCTTGCCAAGTATACATCCTTCGCTGCCATCCCGTATTACCTACTTCATGTCTCGATGCCAAGTCACATTACGCCCTTCACCATGCTGCCAACCCTCATAGCCGCGCTTGTCGTGTCGTCGAGCTCGGTAGTGGCTGCCCAACAGGAGTTCTGGTGGAGCTTCAAGCCAAACCACACCTCGGACGAGGGATACGACCCGTCCTTTGAGATATGCGGCACCTCCTGCGACGGATGCGACCGGAGTGCGAAGCAGTGCTTCTCTTCTGAGTTCGCGAACATCTGCTACCAGCCGGACCAGGGAGAGTCGTGCTGTAAGGACCAATACGGAAGTATGTACATCTGCGGCGTTGCGATTCCGTATTCGATCTGGCATTGACTTAAGGCAGCGGCCTGCGTCGATGGATTCTACTGCGCATATAACGACAAGGCGATCGCCTTCTGTTGTGAAAAGGTGCGTAGTCACTCTTACCTCGGTGCGCATTCACTAATGTGTATAATAGGACACCGACGTCGAAGAATGCGGACACCTTTTCGACGAGGACCTGTCAAGAGCCGAACTCGCTGTACCCACCACTGTCATCGTGACCGAAATATTCGACCCCGTCGCCACAGGCACCGCCTCCCAGTCCATCGCCGCGCGGCCCAACCGGACGACCCCTCCGAAGCTGCCTGGAAACGTTGGACACACTGGCAAGGACCCGGACCATTATGAGGACGACGATGGAATGGCAGTAGGAGTGCGGGTGGGCATCGTAGTCGGCGCATTCGTTGGGATCGCCGCCCTGGTAGCGCTGGTCGTCTTCTGTCTCATGCGGAAGCGCCGGATTCGCAAACACCCTCCTGCCGTGCCAGCAAAGTTCGAAGCGCCTCAAGTTCCTGCCAAGGCGCGCCACCCTTCGCCGTTCGCAAAGCCCATCCCTCAGGGTCAGGGACCGATGCCCGCGTCGCCGACAGCTTACGAACCCATGCGCGGCGGCCCACCCCCGTCGTACTATCAACAACCATATGGAAAACCATATCTAGTCAAGCCAGTCCCCTCCAGCCGCCGGTCTCCTTCGCCGCGGTCCCAGAAAACGGGCGCTGAAGTGGAGCACTTTCCCAAAGAGCTACCCCCTCGCGGCGGGGAAACGCACGAGATGACAACGCGGCGGAGGGGCGGAGATCTCACATCCCTGGTGACCAGCACACGCTGAGCGTGTGTATTAGAGCCTTTTCCAGCGAGTCTTTTCTAGCATTTCGTCTTACTCTATCTGCATTGCGGGGCGTTCATTCTTTCGCGTTTACATGATGGATATCCGCCGGCTTAGGCAAATGGCAATCGGGACTGGGCGGCTTGCTTGCATGTGTTACGCTAGATATAGACCCAATTTATAGGAAGATTATCAAACTTGCGCCATGTATGTGCTTGTTTCGCTACGTGGGCGGGGCAATAGGTTCGTGAAACCACGGCGGCTACGTATGTGATGGCTGTGGTGATGTGTGCATGGTGGAGGTCACGGCGCGGTCAAGCATTCACAAGCCGGAGCTTAAGCTATTGCCAAGACGAGGGGGTGGGTACTCCGTACTTGTACTGGCGCGGAGGATCTCTAGAACGCGATCAATCGGACCTGGGAGTGCGGGCGGGGAGGGCATCGTGTAAGGACATTGAAGAAGCGTCTAGGTAATAGACTGTATCGTGATGTGCCTTGTCGACGTCGTTTCGATTCTGTTGGACGCGTTTCTATGCTGTCAGCAACTATTTCTAATCTGCCAAAAAGGATTCTATTCTGCGATAAATCTCTCTTTTCTGTCAATCCCCAAATTCCGCCAAAAAACCGTAGCAGGATCGACGCAGTCATCTACACTCGCTGCATACTTGCCTAATTGGGTAATCGTGATACAATTGCGATGCGCTTCGTTGATGCGAAGAAGAGGACGATTTCTGTTGGAACTATTTGAGTTCTGTGTTAGAAACCACTCTCCTCTGTCAACACCCAAGTTTTTCTTCTGCCAGAAACTGCGCTCTTCTGCCAACTGCGCTCTTCTGCCGGATGCAGATTCACCGTCATCTACACCTCCCACATACTTACCCAATTAGGCAATACGTTATCTTAGTGCTTACCGTTCAGCGTTGTCTTACAGTCATCCCACACTTCTCAACACGGCTAAGCGCACTCACTCCCCCCCTGCTCTCCGAAAGTTGTACCACACGCCAAAAAACCTGCCTAACCAGGCAATGCGCTTCGCTCACCGATCAGCTCGTGCGCTGTTATCGACACCTACTCAAGAACCTACCCAACTAGGCAACATCCCTCTCGTATTCAAGCCTCCGCTAGCCCTGACCTGTCTGTCGGGAAGGTTTTTGCTACACGAGTGATCGACACCTGCCGAAACCTGCCTCGTTAGGCAATACCTATTCTTATCTCAGATCAACGTTACACAGCGTATTCCCTCACCGTGATCAACACCCCCTGAAACTTTCCCAGTCCGGCAATGCCCCTTCCTTCACCGTCCAGCTCGTCCTCCGTTATCGACACCTACGGCAGAACCTACCCAACTAGACTAGGCAACGTCACTATATCCCCGCTGAGTTCTCCACCAAGACATGAACCTATGCTAACACACTAGAGTCGTTTCTAGGGCGTTGCGGTTCAGAAATGCAAGCAAGACATCCAACAATCGTTCGCCAAGAGTTTCCCGACACTTGACTTATTGCTGTTTCTTCATGGTGGTAGCCGCAGGTGCGGATTGCGTTCAGTGCGTGTCCAAGCTTGACTACCGTGGTAGGGCTGAGCACGTGCTGGTCAGCCTTCAACGCCGGGACGTAGATCTCGTGACATTCCTTTCACTAGTCCGCTTGTTTGGTGGTGTTCGCCAGTGCGCTTTGCGTTCGGTTTGTGTCCGAGCTGGACCACTGCGTAGGGCTGAGTACTAACCGGGTCGATCATGAGGCATTAGGCAGACCACCAACTTTGTCATCGCCGAGACGTAGCGCTTTGTTCGATAGGACTTCTTTCCATTGTGGTGGTGACTGGTCAGGCAGAGCTACGCGAAAGGTTTCTGGGTGTTTGGTGTGTGTCAAGCAAAATTGTTGCCCTGTCTCATTCTCTTTGTTCAGCAATCAAGGAAGCAGTGTGCGGACGCTGATGGAACCTTAGATTTTGAAAGGCCACCGCTTCTTCTCGATCTATATAAACCATGGAGTAACGCTCTCCTTTCTTCTGTTCAGATCGCACTCCTGCACGCCTGCACGCCTGCACTCCAGTACAGTGCACTCGTCCTCTCGACCAACAAGCCCTGCCTGTCGCCACACCCGCACTCAGTGTCTACGGCTACTCCTCTTCTTGAACTTTCATCCTCTCCAGTGCCCTTTCAGCACTTGAGCAGCCCGCAGTCCTTCAGCCTCCTCTCAAACTCTTCCCCCCAAAGACCCTTGCTCAACCGGTCAAGACCCCTATCGACTCAACCCTCAACATTTTGAATCATTTCATTACCACAACTACCTCAATTACAGCTTCAGCAATGGCAGCCACGCCAGCAACATATCTTGAGAGGAACGGACACCTAGTTTATACTTGCTTCGTCAATGGAACTTTGAAGTTTTGCATCGTCAAAGAAGGGGATGTTCTCGGGGTGCCTGGCAACTCCTACATGTTCAACCCGGGTCTTAAAGACGTGACCACCATCATGGGGGACCACCGTACGCCAACTCCCAAGTACATCCAGCAAAAGCTTGGCAAGTTCAAGGACCCGGAAGCATTCAGGAACATCTGCCTCAATCAGCCGGCCCTGCTTGTTCCGGCAAACCAGCCTGATCAACTTCAGACCACCGAGGCTTGGATCGCGGCCGTGCATCGTCATCTGGACACACTATTACCCAATCAATGGCGTCGTTACCCCAACAACAACTATTAGCTATAGTTTTCAACTTCCTCGTGTGAAAAGATATAGCAAGAACACACTGGGAAAGGTGGGATGGGAGGTAGCACACGTTTTCAATTGTACATTGGTCATGGTCAGGTGATGACAGGGCGTGGGTATGGATTCAGCCAACTGGGATGCTAGACTGCTGTGGGATGTTAGTCGGTCATGGCATTTCAAGCGGATATGGGATGCTGACGATTATAGAATATTGCTATACATTTAGTGTGTGGAAAATGGATTCCATGTCAATGTTGACGCAATTTGTTTTGGAATCTACGAGCGGAGAAGAGGATTCGAAACGACGACCCTTGATGGAGACATGGCAGCAATACATGCAGTATGTAGAAAGCTTGTTTCTTACGCTCCCAGAATGGAACCCGTCTCATGAGCTGTGCGGAAGTAAGCTTGTTCGTCTGGAAATTCCTTCTCGCCCAAGCACGTGAAGATGATTCTCTGAATGTTCGCATTCATGGTTTCCAGCTCAGCAGGAGTGTGCGTTTTGTATGTTGTCACCACCCCATCCCTCGTCACCACCGGCCGCGTGTTTTCCAGAACCAATTTCTCCAGCAACCCCACGTGTTGGAACCAAGGGGGAAACCAGCCGAACAAATCCCAATCAATGAACGTGGCCTCCAGTCCGACGCGCCGGCCTCTTTCTGAACGCGGCTTAAGATGATATTTTCCATCTTGAGATCCATGTGTGTCAGAACAGGCGGGCACTCCTTGTTTGCGCTCAGTGCGGGTTTGAATTGCTCGACAGGCTCTAATCGGTGCGCCCTCCAGGGTGTGGAAAAGGGCTCGTAGAGCGTGGTGACCATGTCGAGTTCGAAGCGAACATACATGGCCTCGAGGAAGCTGTCGAAGTCTTCGTACGGACCCAACATGTCCCTGCATCGGGTCCGCAGGAACGTCGTTCGGGGCTGAAAGCCCTGGTGGTGCACGCGACCATAGTACCCTTCGGAAGGAATGGAGCGAAGGAGCTGAAGCTGCTGGCCGATGCTCGCGGCAATCTGCAGTTGATCCTTCTCGTCCATGTCTTTGAATTCAAACGCGTTGAGGTTCAAGCCCTCCATGTACTCCATGGCCAGATATTTGACGGCATAGGTCTTGCCGTCAGGGGTAGTGTAGTCTTCAATGTAAGCGTGATAGAGCTTTGGGGCCCGGACTTGGGTGTGTTTCTCAATGTAGAGCAGGTTTTCTGCTTCTTGCAAGAAACTGCCACAGACGCCTCGCTTGACCACCATGTTGCCTATTCGGCATACCTGTCGCGTGCCTATGTTTTTTGTCAGTTTGTTCTCGATCATGGCCGTGTCAAACTCTTGTGCCGTTGGTCGAGCGGGGCTTCCAGCGGCTTGGTACGGCAGTGGGAACTTGATCCACTGTTCTAGCGGCGGAGATTCAGTACTATCCCAGTCTCGACCCTCCACTTGGAAATAATCATCGAAATTATCCACACCATACATTGCCATTATGATTTCAGTCTTGGAGCGCATCTTGTACGGTTAGCTTTGATACCTTGTATGCGTTGTTTCGTGGAATGGAAAAGTGTGCGTCAGATAGCGTGTGACTGTTGCAGTTGTGTGCTGCGTGTTAGTATACTGTGCTGCTGCTGCTGTTGGATGTATCTGACCTGAATTCCAAACGTACCGAATGCGATATCTTATAACTATACCTGTTTTCATAACGTCCCGGATAAAGAAAACGACTATGGAGGGAAGCGAGCTTTCTTTGACGCCATGCTGGTCTTGCCACCACATATGGTCGGACAACCGCCAATTCATGCAGAACAACGTATTTTGTCCACCTAGATGAAAGAAAGTGTGGACAGGATGGGAGAACAATCCATCAATAATGCAGGATCGTTGACTCTATCGACAAAGCGGGGAAAACTACCTCTTCTTCATCATTACAATTGCTTTTAGGCTAGTAGCGCAGAATAATTGTGATCCATCTTGCCAACCTAAAAGAGCAGCGCAATAGGTAGTTGTAGCTAGTGGCTGCACTATAAAGCCAAGCTAAGGGGATAACTGTAAGAATAAGTGTTGCCTAACAGGGCAAATCTACAGTTTGTGTCTATTACTGTAAGAGCAAAAACCTTCCTAGCGGGATTGAGATTAGAATAGTAAGCATTGTATTCAGGCTACTTAATCCAATGTGATAGCATCTTGACCGCGCCGACAGATCCTAGCCTGATTAGATAAGCTTAGTTCTGGCGAAGGGCGCGGGCTTGCTCGTCTTCGAGCTTTTGGTAGAAGGCAACGCGGTGGCGGACGGCAGCTCTGTGGTAGCCTATTGCGAGTTAGCACTAGCTATAGGCGCTAGCGATACTAAGGCCTACAGGGCGTGTTAGCGGCGGTACAGGCACAGACACAGGTTTGCTAGCAGCGCAGTCCAGGCGTGGGCACCTAATAGTACCCAATACAGCAACATCTCTCCTGTATCAGCGTATCCACGTCCCGCTGGGAAGGTTTTTTGCTCTTATAGTAATCGACACCAACCGTAGACTTGCCGCGTTAGGCCATACGTTGTCTTGTTTTTAGGATACACAGCGTGGATCCCTGAAAGGCTGAAAGTTGTATCACATTCGGTAATCGACGCCCTCCCGCAGAAAATCTCAACCCACGTCCCGCCGCCAGCCCTGACCTGACCTGTCTGTCGGGAAGGTGCTTGCAACACAAGTAATCGACACTCCCTATTAACCTACCTAACTAGGCAATACCCATTCTATTCTTATCCTATCTTCCAAGATTACCATTCCACAGCGTTCCCCGACCCCGCACTTCAGCCTCAAAAGTCGCACCACTGCATAGTTTTGATCACAAGTTGATCGACACCTACCGTCAACCTACCCTATTAGGCATTACCTATTCTGATCTTATCTTATCTTACACAGCGTACTTAGCTTGACTGGACTTGACGTGTACCACCTACCCCGCATATTGTAACGATCTCGATCGAAGGGTGTCCGCCAGCCTTGTCCGCCGTGGGTATTTTGTCCGCCAGACTCCGCAGCTATCAACGCTGATTCGGCATTTCACATACTTGCTCGATGCGGTAATATTTCATCTCGCTTCCTTCCCTCTACTCTACCCGTCTATTCTATCCCATCCGTCTCCGTCCGTCCAATATTTATTCGACCCGGCCCAACTCCAAATCCAAATCCAAATCCGCCACAGCACAGCACGCACGCACCTAGCAGCCTTCACCGCCGACCAAGAAACAAAACACAGTGCGTGCTCCGTACTCTGTAACCATTAGGCGATCGATAGATCCTCTCGACAGTATACAATTTTTTTACCAGCAATCAGTCAACAATCTACCCTCGATTTTCACAAAGCCCTACTATAACTCTCATATATTTGGTAATGTCCCATCACCCCACCCAAAACTCCCCACACACCTCCCCACCCGCCATCCTCCTCTCCCAAACCTCCCCCCGCATCCCCCCCAACACAAACGCATCCCCCACAAACGTCCACTCCGCATTTCCCCCCTCTCCCTCCCCCCTCCTCAACACCAACGGCACCCCCACCCCCTCACACACCACAACCCAATCCCCCGCCTCACCCACCCCCGGCAAAAGCGCCATGTACTCCGCGCCGCTCGCACCGCGCACGCGCCCGGCCCGACGATTCACCATCGGGCTGCCCGCGCCGTGCGTGCTGAACAGCATGTCGGGACTGACGTAGCCGAGCGGCTTGAGCGCGCTGGACAGCAGCACGACGAGCATCCAGGGCCAGATACACCACGTGGGCAACACGCGCAAGGGGTACAGACACAGCTGGCGCACAAGGAAGTATAGCATCGCGAAGCGCATTTTCGCATCGTCGCCGTTCAGCAGCACGCCGCCGAACAGCGTGGTGTGCGCGGCGCGCAGGAGCGAGTAGCTGGGCGCGGGGGGGTATGCGGCTAGGAACGAGGGGTTGAGGAGTCGGCGGAGGGAGTAGGGACGGTGCGGGAGCAGCACGGTTTCCCAGGCGCGGATTTGGCGCTGCGTGAACTGCTTTATGCGCGCTTGGCCGACGAGGGTGGGGTTTGCGGCGGCGGGGGGAGCGTCGCGCCAGAGGGGGGTGAGGCGTGTGATGCGGCCAATGGTGTAGCCGCGGAGGCAGAGCTTCGTGGGGAGTGATCCTGGAGGCGAGGGGGTGGAGAATGTTGGGGTGAAGGTGGAATTAGACGATGCTCTCCATGGGGGTGTCCAGGTTGTAGTGCTGCTTTCGCATTGGATGAGGGTGCTCGGCGTGGATGGGGTATGGGCCCAGTCTGGGACCCAGGTTGGAGTATTGAGAAGATGTGTTTTGGGCGTGCGGACAAGCCGTGGGATACTGAGCACTTCCGTCTGGCCGCGTTGCAGCGCTGCGATCGCGAGTTTCGTGTAGAGGGTCTCGGCAGACTCGCTGTAGTTTGGCTCGATACCCATATCTTTAAACTGCCGCTGGGCCTTCAACCCCCACAAGGAAAAGACCTTATCCCGGCGGTCTGTGGCCGCGCAACTGCGATGCCGGGCGAGAAGCCTCCACCACTGCAGCTCCGTGCCATCTCTCCACTCGCGCTGGCTGATGCAAGGGGCGAGGAACTGCCACAGCCGCCGCGCAGGATAGAAGTTCCACAGCCACGTGTGGCAGCCCATCAGATACACAAATGCTAACCACAGCGTGGGCCACGGCTGCGACGTTGCGCCACACATGACGTGCGCGTTCTGGGAGACGACAACCTCCTGTACGACCCAGGCGCGCGTGAACCACGGCCTTTCCAACAACCGGAAGAACGCTTCGAGCCTCGCATCACCAACGCCCACAGGGAGCTCAGCAGGCTTGGCGCGCGAGCGGAGGACCTGCTTGAGCACGACGTCTTTCCCCACGCGCTCTTCCAAATCGCGGCGGAGGCTTTGCGCGTAGGAGAGGGCCAAGGTGCTCGAGTCGCTCTCTTCGCCGAGCCAGATGTGCGTGGTGGAGGCTCTGGCGTAGATGTCGCGCATTCGGGCGACTTGGCGTTCTTTCTCGAGATTGCAAGACTGGTCGATGCAGATGGAGTCTATCCATAGCATCATGGTCTGCTCGCAATCCCTGAATTGTGTTAATGACCTTGTGCGATGGAAGAATGGGATCAGTGTGGCTGGAACTTGGAGGCTGCTGCTGCCCTCGCCATCGGGCTCCGCGACATGGATCGTGTGTTGATTAGTGGCATCGCCCCAGCAGTACGACACAGCTCCGTATGGTGGTGCTTGGGAGAGGGGAGTTGTGGTGATCGAACATGTTATTGGTGACGCGTCGTTCTCAGGGCTCGGCATAAGGGTAAGGAGACGGATGCATGTGTCTGTCGCGTCTTCTGTAGTCGGGAGCGGGGTGTAGGTGTATGCTTCTGTTGACTCCATGTCAGAATTTGAACCCTGACCGTGCTTTGTTTCGAGGTGGATCGTGTTGTCTCCCGAATTCTGATGGAATGTGGGAAACGGAGCGCAAGAACACGAGGTGACGAGGCTGAAGACGACCTCGTGTTTCGACAGCTCAGCTCCGAAAGAGGAAACCCACCAACACACGCTAAATAACGCGGCTCATTGCCGACCTGCAAACCTCTTTCATATTGACAGACTGTTCTTACGGAAATGGGGTCTCCGAAACGAATGCTGAACACGTTAGGATGTAACCCCTAACTAGAACACTACAGCTATAGCTTAGAGTTTCATCTGTGTTGTAGTATCATGGCGATGCTGTATAGATTTGTAGCCTTGTAAAATTATATTGGCTACATTAGTATGGTCATTTTGGAGTCGTGCAGATCTATCTCTTTGATTTCGATGACTCTATTTCTGTAAGAAAGACTCGTCATGTACAGTTGATGAACGGGCTTTTTAAGGGGTATCGTAACTGCAAGGTCGCATAGGCTATTGAGTACGTGCACTTTGTTATGAGGCTTGAGTCGCTTTTTCCTCCGGGGTCTTGTCTTTGGATGCCTCAGCTGCGTCAATCCGGTTCTGCACGATTCGCTGCGTGTGTTAGCCCCGCGAATGTCTTTGTATAAATCGGTACTCACCAGCAGGTTCCTCAGGAGAACCACAATAGTGACTTTGCCAATCGCCGGGACGTAAATCGAGGCTTTCTCCTTGACCTCCGGCGTGAAGTTCCTCTCGCTCGAGAAGTTGATGCACACAGCACCCTCTCGAAGCAAGTTCTGCGGCACCTTGTATTTGTCTCCGGGAACGCCGCTTATGACCACGTCGCTGATGGGCAGGCAGTTCTCGAGTGTCCATCCAGGCTTCTCAACAACTTCATGTCGCCTCTTGCGCAGGCCTTCGCCGCGGGTGAATTGCTGGACGTCGTTGATGTCGACGCTGTATACGCAGGCGCCGTCGTTGGCTAGAAGTGCGGCGAGTGGCCGTCCGACGACCTCGCTTCTGTTGATCACCGTGACCGTCCTGCCGTGCAGCCTATTCCCATACGGCAAGATTATGTTGTAGATTCTCAGATACTCCAGAATCTTGATTACGGCCAGCGGGGTGCACGGCAGCACTGACTTCTTCGAGTTGGCCGAGTCGAGGAAGCGGATGTTCTGGTACATGTTGAAGATGTACTGATGCGACAGGCCCTCGACATCTTTGTCAATGGCGACAATCTGCTGCAGGTACTGGTCTTGCCGGTTGCCGAAGATGGGGTAGTAGACTATGATGCCGTCGACTTTGGCGTCGTTGTTCGCGTCGATGAGGGCGTCTTCGAGGAGTTCGCGGTCGACCTCCCGGAGCTCGAATGCGAAGCCACTACTGTGCATTAGCATCGTCTCTGCTTGGTCCGGTGCGCGACGAGCATCAATTGCGAACAAATGGACGAACAGACTTACTTTTCATTGCAGGTCTTGCCGGTCCACTCTGCGTAGACTCGCGCTGCTGGATCGGTGCTCGAGAGGAAGCCGACGAGCAACGGTTTCCGCTCTATCTTCTTCAGGCCGCCGTGTACTTCTTCGAGAAGGCTTTTGGCGATGTTGTTCGCCAGGACGACTTTGCAATGCGGTTTCTCCTCGGCCATGGCGGGGCAGAGGTCAGAGAAAATGACGTGGGAGGGGAACGCAGCAGGAACACGAGCCGGCGAAGAGACCACCTCTTATACCACAAAACCTTTCATGGCCCTGTGTAGGTAAATGAATCTCGCGCGATATACTCTCACTTTGCTTGCGTACTATCCGGCCTCCAAATGCCGTGCCTCGCGTGGCCTTGAACTTTTTTTCTGCCCCACAGCCGACATCGGGCCCGCCAATCAGCGCGCTGACGTAGCTCGTCTGGCAAGCGGTGCAGACAATCTCTGGCCGCCGCGCTGCACCACGCCGCGATACGAGACGAGACGAGACGAGACGAGCGCAGCGTGAGAATGTCCGACATCCAGCAATACCTGCTCGACTGCGACAGGAACAAGCGGGAGGCGAGCAGCGTGGCCCAGCGGAGCGCGGCGCGTAAGACGATCCGGGCTGTGACGTGAGCGGGAAAGCGCGACTGACGGCGAGCAGGCTTGCAGACCCCCGACCTGAAGCTGTTGACGCTGATCGAGCAGCTGGCCGAGTACTGCAACAGCGAGGATGGCGCCACACGGGCAAAGAGTAGGCGTCCCAGACATCGCACGGAGAGAAGCCGCTGACCGGTGCAGCCATGGCCTACCTCGCCGAGGTGCTGGGCTTCGTGCCGCAAAAGGTCTTGTCGCTGCAGCAGAGTATGTCTCCCCCGTTGCTGCTCGAAAACCCTGTTGCCTTGAGTTCACTGCGGATACTAGCACGCACGAATGTGGAGCTAAGACAATCGTCTAGGGATCCTCCTCTGCGACTTCCTCCTCTCGCGCCTCGAAGACAGCGAAGGCCTCGGACCATGCGCAAAAGGGTTGATGGCACTGGAAGAGCGTGGCAAGTGGGATAATGAGAGAGTAGTCAAGATCATGGAGACGTTTGTTCCGCGTCGCTGCTTTCGTCGCATCTTTGGCTCATAGCATGGCAGGCTTCTCGCGCACACAAGCCCGCTGCGGCAGTACAAACAGCAGAGCGAACGATACCCCGTGCTGCGGCTGGTGGACACCCTGATGGCAAGGTACAGAGACGGTATGAGCCCATGTGCCCCTGATAGACCATGGCCGGATGCTGATTCAAGCGTAGCATTGCGAAGTCATCACGAGGCCTCGACCGACTTCCTCTCACGATTCATAGCATACTTTGATGGCGAGAAGGACCCGCGGAATCTCATGGTCGTATTTTCCATATTGAAAGTACCCATGGCAGAATGGAACATTGGCGCCGAGGCACAGGTAGATCCATCCTCTAATGTGGACTGTGGACGGCGGAGAGCTGATGATGTTACAGGAGCTGTTCGACGCAGTGTTCAACTACTTTCCGATTACATTCAGACCACCCCCAGACGACCCGTATGGCATCACTGCTCAGGACTTGAAAGATCGTCTGCGCGACTGCATCGCTTCCACGCCCGACTTCGCCCCTTATGCGTTCCCGGCACTGCTGGACAAGCTCGACTCGACGGCGATGAATACGAAGCGCGATGTTCTCCACTCCATCACATCCTGTGTCGTTGAATACGGCCCTCGCACTACCTCGCTATACTCGATTACCCTCTGGGATGCTCTGAAGTTTGAGATTCTCAACGTGCAGGAGGAGGACCTGGCACACGAAGCACTGGATGGGTTGGCTGCTATTGCCAGGACACTATCGCAGGGCACCAGTGGCCCGTTGAATGCATATCTTCGGCCAATCATCAAAGAGTGCAACGAGCATCTCGAAGACGCCCCGACGAAGCAGTCTGAAGCATCTGCACGGATCCTGCACAAGATTGCTGACGTATCCGCCGAAGTCACCAACATCCTCCTCGCTGGCATACTGCCCAATCTCTTCCACCTCTTCCAGACCGCCGAAACCATGGCTAAGCGACGGGGTCTGCTCGAAGTTTTGGTACAGTTAATCCGAGCAAACATTAGTGTGTACGGTGATTGGCGATCAATGGGCACGGATGGTGAACAAGCGGCTAACAACCCGCTCGCACAATACCGGGACCAAGCGCTAGAAATCATGGTGAATGGTCTGGAGACGGCTCCCGTCAATGAAGTCTCATTTCGCCTAGTGTGTTTGGAAGGTCTGCTCCAGTTGTCAAAAGTCCGAAGTCTTCTCAGCGATGAAAGTGTTGGGCGGATTACGCAATTACTGCACTCCGTTGTCATCCACGAAGAGCCCTATGGAAAGAATGAAATCAAAGAGGCTTCTATCGACGGCTTGGTTGAGATTGCTCACCAGAAACCTCAAGTCGTCGTTGACAAGGCCTTCCCAGCTTTCATGGCCCAGCTTCCGGATACTGATGTCGACGGGTCAAAAGCATACGTTCCGGTTCTCGAAGCATTTGCAAAACTTGGAAGCGAAGACAAGATCTTCGACACAGTCATCCTGCGCTTGAAGAATAAGTTTAGCTCAGCAGTGAAACAAAATGCATCATCGGCATATATTATTGCTCTGCTTTCAGCAATCCTGTATGCACTTGTCCAAGGCGCGAACAAGCTGGAGCAAAATCCCGAATCGTCTACATATTACCAGGACATTGCACTCCCGCTCTTGCAGCGTACATCGAGTTCGGACGCGTCGCACCCTGAGGCGCTCGACGATGAGACTACTCTAGATCTCGTTGGGAGGATTTGCAGCACCATCATCAGGTCACGGTCTGTTCACCAGCAAAATGCGATTGCCACGGAACTATACACACTCTTCAGGGCCACTCCTCAAGCCGAGCTCCCGCCATTCAACCCCAATGCACCTCTAGACACGCACAGGAGTATGATTGTCTCAACCCACCTGCTAGCATCTTTCCGCAAAGAAGCCACACTTCCCTGCGAGCTCCAACTTCTGATCTCCTCATTAGCCGAGTACGTCCAGCAGCCCAGTCTATCTAACGCCGTCCGCGCCGCCTCCCTCCGCCAAATCTCCCTCGTCATAAACAAATTCTACCCCACCGCCGCGCTCAAAACCTGCATGGACCCTCTCCTCTCCGCGCCGATGCAGCTTTTCAACCAAGAGAAATTGGACCCCCCCCGAATACGCCTCATCTTCGCCTGCCTCAAAGCCATCCTCCTCCGCAGCAGCCCCATCCTCTCCACCCTCTACCCCTCCCTCCTCTCTTTCCTCGCCCACCCACAGCACGGCCGCACCGTCGCCCACGGCTTCGCCACGCTCCTCCAGCCCGACGACCTGCTCTCCAAACAAAACCACTGCCTCATCTCGGGCCTGCACAAGCAGAAAACCTTCGCGCTGCTCGTGCCGAGTATTACTCAGGCGTTCCGCGATGCGACGCCGGAAAACAAACCAAACTACCTCGTTGCGCTGAGCGGAATCCTCAAATGGACGCCCTTCGATATCGTCGTCGGCGAAGTCGCGGTGCTCGCCTCGCTGCTGCTGCAGTCGCTCGACTTGCAGCGCGAAGACGCTGTTAAGGAAGCTGCTATCGGGACGCTGACGGCCGTTTTGCAGGAGCGCGCCTCTGCCATTGAGGAACACGCTGGCAGTCTCGTGGCGCGCTTGCTTGCAAACGCGACTGCGACTGCGACTGCGATACCGCCGCCGAAGGTCCGCGTTGCTGCGCTGCGCTGTCTGACGCTCATGCCCGAGAAGATGAAATTGGAGGTTGTGTTGCCGTATCGGAAACAGGTGGTTAGGCGGCTGACGGCGGCGCTGGATGATCGGAAGAGGGGGGTTAGGGGGCAGGCGGTGAGGTGTCGGAGTAGGTGGTTGGGGGTGGATGAGGTGGGGGATGAGGATGAGGATGAATGAGTAGGATGGATGGATGGATGGGGTGTGCGGTTGAGATACGATGCAAAGGTTACGGTGGCGCCTTTTGCAAAGTTGTAGAAGGCACGCTATAGTCTTCCCAGAATCTCCTATACTGTCAAAAGGATTGTGTTAAGAGGGGAATGAAGAGCCAGTACTGTCAACACTCATGTTGTCTGCTGGGTGGAAATTGGTATACTCTAAACGCCGCATATGCCCCTATGTAACGCCATGCATGCTCATCATCCCTGCTCGTAACATACTCCAACAACCCCTCAGCCCCACTCAGAACTTGCCCTTCTTCGGCGTCGGCACACCCTCACCGTCCGTCTCGCCCTCGTCCCCCATAGCCTCGACATCCTCCTCGACATCGCCGTCCCTCGCGCGCTTCAACCCCTTCATCTTGCGCGTCTGCAGATCCTTAAAGTCCTGCTTCCCCATATGCACCTTCCCGACCTTATCGCCCATGACATCCATATCGACGTTCTTCTTGGTGCGCGGCTCGACGCCCTTGGGCTTCTTCAGCGCCGCCTTCAGCATATCCGCGTCGGGGAACTGCGCGCGGCCCAGCCGGCAGTCCAGCCGCGGACCCATCTCCTCGACCTCGACGCGCGGCAGCTTCTGGCCCGAGCGCTTCGTGCGCAGCAGGTAGAAGCGCAGTTTTAACTCCGGCGCGGGCGTCGCGTCCGAAGGCTCCGCGGCGCTGATGCTGATGAGGTACTGCAGGCCGCTGACGTCGACTTCGGCGGCTTCTTGGCCGCGGAACAGGTCGAGGAGGAGGGATTTCGCGAGCGTGTATTTGGAGGGGTTGGGGTCGTCGAAGAGTGTGCCGTGGAAGGACATGAGTGGCTTTAGGCCGACGGACGGTTTTTTGTTTTTGAATTGCTGCAGTGTGCGGAAGGTGGTGGGGTTGATGTACAGTTCGAGCATGTCGAGCATTTTGTGGGAAAAGGTGCGCGCGAGGGTCAGGCTGTGCGGCCGCTTCTTCGAGTGGAAGGTGAAGAGCAGGAGCGTGGTGTCGTTTTTGAGCGAGAAGAACTCAAGGGCTGGGGCGCGGAGGGGTTAGCAATAGCTCGTCGTGGGATGGGCATGAATGCATGGCATGGGGGTGGACGTACAGGACGCATCGTCGAAGGGGTGGATGTCGTTCTTCTTGGAGAACTTGTCGATAAAGGGCCGCTTCAGCGAGATGATGTCTGCGCACGCGAGCTTGAGGATCTGCGACGTCTTGGGCCCGTTGACGACGAGCGTCGTTTTGGTGTTTTCTTTCTCCTGCGGCTCGCGCTTTTCCATGGCCCGCTTGGCGCGAGCATTTTTGGGTTTGCTGGGCGGAAGGTTAGTATGATTGTGTGCACGCTGAGAGACTGGGGGACGACGTACGCTTGCTTTAGCATTTTGGTGTCGTGTGTCTGGGCTGAAGGTCGATGTCGAAATCTTGGCGGAGTGCACTTTTTTCCAAGCGGAGGCCGGGGGAACGATTCGCCGGGCTTTATTTCTTTTGAGAGGGGCGCCGCATATCGGCGGGGCAATCACGTCAGAGTGTCGAAAGATCACAATCTTATCAGATAGATCACCACCGTCGGTCTCACTGCATCACGCCATCGAGATATAATATCTGCCTACCAAATTATTCTCATTAGACGGAGCCTTTCAACGAATCTTTCGTCAGCAGTGCTCGACCTCAACCACAGCCATGGCGAGCCTGCAGGACATCACCGACGAGTCCGCCTTCCGCTCCACCGTCTCCTCCCTCCCCGCTTCGACTCTCGCAATCATCTACTTCTACGCGCCATGGGCCGCTCCCTGCAAGCAGGTGTCCCTTGTCCTGTCTGCCCTCGCCTCCACCTACGCCGCCGACGCACCCGTCTGCTTCCTCTCGCTCGACGCCGACGAACTATGCGACGTGGCCGAGGAATACGACGTGATATCCGTGCCCTTCATAGTCCTCCAGAAAGACGGCAAAACGCTGGAGACGGTGTCAGGAGCGGACGCCTCCAATGTCCGCGCGGCGGTGGAGAAATACGTAGGGGCTGGAAGTGACGATGGCGCGAAGTCGAGTCTACCGCCCGCCCAATCAGTCACAAAGCCGCCGCATGAGCACATCCAGGAGACGGCAGACGGGAACACCAACAGCACAAAGGACCTCTCCTCATACGCGCCTTCCGCCTCAGATCCGAACACCGCGCCCGAGTACAGCTCGTCCACGAAAGGCGGCCACGAAGCCGGCGCCAGCGATGCGGCCCCCGAAGACAAGGAAGAGCTCTTCAAACGGCTCGGCGAGCTCGTCAAGGCGGCACCCGTCATGCTCTTCCTGAAAGGCACGCCGAACGCGCCGCAATGCGGATTCAGCAAGAAGACGGTCGGCTTACTACGTGAACACCGTATCCGGTACGGGTTCTTCAACATTCTGGCTGACGACGGCGTGCGTCAGGGCATGAAGGAGTTTGCGGAATGGCCGACGTTCCCGCAGCTGTGGGTCGACGGCGATCTGGTGGGCGGGCTGGACATTGTGAGTATACGCGCGCTTTGCTGTGCAGTGGGATTGTGTTGTATGAGGCTAATCATTCGTGTGTTGTAGGTCAAAGAGGAGTTTGAGAACGACGAGGACTTCTTGGAGCAGTACAGGGTGAAGCCTGCGAAGAGTGGCCAGGACGTAGCAGCGCCATCGGCATAAATCGCATTCTGCCCGAACAGCACGAAAAGATGGCTTTGGGATCCAACGAAATGGCGAATACGAGCAAAGGCGGATTATCGGCGACGGATTGCTGGGAACTTGCATGGGCATAAAGGAGGGACAATGGCACAGCCACGGCGCGGGACGGGCGTTTGAGATAGTACGTGTACAGGTAGCGAATGGCGATGATTCAGGACAGTAAACATCTTTATATACGTCCACTATCTTTCAACTGAAATACAGTGTTAGGTGTTTCTCGCATGTCATGTCTGGTTCTTTCACTAATCTCCGTGTCTACTAACATAGCTCCACGCACAGCGCTTTCCAACCCTTCTACCTAGCTCTGCATTATGTGCCCTATCGTTTGCTGGATCCCGCCAACCCCCCGGATTGACTCCGCACTCCAATACCGCTGCCTACCGCCCTACCTCTCAACGCCTACTATATAAGCCCTCCTTTCCTTCTTCCTTCTCTTCTCCCCTTCTTCTTCTCTTCACAGACAGCTTCCAGCGCCTCTGTCTCCTCTAAAAAAACATCGCCAATAACTGTTCTATGGTCTCGGGTAGCTGTTTCTGCTTTCGTCGACTAAAAACGGCGTTATACCAGAGCATGGGGTGGATTTAGGGATTGGGGATTGGGGATTGAGGATTATAAGATGAGGGCAACGATAACTGCATGGTCTTGAGGATTTTGTGCTCTGAAAACATTAAGACGATCGCTTCATGGGTTTTTGGGGGCTGTGCGCTTGCTTGATTAAGAAACATCCGTGAAAGCAAAGTATGGAGTTGATACGGACTTGAGAGGCGAGTGTGCCGTCAAAAAGATAGCCAGAGTAGTCGATGTGGGGACGTGGAACTCGCTCTTTCTAGGAAGAAGAGCATATATAAGCACCTTCGCCCGCCCTTCTCTTGGTCTTCTCGCTACACACGGTGTTGAGACCCTTATTCTCTAAAAGGCTATTAAGCATGCCCATGGTCTTGTGGCTGCTGTGTCTGCTTGCTGGACTAAAACAATACGTTACGACAAGCCATGGAACGGAACTGGACCTGGTCGCTCGCGGCTCTCCAAAAGGACCGCTAAAGTGTTTGATGTGGGGACTGGGAACTTGCTGTTTCTAGGCAGGAGGACACATATATAAGCACCTTTCGCCGCACTTCTTCTGGACTTCTCGTCACGGATGGCATGGAGCGGTGGTATCTGAAACGAGCCTACATGCACGACATGGGCTTGTGGGTGCCATGTTCGCTTGCTTGTCTTAAAAAAAGGTTCAGGAACGTTGATGTGGACTGCACAGATACTCACCTCCCTAAAAAGAAACGCCCATGCAAATCTCGCATGTGAGACTCGAGAACTTGCTTTTTGGAAAGAAACGCAATATAAGCACCTCTGCTCTTCCCTCTCCTCATATTATCGCTACAAATAGCATTAGCAGCACTGCTCTCTAAAATCGCCCAAAGGAAGGCACATGGTCTTGTGGGTGCCGTGTCTGCTTGCTTGACTAAAAAACCGTTTCCAGTATATGGATGTGCAGTGGACGCCGTCCTCTCCTCTTTAAAATCATGCAAGACGATGTGATGTGCGGATCTCAGGCCGCGACCTCGCCGTTTTGAAAATCGAATTACAAAGCCGAGTATGTGGGATTTGGGATCTCGTTGCTTGTAAAAAAGAAAACGGCGTCCGACATATGTGCGACGCGGGAACCCGCTGTGTTTAAATTAGTCGGACTTTAAAGTCATAGAGTACCGTCTCGAGCCGCTGGACACAGCTATGCAAGAGCAGGGTAAAACCTACTGATAGGTTTTTCATGGCTGTGCGTTCGGACGAGTCGCGAGGCGGGAGGCCGAGCGGGAATGGCGTGTGTTGTGGAGAGCGATGTTGGAAAAAGACATGAAACTGGTTCGCGTAGTTGCGCATGGGATCGAGACGCGTTCGCGCAGTTATGCGAGCGTGCGAACCGTGATGGCGTGTGTGCGAAAATATATGGGCGTTCTAGGCATGTGTGTTGGTGCGGGTGTTGGAAAAGATAGCCTCGCACTGTCATGGGAACAAAATCTGTTTGGGGAGTACGTTAGTATGTGGTGTTGGGCGATTCGACTGCGGGTGGAAACGGCGGCGTGCTGCTTCGATGGTCCGTATGAAAAAGTAGGTTTCTCAGCCTCCATGGAGGAGACTTTTCGGAACCTGAGAGTTGCATGGGAGGTTGGACTCGGCGGTTAAAATGGCTAATAACGAGAGGAATGTTTGTTCGGACTCTGGCAACGAAATCGGTCCCACGATCTACAAATGAGACGTGCCCAGAGCTCTGCGTTGCTGTACATCGGAATTCACGGTGGGGTGTGCAAATGCGCAGTAAAGGGAAAACACAGCCATGTATGGTGGTTGTTGAAAGATTATATTGGTCTACTCATGGGAGTGAGTTGTGTTCCTGGGCCGAATTTCTACGGGACCCTTATCGCCATGTACGACATCAAAAAGCACCTTGAGGCTTGTCATGTCTTTCTGGAAACGACTTGGCCACATTATGATGGAGGAGACTCTTGTCTGGAGATCTTGAAAGTACTTCCTCACTCGGGCATGTGCGAAAGAAAACAAGGGGCAATTAACTGATGTCAGGCTGGAAAAACTGACGTGGTAGAAAGTTATGGAAAGGGAGGGTGTGCGCGTCTAAAAAGTGTACGGGGGCTGCGGCGGATGGATCTGTGGGATACGTGGGTCGTCGACGTGTGCAGGTTGGGAGACAAAACTATGATCAGAGGATGGTATGGGAACGAGAAGACTTGCTCGTGGGCTTCCTCCAGGAGTCCGGGATGGTTCCTGTATCGAGAACGGCAGGGCTGCCTCTCTATGTTTGTTCCACGACGTCTTCGCTTTGGAAGTGTGGAAGAGCGACTTCGACTAACTGTGGGCGAAATATGTTATGTTTTTTTTTCGGTACCAGAGGAAACAAATTGTGGTGCAAGTTGAATAGTTTGAGTCCTAGTTGAGAAGAGGATAAGTAGTGCTTTTACGAACGTTGAAGTGCATTAAAAAGGCCATCGAGTCGAGTGAAGATGAACTAGATTTGAGTTAGTGAGGAACCACCGAAAGCTAGAATAGCGACGAGTATGACCGTTTACTTGGTAGGGAATTCTTTGACTTGCTGATAAGAGAGATACCATCTTGGGAAGAAGTACGGAGCATTGCATCAAGTGTCTTCTTGGGTAACTGTGCGCACATATCGTAACGTCTGCACAAACACATGCCTTTGTATCCACCAACTCGAAATTGTGAACTGTCTAAGCATACATTGCACGACGTCCTGAACTCGCGTACCTGTCCGAGAGCATTAAAAATCTTATGCTTGTTGCAAGAGTGAGAGGAGGCGGCGACGTCATGCGTCTGGTGGAACATCACACAGTCCGGTGGAAACAGGAAGGTCTCAAGAATACTAATAGAAGTGCCGATCCTCTAGTTAAATTGTGTCTCAGGTATGGGGCTTCGCTCCCTGTCGTGTTGTAGATGGCTGTGTTTGAAAGTAAAGCTGGAGGACTATGCCAAAAGATTATGTCATCACCGAAATCTTGGCGCCTTGTCCACCTGGCGAATTTCGTCCCCGCACAACACCATCGCCCTCTCCATCACCGCCGCCACACAACCCACTGCCACGCTCGACTTCACCCCGCAACACTCCATCAGCACACAAAATGGACGCAGCCAAAACCCCCGTCAAACTTGTCCGCGTTACGCGAGTCCTCGGCCGAACCGGTACGCCTCCCACGCTCAACGCACTCCTCTCTGCGCGACCTGGCTAATGCGTATCAGGCTCCCGTGGTGGCGTCACCCAGGTCCGAGTCGAATTCATGGATGACCAGAGCCGCTCCATCATCCGCAACGTCAAGGGCGCAGGTATGTCGCGGACTCGCTAAAACCAGCTTTCACGATCGCTAATATTGCATCACAGTGAGGGAGAACGACATCCTCTGCCTACTCGAATCCGAGCGCGAAGCCCGACGTCTGCGCTAGACGCAACATACCAGGGGGAGCGTGTGGACGATAAGTCTTGACTCTGAACACAATGGAAGCGAAACCCATTGGATTCTTTCCGCAAATACCTCTTTCGGATGCTGCGCAGTCGGATTCAGAATGACAAATCAGATCGGCTAGAACAACGACTGTCGGTGTCTTGGATGGTCGAATGATAGGGTCTTTACATAAGCGGCGTAGGCGGAGTTCTAGGTCCACTACACAATATCAGTCTTAAACGCCAATGCGAGTCGCAGTCCCGAGTACAATAAAGCCACATGAACAGCCATACCTTCCCTAATCCTTCAACAAAGATCCTGAATCTTTGCTCAGCAGCCCCCAGCCAGACCCCGACAAGCTATTCGCTCTGGTACTGCATGCGTATCATTGCCGATACAGTCACCTCATCATGTTCATGCTACGCTAATGCTCTGGCTAATATACACAATTCTAGCACGACATCTATAAGGTCATTAATTGGCTGCGAACCTGTTGTTACAACAGCACACTAGGTATGATCTGCATCGACCTGAAGGCAAAAGATGTGGTCGAGACTGGTTGGTGTCCGCTTTAAATTCTGGCAAGACGGCGCTTCTCCAACTCGTGCACAATGCTCACTGTTGTTGGGGCCTTTATTTTCGTTAGGCTAAGAATAGGGAACCAACTTTTCTTTGTTTGACAACAAGACTGAGCGCAAAGACGTATGTCTTAGGAGTTGTTAACAGGCACCCCAGTTAAGCAATCCCTGGCACCCCAGTCAACTAATCAGGCAAAGCGAGCTGACCAACGCGCGTACTAAACTGTTTTGCCTACTCATGTATTCTTATCATCCCCAGCGTAGGCACCCACAAACGCACCCACTAAGGTACCCACGAAGGACAAAGGCACCCACAGAGGCACCTACGAAGGCGCTATAGAGGCACCCGCAGAGGCACCTACAAAGGCGCTACAGAGGCACCTACAGAGGCAGCAGAAGCAGCGGCAGCAGAGGCAGCAGAGACATCGTGTGCCTCTAAGATAACTCTGTACTGAGATGCCCGTTAACAACTCCCGTATGTATCCCACTTCCGTGTTACTCCAATGCCCTTTACAACCTTGTAGGTTCATTCGTCGGCAAGGAAATCCCCACCGCGTCTAATGCGAGAGATTAATATAGTCTTGTTGGGGGAGGCAGAGTTTAGTCTGATGAGCCGTGTTCTAATGGTCGTTTAGGTAGAAGTGACCATGGAACAGTGCATCAACAGTTCCTGCCTCGTCGCCTCTTCAACTCGCTTAGGTGGAACAGTGCACCAACGGTTTCTGCCTCGTTGCCTCTTCAACTCGCTATCTCTCTACTTTTCTTTTTCTTTTTCTTTTTCTCTTCGACTGTGTTACTATCTTCTTACGACGCATCTACGCTAAGATAACATTAGAGAAGCTATACAACATTAAACAAAAGCTGCTTACTACTCTCGCGAAATCGCCTCTACCTCTACGGGCGTCCCTCCTATAAAGGTAGTATACGTACTACCGTATAGTGAGTAAGATCTAAATAACTCTACTTAATCGTAACTAAGTAGTCAGCACCTGCCTAAGCGCTATTCTCTCAAGACACCCGCTGTCCGCCATTCTATACAGAGGGTAAGATCGACAAATCTGATGTCCAGTAGATTACTCGCCCCACAGAAACGCTAACAACCTCCGGTTAGCCGAATGCGGGGCGAGTATACGGTATCGATTGTAACAGCCGTAGTTGGTGTTGGTGTTAGGTTGGCGCCTGTCCTATTGCGTCCCGCATTGGTAGGCATCAAGGTATAGAAATTTGCGCGAATGCTCAATAGGCACTAAGCGTTGGCGCGGAAGATAGTAAAGAGGCTAGTTAGGTTACTTGGTTAGTTGTGGGGTCGCTTAGTTAGTGTTGGATAGAGGAATAAGTAGGTGATTTGGCGGGAGGGATAAGAGTTTCGACGACCCGTGCGCATCTCTAGCTATATGTGCTCGACATCTGTTTGATAGCGGCATAGTAGCTTGCTAGCTTGGGGCTTGCTAGATGTGAGTCGTTTGCATAGGCTTAGCCATTTAATAATGTAACGTGTGCGAGGTAGAATTGGGCTGGAAGACATTCACGCATCTAATTAGGTAACGCAGCTTAATTACTGATTAGACTCTACTCTACGGAGCAGTTCTATGCCTCCTAGAACAACTCTACTTAATTTCGTTTGCACTAACAGATTACTAGCTGGGTGTTGGGTTGGTGAGTTACCCCCTAGCACAGGTATCCTTAGCCGTTTTAACCTGTTGTTGGGGAGGTGTGACCTCTGGGATGGTTGCAGTGCGTTTAGATAAATTATGAGTACTTTCAGCTAAATCATAAGTACTTCACATGAACGATCTTTTCGTTTACTTCACTATCACTACTCTTTTCAATCGTTTGCGTTTCGCGCAGCCTTCCCTCACGATGCGTTTGCCTGCAAGCACTCTATCTCTAGCAGTTTTCTGTCTGTTCTGTTCATGGACTCAAGCTTACTTGATATCCGCAGAGACCTGTTCTGCACCCACAATTACTCTTATCGTGAGTTCGATGAAGCGGATTGCCGATGCAGTAGATATTGTAATGAATGGTATTTCAAAGCCTCAACACAAATCAGACGATACCACCCAGAAACTCTACAAAGGCGCTACTGAAGCTTCGTTTCACGCTCTATCAGGTTAGCAGTACTCTTACCTGTTTGCTGTTTCTTGATCTTGTTCTAATCTGTCAACAGAGAACGCCCGACAGATGTTCGAACTATGGGTATGGACATATCAAAAAGGCGGCCAAGGCAGCAGTCTTGCTTTCAATTGCAGAGAAGCTTGTTATGTTCCTGCTAGCGACTCTGCAGGAAACGAATGGAAGATAGCGGGACAGGCCAGGGTAGTGGGAGCCAAGTCGGCGTTAACGGGTCCCAGTTATAGAGCTGCCAACCCCCCAAGGGAGAGAACGCTCTGTGGCCCTAATGACATGATACAAACTCTTTCTAATACGGAAGCTCTGGTCATCGTCCTCTGCCCACGAATAAGATCGGAAATCAGATATGGGCGGTATAGAGCCAACAAGGACATGGAATATGGGCAGTATCTCAAAGACAATCTGAACAACGACTATCTTGTAAGAGAAATATTCCGGGCTTTGTACATGAAAGCCTTTTCTGAGCATAGTAAGTTGAGTCCTCGCTTGCATGCGCATAACAATCTTAGTTGGTAGCTAACCTCGTTGATAGCTGCAGCTATAGATGCGAATACAGGTTGGGCTGAGGCTGAACGTATGCCGTTAGATAAGGCACTCACTAATTTCTACTCGTTTGCGTATCACGCCTTAGGTACGGAAGTAACCCGCTTTGTCTTGGGCACTTGCTAACATGATAATACGTATAGCCCTGTATTTTACCATACCTAATCCTGAGTCTTTTTTCCTAGACGGATATTATATCGACTCTGAAGCGATTAATTGGGGTGAAGATTGCGAGATAAATCTAGATGATCTGCCGGATAATCTATAGTAGCATGGCTGGATCACCTCAATTGCCACTGCAAGAGAAAGTTTTCGCAAAGCTCGAATTTGCTGCGGAGAGCCTCATTTGTTTTCAGCGTGAGCTGAGTGGGTGTTTCGTTTTGTGGAACCTCTCAGAACCATGGTTCATCAAGATGACTCCTAGATATAAGACCTTCTTCTCGCTTCTTTCATCCTCCTCATCTCTTCACTGTTGCAAAAGACTGTCTTTAGCAAATTACCGAACACGCTGCTCTCAAACCGAGAGATAGTGCAGGCATGATGATAGAGAGAGATCTTTGGTGTGTGTGTGTGTGTGTGTGTGTGTGTGAAGAGATAAGGAGGATGAAAGAAGCAAAGGTCTTAAAGGAGTTATCTTAATGAACTATAGTTCTGAGAGTGCGGCTCTACAAAACGAAGCGCCTACTTAGCTTACGCTGAAATCAAATAAGGCTCATTGCAGAAAGTTTGAGTTTTACGCAAAACTTCTCTATTGCTCTCAACTGTGCTCTGTCTATTACTACTATCTAACTCGCACTATGAAACTTTTCCCTCTAGCAACTAAGGCACGTTCCCCCTTTTCTTCATATTAATGCAGAGACGTCAAAATGGCCACCCATTCAGCTTCCACTGAACACAAATGAGGCTCCCCTTGAGCATTCGCGCAAACTTTTATCATGCAGAGTCGTATATTTTAACCTCAGAGGTTCATTCGTACAAATGAGGCTCCCCTCGAGCATTCGCGCAAACTTTTATCCATTCGTCAGCTATTTTTTCTAGCGCTTCAAGTGTGTGAAATCAACGTGATCTCATTGGGCTGGTCAAGCTTGGTCCGCCGAGCCCTTTCCCAACGTTTGATGGCTCCGCGCGGGCAATCTCTTGAGATTTTTCGGAGAAACTGTTAGGCCCAAGTAATGAGCTCAACCTGAACTACTTAAAACTCGAGCGAACCCCGCTTTGCATCCTTTGCATATGTCCGCCTTTTCCTCTCCTCATCTCCTCGACCCTCTTCGTACTCCTTACTGTCACGCACGACGCACCTACACCAGGATGTCAATAGAAGCGTCCTACAACCTCCAACAAATGATGAAGGCACGCATCAGGGCCCTAACGCGTCCTGCCACTCCTCGGCGCCCTGAGCCAAGTTTTGCTATTCTTTGTAAGCCCGATTACCTACCTCAACAGCCACGGCCAAAGGCTGGATCACCTCGGCAGCCGTTGCAAGAGACTCCCTTTGAGAAGCTACCGGATACGTTACTTCCCACGGTGTTGCGTCTACTTCCACTGTCCGATGTGGCCAGTCTGGCTCTTACCTCACGAACTCTGTTTCGCCGTGTCATCCGAGTCGCAAATCCTTTTCTGGCGATCCGAAGGCGTGGCAACGAATTCGAGAGGGCGAAGTTCTTGGTAAACTTCGCCGAACATCATCCAAAGGAAACCATTTGCTACAAATGCGGATTCTACCACCCCCGCTGGGCTAGTATAACGCCTTACCACGAGACAAAAAAGGGGATAAAACGACAATTTGTATGCGTCAGGGCGGTGGAGACGTTCCCTCAAGCCATTAGCGCATATACACAGACGCTTTCGTGGACGGACTTTCACAACCTAATGCTGGACAAATGTTACCCGTCGCAGCATGTGAAACCAAGGAACTTCCTTAGCCGAATCTTTTATTTCAACAAGAAAGGTTGGGTCTATGACCGAGAGGCCATCTTCACAAACAACCGCCTGTTATACAGAGACCGGGATTATCGGGGTGTTCCTACTGGGACTCCTCTTAATGGAGGCTTTGGCGGTTTTCGCTCGTTCTGCCCTCATTCCCGCGACGTGCCATACCGAAACTATGTACGTGTGATGGACACAGGCGTAGAACTGATTCCCAGGCTCACCCGCAACGGCTTCGCAAACGGCTTCGCCTTCAAAACCCATCGATGCCCGGAATGCCCTACCGAACTCCGCTTCGAGATCTGGCCGCGCGCGCGCTTTCCTGGTAAAGTCTACTCCGGAGGCATGGATTCGTATCCCTAAATCCTGGCAATCACCCGTTATATTGATCTGGGGGACTGCAAGTCGCCAGATTCAAAGGAATGGGCGGCTTTGGCTACGTGGTACAGAGCGTCCCCCAGAGACCGCACGTCAAGAATTCTACCGGGTAATAACAGAGAGAAGCCGGTGGTACCTAGAGATCAGTGGCCAGTCCTGGATGTCACTCACCAGAAGCCAATATTCGAACTCTACGAGGGAAGTCGTCCAGTCGGGTTTCTGCCGTCTCCGAAGATACACATTCCGTTTGATTCCCTTCCCGCGTATCAAGAATAGGATCTCTCATGGGGCTATCGGCCTGCGAGAACAGGAGCGTCAGTTTTGATGGGTTGCTTGCGGGCATAGGGACATGCTTGCACCTATGGCTATTCCGTTGAATTTCGGCTCGCCCATGGAACCCGGATTTCCTTGCGCATCAACAAGCCTACGAAGGTTATATGAAGAGATGAACAAAAGAAAAACCAGTTACTATCCTACAATCATTTTTACCACTCTGAGAGACCTGGGAAAGCGCTGTGGTACAGTTGTGAACCCCATGAAACACATCCAACAGCATGTGCGAAGATGATAAAATTCTTCAACACCCCAACAATCCGCTCCCACCCTACAGATGTAACGAAACTAACCCTGCCAGACAGCCGGACCCGGCGCAGTATAGCTCTTCGCCATCGGGTAATACGACCAAAGCAACCCAGCATCATTAGACTTATACGCGCCCGGAAACGCGACCAGAGGTCCCGGCTTCCCACTCCCACCGCCAGTAACCTCGACCTGCGCGCAGGAAAGATAGACCTGCGCACCTCCGACTGACTGCGCCTGGTGCAGCGCGATGCTCTCGACACGGACGAGATATTTGCCGCTGGGCACGCTTTTCGGGATCACGAATTCGACGCTCTTCTTATCTAGAAAATAAAACATGTTAGTCAACGGACAGCGACCGGAATTTGCAGAAAAGACACACTGTAAGCCGGCCACGTCGCCTCATCAGAAGTGAGCCCGTTCGGCCCACTAACAGCACTGATACTAGCCCCTTTGAACCACACATTGCCCGCCGCCTCCCACGTATTGATATTCGCCGCATCCGGCACCTTCGCCATGTAGAATTGCACGGGGCCGAAGTGCGTGACCTGCGCGTTCGCGACGAAGCCGAGCGTCTCACCGGCGGCGACAGTGGCAGTGCCCGTGCCGGCCTTGTTCTGGAAGCAGCGCATGTCGGCGCTGTTGACGTCCGACACGCCCTGGTTGCCCTGGTAGTTCTTGGTTTGGCGGACGGACGTCCATTCTGCGGCTTCGAGGGTGCCGTTTAGGATGAGCTTGGAGAAGCGGTCTGGTGAGCGTTACGAAATTGTTCGCGGTGGCTACAAAGAGCTTCAGGGCTCAACTTACAGTGAGCTTCGGCGGTGGTTGCTAAAAGCAGAAGCGAAGTTAGGAACTGCATCTTGTTGTCGGTGCACACAGTTAGGATTAGATGTCGGGTAAGAGCGAGGACGACGTGCAGCGGGAACACTGCTCTAAAATACCCCACAAGACGCAACCAAATAAAGAACAAATATTTCAGTACCGACATGTGTTACCCAAGGATGGTGCATATTAAGATAGATTGATTGCAACTCTATTTGCGCACGGATGGGGTGTGCACGAAGTGCCGGCCTGTGAGGCTCCTTTCAGCCGGTTGGGCTGCCCGGGGTCAATTCCAGCACTGTATGAGTTCTTGATTGAACTGGCGTTGATTTGAGCAGTTCAGTATGACGAACCAGGATAGTTTGTCTAGGTCGTGTTCATGTCTTGATTTTATTGATGTTCTTCGCGCAATTTGAAGCCCAAAATAGCTACTTGCTTTGCAACTGCTGGACGTATGTCCCCTAGACAAAAACCACAGTCACTACCTTAGTATATTAGCGACTGACTGTGGGCAATATCATTCATGTTCACTACTATTGACCCCTGGTGCATCCGCGCGCCAAAAGCACTCCCGAAGTATAAAGCCATAAGACTAATCCTCCAGCAAGCGATCCACTACCACTACCACAACATGCCCCAGCCCATTCTCAAGCTGCTGAGATCTAGCCAAAAAGAAAATGCAAAAAACATACGACAGCGGGTATTCGCTAGTGGTCACCCACCTAACTACTAATCCGCCGGTACGTTGCTTAAATATAGCTGAGCGAACGGGAAGCATTGTTCTCAACGTCCTATGGTCGTATGTGAAAAAATTCCAATTTTCAATCTATTCAACCATACATAATAACCTTCCGATTAAAGAAACATTCCTACAAACCCTCGTTCGTGGGTGCATTCTCCGATTCGTTGCCAGCTCGTTCGTGAAGCACCACATCACAACGATCTCCCAAACCAGGGACAGATACCAGTAAGAAAGCCAGCGGTAGAAGTAATAGGCACTTCCATTGGAGCATGTCGTTTCGGAGACACAGGATCAATATAAAGGCCACGATGTTGCTTACCACGAACTTTATCACGAGGACAAAGAAGCAGAACGCTTTGGCTACAGAAAATCCAAGGGCCTAGAAGCCAACGGCTGTGATGCTGATGTCGTAGTAGATGTACTCCAAGAGCTGGAAAAGAGAGCGGTTGAGCGCTCCAGTGGGGTTCAGGTTGTTGGTGTGTAGAGATGGACTTTAGGTCGCGGTGGCGTTCGAAAGTGTTTGTTGTATTGTATTTATTGTATTGGTACTAGACGATAATGAGGTAACAGTAGTGGTGTGGTTATCCGCGGTGAAGGGTTGTTTTCGCATTGGTAATGAGCTCTCTCGTATATAGGTAGCGCTTCATTCGGGATGATCCTATCACGTATCGCTTTTTGTAAGCTCTACCTCGACGACGTTTTTCAACATGATAAGCGGCTATATTTCTCTTAGTCTATAACACAGGACTTCTCTCATGTTCGTAACTCCGTCAGACAACGCCCAGTGCAGTAATTTCAGCATAACATTGTACAGCTCAGTCCATCCTATTGGAGTCTCCCCAATATCCGGATCCAGTCTCACACATCGCGTGCGCACAAAGCCCAGCCCAGCCCAGCCCACCCATTTCTCACCAACGCGCCCCCAAATTCACCTCTTCCTCCAGATTCGCGAACGCTTCAGCCCCAAGCTGCACCTCCACCACCGTCCCAAGCCCCATCCTCAGCTGCTGCATCGCCTGGGCCCTCCCCATGCGCTGCCTCCGAGGCCGCGGCGCACTCCCATGCAAGACCCGCCACACAATCGCCCAGGGATCTTCTATCGAATCCACCAGCGCCGGAAAGACGATGTAGTAATTGACGAGAAACATGCCTAACACAATTGTATCGAATGTAGCTATTCCTACCACGCCATATGGCTTCTCGTCCCAAATCAATTTGTCCCAGGGCGTGATGAAGTTGATTGAGATGAAGAAGAATGCGAGGAGTATAAGGAGTGCGGTCATGAAGAGCCCGTAAAACATGTAGTAGAGGTCCCAGAGCAGCAGAGCGAGGATGTGCAGGGCTTGTAAGGGGGTCATGTTAAAGTGGTTCTAGAACTGGCGAGTGAGGAGGCGGAGGGCTTGGAGCGGGGTCATGGTGGAGGATAGATAGGGGAGCGTGTACTAGCTAGCCGGGAGAACAAGGGAGTTATATTTATTTCTAAGACGATGAAGAGAGAGGCGTTTCTTCGTGCACTCACGAGTCACACGGCTGCAAATGTGTTTTCACAATGTCCGAACATCATCCTACGACAGAGCGTTGGAATGAGCAGCACGAGAACAGGCATTGTGCCGCAGAGATACACCACGCTGGCCCCAATCTCACCCCATCTTGGATCCCTCCAAGCCCCTCCATCCACCCCCTCATCACACCACATCCCCATCCCGCCTCATTATCGTCCTATCCACCCATCTCTCCAGCCAGATGCCTGATAACTTGCCCCCCACAAATACCATCGTCGTTCCAGCGAATATTCCGATGAGTTGGTGATTCATGGGTTTTCCACGCATAACGTTGTTGACCAACACCACGATGTAAGCGGTAGCGGCGAAGAGGTACATGCACAGTAAAGCTGCGTGCAGGGTTGGTTGATGGGGCGGGTTGCGGGACATCCTGGCGGCGAGTGGGAGTATGAGGGATGGAGGGATGTGTGTTGGTGTGAGGTTTTGGTGGTTGAGTGGGTGTTTGAATTTTGGATTTGGTGGTGGAAATCGGGGATAGGAAAGGGTGGGTTAGTGGTGAGATTGCGTAGTGTTAATGTCAATGATGTAAAATTCGATGCGTAATACGCCATGGTTGTAGTGAAAGCCAGTCGTAAGCGTTGGTGAATTTAGACTGATACGGTGTCTGGTGTCCCCACACCCACGTGACCTATCATATCCACTCCCAAAACGCCTTTGTGCCTTATCCAACGCTATTCAGAGGCCCTTTGATCAATCCGAAGTCATACCAAGTCTCTGCAAGGAGCCATTAAACCACATATTTGTCCTCCTTTTCCTTCTCAACTTTCTCAAGAAACAGAAACACCAGGCACATCTCGCCGCCAATGCCGACGCAAATCGTAGTTAGAGCCATCACAGTATAGTACTGACGGCCAAAGCAGAAAATCGTGGCGAGGTAAAAGAGGAATAAGGTGCACAGCCAGGTGAGGCGGAAGGCGGCGCGGAATGCGGCTAAGGAGGTGGTCCACATGGTTGATGTGTTGGTTGCGCAGGTGGTGTTGACTTGCGTGGGTGGTTGGGCGGGTTTATAAATGTGTGGGTGTTGTGTGCTGTAGGAGGGTTAGTGTGAGTGAATGGATGGGTAGGTCCAGCGTACCCAGCAAAACAGACCAAGCGCACCAAATCCATTCCAGCCCCACAGCCGCCCGATCGCCAAACCTCCACCAACCCCTCAGTCCCCCATACACCCCCTTCCCTCTCTCCCCCCCTCATTCAAACCATCCACCTCACCCCCTTCTCCTTCCCCACCCCGCACTTCCTCGCCACCCCATTGACCCACTCCCACAGCCCCCAAATCCCCACCGTGCACACCGCACACGCAATCCACACCAAACCAGGCCAAACGCGGAAGAACACAGGCGCCATGTACACCGTCATGCAGATCAGAAAGGAGGCGGCCGAGCGCGAGGTTGAATGCGGGGCCGGGGCCGAATTGGATGTTGAGGTTGGTGGCGAGGTGGAGGGCGGGGGCTTCGAGGGGTGGTGATAGGGACATGATGGGATATAGTGGTGGGAAGGTTGGCGGCGTGCTGAGCTGGGCGGGCGGGCGGATTGTGCGGTGGTGGTGGGTGGTGAGGTGGATGAGATCGAGGTAAAGTTGAACTGGAAACGTCTGCAGTGTTGCTCCAACCCAGTCGTATTCACTCCAAAAGCAAGGAAGAAAGAAAGAGTGAATCGCTCCAGGCCCACCACAACGTAGTGTTACAAAGGTCCGCGGACACCGCACACAGTTCAGTTCACATGTCACGTCACGTCACGTAATCAGCAAAACAGCCCATGTAAATAACCCATCCGTTTCGCGGCGTCAAGATCGCCTTATCGTACGTGTCAAGTAGCCAGCATAAGGCATACCGTACGTAATCATAGAACCCTCCAGCCAGTACGCCGTAATCAAGTACCAGAGCCACAGCTCAGCGCAGCTCAGTTCAGTTCAGCTCAGATCCGCTCTAGAAGGCGAACCTCAAAGAGACAGACTGGGTTTCAGACCAGAAGCAGGAGCATCGTAATGTAGCAGCGCAGTTCAGCAGCGACCGCTAGTCGAACATGCTCAGCCACGGCTTCTTCTCCTCCGCGTCGCCCTTGTCCTTGTCGTCCGCGCCGCATCCAGCCGTGACAACCGTCAAATTGCCCGAGCGCCACGCCTGCGAGCCGGAGCCCGAGCCCGCGCTGCCGCCATCATGAGGACCCTGGTACGGGAACGTGTCGCTCTCCCTGTCGAGCTCGTCGTCGCCCCACTCGGGCAGCGCGACGCGGAATGTCATGCCGTTGAGGTTGAGCGACGACGGGCTGCCGCCGGGCGAGCCGGAGCCGCTCTTGCCGGACTTGGTTGAAGACTGCGCAGACGACATGGAGTTCAGGGGCTGGTCGTGGGTCTTGTGCTTGTCCTTGTCCTTGGCGGCGCTGCTGCAGTACTTGCGCTGGAAGAGGTAGATGGCGATGGTGAAGGCTGCGGCGATGACGAAGCACGTGGTGATGATGACGGGGACTTCGAAGCCCTTGGTGTTTGCGGCGGCGGCGTCGGCCATGGCTTGGTCGGGGCCGAGCTTGGAGGTGGCGTCGTGGTCGGGGGGGCCAACTGGGATGGAAGTGCCCATGGCCTCGGCAGCGCAGAGACCGGTGGAGACACGGTTGGTAATCATGCTGGACTCTATGACTATAGTCGCTGTAGGAGGAGGGGTATATGTCAGCAGAAGTTTTGGCTTGGTTTGCATATGGCTCGGCTTGGCATGAGGTATGTGATACCGCGGAGGCGGGAAGCCGTACTCAAGTGGTCGCAGTTCATGTACACCGACGTAACTAGACCATCGGCTCCTTTGGCAGAGGTGGTAGGCAGAACGACTATGTTACGGTTAGTTTGGAAGCCTAAGACAGGATGCATCGTGGTTAGTCGTACGGCCCAGACCAGGGTCTTCGGTAGTCTTCATGGCAGGTGCCGGAACGCCGTCGACTACTCTGCTGTCAGCCTCAAGTCCTCGCAAGCTCTGCGTCGAAATTCTTACAAGGGGCCTCTTCAATTGCCGTTGGGACAGATGAGCCGCTGACATCGCCCTGACCAGCGCTCGGTGCAAAGACAAAGCGAGTCGAGAGCGTAGTCGGAGTACCCATCATGAGAGACGTGGCGAAGGCGGGGTAAGAGCTCAGCTTAGTCGACATCGTGACAGAAGCGTTGCTCGACGAGACCAGAGTAGTAGAAGAGTTGGCAGGCATCCTACTCGGACCCATGACAAGACCAGTAGTACCAGCGATCGTAGGGCGGGAACCATTGCTCGCAGTACGACCCATGCTCGCAGTACGACCCATGCCCGCTGCGTACACAACAACCGCAGTATGCTTCGCAGCCGCAGTCTCCCTGGCCTCGGCGGTGCGATTACCTCCGGAACTCATCCTGGCAGAAGAAAGCGAGTTGAGTTGACTCGTAGCGTGTTCGACGGACCGATCCGTATCGCGTGGGCGTGCGTGGGCGTGAGCGTTAGCAATTTCGTGTGCGGGGAATTCGCCACGTGGGTGCGTGGGTGCGTGGGTGCGTGGGTGCGTGGGTGCGTGGATGGGGCAGGGAAGGGAGTCGCAGGGTGGGCCAAGCGAGGAAAATGCGTCGGGGCGGTGGCGACGATAGTGGACCAAGCTTGGGCACGTGTGTGCACGGGGTAAACAAGCCCAGGCAGCAGGCACGTCGCGCCGCAACGCGGTTAGTCGGGTGCTCAAGGCGGAGTGAAGACGAGAGGGTGAGAAGAACGGTACGCTTGCCTGATATGGCAGTCGAGGGACCCCGTTACGAGGTATTGCGGGGGGATGACGAGTGAGAGACGAAAGAGAAAAGGGAATTGACGTCACGTCACTACGACGTTTAATACATACGTTAGGCATCCATTGTTTTGATGGCTGCTGTCATGTGATCTAGGTCCGGAACCGGCTCGTGCAGTGCAACCGGGTCAATGTGTCGCGGAACCAAGTGAGATTTCACTCCGAAACCATTTACTTACTTACTGCCAATTAAAGAGGCCGAACTGAGCAAAAAGTGCACAACGCTGGAAGGAAAGAGGTGAGGCGAAAAGTAAGAGAGGAGTCTGGAGACCAAACCAATGCTCATTCCGTTGGGGTATATTTAAGCTCTTCTAGCAAGCTATATCACCAGAGTATCATCTAGGCTTGTTCTGCTGCTTTTGACCAGTAGTTTTCTTAGCCATGGGCCATACCCCTCGCTGCCCTATGAGCCTTTCTTCGGCATGCTGACAGGCTGATTGGCCTGACACCAGGCTTTTCTCCGTGTATGATGCAAACGACATCGAATGACAGCACGCCGATTCACTATCCAAGCCCTTGATCCCTCACTTCGCCTTGTTCTTCGCGGCTTCGGCCTCGCGCCTCGTTGCGTCTTCTAGTAGGGAGGTATCGACTGCGCTTTGTGGGAGGTGTACATAGCGAACGACGGAACCGCGGATGAACATGTCTCGAGTTGATGACTGTTGAGGCGCAAGTTAGCCCTCGGTATCTCCCAACAAGGCACATTTGCACTGGGTGTAGATCCAATTGGGGTATATGTACCAGATGCGGCCACCGAAGCTCGTCCGTCGCCGACGCATTGTCCAACTTGATATTGAGATACTGGTCGACGCTTTTCAGCGTGCCGCGGATGCAGACTTCGTTCTTGAGTTCGACTGTGATTTCGTGTTCGACGAGCGTTTTGAAGAAGCTGGGGTATCGAGTCAGCGCCTTCGTTCTAGGACTTTCAACCCGTGCCAGAAATTCGAGAAGTGGTTCCAGGAGTTGTCGTAGCGTAGGTAGCGAGAACATTGAGGTGTATATCCAGATGCGAGAGAGAGAGAGCGCGCCGACGCTCAAAAGGCTCCTCGTTCGCGATTGCAACCAGACAACCCACTCTCCCTTGTCCTCGACCCAGATATCCTACTCTGTTCCTGTATCCTCTTGTTTCAGCGTCCCCCACCTCACTACCCAACCTCCAGCACCCCTCACCCACCGTCCCATAACGCGCCCTCCGCGGACGTTTCCCCAGCGCACCGCCATGCCAGCCCCGGCAACAACGCGAAAAAACACCCGTGTACGTACCTGAAGAACAGCATGGTTGCAGATAGGAAGAACCGAAGGAGGGTATCCGGTGTGTGGTACGCCGATTTAGTTGTGTGACGGGTGCGAGAAGGGAAGCTTGAGAGTTGAGGTCGGAATCGGACGAGCTCTGACCGGGTGGGGTTCGGGCGGAGGTTCAGGCCCGCCGCCAAGCAATTTGACGTATTGGTATCATTACGTAAGGCTCCAGGTCTGGCAAAACCAGGGCTATCATTTCAAGCAGTTCAGGCAGGCGAGGAGATCTTGAGCATTAAGTCAGGAGACGATTGGCATAGGTTGAGTGGTATATTCGCTTTGTTTCCCAACAACAGATGAGACTGCTTCTCATGGTATATCTACGTAAACAACGATGCTATGCTATTGCCCATCGAGCCAAAGCCGCCAAACACCACGCTATGCCAAAGACGCAATTCCAAATTGACCCCCATTGTCTATCAACATGATGCATCCATCACTTGCGCGCATAACCCGTCAGGTACCTCCAACCCGAGCCTTCTCTCGCGCCCTCCTCCAACACCTGCACCACGCCCTCAAGCAGCTTGTCCTCCTCTTTCCCCATCTCGACCTGCAATCTCAGCAACCACTTCTCCCACGCCCAGCTGCCCACGATGCCCGTCATGAGCGCTGCGTCTTTCGTTGTTCCGAACACCGGCGCGGCAGCAACCTCGATCTGCCCGTCGGGAGCGATACTGCGCTCTTCTTGCTTGAGACCCGCGCCAACCGGAAGCGTGTCTTTCCAATTCGCCGCCGTTTTTCCCATTGGTAGCACCATCCACATTCGCCGCACGTCCTGGAAGCCAGCCTTGCGGAGGCGCGGAACGAATGATTTGGTGGGAGCGGGGTCGTAACCTCGTGTCTTGAGATTGAAGCCAAACTGAACACCCATGGCTTGGGCATGCTGACCCGCGTGTATGATGTCGGCGTCCAGTAGAGTGAACTCAAGAATACCTCCTGGTTTGAGGCAACGGAAGCATTCTCTGAGACAAAGATCGTACTCATCCTTTGAGCGGCCTAAGGGCTTGTCCGTCTTGAGTAGTTCATAGAGCGTACGTGCTGAGACAACATCGAAGTGACCGCTAGGGAACGGTAGCGTCCAGAGGTTAGGTACTGTCATCTGCTTGTGGTTTTCCGGACCGCTGACGTTGGTGGTGAGATCGTGACCGGCTGTATATACTGTCGTTACCGTCGAATATTTGTAGTCGAAAGCCAATTGCCATGCCCAATCGTTGGTTGGTAGGCCCCCAACGTCAAGTATCCGTGGGGCGCGAGTCCGCGTGACGCATCTACTGGCTGGCTTACTGAGGAGTCTGCCACCGTTCAGTTGCCTCATTGCCTGAAGGACCCATACGATCGGTAATATCTGGTCAAGCGCTTGGCGTTCCATCTGCGCACGTGCTATCCTTTCTTTTAACACAGTCGGGTCATCGACATAAAACTCCGACACGGGGCGCGGCGGCGCTGGCCGTACTGGATTCGTGAGTTCGTATCTACCAAGTAACTGATCTCGATGGGCCTTTGGGTTGCATCGTCGCTGCACATGCATTGCCTCGGCTCTCGTCTGCCGATGGATGTACGGATCGCTCTGTCGGCTGCGTTGTCGAAGATACTGAAACCCTTGAACATATGTGGTGATCTTCTTAGTCTCAGGCTCTGCAGTCGGCGATTTGATTGGGTCTTCTGCGAATGTGACCGACTTTTTTATGACCACTTTGTCTATCGAGTTGCCCCGACTGTGTGAACTGCTTGACAGACTTGGTGAGCTTATGTCATTCATTTCCCGAAGCGCGGCCTGTAGCTCATCTTGTTCTTCTAGCCAGTGACCAGTCCGTTCAAGATTGACCGTCGATAGCTTCTGCAGCTCAGCGCTGTACTTCTGGCTATACTGAAAGATGGTTTTGCTTGGGTTGATCTCCTTGACCTCCACTACCTCGTCAATATCACCAAGCGGTACCGGTCGCGAAGTAGGTAAACCATCGTCATGTCCATCAAGCGTTGACCCACCAAGCGTGAGTGTCTGCTCAGCAATGGTGTTTCTTCGGCTGCCCCATGGCAGTGCATAGAAGTTCTCGGCAGTAGAGGTGTTGGGGACAGAGTCTTCCCGCTTCGGCATGCTCCATGTGTGTCGCGCTGATGCCTGAAGAGAGGAGAAGAATCCGCCAGGTGAGGGTATCGAGAGTTCAGAGATGGGTGTGTTGCCAAGCGAGCCTTGAAATACCTGCGAAGGAATACTAAGTCCAAGGAATGGTCGCGATACTTCTTGCATTTCACCTCTTCTGCTGTCTCCTCCGTCATTTTTGATGGCGACGTCCGCTATCTGATGTTGGTTCGGAGGATCCGTAGTCTGGCCAAGATGCTGGAGGGTTTCCAAAGCCCGGGAGTCCAGCTGCACTGGTGCCCACGAGCCCTCACTTGAGATGGACTGCCGTTTCTGAGTTTCCGGGGTCGAGGGGCAACTGAGCTTGTCCAGCTCTTCCGATGACATGCTTCCGTCCAAGGAAGGAGCAGCTGAATTCAAGCCCGGCACTCGCAAGTTATGCGAAGCGATGATGGACAGTGCTTGACGTGATGGTGTAAGTAATTGAGATGGTGTGTGCGGAACCGGTGACATTGCACTTCGTAGCTTTTCGATTGTTGGCCAAGCAGAAGGTGAGGGAATCAGAAGCGATGGATATCGATTTCTGCTGGTCCGCGCTAACTGCTTGACAGAGGCGGAGGCATGTAGGGGAACTTCTGCTTCGTCGTCGGTGATATCGTAGAGAGAATCGAAGTCGCTATCGGTCCGGCTAACCCTATGCTGCAGTGGATACGACGGCGAGGAGCAAGGTCGGGATGACAGCTGCGTCAGTGGTGACGGCCTCATGGCAAATATCTGGGCTTTGGGAAGGGGCTCCTCAGAGCTTTGAGGCGACTTTTCACTGGGCTGATAGGATGAGGTAGGCGAGAACCGCGGCGTGAAGTAGTAGCGGGGGATATTAGAGTCGTCGTCGACTATGGAATTAAGCGCATGTCTCTGATCCAGCGGAGACACGGCATATGGGGAGTGATCCAGAGTGCCAAGCCCGGTGGTCGGGTCGTAGACTGCCGTAGTGTGTATGTGTGGCATCTTGGTAAGTCGGGCTGAGGTGAGCTTCGCCCCCGTGCTATTATTAAGAAAGGTAAGGATGAATCCGAGTTGCTAGGATGTTGGCGAGGTGAAGGAACAGAATTACTATAAACAGGAAGACGCGAAGGATGGTATTAGGTGGGCAATAACCCTCACGCTGATCCACAGGTGTTGATAAAAATGGAGGGGGCGTTCTTCGGTCAACGAAGACAGACGGAGATGAAGGGAACTCGGGAGGAAGGCAGAAGTGAATGGAAGAGAAATGGAGAGCAGAATGGGCGCGAGCGCAGGAGGCAGGCCAGTATATATCGCGCGTAGACGCCATGCTGTCGACCTGTCCTCGGGCCTGCTGCTACGGTGGCATGCCGTCTGCAGTGCGAGCCGTTCTGTCCAGTGGTGAGGATGCGAGCGGCCCAGGTGGAGAGGCGATAGCGGCTCATAGACGGCCACGACATGGCGACCACGTTTCGAGCGCTCTGGTTGGCCAGCTGCACGACGTCTACCAGCAGCGAGGCCAGGGCGGTCTTCACTCTGTTCGCTTCGGGGTTGTGGGCGCGTGCAGCGCAGCGGACAAGTGGAGGGAGAAGGATGCGGATTGGGCGTCCACTCTACGAAGCGCCGACGGGGTCTATTTTCAGCCGGAGCAGGCGTGCCGCCGTGGCCAATCACGGCGCCGCACCCTGCAAAACACCACGCTGCCACCGCCGCGCCTCGCCGCGAAGGGAAAGCCATGAGATGGGCCAGTTCCGTTTGCTTGCCATGCTGTTGTCCGGACAGCGATGCGGCGGAGTACTGCGGAAGAGGTGCGGGCGTCGTCGAGATCTAGGTAGGCTGGGGCATTCAGCGGGCAGCCATCCGAGGGCGCACGAGATCGCGTCCGTCCCGGCGGCTACTACCAGTGCGAACTTGGGATGCCGCCATCGTTTGGTTCCAAACAGGTGCTAAACCCTGTTTGCCGTCGCGGGACGATCCGGGGGAGGGTGTTGGTGAATGAAGAGGCACAGCGGCGTTCGCATGAATCTGGCCCTGCACCGTCACCGTCGGACGTCGCCAAGACGCGGCGCGGGGTGGTGGGGCAGGCACACAGAGCGTCTCGCCCGACCTCAACACCACGCCGCCATCGCGAGGCTTGACCCCATCTCCATCCGCACCATTGCAGCCCACACCCGCACCATTGGCTCTCTTCGCGTCATCGCACACCACCCAGCGCCTCCCGTGCCCACGGCAGAGCCGCCGCCATGTCTCCCCCCGCCATCATCGCGCCGTCCATCCTGTCCGCCGACTTTGCCGAGCTGGGAAAGGCATGCTTTGAGACCATTGCCCAGGGCGCCGACTGGCTTCATGTATGGCCTGTCAGAAAACATGGTTTCAAACATCGCCTCTAATAGCCTCCCCCTAGGTCGACATCATGGACGGCCACTTCGTACCCAACATAACGTTTGGCGCCCCTGTTGTTACCAAGATCCGCCCACATGTCGACCGTCCCAGTGGCGCGTACGGAAGGGGTACGTTTGACTGCCATATGATGATCGCAGAGGTACGCCACTCCGGACCTCCTGCAATCCAGTCTTGCCGCCCATATTCCGCACTCGTCCGCTTTCCTCGTCTCTCCCAGAACGCCTTCATTCAATACACCCTTGGCAACTCCTCTGACTCACCGATAATCTAGCCTAAGAGATGGGTACGAGACTTTCAGAAAGCGGGCTGTGACCTTTACTGCTTCCACTACGAGGCCGCCGTTTCCTCCACAGCCGCGGACAGCCCCTCAGGCACATCAGATGCCAAAACATCGCCGAAAGAGCTGATCCGGTTCATCCACGAGCTGGGAATGCAGGCCGGCATCGCTATCAAGCCCAAAACGCCGGTCGATGTGTTATGGGACATACTGGAGAACCCCGTCAAAGAGGAGGTACCTGATGTGAGTCCAATGTTTCTCCGTTTTGTTCCGTCGCTACACTATCACATATCGATATTCGGACTTTAGCGCTATCGTAATTAATCCAACGTATGGGGTGGGCCTGGAACCCGGCCCCCTGGAGCGGACCTATAGGGCTGGTTTTGGGGGCCACGGGCGGCTCGCGGTGGCGGCGCTTAAGCATGCAATCTCTACAACGCTCATGCCCTGTCGCCCTCGCCTTCCGCGAACTTTTCAGGAACCTTGCCTAGCAAAACAACATAAGCATATCTCCCATTGGTCGTACCTGTTCGTGGCTCTCCGGACCCTAGCCGACGGACCTCGCATTCCCCGCAGGAGCAATAAACATGCAGTACGCACATAACTGACCGATGTGTAGATGGTCCTTGTCATGACAGTCGAGCCCGGCTTCGGGGGCCAATCGTTCATGGCGTCGGAACTGCCCAAGGTCACCGCGCTCCGCAAGAAGTATCCCGAGATGCACATTGAGGTCGACGGCGGCTTGTCCGAGAAGACCATCGACCAGGCAGCGGACGCCGGCGCCAATGTCATCGTTGCGGGAAGCGCTGTCTTCGGCGCAGCTGACCCCGGCGATGTCATCAAGAAACTGAGAGAAGCGGTGGACGCACGGAGGGGCAAGCTGTGAGTGAGCTATCGGCAAGACTGGACATGCATATTGTATAGGTGAAACTGCCATATAGAAAGATAGACCGCGGAATGAGGGCATAGGCGCTCGAGGACAGCACAGCGTGCCTCGACTCTGTCCTGGATTCCACGAAACTGCCTACCGTGCACCAGAGCTTCTCCATCGCCCGATCGACATGTATCCCCCACGCACCATCGCATTCTTGCATGCTTTTCAGATTCTATCCTCCTCACCCTTCCAAGTTCTAGCCCGGAAGACTTTGGTCGCTCCTATTCGGGTTGCGAACTTTCAACGGCTACTTGGAAGTATCGCATCACTTCAGCATTTGGCGTCCGGGGGTGCTGCAAAAGTCTGGATGTGGGAGCGCGAGCGGTGAATTCGTGGTGGACTGTAGACAAAAGATAAAGATTTTTTTCATCCATTTTCTAAAACCTCGAAATGTAGAAGAATGCTCATAGGAAAACGTCTCGCATGGTTGTTACTGCTCCCTCCCACATACGAGTGAACACACAGGAGGTTTTGTAGGGCGTTTTTGACGCCACAATAGGACGTTTTGAGGCTACAGAGGTGTATGAGTAAGCGTATACAAGCGCTAGATGTAGTATAGCTAGCTAACACGTAGCAGCTATCTACCCGTGTTACACTACAAAAATGAGAGTATTACACAAGTGAACAAAACAGCATTAAGCAAGGTGAGGTTTAGCAGCAAATATAGCCTAGTTATATAAAAATCTCAAAGAGTGTTAATATAGTTAGGTGTTAAACAGTTAACGTTAATTCAGGCTTCAAAATAGTGTAAAAAACGCTATAGTTTCTGTGCTGACTTTGACGTAAACAGTGAAAATACGCCTTAGAGAGAACCCCTGCATGTTCATTCGTAGGTGGCAACAGGCGGTAGATGGTGCAGATGTGTTGTTCGGGCTAGCGCACTCGCTAGCGAGCGTGCGGACGACACGACACGTGATGTGATCGCCTCTCAAACTCCTCCCACACTCGTCTGAGACTCAACCCACACTCAACCCAGACTAAACTTCAACACATATATACAGAACGACATCACATTGCCTGGAAAAAGACACGATACTACGATGCAAGACGTACACACCTGGGCAGGACTGTCTGCATGTGATGCTCGCGAATCGAGTTAGCGCGCTCAACGTCACTTCATGTCCACGGGTTGTCGGCGCTGGAGGTTCTGTCAACAGCGTCGAGGGGGGCAACGAGTTTGCGCGGGAATCGTGATATGGCGGTACACACCGACGAAGCATCTACATCGCAGATCGAGGCTTCTGGAGCTTATGGTAAATACGATCTTTTGCAAAGAAAGAGATGCGTCCGACGGATATCGCAGATACGTTTTGCATGCTGTTTCTTTCGGGCTATCGTGCTTCGTTCCCATTTGTGCATCTATACACCGATTGTCCTCTCGACTTGAAATTATTCTTTCTCCTCTCAGTCTCCGTGGGTTGTTGGTTATCTACATGAATTATATGCGTCCGACTTCGGAGATGCACGGCGGAAACGATGTGCCCACCTGGCCCCCCCAGCAGGATTTAGGTCGGCCGGCCGAGCGCTGCACTTCCGGCGATATTCTGGCTCGCCAGAGCTGCGCGTTCGGGCGGCTCTCGCGCCCCAATTCCTAGTCTTGCGGGAGCTCGACAGCGCGCAACTTGTGCATCGAGACAAAGTAGTTCGCGTCCTGGAGTCTCTCATCAAATACATACAGGACTACAAAGGCTGAGATACATTAGGATAGCCGTGTGTTCTTGCCATTACCCTGGTCTGATCTCGGCTCTGTCCAGGCGTGGATGACAAAGGGGGATGTGGGCTGGGCTGCGGTTAGCGGGGATCGACCCAGCGAGCTTTGGCGTACCATTGGGTGCGTAGCTCGCAGCCCATCGAATAGCGGTTTAAGGTGTAACAAGAACTGCATTCCAAAGCAGAAGGCCAATTTCAAGAAGTGTGCGATGAAAACAGTATTCGGAACGGTACGCAGAGTATAGATACATACAAATCGTCAAGGACCATATAGTGGCCGCAAACCGTATGGTCATCCGGTCAGCTCAGGTCTCTCCGCCGGTCGCGGGACCTATGCTGGTGGTCAGTCGGTGGGTCAGCCCAGGTTTCCCTGTTGCACGCGGGAGCTTGACTCTTGAATTCACGAGCTGGCCAATCAGTGCTGTGTGGGGCTCTCCTTGTCGGCACGTCGGTGGATTCGAGTTAGCGTATAGTCCGACCCCCTCTTTCTTTTCTTTCTTCCGTCTCTTCTCTTTTCCCTCCACCATTCTCCGCAGTACCGGTCACCTCGACAGCGCTCCCCTTATCTCTACAGATTTCGGTGTCGGGATTTCTACAATCGTCAAACCAAGCCTATGCCGACATTTGGGTGCCAATAAAACTTGCATAGAGCCGACGGGACACTGTTTCCAGATTAAGCCTAGCTAAAGCTCACCCCAGCCCCCTTTCTCTTTTTCTCTTTCTTCCGTTCTTCCACTTCTCCGACGCGCCTTTCTCATCCCAAATTCACTCTCATTGGACTAGTTACAGCCATCGACCATCTCAATACGATGTACCTCGAATGCCCTATCGCTCTACACACATAAACATGGCGGATATCAAAGCGGAACCGTCTAGCCGTGCCGGCTCCGAGGATGGTGCAAGCGAAACACCGATAAATCGCGACTCCGCGCGCTTTACAGAAGTGAGTTACCCATATTTGTCTTGACCAGTTATTATTCTGATACCATTAATCGCCAGTCCGTCAATCCGACGTTCCGGGGTTACGCGAGCGTCTGCGAGTGTCGTGACGAGTGCAGCACCGATACCTGCTCCTGCAGTGCCGCCTCTAATGGATGTAACTGAGGTAAGACATAGCCGTTTACTCCTCTCCGCTTAGCCCGCGCTGAATTTCCAATTGTCTCCTTCCCAGTATGAGCTCTTGCCAATGGCTCCTCAACAACATTAAATCGGCTCAAACTTAGTGTCCACCGCACCATGAACTACAATGTCCACAACAGTGCCCTGGCCCTGCAGAAGCTCTTGCATCGCAACCTCTCTGCTAACCTTTCGCCTCCTCAGCCTATTCGTCCACTGCCTCCTCATCACGTCTCGCCTGAGCCACCTCTGCCTTGCAACGTAATGGCGCAAATACTCCGGATCCGAAATCCTCGCCCAGTTCGCCACCCAAGCCACAAGTAACCACACAAGGTAAAAGCAAGTATGAATCTTGACTTGCGTACAGTACGCGGCATGTAGCCAGCCCTCGCCTCCTAGCATGTAGCAAAAGAGGTTTCTGGCGAAGGAGCCGTACACGGTGATGAAGGGTGAGAGTGCGATCATGCTGAGTATTTGGTGTTTTCGTGGATGGCCGTCGCGGCCCCCGGGGTAGCGCAGGTGTTCGGGGGTGGAGTGGGGCCACATGATGTAGAGGTTGCAGAGGATATATATAATTTTGGTGAGAAGGGAATTGAGGTCCATTGTAAGTCGTAAGAAGGACCCGGTGGTAGTTGACTGTCTGTGGTGGTTGTGTAGGGTAGTATGGGTAGTGTTGTAGGATTAAAGACTCGAGGAAATTTATCTCTTATTCAAGACCTCGAGCAGGGCGTTTCACCACCTAGAAAGGTGCGCAAAGCCAGCAACGACTCATGACGTACCATGCGCCTCCGCAGCAAACTTTAGCTCACGTAATCAACTCCTGCTCCTGCAATTTCTCCCACTGATCCCCACTCAATTCAATAACCACTTGCGTCCCCTCTCCTCTTCTCAACTGCTGCATCGCCGTCTCCCTATCCACCACCACAGTCCGCCTCTGCCTCCCCACATACTGTACACGCATACGTGCAATACGAGCCTCTTCATTAATCACGTACTCAGCGGTCACGGCCAATACTAGTGGCACCCCTATCAGCGTCGGCCATGCACGAGTGATGTCGCTGTCCTTCATGTCTTGTAGCATTTGGCACTCCGGCGATACCAGGCTAAGGACAAAGCGGAGGGCGAAGAAGCCGGCGACAAAAGCGGTGTAGAGTATAGGTGAGATTAGAGTGAGGGGAAGGCAGCGGAGACGGGGGTCTTGCCTGGGGTCGGAGATGAAGATGATTAGGAATTGGAATAGGAGGGCGGGGACGAGGAGAATTAGTAGACTCATTTGAGGTTGATGATCGAGTGCGGAGTTGAGGTGGATGGTAGGGGTTGTTGTGTGGAGTGGTTTGGATTTCGGTAAGCAAAGTGAGTCATATAAGGGCGAATATATTTGTTGTGACGTATTGACTAAAACGCTAGTTGTCAATCCATGGATATCGATCGAATGAAAAGGCTCCAAGTGACTGCATCGTGTGAAACCTTTCACTCTTTTCCAGCATATTCTTTCCCCAGTCCTCTTCAATTTAAGCTTGCGCAGCCAGTTCAGGTTAGTCCCCTAACACTTTTCATAGACGTTCCGGTTTTTCGAGCTCAGCCCAAGCGTTCCCATCAAGGACGACAACGACATCGCTCTCCCGTTCCTCTCCAAGCTGCGCCACTCTCCCTCGGAGCGCCACCAGCTCCCATAGGTCTACGCCGTCTATTGACCCACTCGTGCCGAATATAGATAGCCTCGTCGCAACTCGTCACACACCAACCAAATGAACCCGGAGAATGCCAGCAGCACGTGGATCCATACCGCCAGCGGCGTCCAAATGTGAAAGACCGGCCACTTTGGCTCCTGTCTAACGCCAGCTCGGGGTGCTACTATTTCTCTAAGCAAATTGCAAACAATGATCAAACAGCGATACCGATGATGCAGCCGACGTACAACTCGATGCTGGCGATGGCTAGCTTGGATAGCTTTGTAGGGGTGATGCGGGATGGTTTGTATAGGACGATGAGCATGCTGGCGATGTAGATCCGTACGCTTAGGTCCCATATGTTTGAGTTCATGTTGGTAGTGGGTAGGCGGTTTGAGGTAGGTTGAGAGAGGCGGAGCAGAGACTCATCTAGTTATATATAAAGATGTGGGAAAAGTAGCTTTGGAACGATACAATGAATCGGGCTTGGGGGAACCGTCTAGTCCATTCACTATCGAGACTGAGTTTGTTTTCAAACCATACAATGCGGGTCTTTCAAGTGACCGTGACGCAACTCAATTCGAATAAGAGTTGTTTGGGCATTTTAATGACCACTTATGGTCCCAAGACGATGACGACAAGTGTAGAAAGCTATAACTGGAACGCAGTTTTGGTTTGCAATAGATGCTGCGAATAATGACAAGCTGGTACCACGTTGAATCGGATCTCAAGTTGGGGACTCTGCGCCGGAAGATGTGAGATGCGGTAACAATGATGCGTCAGCATCTGCGCACTGCTTTAGCATCATATCTTAGCAATTGGGCGCAGAGCGGCATACCTGAACGCGCTAAGCTAAATGTGAGAAGATTCGTTGGTTGGAAAAAGTCTCTTTACAATGCGGAATCTAAATTAGAGCTTTGAACATTGTTCTGGCATGCTGAGAAGATCGGCTTCGACTTACCACTCACATGACTAGTAATTCATCTGGCAACGGTAGGACACAGCGTAACAAGGGCAGGCCACCCACCCGGCATATTCTATTGCTGATTAGATTAACTAGCCCTTGAATGGCCCTCTGGACAGTATATGAGTTTTTAATGGTACAGAGATAGCTTACCTATATCCTTACAAAGGCCTAGTGTATCCAGTAGACCAGCTTGTGTAGATAGGACTTGTATAGAGGGAGGCTGTCTATTTATAGCGGCTCTATTCGTTCAATGTGTAACACCTAGACTATTGATGTTGCGTCTGACCGCGTCGAGAGAGGGGTTAAGCAAGCACTTTTTGAGCCCTACGGAGGTTCGGGTAGCACCAGCTACTCGACAGGGAGGGATATTTGGGTGAAACATTTTGTATATGCGAATGTTGCTAATGAAAGCCTCAACAGTCTCATGGAGTGATTCAGAACGTTGTGTTTCTCATCAAATAGGAGAACAACTACAATAAAACTATCTTCGGTCATAGCGACTACTGAAAGCACGGGGCTACCGCAGCAACCAGCCTTTGAGGAAGTTGGGGTGCTTTGAAGTGTTGGCACTCTCCTGAGCAATTCGCAAAGATGTGATAAACTTAAGAAAGTCCGCGGCTTTCTCGGAAGACAAGTATTCTTCGCCGCACTGAGCTACTACTTCTTCATAGAAACCAACATCCCCTCTCGCCTTTCTAGCGTCTTCGCAAAACGGCATTCCATGACGGAGAAGTGCGGCATAAACTGCTGGCGATTTCGCTGGTCCTGCTTTTGCTAACAGGCTAAAGGAGTGGTAGGAATGGTGAACTTGACAACTAGCGCCTGCTTCAATAAGGAATAATGCAGTGTCTGACGCACCTGGAATCCCACAAGGGCCAATTGCCTCACTAAACAAACAATGCGGCCCAGAAAGACAACACTCGAGGGGAGTTCCCACGGGGGATACTTGAGATAAATCGCATCCATCGTCAACAAGTTGTCGGCAAATAGACTGGAATCCAAGCAGTGCAGCGGCGTGTACTGGCTGAAAATCATCGGCGGAGATAAGGCCAGGTAAATGGTCGAACGGATTGTACCCGCCTAACCTTGCAAGGATATAAGTTGTGAAGTCATATGTTTTCGTCGACTTGAACAAGCTCAAATAGAGCTGGCGAAGTTTGGTATTGGCCCAATTTAATGTCATGTATAGATCCCAATACGTCGACGCATGTATGTAAAATGGGTATTTTTCTTTGAAATATTTGAACGCTTCCTGCGTTGCCGGAGGAGGTTTATCAAAGTCAGTAAGACATAGATAAGTCAAACATGTCTTGGCGAGAAACGTTTTGTTCTCCTGGCCAGACGAAATGGCAGAAAACGACTGTCATCAGCCGGCAACGACTGTAGGTATTCTTGAACGGTGAAGTGCACCAGCTCTATCCTCTGGCCGTTTCTGCGTATAAGGCTACTGTAACAGCGGAGAAGGCGTTCCTCGTCTGGGCGTGCCTCTGGGTCGAAGGATCGGCTATCGTCATCCATTGAGACTGCATCGAGGAGCTCTTCAATACGGAGTGGTATCCAGCTATATGCGAGCCAGCGCAGTGTCTTAATAACTAGAGGTATTGATTGATCTTTGATGCGTAGGAGAATCCTTTCGTATGTTTCATGTAGCGTCTTTGGTAGCTGATTCAAGGCCTTTCGAAGTTGGGCATTGGTCTCACATTTGCACAAGTGGTCCAGCTGGCAAGAGACCCAACGAAACCTGTAAGACAGACACGTTAAGGCGCGAAAATATGGCAGATGTAGCGAGACTCACATTCCTTGAGCTTTGGAAACCAGCCGTTTTATCATCAAGTTTTTAAGCTCCGGGTTACAGTTTAGCAAAAGCTTCTTCCTTGTGCGCTTCTCAACCTCCGTCCGAACGTAATGCTCCACGTCTTCTGTGTGCGCTGCCACTTCAATATGCTTGCATGACGGATCATCGAAGACGTTGCGGATTTCCACTTCATTCCTGCTAAGAAGTGCTAGAGAGAGGTTTTTTTGAGGAGCTTGAAAAAGGTTGAAAAGTAAGTCGCTGGCAGTTGCGGTATTGTCGCCGCACTCATCCAGTCCGTCCAGTACAATCCGAACATCATCGAACCTGGAAGACATTTGATGAAGGAGTTTCACCAGCTCCTCGGCACTAGGATGCCGTTCCATCTGCGACCGCGGATGTAGCGCCTCATAGTACTGTTCGAGAAGAATGAGGCAGCTCTCGTCCTGTATGGCGATTTGGGCCGCAAGGGCGCCGAAGTTATTTGCGACTTGTTGAGTCTGTACGTTTTTGTAGTCGCAGTAGTAGTAAGCGACAGCTCGCCCTGGAATTCTGCTGTCCAAGCACTTCTGTATAATCAAGGCTGATAAAACAGTCTTGCCTGCTCCAGGAATTCCACTTAGCCAGATCCCAGACCCGGACCCATTTAGCCAAGACTGGAAGGTGGTACCATCAGTCAACCAAAATCCAGTCGTGGATGCCGAAGACGTTTAGCTGTCTCAAAATACTGGCGCGGTTTGACAGTGAGAAAATAATTCAGCACACGTCGACGGTCTTCGTCCAATTTGACGCGAGTCTCGAGTTCCTGGTTGTCCCTAATCGCTTTTTGGACGTTCTCCAACTGGGCTACTATGTGTTTCTGTGATGAAAGGAACTGCAGGAGTGCAACCATACTGTCCGCCGATAGCGCAAGTTGTAGTGTTCCACGGTGTGCTCGAAGTTCTTCGCATAGAGTCTTGGTCTCCGCGGTCTTGAAAGGCCACGACAATCTGAGAATGATAGTTCTTGTCTTCTGATCTTTGGAAAATTGCATCTTGCCGAGAGTTTTTTCGAGATTGTGTAGAATATTAAGACAGGCGTTAACATGGTCAATACGAATGCAGTTGTGGAAGCTTTTGTCGTCTTCCAGGTCCTCGACGATAAGGTGAATGTTGTGCAATACACCTGTAAGCGCGACCAATTCCCTCTTTAGATCAAACACTTCTTGTTCAGCCTTACGTACGGTCTTAACGTAGTGGTAGATCTTCATGAACACCGCATCACCGATGGATATTAGGCCGGCGATCGAGCCGGCCACAGATAACGGGTCTCCCATTCCTGTGAATAGACTGTGGGAAAGAACAATGAAGAGGGGGAGCGATGTGAGAACCTTTCTTGAAATTTAATATGAGGGAGCCTCGTTTATTTAGGATCGATGTATTAGATGATGTGAAAGGATTTCGCAGCTCCTGCGATGAGAATCATTGAGCGAAACCGTCGCGTGAGCGAAAACGAGCGAAGAATAAGCTGGTGCCAACTACTTAACCACGTCCCGAGATTTCAGCCTAACGAAGTTCATCGTGATGTCGTCCTGCACCACCGCAGACGTGGTGGTCGACTCTGTGACGTCGAGAATCCAAACATCGTGAGCGGGGAAGCAACACAAGCAAGCATTGATAGGCACAAGATGCACCCGTAGCATGCACAGTAGGTTCTGGCTGAGTCCCAACAGGGACACAGTGTGATGCAAGTGAGGAGGCGGGGATGAAGAGGAGGGGTCCGGTCGCGAGACAGGACGGTTGAAAGAGGAGAAGGCGCGCTAGTACAATTACTAACTAGCGGGGGCGATTCCATAACACATTTCACCACAGCTTGTACGCTAGATAACCACCATGAGAAGTGTTCGCAAAGCTCTACCTTCAGCGAGGAGGCCTTTCTTGATTTTAGCGCGAGCTGAGTAGGGAATTCGTTTAGTGGAGCTCTCAGAACCACAGTTCGTCAAGATGACTCCTCTAGATTCGCTTCTACCATGTAGGCCTTACAAGTCGTGTATCGATGCTGCCTGATATGACTTCCCTGAATCTACAACGTGTGACACGTTAGTGTCAGCAGACGCCTATCTGGATGTATCGGAACTGACATCAACTGCCACACCGTCCAACGCAACCCCCAAATTCTCTTTCAGCCAGAACCGTTACACGCGTGCAGGATCCCAGCGTCCCTAGCATCTCCTTGACTGCAGTTAAACAAGTCGCACCAACAACATCTCCCAATCGCACCAGGCGCTCTCCCCGTACTCCCTCTTAGACTCCCCTTTAACCCCGACCAAAACTCCCTCCTCCGACTATCTCTCACGCATCCAAGCACCACTCCGCCTTCCAGATCCAAAAGAAGCCAAACGGGTCCCGGTACGTCGAATGCTCCCGCACCTCGCTTGACTCCCACAACCCCACCACGCCAAACGGCGTCACCACACCCCTAAACCGCGACCTCTCCCCCGCGCGCTGGTACATAGCGCGCAACCCGCCCGTCTTCACAGCGACAAACTCGCCGGTTGCGGACACAGTTCCCTGGAGATTGAAATGGTCTTCGGAGTCCCTGCCGCGCGAGGCGAGGTCGATGATGGCGATGGTGTCGGCGGAAACGGTATCGTCGCCGGGAATGGGCTCCTTCGCAACAAGGCGCAGTGGTGCCAGACGGTGGATGTTCAGCGGGGGGTCGCGGTCGTCCTCGGTGTTGGTCGTGTGGAAGCCGAGCCAGTCGCCCGCTAGATACCGCACCATATCCCCCGCATCGAGATGGGACCGCATGAGCGTGTCCGCCGGCGTGCTGAACGGCATCGGGTAGCACCCCAGTACCTGCGTAATCGGCATGCGATGCAGCACCGGGAGTCTAATCTTGGAGGCGCTCGAGTGCGGATACACGGTTATAGTCATGTACAGCAGCAGCGCCCAGCGGTCCGTGAAGTCAAAGTCCACGTCGTTCCATTCGAATTTGCATAGCTCTTGGTGGAGCATTTCGATGTCGCACATGCCTTCGGGGTGCGCGTTGGAGAAGGTACCGCGGAGGTGCCAGGCCGCGGTGGGGAAGTTGGGTTCTGCGGGACGCAGTTCGATTTGCAGGAGTTGTAGAGCAGTCATGCAGAAGCCGACCGTGCAGTAGTCAAATAAAGAGGGGTTGCGCTCGATTTCGTCGTCCTGGTTCGTGTGCCAGAGGAGGAGTTGGAGATGCTCCGGTTGCATATGTATGACCGAGGGATGTCCGAGCGCAATAAGCTGCGGAAGCCAGTCTCTTGCATTATACGCCTTCCAGTTGCCTGTCCACTCCGTGGTCTTGACTTTCATCATCTCCTCGATCACTCTCCTCTTATTTGCCCTATCCCGATCACTAAAGTCTGCCAGTAATTCATTGTCCTCGTCAACGAATGGAAACAGCTTCCGCGCCTTCTCAACTGCGAGGGCAATCTTCGCGCAGTCTGCGGTTTGCAGCCGGTCATAGACGGCCGCGTCGGGCCACGCACCATACCACGCTTCCGCCTCTTCACTCCTCCGCAGTACTTCTTTCGGTCCCCAATTCCCATGGTCCCACTCGTCCCGTGGTCTCACGGGCCACTCGTCTTCAAAAAGACTCGGATCCCACTCTTCATCCTCGGAATTCTCCGCACTCGCTTCCGAGGCACACGATTCGAGTTCCCAGTCCTCCACCTCCACGTCATCGAGCCGCATGCGCTCATAGTAATGTGAGTCATACAGCACGGTGGTGGAACTATGCTTGAAGACGATTTTGTCATAGCAGCTACTGTAAAGGATGCGCGAGGTAAAGCAGAGGGGAAGAATGGAGGAACAGGGGAGGTACGAGGCGATCCGATGTAGAAGTTCCGTGGGCAGGGTATCGAGCTTAAGAGCGGCGTCGCTCATGGCTATGTCCATGATGACTGTAGATTGTAGACTGTAGACTGCGATTGCTCGTCTGGCGTCAACGATTGAGGTTGAGAAAACCGAGGTGGAGTGCTGTGGCCCGTGGGGCTAGTTTCATTCCTAGTCCGAAGAAGGCTAGCTCTTCGAATATCGACGGAGTCCCGAGGTCAGCCCTTATATCAGCTTGGATCGGAAACCAACGCGTCAGATAATGTTATTTATTATGTATTCAGACTTTTCCTTCACTAGTCACGAGATTTACACAAGTTCCAGCTCACTCCACCATCTTCCCCTCCATCTTCAACGCCTCAACCGCTACATCCACCCCGCCCCTCTTACTCCCCTCCTCCCCCGTCAACACCTCCCCAAACACCTGCCCCAGCCGCTCCACCGCCTCCTCTCCAATCTGATAATGCACCACTAACCTTCCCCCAAACAGCCTAACCCCATACCGTTCGCCCAGCTCGATGAACCGATCCAGTTCAATCCCATTTGCCTCTATATCCAACCACACCATATTCGTATCGACGGGGTACTTGAGCTTGCCGCCCAGGTCCGCCCAGATCTTCTCGATGCGCTTCGCCGTCTCGTGCGACTGCGTCAGTTTGCCGCCGAGAAACGTCTCTTCGACAGCGACGCGCGCGGGCGCCGCAACGACGCCGGCTTGGCGCAGGCCGCCGCCCATGGACTTGCGGACCCAGCGCGCGCGCTTGATGAACGGCTTGGAGCCGACGACGATGCTGCCGATCGGGGCGCCGAGCCCTTTGCTGAAGCACAGGCTCACGCTGTCCATTTCCGCGCAGTATTCCTTGAGGGTGCCGGCGCCCGCGGCCACGGCTTCCCAGAGCCGGGCGCCGTCCATGTGGAGCAGGATGCCGTTCGAGCGCGCCCAGGATGATATGCGCTTGACTTCTGCGAGGGGCATGATCGCGCCGTTGAGTGTGTTCTCGAGCGAGACGACGCGGGTGGGGCAGGCGTGGATGTCGTCGGATATTACGGAGTATTGCTTGACTTCTTCTAACGTGATGTATGTCCCGTTCTTCGCATCGATGGTCTGGGTGAGAGCCTGGCTCATGGTTGCTGGCCCGCCTGCTTCGTACTGTATGATATGACTCCGCCTATCGCATACGATTGCCTGAGGGGGCGCCACGAGATGGGTTCGCAGCGCGACTCCGTTGCCCATGGTCCCTGATAGCACGAGGAGTGCGTCTTCCTTGCCTGTCAACTCGGCGATGAAGCGCTCGAGCTCAATCGTCGTAGGGTCTTCCACCATGATATCGTCGAGGAGTGTGCAATGTGCGATCGCGTTCAGCATCGATGCTGTGGGAGTAGTGGTGACATCGGATCGGAAGTCGAACGCGGCTGGGTTGCTTTGGGAGCCCCAGGCAATCTCGTTGGGCGCCGAGCCGTTGGAAGATGGCTTCGTGCCTTTGCCTATGTAAGATGCAAACTCCGACATGTTGAGCCGTTGTTGTGAGCTGGAATACTTCCGGACGGTGGGGTTGTTGCAGAACGACGTTGGCCGTTGCTTAACGCGGCAGCTGGACCGACAGAGGGCTGACAAGCAGTGAGTGTGCTTGCTGGGTAGGTGGACGAAGCCACGTACTGGAGAGACAAAGTAATCTTGGGAATTGTGATGAAGACATGGCAAGGAGTGATGAGTTATAGTTGCTGCCCGCGGTGGTGAACGAAGGGCGCGACATGTGGGGTATATCGGCTATAGGAGCTAAGTTATGGGCTAACCGTTATTGGAAGGAATCTCCTCAAGAGTTCACGAACAACACAGGCAGACAGTTCCAGGAAGTATCCGAGATAGATATATACATAAGCAACGCCTAGCCGATGCGATATAAAAATTGATAAACAACTTCTATCCTTGGTAAGCCTGCTCCCCACCCTGACGGCATTCACGAGACTTCACGGAACGACCTTGAATTCGGTCGGGATCAGACGTATAAAAGTGTTCGGCAGTGCGATGAGCGTCGTTTGTCCCCAGTGCGAATGTGCGCTGTGTAGTTTCCGTTGCATGGACCGGCCATCGAAACGACAGCAAACACGCCATGCACTCGCCGACCATCCCTCAGACATTACCCCTCCCATCACAACCAAACAACCACCTCCTATGGTATCAAACCTTCAAAACCTCCAGTCGTCAAGCGCGCAAGCCTTCACTTCACCACGGTGGTCCACTCGAAGCATCCCCCCGACTCAACCCCTGCACATAAGCACACCGCACGCAGTGCCACAGCTGACTTAACACCTTCAGCACAACCCGCATCAAGAAAGTGTAAAGGAGGGGTGTCTCACTGGTTCCAATGCTCTCTGCAATCATGATCCCGCGAATCCGCGTACCCAGGACCCGGCATAGTATAGCTACGGGGTCCAGCAGGAGGAGGATCATGTACATAGTCTGTCGCGCTGCGTTGCGGAACAAACGTAGCGTGCACTGTGTTGGACGCAGGGTCCACCATCCCTTGGTCCGGGTGCTGTACATAGCCGGAGTTGTTGCCCCAGCTTTGCTGGCCGTGCGAGAAGTTCGAGTATTGCGAATCGATGGATGTACGTCCGTAGTTCGGATCTTGAGGCTGGTACTGTCCAGGGGGAGGGGCGCTGTTCGTCGGGGGTTGGGTCGAGGTGTGGCTCCATTGCGGTGGGGAGTGGCATTGCGGCGGTGAATAGCATTGAGGAGGCGAGTAGCACTGCGGCGGCGGAGAGCTATTGGATGGGAAAAGTTCCTGCCGATCGAACGGCGACTGGGCATGCCCGCCGTAGTAGCTCGAGCTGTCAGCGTATGTTTGCGGCGGGCTATGCTGCTGGAGAAATGGTGGAGGAGATTCTGAGGGCTGGGGAACGCGCGTCCTGGAGTTGTAGCTTGAGTCTTCCTTCTGGATGCCCCCTCTTTCAAGTGTCGCTACTGCGTTTCCAACGTTTTTGGCCTTCTTTACTTTTTCTTTGGACCAGAGAGATGACAAGGTCATGGTGGTGCGACAATTGCCAGAATCCGGGATAGATCAAACGCGAGAAGTGAACGGCAGGTATCGAATAGAAAGCGGGATAGTAAGCAACGATGCGAAGCGGAGGCAGCAAGGCGCAAATAAAGGGCGATAGTAGCTGACGCCAGCGGGAGTAGTGAGGCAGAAGATGAGGGCCCTAGGGTGGCAGTGGCTGCATAACTGCCTGATGCAAACCAGTATTGTTGTCCAATCGACGTTCAGCCAAGTATAACGATACACAGGCTGGTCTATCATCCTGTGAAAACGTTGCTCTGTGATAGAGTAACGCAAGTGATTGCCCAATCCTTGACCAAGGGAGGTATCACATGCTCACAGTTTAGCGCTGTAGAGACCGGTTCCAAGTAGAACGCAGAGTACAGGCGGGGGCGGTGCAACTCAAATGACGACGAGTCGGCAGTTGTTCAACCGTAAGAGGCTTCGGGTCTGTTGTGTAATAAATCAGGTAGGGCAGTGCGCGTAATTCCGAGCTGGAACATCTTGTTCGACGACTGCGCATCCGATTAACGAGACAACGCCTCCGTCGGACATCTCGTATGGGTTGATAAACAGAGATGTGTGCAGCAAACAACTGTCTTCCCATCGCTCCGATGTCCCAAAATGCGTCGTTCATTCCGCTTACTCTCCCCGGACCCGCCACGTCACCAGGGGCTCACATACCGTCTCCCACAGCGCCGATACAGCTGCAATCTGTAAATTCGACAGGAACTAGTACCAACGGATCAGTCGACGAACAAGCGAAACGAGACCAGGCCTGGAAATACGAGGGCTATCAGGCTTTCAGCAGATGGATGGCGTCCGAAGACGACTTCTTCGTGTTTAGACGCTTCGAAGCACTTAACGCAGGCGTAATACTGTGGATGCAAGATCGTATAACTCAGGTCGAGAAAAGACTGGAGGAGATCCATCAGCGAGTGGCGGACGCGCCACCAGAGCACAAACAGAAGAATTGTAGTTTTCGCTGGGATGCGCAGTATCTACGAGATCGGCACGAGCTGATGAGAGAGCTCTCGGGGTTGCTACACCATTATAGTCAGTATACCACTCGAGGAAATGCTCTGTGCTCACCGAGACTAGACCAGTACATCGACACGTTCTCTCGGATCCGTGCGAAGCCTCGTGCAGAGGAGCGCCAAATTGCAAACGTGCGAAACTGGCTGGCTCGCGACGCAATCGACCCCGACGAATCCGCTTTTCTTCACCAAACTGGAGACTTGATAACGATCAACTCTCGAAATCGACCTCTGCTAGGTCGATGGCTCGAAGCATGCCCAAGCCTGCACCTAAGCCGTTTCTTCCGGGCGAAACATGTTCGGGGCCTCCATGTGGCGTCGTCGTCGACGCGTTATTCCGACAATCAGAAGTTCGAGACGACGACGAATATGTGCATTATACTAGCAGGGGCTTGTCTACTATTAGCACCTTTGTGGTGGTTAGCATACGTCTCGGAAAGCGGAGTTAAGTTGAACATCATTACAGGATTTGTGTGTTTCTTCATGACGATCATGACCTTGGGGACTGTCAACAACCCTTTCGGAGTAGTTGCTTCTACGGCGGCATATGCAGCTGTCCTGATAGTGTTTATGCAGATAGAGGGAAAAGCTTGAACAAAATTGTAAGAGAAGGAGGCGAGACTAGAAAAGACAATGGGACACAGGAATAGGATCATGTTCGATTGAATGGTGGCACGGCCTTCTACCATCCACTACCATCGTCGTTCAACCTAAATAATCCACTCTTCTTCTTTTCAGCAGCCCACTTTTCACACCAAGCTTTCATCTTTTCTCTGCTTTTCGCACTTCCAATGTTTACTGTCGGAATGATCTTGTCAATCCTCAGCGCGCAACAGAACATAGTCAGCTCGCGGAAGCTACTGTGCTCGCTGTAAGGGACACCGAAACAACTCGCTAGATTGGTGCCGCCTCTTTGAGGCGTGAGGTCTCGCATACTAAAGTCACTCTTCCAGTTCTGCGAATGCAGGACCGTCTGAACGGATGGGCTTTCGGTGAAGCGACTGTTGGGAGGGCGATAGTTCCAGCCAGACGGACGGAAGCCAACGGCGCGGGAGAAACAGTCGCGATAGTCGCGGAGGTAGTCCTCGAGTGTATCAGCGCGTATCTCAAACAACGGCGTCATGTGGACCTGGGCCTGGCGGGGATCTTTGGTCAGAAGTGCGTTAAGCTCCGAATCTTCCAGCGCCTTGCATATTTTCTGCTTGTTCGGTGGGGCATAAATTTTGCTGTTCAGAGCCTTAGCAATGCCCATGCATATGCGCTCTTTACCGATGCTGTAGGTGCCGACGACGACAAGAAGACGTCCGCGTTCCTTTACCGACCCAGGTGTGGTAATCTTCATGGCATCAACATCCTCGCCGTCATCCTCGTTGTCTCCGTCCTCCTTCTTTGCGTTAGAATCCTTGCATATGAACTTGACCATCCCTTGGCCTGCCCGATCCCGTTTCATCTGTTCCCAACCATCGGTGCCATCCGCTCGAACCTTGTTGAGACTCACACACATATCCGCACAGGCCTGAATGACCTGCTGTTGAGGAGGAAACGCATACTTGGGATTCAGATAAGTCGTGTCGAGGTAGCATGCGTCAAGTTTTTGTTGTCTGTTTTTTCCGCTCACGGCGTCCAACACCTCGGGTTTGAGTAGTGAATGCTCAACGTGTGCCTGGCAAGCCCTGAAGTCACCACAGTGCAGAACGCGCTGTTGCTTGGGGGTTTTACCCTGGCCGACATCTTTCTCAAATAGGAAGAGAGAGCTACCCGGACAGTGGTTAGCAGGGATCATCGTAACATGAACGCCTTCTGTTCCGGGGACGTCGGTTTTGCTTTCGAATTCAAGATCTACCACCCACTTCGGGTCGACTCGAAGTTGCTGTCGCACCAAGTTCCCAGTGACCTTGCTGCAGTAAATGGGGCCATGACACCATGACGCGGTCAGACCAATATAATGATCGCTGTGAAAATGGCTGAGAAAATACGCTTTCTGTCCCTTGACAGATCCGTACCGAAATGCATCGACGCATATGTAGAAGCCAGGGAGGATCTTGTAGAACGGACAAGTACGTTGGAACGATGGCTTCCCTCTGGCGGCTGTTTCCGAAGCTGCTGCCGAAGCCCAGGCAGTATCCTCGGCATGATTCGACATGAGCTTCGAAAAAGCAGACTTTGGACCAGCGCTAGCTTCCCCCAACTGGAATGGGTTTGCCTGACCCGGCCGAGCAGGTCGTGGTGGGCGTTTGAACATTCTACTACCGCGCTCAGTTGCCGGTTCATCCTCTTTCACAGTGGGTTTGGGGGCAGGCGGAGGTAACGGATTCCCATCTAGACAAGCATTGACGTGTATCGAGACCTGTTCCTCGTTGAAGCCAGCAAGACTACTACTGCACAGAGGGCAAGAAGGTGCTACCTCCTCAGAGTCGCCATTCGCCTGGGCAGTGTCAGGGAACATGAGTGGGGCATCTATGTCCTCACAGTCGCCCTCAGCACCGGCTTCAACCATTTCGAGTCGTTGTTGTTCCTCCATCCAGCGCCTCTCATCGTATTCCTCTCCCTCCAATAGGTCTTCATCCACGAGGGCGTCGAACCCATCGAAATCATGCGCATCGAGTTGAGAAGTGGTCTCGGCTAGCAGCACCGGAGGCGGGTTCTCGATCGGTGTTTCGACACGAGTTGGCGTAGATTCCTTCGAAGACTCAGGCTGTGTGGTTTGGTTATGTGCTTTGTACCTTGCTCTCGTACCTCTTCGTGGAAGTATTATCTCGTCATCAGCCTCCGACTCGGAATCGTCAACGAATGGTCCCTTCTTCTTGCGAGTTGATAAAGCACGCCCAGCGGTATTCGCTGGCGGAGGCCCCAGCGGACCGATGCCCGGGTCGTCAGCCGAAGTAGGACTGCATGCAATTGCGGTCGCTTTTGCATCATCACTGATCCGCCGCTTCTTGAAGCTGCCTCCGTTCTCGTTGTACCGGGCATCGTCGTTGTTCTCCTGCGGGGTGCTGTCCTCAACCTCATCAGGCCAGCTCTCCTCGGCCTCGTCATCGTCGTCCAGCACAATTGTGGTCTTTGCTCCCCTGTCCTCCAAGAATATTCGATTGTTCTGTTCCTCGGCCTTCTTGAAAAAGGCCATGATATTCCCATTCGACGTAGGCTTCGGCTTCGCTTTCGAGCCATTGGCGGCGGGAGACTTCTTGGCCCATTGCGACGGCACAAGCGTAGTCTGCGTCTTCTTCGACCGCGTTGGTGTCGCCTTGGACACGGTCGCTGCCGGCTTCGATGCGGACGTCGCCGCCATTGCGCCACTTGGGCGGGGTGGCGAAGGCGCGCGGCCGGTGGAGGGCGCCACTCGCGAGGAGGGTGGGCGCTGCTGGTTCTCTCTAGGGTTGCGGAACATGAAACACGATGCTCACATTACTGGGGGGTCCAGCGGTCGTTGGGTTTGCATGCAGGGCGTGCAGCGGTGCGGGAGAAGCGTGTGGTGAAAGAAGAGGGGGAGGCTCCTTGAGTGGCGAGGCGAGCCGGGAACGCGAGGCGCGCGCGGTGCACGTGACCGTCGGCGTCTCGGTTCCCGATCAGCCGATGTCAATGTCAACGACATCTCTACAGACAGGATCCAAATCGAGTGCAAAATGACGACAACAACAATGCATTAAGAATGCGTTAGCAAGACCTTCTGGCACATGCCGCAGTAAGTTGTCTCTCTACACGCCTGGCAACCGCATTCCATCGCTAGCAAACACATTCGTATCTAGAATGTATCTAGATTGTATCTAGATTGAATTGCAATTCAATCGCAATCCAATTGCAATCCAATTGTAATTCAATGGTAATTGAGTTCAAATTGTATCTAGATACTATTTGATTAACTCTTCCACCAAAATCAAACAGGCCATGGCGAGGCTTTCCTGAAACTTATATCCGTCACTTTACTTCGCACAGCTCAACTCCTCTCAGCTATCCTCCAGAAAGCATCGAAAAACGGTCCTTGGTTACTCTGTCACCGGGAAATGGTGCACCCCTCGCAAAGCGCCATATGGAAGCTCCAATGTAAGGTCCTCATCACCGTACTCCTCCCACGTTGTTCTGACTAGATCCGTTCAGTGAAGGAGTTCTACTCGGACCACAGCCCGCGATCCACCTCCCCGCCTCACACAGACATGCGCCCCGGGATCACCACCAGAAAACTACATAGACACGTTCAATCTGCCAATTGGCTTTTCTCCATCTTTCGCGCCTCTGTTCCGACGCTTCACTCCAGTCGACCGATGGCTTATGACATCTAAGCGCACGACCGGACGATGCAACGCGGCACCCCGCCGCCAAGCCCCACTCGACAGCCGAATGAGATACGTCCTACCCCGATCTCTGGCAACTGTGTCCAACTGAAGTCCACCATAGCTCGATCTGTAGGACAACATAGCGGCACCTCAGCGAAGCCGCTTGTGGCACTAGACATGCATCGTAGCATGATTGCATGGCCGTGCCTCTTACATGTAGCCACTTGCGTCTCTTGTTCCGGAACCCACGACGTCGCCAACGTACTAGCCTCTCATGCCCCAGCCTGCCGAGCCCCTGTTGAACCCCTGCCATCCGAGTGCAGATTTGGGAGCCAGCGAGTTTCGTACTAGCTCATCGTCCAAACTTGCGGTGTGCACTCCCCGCGCTTGCCCAGCCTCTGGCTATAAAAGAGGCTCTCGTCCTCGCTCGATAGTCTGCCTCTGTCCTTCCGTATTCCCTCTTTCACATCTCTCAAATCGGCAGGAATCAGACAACTAGCATGTCTGCTAACCACAGCCATCACCCAGCGAGGCGTGCGACCCCACCACCTGAAGTTACCGAGGTATGAATTTATACCAAGCACAGATCCTGCACAGCCCTTCTCACCTAGGTATTCAGGTACCAAACCTGAAACCAATGCTTCGATACGGCTGCAACTGCCACGACAAATCGTGTGTCGACTGCCTTTGCGTCAAAGCCGGCACGAAATGCACTACAGAGTGCTTCTGTTCCAGCTACGACCCAAATGTTGCCGACCTCAAATACCTTGAGATGGAAATGGACGACGAGTCCGATCCAGAGTGCGACAAAGCAAACTTCCCACCAATTTGTGGCAATGTATTCAATCGGTTCGAAGAATTCTGCCAGCTTCTCGGCGTTCGCAACCCGACACTCTGCTTCCGGGCTTCCATTGCCAAGTGCTCAAGCATCGAAATCTCCAGCGCCTGTACGCAATTGAAAGGCAAGCGTACCTCGAAGTCGTCAATCTGGCTTTTCAGCAAGATCATAGGTCTGCCAGTCCCCGCATCCGCTCGTGATATAAACGGCCAGCACATCCAGGAAGCCGTATCGTCCGCACCCAACGACCCGTTATTCGACACGGTGTGGAAACTCGAAGATTGGAAACTCAAATGGCTTGTAGGTCAGCGCGAGGAGCGCCACGATGTGCCGAAAGCCATGCATCATTTGCTTCAGCTGGCCATCTCCCGTGGGGATGTCTACTACTGTTTCTGCCGCAGCGCCTGGCAGAAAGGGGGAGCCTCGACGCATTGCTGGGCCTGTCACGACTGCCATACAGAGCGCTTTTGGAGCTGCGGCAAATGCGACAAGTGCGTGCCTAGCGTACATTTGAGATGCCCAGGGTGTGGCGGTGCGAGCGACGCTTGTGAGAGGCAATGGCTAGGAGGCAAATCGTATGGATTTCATGGGTACATGGGATGAGTTGCTGGATCACTGTTTCGTTAGCAACACCCCGAACGCCTCTGCTCAAGACGGCCCATGCATGTCATTTAAACTTGGAAATGTACTTATGCCAATACTCAGTAACTGCATATAGTTGGGAACCATTGCATCCAGTATCTATTCCTACAACTCCAACTTGAAACCGCATAGCTCACAGCTCACAGCTCCACATCCACTCTCCATCCCACATCCTCATCTCCCCGCATAGCCGCATTAAGCAGCACCGTCTCCCTCAATTTCTCGCCGCTCTCCAAACTCAGCACCACTCCATCACCCCCTACGACCGCACAACCCATGCCCGCATCAGTCCACGAGATCCGCGCCGCGCCCCTGCCCAGGTGCCCTCATGTACATGCCCAAAACAGTGCAGGGGCGGCTTAGCGCGCTGTATAGCGCGTGCCAGCTTCGGGCAGCCGCAATGCTGCCCCTCGCGGTTGACGTCCAGTCGGAAATTGGCAAACCCGGCGAGCGCTGGCGGACCGTGTGTGATAACGATGTCGACGTCGTCGGGCACAATGTACGGCCCCTCGTTAAACCGATCCTCCCCAGCGCCATACGCAAACGCATACCCATTGAACTCCAGCGTATACGGCGACGCGCACACCGTAAACCGCGCCCTAGACGCAAACGTAAACGCATGTCTTCCCTCGTCCAGATAATTAATCCCATGTTCTTTCTGCGCCTGGAACAACGCCACGCTGTCAATGCATTCTTGCAGTTCTTCCTCGTCTTCCATGTTTCGAAGCACCCACGCTTCGTCAAGCTCCAGGTCGTGGTTGCCGGCGATGACGAGTTTGAGCTCTGCGTCGATGGTCTGGATGGTGGAGATGGCGCGGTGGAAACTGGGGAGGCCGCCGACTTGGGTGAGGTCGCCGCAGTGGATGAAGACGTCGATGGGTGGGGCGGGGGTTTGGGGGGAGTATGGCCATTGGTTGTGGGTGTCGGAGAGGATGAGGAAGCGGGTTGGGGTGGGCATTTTGGAGTTCACCGCGGTGATAGAAGTTCAGATTTAACCTGGAATTTGGTGATAAAGGAACTGTATGTGTAGACTTTGAAATATCGTGGTGTGACTCAATGAAAACAAATATTGGTTTTGGGTGAGTGGTCAAACTCGCTACCTAGCCCAATGTCACCCACGGATAACTCAAAACATATCTCGAAGTAGACCAATGGCTAACGTCCAATTTCACAGCAAGTGTTCATCCTATCGAAGCCTTCCAAAAAAATCTTTTTACAGTTTCGGCCCCTACTTACAAGTGATGTACTCAATTTAACCTACCCGAGCTGCAGCATCACCGTCAACCCTCCTCCCTTACTCAAACTGCTTTATGAAATCCCACACGCCGGGCCCTGTAAACGTCGTATCCTTATTCGTACCCGACCCCGACGGAATCGGCGTATGATCGCCATCAAACGCCGTCCACCACACCGGCTTATCCGCCTTACACCCCGCATACTTCGTCAAGATATGTTTTCCCGATCCTCTCGATGGCTCCTGCGGGCTCTGCGCCGTGCAGCCGTTGTTCCGCACGAACGTATCGCGCAACTGCCTACCGAGCGTAATAGACAGGACTGAATCGCTGATGCCGTGCTGCCCGAAATACGCAACGGGATCGGTGCCGCCCGCGCAGCCGCTGACGGGGCCGCCGGAGAAGGCGGCGACGCCGCGGAAGTCCTGGCCGAGGGTGCAGGCGATCGAGTACGACATGGCGCCGCCGTAGCTCCAGCCGATGGAGAAGCGCAACTTCTCGTTAATGCAGAGCTCGGCGTCGACGGCTTTGTTGATCTCCCGGAAGAGGGTGATGTCCTCGCCGCCGGTGTTGGCCCAGCCTTTGTTGAGCCCGTTTGGAGAGATGAAGATCGCGGTGTTGTTTGCAAGCTCTGGGACGCCGTAGTAAGGCCTGATTTGGCCGCCGTTCGCGACGTCAGTGAAGGTGCCGTCGCGCCAGTGGACGCCGTAGATGAGGCGGTAGGGGTACGTGTTGTTGTAGTTTGCGGGGAGGGTGAGGATCCATTGTCGGCTTTTGCCGTTGACGGTCAAGGTGTTTGTGCCGGCTTTGACCTTCGAGGGCGTCTTGCCGCAGCCTGCTGTTGCGGCAATGACTTCCGAGAAGAGCGTTGAGGCGAGTAGAACGATGGAAGTTGCGAGCTTCATGGTGATGACTGGCTGTTTCCGGATTCAGGTTGAGTTGGTAGTAGGACTAGTCTAACGAATGATGCGGGCCCCGCATGTTCTTGTACTTGCGACGGCTTGCATGGGTTGCTTTTTTCCCCATATGTGAAACTGCCACCGGGCTTGACCCGATATTCCCATGCTCCGTGCGGAGGACTCTTTCTCATCCCAAGCATGCCAACAAATAAATCCTGCGTCGAAAACATTACGTTCGGCTAGGTACTACGTTGAAAAGCCGAGTATATTCCCGAAGTCTTGTATATCAGGGCAAAGTAGATGATCTTAATCCTTGAAGATTATGCGTTACGCGAGCACAGCCAGGATCTATTGAGATTAAATCCGAGATTTTACTATGAGTTAGCCCGGTCCACCAATCGTATGGCTGTATTTGGTTAATTATTAGACCACGACCCAAGATAAATAGAGTCGCTTGTCACTATGCCGGATCTTCAACGCGGCATTGAAAAAGAGTGAGGGGATGGCTTCACGTAAATAGACAACGCATGGGCACCTGCATGTGCTCAGGCACGTGGTCTGCTACGCGCATATTTTCTATCGCGGTGGCTTCGTCGACCAGTAGGTAATGCGTCCTCGGTCAAGGGGTTAGATTCGAAGAGTCATGAAAGGCTGTGTGTCGTCTTACGATGCCCTTCCCACTTCTAACTCTAGGATCCCGAATAGCTCGAACTCGACTTCAAATCGGAATGATGTCGTATCCGTTCGCATCATCTTACGTAAAGCTAAGTTAACCGTCTCTAGTAAGTCCCGCCTGGCTGACTCAACGCTACCGGAACCTCGGAACCCTGGCCTGCAACGTCGGAACGTATTAAGCTTCCCAAGCCCGTGGTAGCCGTTATGTAAACATTGAGACTCCACAAACTGGTGCATTACGCAATAGCGATTCCTTGACGTACGTCGTTGACCCAGTGCCAAGGTAGTAGTAACCTTAAAAATTTCATTGGGCCACGGCAGTGCTCAGGAAATCATCGCAACCCGATTCGAGACCATGGCTTCCTACTTGGTAATGCCTTACCCGTGGTTGGACGTCAGCTCCGAAGTGATCCAGCAACTGTGTGGACCCTCGCCACTGCAGCTTAAAAATTATTGAATCTGTTCAAAGACTGCTTTTCTCACAACCTTCTGCTCAGAATGGTACCTCCAGCAGCACGAACGATCGCAAAGGACCGTCCTGAGAAGGTGCGCATGCTAGTGCTCGAGACCGACGAAACGCACCCAGACACATACGAGGAGAAAGGATCATTTGGCGAGATTCTGCACGACCTTCTGCAGAAGGCGGGAGCAGAACATGATCCACAGCTCGGCATCGAAACGATGATGCAGTATGTGGTAGAAGACGACGGTGGCAGAGTTCCAGAGCCAGCAGATATCACCGACGACATCCATGCGATACTGATTACGGGGAGCGAGTATGATGCGCATGGCGATGTGAAGTGGGTGCTGAAGCTGGTAGACCTAATCCAACGTATGTCGTCTCTTTCGGATCCCTTCGTAACGCAAGTTAACGAAGACCATAGACATATGGATCAATCGGCTAGACATCCGGTTCTCGGGAATATGTTTCGGTCACCAAGTCATCTGTCGCGCTCTCGGCTCCGCGGTAGAACCACACGAGAACGGTGAGTGGGAATTGTCGCATACACCGATAAAACTCAGCGATATCGGTCGATCACTCTTCAACCTACCCGCCACCGAGGAATACGTCTACCTGCATCAGATGCATGCCGATTGTGTCGCGTTTCCCCCGTCATCAGAGACCACTTGTCGCCTCGACACGGATACGAAAGTTCACGTCTGGGGCACTAGTGACCACACGAGCGTGCAAGGCGTTTACATCCCACGGCGACTTTTCACCACGCAGGGACATATGGAGTTCGACGAGAAGATGGTGAGGAGACAGTTGGAGTTGAGAGTGAAGAGCGGAGCTTTAGAAGAGGGAAGAGCAGACGAAGCAACGGAGAAGGCCGACTGGATGCATGATGGCCTTGTTTTTGCGAAGGCGGTATTGAGGTTCTTCCACGGCGACGATGATAAGGTGGTGTAGGGAGGAAGAGGAGAAAGCCGAACGGTCGGCTGGGTACCGGCCGTCCAGATCGAGCAGCGAGGACATGCGCGAGGCTTCCGTGCTCAATGATCAACCCAAGCGAAGCAAAATCATGCGTGCGCCAGATTGGTTAATGAGATAGGGTGTGGTCAGGTTTTGGTGATGAGGGAAAACTGCCCAAGTGGACCTCGGCCCGGCATAACCGAGCGTCCGAGTGACCGTCATGTGATCTAGTCTACCCCGCACCCGAGATCCACTTTGAATTTGCTAGCTCTTGATTCTTTTGTACGGATGCTTGATCCCGGACAGATATTGCAGAGTTGCGAACTTATCAAAATGCGTATCTTTACTTGAATCCTCAAGCGGGGATCCAAGATTTACTGACGATAAGCCATTGCATCTTGGCCACACCCGAACTGGTAGAAAGCATGGCTTGAGGATGTAGCCTTATATATTCTCTGAAACTCTCAGCTTGTAGCTACAATCTGTCCTATCTCTTTAGGATGTGAACTAAATATCTTTCGTACGAGTCGATGTCACTTGATGTCACGTATACAGTCGGAGAAATCCTTGACTCGAGGCTTTGCCTCCTTCATCATCACGTATGTTTATTCGGCGTCCATTTAGAATAGTCAGTTCATATGATACCGCATGCGAGCTATCTGGAAAGAGCCACTGACTAGACCAATGTAGCTGCCCAGACCGCGAACACTCTCACCTGCTATCCGACGCCGCTTCACAGCATCAACTTCGCCCATCATGAACACGGACGTCAAGCGTGTTATCGCCTTTTGGTTCAACAGGCCCCCATTGGAATGGATAATCGCCCCCGAGGGTCTCGACGCACAATTGAAGTCCGAGTTCGGCGACCTCGTGCTGAAAGCTCGCCGCAACGAGCTAGAAGACTGGGCTACCGAGCCAGATGGTAGCGTTGCCCTCGTTGCTATGCTAGACCAATTCTCGCGCAACCTCTTCCGCGGTTCGTCGGACGCCTTCACTGCCGACAAGAAGGCGTGGGAGACAGCCACGAGCGCCATCGCCCGCGACTTCGACAAGCAGGTTACGGTCATTCAAGCGTCGGCTCTCTACATGCCGCTGATGAACCAAGAAAGTTTGATCTCGCTGATTGCGGCGCGTTGCCTGTTTGAGGCGTTGAAGCCGAGATGCGTGAGCGAGGAAGAGCACAAGTGGGTTGACATGGGCATCATGGCTTCAAAGAGACACATAAAGCAGTTGGAACAGTTTGGAAGATATCCGACTCGGAACGCCCTCTTGGGACGGCAAAATACCGAGGCTGAAGAGAAGTTTCTAAAGGAACATGTTTCGAGCCTGTAGAGTAGGAGGCAAGCGTGAAATATCGCTTACACTAGACTCGTCGTTATATCACGACAGACCTTATTATCTTCTACTACGGCTTTCCATCTTTCAAACACTGTTTCCAGCTCCGATTCTGCGAAATTCTCTCAGCAGCATTTCTCATGGCCTGTACACCTCCTCTAGCACCGCCCTTTTCTGCAAGCTGAAATAGGCGATTAGTGTCTTTTATTACTTCCATCAAACGTGGCACTATACGCGCAACTGCGCGTCCAATATGCGGAAGAATCGCCGCTAGCATTCTTCCAGCGAATATACCAATCTCGGTTAGCACCCCCAAGAACGTGATGATTCGCTTATCAAGATCTACTTCTGTGAGTGCTGTCTCGTTCGAATAAGTCTTTGTCCAGTTTCCCGGCTTTGGCCAATTTGCGTGAAGGTGATCTGACTCTGTGTCCGTCTTCGCGTCCAACCGGTGTGTCCTTCTACATCGCTTGCGCCCAGATGTACACGTCGTTGGGTCTGCTTGCAACTTCTTGGCATTGACACGGTCTATCCATGCGACCGCCCATATTCCGTATCAACGCCAACATCCTCTGGATCCGGAACATCATCGGGCCAGTATTGATCAATATCATCTCCCAAGACGAATGCTTGTGTGAAATAGTCCGCGGTCCATTCATACGGGTGCTCTTCCCCCCTCGCTAACATGTTGACAGACCGCTTTCCTAGTGGCGCCACAAAATTGATGCCTTCGAGAAGCGCAACGACTCCGAGACAATTGCCCATCTTTGCTTTCTTTTTGTCTTTCCGCTCTCTCTGGCGCTTATCTTCTCCTTCTTTCTTTTGTTCTTCTTCCTTCTTCTTTCTTAATTCTTCCTCTCGCCTTTTCTGCTCCTCTTCCTTCTTCCTCCGCTTTTCCTCTACTTCCTTTTTCTTCTTCTCTTTATCCTCTTTTTCTTTCGCCTCCCTAGCTGGTTTCTCTACCTCCCATTTTTTCTGCTTCCACTCTTTCAGCTTTTCGAGTCTATTCTTCTTCCTATCTTTGAATTTCTCGGTGGGTTTGCAAGTCTCAGTGGCTTTCATGGTGCCATCTGGATCCGGGGCCACTACGACATGGATGTACTGTTTTTTGGCGTTGCACTTTTTCCTGTTGTTCTCGTCCGGTTTCGCACATCGTACGTTCGTATTGGGGTCCTTGTCGCCTTTTTTGCGGGTCTCTGGAATCTCTCCAGGCTTACACTTACTTTGATCGTCTGGAATGCATTGCGGGCTCGGGGTGTTGGTATCTTGGCCTCCCACGCGTTGGCCGAGTATCTGTCCATCGCCACATTTGCCTTTCTTTCGAGCTTTCTCCTCATCTTCACCGTCTTTGAGAGGGCATTTGTTATTAACAGGTCGATCCTCTAGAGTATGCGTCAGTTTGAGTAGCCTATGGAGGCTTTTGAGGTTGCTTGAACTTACTTCCGCAATCTAATTCGCATGCTGCGCTGTCAGGAGTCGGCCGTTGCCCGCTAGGACAGCAACCTTTCCCATCCGGCGTCTTTTGAGAACCTTCGATCCGATGTCAATGCATGTATACCCAAGACGGCCGGTTCAATCACCTTGTGGACAATCATCTGTGCAATCTGTTCCAGCCAGGTTCGGAACTTTGCCTGTGAAACATGAGTATGAGCACCTTATATCCGATGATGTTTATACTAACCGATTCCACACGAGTTACACTTGCAGTTCTTATCCATGATCTCTCCGAGTAGGTTTCTACAGAATGGCTTATCGCGGCAACACTTTTTGCTCTCCGCTCGCTCGATGATGTATCTCTTTTTGCGCCCGCCCACAACACCTCTGATTTCCAGATGAGTTCCTGTGGACCGGCTCACGACTCCACCGTACGGAAGTAAACCAAAGCCGTCAAGGTCGGCGTTCGAGATGGCAGGAATCGTACTGATGGGTGTGACAAAGGAAAGTATGTAAAGCACAACAAATTTCAAGCGCGCCATTATGATACCGGATTCCTCAGCCAAAAAGCACAGAAACCAGGAGAAAGCTGGTAAATTTTTTGAAGATAGATGTGATGAAGAGTGCAAGAGGTGAAGAGGTAGTGATAACGAGTGATGGCGACGGCAAATGCTAACGAGTGACGGTGATAGCTGTCGGTACAAAGAGCAGACGTGTCTTTCAGAGACTCCTCATTCAGAAAGGACAGTTTTCACACTTGGAGAGGCCACTCTGGAAAAGAACACCGTGTATGAAATATAGCAACAACCGGCGAGGATGCTCATGTCGAGGGAGAACAAACTACTATCTGTCCGCTACTCCCTAGTCAGCTGATGTTTCAGGCTGTGCACAGATTCATGGCGTTTGGCGTCTACACAGTGGCCCCATAATCTTCTAGCCCTCGCCCAGGCGCACAATACTCGAGTTTACCTTCTCCAGGAGTTTCCGCAATGTTCGTTTGTGGCGCAAGTCCGAAGGGAGCCAAGTTCTGTGCCGCCAGTGGGTTGATATGGGATGAAACATCTGGAATCCGTGCTGTGCAATCCCAAAGGCGCGAGGCATGATGTTTGTGCGGCGCTAATTCTAGTGATGATCCCAACAAATAGACGCCGGCCCATGTTTAGGGTAGGATGAGGCACAGTGAGGCGTAAGCCTTGGTTCGAAGGTACTGTCGATTGCATCGTTGTCAATTCGCATGCAACAAAATCTAGTCTTTTCATTTAGTTGCTCTCTATCATCCAGGCTCCAAACACCTCACCTATCCTTATTCAAGCTCCACTGCGTCGCAATCTTGCCTTTATTATCTTCACATCGTGCGGTCACCAGCTATCTCATTGACCCGTTCTTCATCGAAGATGCCTCTTCTTTCAACGATACCGGGAGCCTTGGTCGTCGCAATCCTGTTCGCACATCCATTTATACAGGCACTGGAGATCTCGACCTGGGACAACCGCGGCTGCAAGCCGCCGAACATGGCTAAAGACGAGGGAGGAGTAATCTACAAGGACTTTCTCGGACCATCAAATGGATGTCAGATTCGAAAACCAAAGTTATATGTCCACCTCGAAACTCAACGCGAACTAGCCGTGAGCAGTGAGATGGTGGTAGACAGCGAAGAGGATGAGGCATAATTCATCGTCTTCTTCAAGGGAAACTCGTGTGAGCCCAATACGATCATCAAATTCATGGACGAAGGATGCTCGACCCGCCTGGGAGGTGATATCGACAAGTTTCAGAGCTGGGAGGTCTGGGATATGTGCAACGGAACTGCAGGGTGTAGCTTTGACGAAGAGGCTTGAAGCGTCGTTCGAGTGGTTCAATGGCACTTGTTGATATCTTTTGTTGCAAATTCATTGAGAAATTGAACTCTCATGTTAGTGCTGATCTTAGAATTCTACGAGCGGAGGAACAGTTACTAGGCCCCTGTCCAAGTTGGTTCGAAGTGTTTCAATCTACTTTTCCGTGGAGATTGCTTGGGGCGCTTGCATTGTGTAATCTCGAAGTTGGTTAGTTGGGAAACAAGCTGTGCCATGTGCCTTCCACCCGGCGTTTGTAGGAATCAGGTCTTTCCTCAGCGCTTGTTCGGACACCGTCGGTCTGTGCCACTTCCGAATCCGCCCATCACGATATTCAGGCGCCGGAAAGCTTGCACAGAGGAACTTCCTCCTTATTAATATTACGTGCTCTGTATGTCTACTGACCAATGAAAGTATTCCAATATGCGGAGAGTCTATCAGTTGTGAGAGGGTGGGAAGGTAAAGGCAAAGGTGAGAGTGCGCGCTGAGAGCAGACTTTCGCACAATCGCAATCAGAATCATCGAACCTGGCGGTTGCCGCAGCTCGAGCAAAGTTTCTTCGCCGCATGCTGTGCCGCAGATTAGCATGTCAATGTGTTCGCCTTGCAACGCATCCTTGATGTACATAAGCGCCCACGCGCCGCATCTAGTCTGTTTACTGATTGGTCTGCCTTAGCGTGCTCCATTATACTACGCCGCACTTAAGCCTTGAATAGATCCCCGCCCCCGCCGCAAACAACACACTTTCCTGCGTTTCCACCCTCCTGCGTACGGCGCACAAACGGCACGATGGATCGCGCGCCCCTCGAAATCATCTCGGCGATTGTGCGGGAGCTTCTGGGCTACGAATTCAAGAAGGAGTCTGTCGCGGACTACGCCACGCTCAATTGGACATGGCGTGTCGCAGTCGAGGCCAACACTTTTCGACAGTTTACGCTCCACTCACCAGACTTTGGAGCATTTGCGACAATGTACGCCGAGGAGAACGTCATGCGTAGAACCTATATGCGAGAACTCATCATATATATGGAACTTCCTCATCTGGAAGAAAGCTGCATCCTCGCAAACCGTCCGGATCGTAAAGCGGACGGCCTCCATTTCACTACGCAACTTAACCGGCTCTTTTCTATACTGAGCGACATATCTTCACGCTGTTCGAAGCCTTCCCCGTCGATATGTCTAGCTTTCAACTCTGAGACTCGACCGTCGTCGTCTCGTCACTTGAACGGCGAATACACCAATGCTGTTGCGGATGCCGGATTCTATCAAATTGATCACCCGGAGAGATTACCGCATGTACCCAATGTCAGAGAATTTAGGTTCAGCAGCTACTATGGGCAAGGCCTGTATTGGCTACACAAGAGATGTGCAGGAGAGATTATGGCTAAATGCGACTCCCTGGAAAAGGTTCATTTCAAGTTTCGAGATCCGTATAAGTGGGGCGAATATTTGCGCAAACAACAAAGAGCTTGTAAGTTCGTTGCGATTTCCTCACGCATTTAGGTATTCTCCTAACCAGTAATTCAGATATTTCTGAAGGACTTTGTCTTATCAATACCGACAATTTGAAACAGGCAAAGATTGAAATACAACATGAAGGTATGGATAACGAGTCGCTGGATGTCCACAAAGTTGCTACCCTCCATGACCCCTTGCGAACCGCTCTGTGGCACCTGGCATTGCTACCACAGCTTGCAGTCCTCCATCTTACAGGACCTGTGCCAGTTACCCCAGAGTTTTTCTCTACTACGAACCTCGAAGCCGGGATAAACATCTTTCCAGCCCTCCAGGAGCTGTTTGTAGAGATTTCTGCCGAAACAGCTGACGGTAGATGGTACTTCATTCGCGACGAGGAGTTATACGAGATCGAAAGATCAGATCCAGATGGGGAGCTCGTAAGTGATTCCGATGATGATCAACGCAGTGCCGACTCCACTTCTGGTACAGCGGTCTATGGTACAGGACCCGAACGGATAGGATGGGAGTACATCAATCGATTTCGGTGTCTGCCTAATCCAGAAACAGTCACACCGTTGCTCACCCACGCGGCGAGTGCAGCGATGAGGATGAAAAGAATGAGAAAGATGACTCTTCACTTGACAGGGGGTAAAGGGTGGTTGTATCCAACCACCGCCTGGTATGCCAATCGCAGGTTCGAACTGCAATATGTAAAACAGGGTACGGCCAGGGATATCGGTAACCGTGATGAATTAAAGGCAGAGCAAGAACATCGAGACTGCATATACTGGCGTGTTGGAAAATGGAGGCCAGCGAAAGATGTTCAACATGCCTGGGATGAAGTTATTGGGTCTAGTGGAAAAATGATCTTTCTGGCTTGATTCCGGATCATCATCATTTCTCTCTACTTTGAAAGTGCACAATCTCATCATCCATACCCGTGGAGTCATGGGACAGATCGTACATGTATTGTCGACAGGATCTATTAGCACTGAGAATACTTATAACTCAATCAGGGGTTCCACCAAAACCGGCAGTGTCACACATCCCCCCTGCAGTAATCCCAAGAATCCTTTGACGCATGTCAGCACACTCGTTCTACAACCTTAAATTAGATATGTTCCCTGTGCCACTATGAAGATTCGTCGGACCTTGCGGCACGCCTGCGGTGTAATAGAGGCGTAGAAGCTAAAATCAGGTTGTCTACGCTATTCTAAACCCCAAACCTTCGCACATAAAGACATAGATCATGTATTCAAAGGTAATCCTCAACAGAAGCTAATTCGTTTTCGCTCTCTTCGCCTCATCAACTTCAACCAGTACCATGTTCAGTTCTTTTGTTCTTCTTCTTCTCTTCTCTATATCTCTTAGTGAGGTTTTGCAGAACCCGGAGACACTCCCCGGCGCGTCGCTTTACTTTCCTGGGTATGACTTGCTGGACGTTAAAAGTTTAGAGGAAGAAGACGTTCTATACTTACGACGTCGTGGAGACGAACCGACAGAGTGTGGCAGCGATTGTGCAACCTTTAGCGGTTGGCAATTTCCGCCTGGTGAAGTGGAAGACATCCAGCAGGACCCGGATGCTGACGAAATTGTGGAGCGCCACATCGTCAATCGGAACGGAACACTCCTTACATTAGAGAGGCGCGGCAGTCCAAAAAGAGTGTGCTGTGTGGAAATGTCCCACTCAGCAACGGAGACAAATCAGAGGATTTCGAAATTGGATCATACGCTTACCCACCAAACAAGCAAGTTCAGAATGTATGTCCTTCTATCAAACTTTATATGGGGCTCACCGCTGATATAACGTGGCTAGGCTAAGCGTCCGGTCTACGACTTTCAAGATCCTCTCAGCCCGAACGAGAAAACGTGGTTCGATTTTAAGAATATTGGGCAAATGGTCAAAGCAAAGGATGAAAATGGAAACAAACGCGGTTATGCAGTGGAGCATATACTGGAGTGGCACTTGTTGACGGACTTTCTCAAAGAAGATGCCGAAAAGAATGGTCCAGCAAGTCGATGCGCTCTTTTCTACTCTTACTTCACTAAGCCCGTTCACATCGAAACGAATTGGAACGTGAATGAACCTGGAAAACCTCCGGAGTCACGGCGGGTGATCCGGGATGAGAAACGGGCAATAGACTGGGTAGTGCATCAGTTTCCTGGTATCCAGAGGGATAGTCCTTTTACCTACGAATTTGTTATTATGCAAGCCGATGTCAATGGTAAAAAGAAAGACGTAAGTACAGTGCATGGAGGCTCTAATATGTTCTGACAGACGTAGCTTTGGACCGCCTCGGCACCTTCACTGAGTCCAGCCCTGAATTGGGATAAGAACGGTGTGAGCCAGAAAAACTCGGCCAATAACTTCACCATGGAGTGGAACATGCTTAATAAATACGCCAAAGATAAGGAAGTGTTTTACTACGAGAAGAACGAAGGGTATCTTCTGGGAATCAAACGCTTCCGCGACATCGTTGGACTCTACAAATATCACCACGATGCTCACGTCAACGACATATTGGTAGCGCAACTCAACCGTATAGGGGATGCCTTCGAGTATCTTGAGAAAGATGTGCTACCCAAGATGAAATTCGATGGCCTACCAGACTACAAATATCAAGATCTTCGAAAGCAATGGCTGAATTTTATGAGCGAGCACTTCAAGCAAGCTATCACAAAGATCGAGGCGTGGATGGCTAAGTTCGAACCAGCGATGAAAGAGCTCGCGGATGGGAAAAGGCCAAAGTCATACAATGGCATCGAAGCGAGAGAGAAAAGGTCGCCCTTCAAATTGGAACTATGCGCGAGATCATCCACTGATGAGGTAACGGAACGAGCTAAGATGGCGCTCGAAGCTTATGAGGAGCGCGGGAAATGGACCAATCCGCTTGAAGATACTGAGACGGTTGACGCGAAGAACTGAGAGCTCAGGTCCACTTAATATCATTCGACTTGTACTAATAGACACCAAGGGAAGGCTGATGAGGTCTTGCTTCACGTTGTTGTTATGTATTGTATTCCATCAAGTTTTTCTAACAGTCCTGAGAATGACCGCGCCGGTGTCGTGAAGCCTGACCAGTTTCGACTTTTGTACATCGTAGCTAACATACACCTCCCAAACCCTATCACTCTATATCCACCAAGTACATCAGCCGTTGGTATGCCATCTGGAACTTACACTTCTGTTCTTCCAGATATACGACTTTACCCCTTCGTGGGATTCGTTCAACGTCGCAGCAGCCAGGGCTCCGCCGCGGCAACAAGATGAAGGAGATCTCCAATGACCGCAAATATCGCATACGATGTAGTCTTTTACCGAGAAAGGCTCTATAGAAGTCATCGAGCTCCGCAATTGTAAGGTGCGGACACTGGAAAGTGCGCCGCTCCACCTCTGCTTGCCATGATCGCGAAATACTAGCATACGGCCCAAGTTGATTATGTCCACGGCCCAGGTTCAAATGATTGATGATGTGGCTTAGTATCTCCACCGGTGATTGATCCATGACGGACGAAAGTATCGGAGTTTGAAACTGAGCGACCAAGTGAGAGGCTTGCAATGAGCGATGCGTGGTCTACGAGGTGTAGAGAGTCCAGATGGATCAGGGTGGCAGGAATACGCTGAGGCTACGCCGCTTGCGCCGCATCATATATACCTCGGGACGGAGACCAGAAATGGGGTACGAGCGTAGCGTTTCGTGGCGCAACACGGCGGCTATCTACAATCCGTTTCAACAAAATTAAACTAATCGCAGATTAATTAGAAGCGCACACTACGCAACGAGAAAAAATTACCTCAGAGGCTCACTTCAGTACCGTTGGAACTGGTCAGTGTTCCAGCTCTCCTCCTGAGGGCGGTTAGGTCAACGAGCACGTGACCTTCTCCCGCGGAATACGATCCCAATTCATAGCCTTATGAATCCAACCTTCATACCTGTCCCTCCCAACCTCCGTCGCCCTAAATCTCGGATTGACCCTCAACGTCCACTCGCGGTGATCCAACGGATCGGTACCGTACTGGATATCATGCCCGTAGTGGATCTGTCCCCCGAAATGAGTCTTAAATCTTTCGCCGAGATTGACGCCCTGCCACCCGCGCCTAAAGATCTCGATAGCGGCTTCGGAGTGGTCGTCGTGGATGAACCCGTTGACATGGCAGCCAGCGGTCGATTTTTCGACCCACGGCTCGCGATATTTCTGCGGCGCAATGGCGTACGTGACTTTGTCGATTTTCAGTTCGCCCCCGGCTTTCCAGTTCATGTTGTCCACGCTCTTGGGGTCCTGGTCGCAGTCGTCGAGGATGCGGCGGTAGCCCTCTAGGCACTGCTCCATCGTTCGAGGCCCCGCGCTTTTTTCGTAAGCAAAGTAGAACTTGACCCAGCCCAATGTCTCTTGGAAATCCTCCCGTTCAATTATAGAAGACTGTGCGGAAGTAGGCGCGCGGATAACCGACTGGCACATTGCGTCGAACTGAGCCACGAAATGGTCCCGACGATTGTACTTCCTAGTCTCCAGACCATTGCACTTCACTTTTGGGACTTCTGGGGGTGAATTCTCGACCGCAGTTTGGCCGCCGGCTTTGTCGTGGTCTTCTTTTGTTGCGCCGTTCCACAACACACGCTCGCTTGTGGGTTTGCCGCTTGAGTCCGTTCTCGCCCACCCGGATTTTGGATCATGTTTAAGAAAGTCCCCGATGGCAGTAACACGTTCTATTCCGATCCGATTACCCCAGGGTCTGTCCGCTTCGTCGCAAGAGTCCCATATAGCAATAGCGCCTGCAACCAGGCCGGCACCTAAAGTCGATATGGTTAGATAGTTTTTGTGCCATCGTCAAGTATGGTAAGCTTACCTAAAGAAGTACATCCGGTGTCGTCTGAGCTGCCATCCTTGAAAGTGACGAATATGTCTTCGGTGTAGGCCCAGGTCGTTACCTGAGGGCCAGCTTGAGAGTTTTTCCCGCGTTTCCGATCGAAATCTGTCTCACCAACGACTATCAGCGGGAAATCTCTCGATGCTTGGTTCCTTGGCCAGAAGCCGACCTGGTCCCATGGTGTGGGGTTGCCAGGCCTGCTCTGGCGATCGTTGCCAGCTGGCGTAATAACAGGAACACCGAGTACATGGAAGTTTCCAATAACAAATCCAGTGCCTGCGGATCGTACGCTGCGTCGTTAGGGTCGCGAACCTTGTCCGGATCTGATGGGTTCGGGGGACCAAACGAACGAGGAGAAGCGCATGATTTCAAAGCAAGAAAGTCGAGGAATGAGTTGATTTGCGTGTGCTGTGAATTTGATCCGACTCCATCGACTCTTGTAGTTGTAGTATGCGTGCCAGAGAACCATACGCTTAACCAATGGCAATCTCTTTTTGGATCCATGCAACCAAAGCCTCATCCTTTTATTGAGGCTAGAGGATCATATCGAGTGAGGGAGGCATAAAATCGTTTCTTTGGACAGTCCGAGGAATGGATGACCATATTTGTCCAATTTTGGACTGGACGTGTCGGTACAGGTCAAGGTGTCCACTTGGTAATATATTTTTGGAAGTGCCCCGAGGTCATCATCGACGTTCCTGGCGTTAAGATACGGCGATGGGAAGAGGAAGTGGCGAGAGTAGAGTAAGGCCTTCGTGCGCCGATCCTAGCGGTAAACATAGAAAGACCGATAGTTGGATGAATAGACGAACGACTAACGTGCGAAGAGAGAAAGTTATTGGTAAAGTTGATGGACAGTCGACTTACCTTGCAAGCGAAAGCTGTTCCGCCAAAGCGCTCGACAACGCGTCGGCCTGCTCGCCGCCGCCTGGAGTGTCCATCTCAAAATAGCGTATCACAGGTAGCTCAGCAAGGACTCGAGTGGTGACTCTGGATCAGAAGGTTGGACTAAATTCTTAGGATGATGTTTCGTTTCTGCGGCACAGCACTCGCCCGCTTCCGCCGCCCGCAACGTCGCCACATCATCGCAGTAAGCTCGGGCACGTGGCTTCACCCACACGAGAGGGGTGCAACAAGGAACCTCGGGGATGAAATCCAAATAGGAGGGCTGCGTATGTCGGGTGAAGGTGAGTGTTATGCGTGGTCTCGCGGGCGCTGGCTACCGAGGGCGCTAATCTCAATGCAGTAGCGGCGAATGTCCTCCAGCCCATTCTGAGCCGATGAGATGACGTCATTGGCGTCGGTATCGTTGATTCATGTGAAGACTTGTTCGGCATCAATTTTTACTGATACTCCACCTCAACTTTGCAAATCCTAAAGACTTTGCATCACAATAATGACCGAAGCCTGGAAAGAAGAGCAACTACTATGGCTTGCACGCTTGCACGAAGTGCGTCGACGAGAGATGGACTCGTCCGTGGACTTCGAGGAGTATCCGCAGCCTGGAGTTTCTCAAGTTGCCCTTTTACAGATCTTCACAGACGCGTTAGATGAAAAGATTACTCCAGTAACAGCCGCAAAGCAGATCTTTGACTGGGTGCTTTCAGTGCCAGATATTGATATCTGCTATGACATATACAGCGCCTACAGCAATATGATCGGCGTCTTGTTCGCAGGCGCAAGGCAACTTTCATGCCGAACACACCTCAAGATCCTGGCGGATCTTACAGTTGGACTCGCAAATTTACCTGATGCGTACAACGAAGGAGACAAACCGATAGATTTCGAGGGAGGTTTCATTGTGGTTCAGCCAGGGGAGAGGATCAAGTTGCCTTGCCTGACGGGAGGATATTTATGGTCTGAACTGCCGGATTTTGCTTTGATTGTCGGGGACGACCTCAATATCGGGCCTCCGAACTTCTTCCAGAACGTTGAACCTGGCCGCGACGACCAGCAGCAAATGTATCGCCGAGCTGAAGACATGTACACGAACATCAACACATTCGCTGCTCTGATAGCACAACAACACCCTCCACAAGGATCTCCATTATGCATTTGCCTTCATTCCGCCTTTGCAGTGTTCGCCTTTCTAGAGCACGGTCCAGATACGGCTCGTGGACGATTCGCACACCTTGTAGTTCGAGCAGCCGCTACCTGGCTCACTGCTGCAGGCGAAGAATTACTGAAATCAGGCTCGCCTTCCGCCAAACATGATTACATTCCTGGCAGCTTGTGGGCGGCTGAGGGCGGTACCAATACAGTGGATGTCAAGCGACTGCGGTTCTGGAAAGATAGGTTTCGACAGCTCCGGGAATCTGGACGGCTTTCGAGCCGAGAGGCTGTGGATGCTACCAATAGCGCTGCGGCAGCCCTCGATAGGTTGATCGCTGTACACAATTGAGAAAGCTCGAGCGACGGTGGAGAACTTCTCTTCAGGCAGGCGGAGTGAATGAGAAATCCAAGAATTAGATGAAGATAGTTTAGCTAGCTGCTCGCTCTTCCATCTTACCATCTCGGCGTCTTCTATTTGCCAAGCCGTCATCTTAATCCTTAGCCAGTATACATGCGTCGTTGACAAGGTGGAGCGCTGGTTGGCAGCGACGCTAGTCCCGATGCAGTAGCTTCCGTCCGCACATCCACGGGACCAAACGATTCTGGTACAATTTATGCCACGATCATAATCAGATATCGAACAGAACAACATCTAGTAGTATTTAGCCTAGCAGAAAAACTTGGCTAGTCCCCTGGCCCGATCCCAACTACTTTACTGCTCCCACTCCTCCGCCCCGCCATCCACACTCCTCACCACATCCTCAAAAATCGCACTAAACCCATGATAATATTCATCTTTCACTCCAACATCCGTCAAGAACAGCCAATCAGCAGTCTCCTCCACCTGCTGAACCACGAAATCCAGCACCGTCTTGCTTAGATTCGGGAGCGAGTGGAGAATGACTGCGAGCTTGGAGCGTCGGATGTTGTGCGTGCGCAGCGGGTCGAAGGTGGCCTTATCGAGCCATTTGGCGAAGGTTTCTTCGAAGACGACTGTGATGTCGGAGAGGTTGAGGAAGGAGTTTTGGAGGACGGTGGGGGAGTTGAGGAGCGCGGGGGCGACGAGGCCGGGGTTGTGGACTGCGTGGTGTTAGATGTGATGGATGCGGTGGGAAGTGTAGCTACGTACCGACAAAGTGGTCGCGGAACCTCGTTTTATTCCTCACAGCCTGACTGGCCGCTTTCAAATAGTCGTACTTGACTACCGAATACCCGCTTGGCGTCTCGTCGAAGAATATGCCGTCCACCCTCAGCTTAGTGTTGTTCGTGACTTTCGGCCAGTTCGCATACGTGTCGATCTCCGCGAGGACGCTGTTCAATTCCTTCGCACCGTAGTGTGTCGCGACATAGCCTAGTGTGCGGATGTTTTCGAACGTCTTGAGCTTCGGGATCTCGTCGAGGTAGACTTTGTCCGGGAGCGATCCGTTCATGCAGGGACCGGAGCACGGGTTCACGACTACCGTGAAATCGACGTCGGGGTGCGCTTTGGCTCTGCGATTGACGTTAGTATCTTGCGATTGAGGGAGCTTGAAGTCCGGGCGTACGCTGAGTATAATGGGCTCCATGCGCCCGCATGGGGATACACGTAGAGCGGTAATAGTATCGACATTGTTACGGCTGTGATATTGTCTGTGTCGTGAATCTTCGCGCAAAAAGCTCGAGAAGGCAACTAGGCAGCTTGAAAGGGGTGGGTGAGCGACGTAATCCAAGCATTACGATGGAAAAGCCAAGGTCTCAACACAACTCGTACCTGGGCTACTGCGAGCCGCGCATAAAAGCATTGCCGAAATCCACTATTGCCATATCGGACTTCATTTGCCAAATGAAAAATGCGTGGACACTGCTTGCGCGGCACGAAGTAAGCGTATCTTCGTGTGACTCTGTCCGGGTCAATGGACGTTATGTATGGTGATTTAGATGCGAAGTGGCGAGTTGTAGATTGCAGAGCCGGGGTGTGGATATAGCCGCGAATGTTTATGCACCGAAGGCTTCAACGAACTCCGAAGGCGAGGCTGGTTGTTTCAGTGTAGAAAATGTAGGCATTTTCGTAGCATTGAAAATGAGAGAGGTTGTGGCAATCGTTAGTCGGCGTTGTTGCCTTTTGGTGAAGCGGATGAGAAACGCGTTGGTTTCAATCCTTGAGTTTTGTATTCCAGTCGAAACAGGACTGGTGTACTCTACAGAGCGCCGATCCCGGATATTTCCAATTAACGCATTACTAGTTACATATTCTCTTGAAAATGACGCAAGTGGACCTAGCCCGAGTCGGGTGGAACAATCACCCCTCTACACCTAGCGGAGCAGTTTAGTCATCGGCGCCTTTCAGCTCCGAGACACCTTTCCATACATATATTTGAAATGCATGTTGGCTGTAGTCCTCCAAAGATTTTGCTGTGACTAGCACGGCTTCCTAGCTTAGCGTATGTATGTGATGCCTGGATAATGCAACCCCCTTCTGATGTTAGAGCTCTGATCGGCCATCACCATCGGTTTTGCGAGGATTGATTTTGGCAGTCCGACCGTATACGACAAAATAACATCGAGTGTAACGTCAGGCCTCGGGAAGTCCCGGGGTGGCGTAGAGAGACGATAGGCTTCATAAATAAGGCGCACCCAGACAGCGATGATTCAGATCACATCAACCCTGTAATGTCGACCATGAGTGAAATCCTGTCCCGGCGCATCCCAGCCCTCATCTCAATTTTGCATTGAAATCCTAACTTTTCAATCACCAACCAAACAAAAGATTTGCAGTCGTCGAAAGGACCCTGTGCGACTATCTTTTTCCTCCATAGCTCTGCCGGGGCATCGAACTCAGGCCAAGGTCCAGCACTTTCATGCACTATCTTACACCAATATCGAAGATTTTCGCGGTCAAGTCCCATCAAGAGATAGAAGCGAGCGGGCATGACTGGGTACAATAACTGCAGTAATACCACGCCCACAAAGTTCTCTTTTCCGGGCGAAATCAATAGCTCCTTGGGACCATGCCAATTTTGAGGGGGCCATGCATTGCTTATATAGACAGAAGAAGCGTTCGGGCTTCTGCTGCGTCGAAAATAGAAACAATGCATTTCAGGGGCCATGAACGAAGAGCAAACCGAGGGGGATTGGCGTACGTGAATGGTCGTATGCTCTCCACGGGCCTCATCAAATCTTGTGTAGGTAAACTTCCTGGCTAGTCGTGTATATCGCGCAGGGTCTGTCCCTGTATCCCGTAGTGTGATTTCTATGTGGCTCACATCATCATGGGCACTCAGTCTGGCAAGAAACTTGTTGTTTCCGCTAAGTGGTGTTAACCACAACCCAACCTCTACACCAATATTTGTAGATGTGATTGTATAGTTGTTGTTACCGCGCAAGATTCCTCCGCTAAATGCAAATTCTATCGGTGACCTAGCAAGTAAACCACGATATATCGAGTCATCGTCCTCCAGAGAGTACCAAGCAAAAATGGAATCGTCAGTGGTCGTCTTCATAATCTCTTCTTGTAGGCGCAGAAACGCGTTTTCGCCTTCGCCATACAACATGGGCATGTGAATTCCGAAAAGTCCTAATAGGGAGTAGGCCATATCTTCTACACGTGAAGTCGATCGTTTGGCTGCCCAAGACATCTTCTGCGCGACGGACGTATCGGTCAGGTCGCCCGTAACCAGCACGTATTCCGGTATTTGTGTGACTTTGCTTAGCTGCTCTAGGGCCCACCGCTTCTCAACTATGTGTTTCCAAGTTTGGTCATAAAAACCGAGGGAAGGTGGTGCGATGAGTTCTTGGAGAGTCCATCCGCGAGTGTTCCATCTAGAGTTCTGCAGGCAGTGCTTGAAATTATCGAGTTCCCGTCGTATTGTTACATCCTGTTCCTCAATTGGCTTCGCATCTTCGAAGTGGACCACGCAATAGGCAGATATTTTATACCACCGATACATTGAGTTGATCGATTCTTGGAGTTCAGCTGAGCTGCTTTTATCAATACAGCAGGTGTCAATCCAAAAATATTCGAAGCCACGTTTTCTAGTAATTTTCGCGGTCTGGACGATCTTGTCGTAACCCTTTCGGTTGATGATCTCGTCTTCGCCACGAAATATTGTCGAATTCGACCCGAGACTTAGAAGGACTGGTAACAGAGGATTATCTTTTAAATGATCCGGCAATGTCTTGAATCGCTGCACTAAGCACATCTCTTGATAAGAAACCTCTTCATTACCCCATGTGTGGGATAAAATAAGGTATCGTGGGAGTTCGCTCTCAAGAAAACTATGGAATTCGAGAGTTTCGGCATGCAATAGGCGCATATTGTTTTGATGCAATTGGTGCCAGGATCTGCAATGATGGTTGGTACGTTCCAAGTCGAATGGAATTGTAATCCAGAACGGAGAATGGCGCTATTGTCTGCGGATCGATCCAACCCGTGCCTTATTTCCCCTATGATCAGGCTGACACCCGGCAAGGCTGCGTCGTCGTCGCCTGATGTCAAACACTTTGAAATTGACACTCAGAGATCAAATATCGTTAGTAAATCATAGACAGAAGATAAAGCGTGGAAGAGTGGATGTGCTGAGGATGAGGATGGAGGAGAGAAGTAGTGAGGGGGAGGGGAAGCGACGATTGAGGGCTGAGCAGCTGGCCCGTGCGCCTGCCTGCACGCCCACTCGTCTCGTCCAATTGCGACGAGCTTCTGCAGCCTGGTGTTTAGGCGATGTGAGAGCGTGAGCAAAGCCCCGATGAGAAGTTTGCGCAAAACCCAAACCTTCAGTAAGGGAGCTTCGTTTGATTTCAGCGTGAGCTGAGTGGGTGGTTCGCAAACGCTTGACGAGTTGACAGAACATATCCCAACTCCAGTGCCAAATGCCATGTATGCGCCACCTGGCCCTGAAGTCCTGGAGCACGCATGTCAAGGACTGCCCTCTTGCTATGTGTAATTTTACAAGCTATAGCAAGCATAACATAGCTCGGAAGGGGTCCATATCAGAGCCTTGAGATAAGCGAATCCAGATGACAAACTATGTGAGGATTACTTTCAGTCGAGAGAATACGCCTTCCCGTCTTTCTGCAACATCAATATCTCCCCCGGCGGCGCCGGCATCTTCGCCCCAGCCGGAGGCTTATTATGCATCTTGAAATCGTCGACCATTTGCTCCATTGTAACCCATTCCACACCCTCATGTTTATTGATATGTTCAATGATCCTAGAATCCCTTAGCCACTATATCGGTCACCGTCGACAGCACCGTAGACCCCAACTCACCTCTCATGCATCAAGATCACATGCGGCCGCCCCGACACATCCGGGTGAATCGTCATCGGAAACACAAACTCGTCATACTCGCGATAAAAGTAATCGAAATGGTCCATCCAGAGCTGCTCGACATCCCGCGGGTTCACCCACCCATGGCTGTTCGCGCTCTTCTTCATGAACATCATCGGTGGCAAATCATCAAGATACCAATTTCCAGGGACTTCTACCAGCCCCGTCTCCTGGCCTTTCTCTAGCGGCTTCATCCACTCCTTCGCGTTCTTGCTGTAGTCGATTTTCGTCCACTGGTCGCCGGTGCGCAGCCAGTAGCAGCGATGGTCTTCGTGCGACATGCTGTGGTCGTACTCGATGCCGTAGCTGAGGAGTAGCTCGCAGCCCTCTTTGGAGGTTTCCCACCAGGGGGCTACGCTGCCGCGGGGTGGCTTGCCGCAGAAGTCGGTGAGGAGCTTGTAGGTTTTGTCGAGGACGTCGCGTTGTTGCTCGAAGGTCATGTCGACGGGGTTTTCGTGGGAGTAGCCGTGCAGGCCGATTTCGTGGCCGGTGTCGCGGACCGCGGCGCAGTCTTCGGGGAAGGTCTCGAGGGAGTGGCCTAGGGGATGGAGGTGTCAGAAGAGGGGACGTAGGAGAGGAATGAGGGAGATGGTACCTGGGATAAACCAGGTTGCTTTGATATGATACTTATCGAACAGCTTAAGCAATCGCTGGGTCCCTACTGTTCCGGCCCACAGACCTATCTGCTGTCAATCCCCGATAACAGGATCTCACCATGCATCTTGTCCGCAACGCTCACCCCTACTAATATCACTGGTGGAATCCTCTCCACCATACGAGCCTAGCCATCCCGCTACCTAGATATGGCACGCTGTCAGCTAGGTTGTTGGTAGAGTTCGGAGCAGTGGGATCATACGGCGTCAATGTCCACCCCATAGCTCACAAGAACCCGTTTCTTGCCCATTTTTCGCTCAATGTATAGTATAGAATTAGATAGGTGAATGCACAGTGAAATGTCGACGCGTTGCAATGGAGAGAGTAAACCACCACGAGCTCGCATGCAGCTACCCCTCTCTTAGCCGCGGCTGCGGAGCTGGTAGGTGGGGGGTGCCTATTCCGCCAGCTGCTACTTATCGAGCTATACTTTGCGATCTCTCTCTCTGCATTGGGCTTTGGATGTGGTATGTGTTGTCCAAGGGTCGACTCTGGGTGCAACCGCGCATAGCTGCGAACAGGCATCCAAGCCAGATCTCGCGACTGCGCCAGATGACAGCATCTTTTGGATCTCGCAGATACGTAAGCGTTCGCTCATCGCCGGCATTCTCGTATCGATGATGGGTGTGGATGGGAGGTGGAAGTGGTCGCTGAGATGCGGGGGAGAGTGGGGGCGACGCAGGGGCCACCCGGGCTCCTGCCAAGACGCTCCGCTGGCTGCCGCTGCCACTGCCCAGGTGCCACCACCACGGCCAACGCCGCAAAGAACCTTCGCAGACTTTCCGCAAGCATACCACCTCATCGACTCGCCATGCGTAGCCTCTTTCGCTTACAGAGCTCGGGAGGCCTGCGAACGGCGTCCACGGACCACCTGTAACCCATGAAAACGAACAGTCGCCGGAGTCCTTCTGTCACACGCGCAGTGGCACCTCGATCTTGATAACATGGCAACCTCATTCGGGGCATCACGAGCCGCCCAGGTTTCAGTCCGCCGTCTTCGGCGACCCAGAGGATAATATCCGGGCGCACGCCGGAAAGCGTGCAGGTCCAGCCACATTCAACACCGCGTCGCAATTGTCGTCAGACGGACTGGAGCGCATGTCCACTGAAAGAGTAAGAAGGCCTTCAGCCGAAGACATTTGAGATGTTATGGTAGAAGGTTGTAGCTGAACCACTCCTGTGAAAGGCTATGCGCTGCTACGATATGGCTTTCTAGGTAGGCAATCTACCCCCAGCTATCGAACTCTGCTGATGCGGCTGCTCGAATAGATATCTACGGTTGAGAATAGCGCTATTATCGTACGACTTCCAAGCCCACCATCTATGCGCTGCCGATCCCCCCGAGCCCTATATCCTCCGTCCCCACCAGGAGATGCTAGACAAGGTCGTCCAGAACGACTATTGGAGCATGCGTCCGACGTGACGAGCAGCACGGCGTGTCTCAATCTTGAAGATACTCCGTGCATGGTCTCGCCGCTACGAAATGTCTACATCTGGGACGTGACATATACGAGAAAAGCATAAAGACCAGGGCGGTTGTAACAGCACACGCCTACGAGCGCGGAAAGTGATCCTGAAAAGGACTTCTGTTTGCACGCATCGGGTTCTGTTCAGGGGCCTCCGAGTAGCGAAATTGGATACCGAATTTGTCGGATATAGACGTTGTACGCCCCGGCGATGTGTCCGATCTTCATGGATTGTAGCGGTATCAGGGTGAAATACCTCGGCAACTTTTGAGACACACGTATCACGTAGATATGAATAGACAAAGCTATTACCAAGTAAGTTGCGTGGATAAATGGCTCGATAGGGCATCGCAGGATTAGCTGGTCGAAAGTGCGTGTGGATTATTTGCGTCAAAGTGGAGGTGATAGAACTCCGCATTGTTCTTAGTACCTGTAACAATATATCTTGGTCTCCGTGTCATCTTAGAGAATTACTACAAGGGTAGTTATGCAGTGATGTTGTTTCTTTCCGTCTTCGTGCCTTCGTACCTGTGAACCCAGCGCCACGCCAAGCCCATGCACGGTCCTCTCTAAACTTTTTCGCGACCTCGTCGAACTTCAGACTCCGTCTCCATCTCCTTCCATCAGCCACTTGTTCCATTTCCTATGCTTTCCTTCTGCCTTCTTCCCTATGCTTGCCAGGACTACTTTTCTTCGTATCTCGTGCAGCCTTCACACATGTAATCGGATTAGTATTGCATCCAGGCACCCACACCAGCGAATCTCCGCGCATCGGACTGCGTTGATAAACGGATTGCGACATCGCAACTGCTTCTACTCTGGGATTCTGGATTTGCTAAGGAATCAGGAGCGTGAGAGGAGAAATGGCGATGACGCGGGGTCTAATTCGACGAGTGCTGACCATGCTAAAACGGAACATGAAGATAATGTAAAGGAAGTGGACGGCGAAGAAGAGCAGTTCGACGAGAGGTATAAGAAGACGGCTGATGATATGGGGACCTCCTTCGGCGTTCATGGCCCTGTTGTCGCTACAACATCTACAGAGGCCTTATCGGATTTCGATAGACCTCGAACTAAAGGAAAAGCGTTGGCAACCGCGGATCCAGGCTTTCTAGAACCAGACGAAGCTCTTGAAATCGATCCTCCACTGTGGACCGACCCAGATGATGGAGCTGCCGCTAAAGTTTCTGTAGAAGGATCGAATACGGAAGGAGCACCCAAGCAGCCGGAGCCTCTCTATCAACTATCATTTGAACATTATACACCGATAGAACGACTACCCCAGTCTGAAAACGAGGCATTATCTCTATCTTCCAGTGATACTGGGATGAGTATAGAATCCCAAGGGTACTCAGGCAATCAACCAGCACTTCCTCCTCCAAGCTGCTTCGGGCTCGTCGCTGTACTGTCTCTTGAAGAATTACTGAACGCCATTGTCATGAACGTTTCAGATTACATACATCCTGCCTCTGTCTTCTCCACATGGTCGAGCGAGCTTTTCGAGTCAATCCAGGACGCCAGACGCGTACAAATATGTGCTGACGCTCTCACATTCCTCACCTTCCAGCCCTATATTCGGAGTCCTCTCTTCGCGATCTCTCCGGTTTCGGTGTTTTATATCCAGTACCAACAGTTGAGAAAAATGCCTCCCTTGATGCATCAAACTATTGTTACCTTCCTGCACGGATCTTTCACCAGAATGTTAACTCAGGAGGCCTTCACGAATCGGCATACAGTTTCATCATTTTTCCACAAAAGACGTAAGATAATATGTGCGCCCGTTGCAGAAAGTGTCGCTCAAAGGGGAGACGCCACGCATAGACAAACCACTGGTATCGCGGGCTCAACAACTTCTCTTACTGACAACGGCAGTCCGTTGCGAGAGGCAGAGACGGTGAAATCTGTGCATATCGGAGCGTTTGAAAATCACTGGAGCTCGCTTGACAATCACTTTTCTCTCAGAGACCGTTGCATAGACAGAGTCCGAAAAGCGGCGCGCCTCTCCAGATTGTCCCGCAAGAGACGTGACAATGTGATAGATGTTCTGCATCTAGGTACTGTGCACCTTGCGAGGGTTCTTGAGAGAACTCACTCAATCTCCCAGAAGCTATCTTTTATACATGATCTCTTGTTCGCGTTCAAAAAACTTGATATCGCAGTATCCAAAGAATACTACACACAAGAGTCCTTGGAGGATAAGCTGCATGCGTTGGCTGTATTCAAACAAGCCCATGACCAGCATATTTTGGTACAGAACGTGCTTAAGAGTTTGCAATATGCAGTCGAGCTGCTAAAGGGGTACGATATTCCGCCGGATTCTTACCATGCCAATGACCTTATTACCACCGCCGTTCTTAGTGAGTGTAAGAGTGTCAGTTCCAGCGCTACCATCGCATACACTCCGGATGCTACTACTTTTCCTGGAGTCGAAAGCAGCCGCAGCGAAAGCGCACTGCCCACCGACAACACCAGCTCGAGCGAAAACACCAGATCGAGCGACAACACCAGCTCGAGCCCCGGTACTTCGCATGCGCAGAAAAAGATTGCAAGCACAGATGCTCCCTCTGAAAATGAGAAGATCTCGAGCATTGGCGCTCCATTTACTAACGACACGTCGCCTGTTCTGGATGGTTCTTCTACTGGGGCAACCCTGGGGCAGCCCGCCAGCCAGAATATCGGCCTACGTTCGTACATTGGGACAATGGAGCTCCGAATTCAGAAAGAAGTCACACAATTATGCGCCGGATTACCCAGTAGTTGGACTGCCGACCAAAAGTTGAGACGTCGGGATTATCATATCCACAAAATCCGTTCTTGGCAGGGCAAATTGAAATCACTAGTCCGACAGCTTGCAATATTCGACGATCGAGCAGAGAAACAAGTAAAACTACCATTGGAAACAAGGGGGATGCATCTCAGCGAACTCCACGCTGATACCCCGGCATTTCTGCCTTACGGAACCCAGCACGACATGTAAGTAACACCTTTTTATCAAGACCTTAAACTATTTGAACACTTCATCTTGCTGTACAATGGAAACTATCTAGAACAACGCTGATTGCAGGGGAATATGTAGGCTCAGAGACATCCTTGACGATTTCAAAAGAGCTATCTATGCGTTCGGCAACAACCTTGTACCTAAGTTCATGGAGGCTAAAGGCTGGGATTGCTACCAGGCCGTGGATGTAGTGGAATTTGAGATTCTCTGTCGCAGTCATAATAAGCCCCGCGAAGAACTCGAAAGCTTGTTCGTCCGCGCCAGCGGATTGCTGAATTCCCGGCTGGGAAACCATCAAACCGTATTTGGCCGGTTGCGTCAGTGTCGCAACATGTACGCCCACCACCTCCGAGATATGAGCGCCAACGACATTAAGGAGATGTTTACTCAGTTGAGAATATTGGCTCGTGAGCTTAAAGGGAAGGCCCTTGACAAAAGACTGAAACACTATGTGGAAGTATTATCACAGTATAACGACTCATATCAAAGGTTCAGAGATGACCTCCGGAGAAAGACACAGATGCAGATAGGTGGGCTTGCGCAGCAGAAGAAGGAAAAGCTGGCGGAATTAAAACGGCTTGACCACGAGTATGCCGAGGCTCTCAAGAAGTATGGGCGGCGAGAAAAGCAGGGGGCCAAGGCATGCGTATCTCAACTGAAGATTTTCCCTCAACTTCCAAGCGAAAACCTTCCCGGTCTAGCAGCCTCGAAGGCTCATCAGTTTGCATCAGCCGATGAGGTTGTGGACGAGCAGGGCACGAACGTGGACAAATCTGAACCACAGGATCTTGAGGACCAAGCTCTTCCTGCCACGCCCACACCTGATAAGATGGTTCCCCTAATGGACAAGACTGCGCCGGCAGAAGAAACGACACCGAGCCGCAAATTCAGAGGACGAAAACGTCGTCTCTGGCGACGCGTTGCACTGCAGAGACAACTTCCCTCATCTAGTGACGCAGGTGAAGAGATCGCGCCGGATGAGGCGACGCGGGGATAGATTTCTCAGACTACCGCGAGGTCTAGTCTTCTTAAATTTCTTGGATCTACGCTATCTAATACTAAATACTATTGGGCACCTGGGTTCTAGGCAGAGAAAGAGGCCGTGCCGTTACTTGCCCTGATTATATCTTCACGGCGATTTCGAGTGTCTAGATATAGCAATCTGGAAACCTTGTCCACCCCGACAGCGCGGCGTCTCGAGGAACTTTAATGTGCCCCTTCAGCGATCGAATAAGCAACTCCGGACAGGTCTGGTTGGTGTACATCCCCATCGGTGTGCATCCCCCATCGGTGTGCATCCCCCATCGGTGTGCATCCCCCATCGGTGTGCATCCCCCATCGGTGTACGCCCCCGCATTTTCTGGATTCATACACCGTATCGCCTAACAGGTAATACGCTCCGCCTTACTAATCCTCTACTCAGCTACTCGTAGCGTGTTAATAGCTGATGAACAACGTTTAGAATACTTACCTTCCCTATACACCCCCCTTCACGCCATACACCCCCCCAGAAAGTTACCCGCCTCGCCCCAAAATTACCCGCTACTAGGAACATAAGCTACACGCCTCAGGCTTTCAAAACAGCTTACACGGTGTTCTCACGATCGCACACCCACTTTCGTTTTCCGCTGTGCCGCAAAGACCCTTGTACTTGAGGTCACACCCAACACCCCGGAGATAAGAATCCATCCAATCAACGGCTTGACGCCTGTCAGATTTGTTGGGCAAGGGTCGCGGGTTCTTCTCGGCGCCAAAAGGGTGAGCGTTAGTGGCTGCTCATCGAGTCAGCCGCCCTGCCCCCCTAGTTCGAGAACTAGGTTGGCTGGAATAACCGCGCCGCACTTCGAATGATACAAGGGTAGGTTGACCAGAATAACCTCGCCGCAATTCGAATGATGACAGTGGTACATAAGAGGTGTCTGCCAACTCAAGTACCCAAGCAAGCATCCGCGGATTGTCCTACCACTACATCCACCAGAATACATCAGATCGCGAGGCAAAATATCGACATTTCCGACGACGGCTCACACAGTGAGTCTACAACAATTATGTCTACAATTGCCACAGACCAGTTTCACGCGCAGCCAGCACAAATGTATGTGACACCCCGACCACATTTGAACCAAATGGACGCGGGTATTAGGCCGATGTCTCGACCATTCCCTGCTGATATCGGACACAAAAATAGCTACAGGCCGGACTCCAACATCGTCGACGAAGATGAAATGCTCCGCAACGAGCTCTTTGGGCATCTCCTAAACCGTCTTAACGGCTTCGAGGTCTTGGGCGCAGCCCACCTAGAGTACCTCGTCGACAATCTATGGACCATCGATTCAGCCCACCTTGAGACGACCTTTGGAGACCGCCTACCCCGCATGTCCAGTGCAATCGAAGCATGGGTCGCCCTGAACGTTCGGTTGGAAAAGTTTCAACGTGCGACCCAGTACTATGGTCCGCCAGGTAGGGAATGGAAAGCGCATTTGCAGGGCATGGGAAACGGGGCGGCTAGGGCAAAGGCTTGTGTTGAGTTGCCCAATTTAAGGGCGTGGTGGGCAGATGAGGACTATATGAGGGCGCTGCGCAATATCAATGTAGATAGAGACTTAGCAGAAGTGTTTAATGCGTTGACGAGGTTTAAGGGCGGCAATGGCGCGGAGGAGCTTGCGGCGGCAGGAGCTTATACGAGGAGGATGTTGGAGTGGGTTAGTTAGGTGCCAATATATACATGTGTTAAGTGTACACTAGCTGCTTGCTACACATACATCCCCGCTGCTAGCCCATACTTGTCAACAGTCAAAAAGTCACCAACTCATTTTCCAAGCTTGAACGGACCCGCGCCCGCAACCTGCCAGAATCTGTCTGGATCATACTTTGCACTCACAGCCTGTAAGTGCGCCTTCCTCTCCTCCCCATACGACCCAATCGCATCTTGACCGGGGAAAGCATACTTCAAATACCGATACCGAGCATCCACATCTTTACCTCGCGCTTCCTCCTCGATCGCTCTAAGCGCCTCTTTGTTGACTTTATACACCGTCTCGTCATCGCTCGCATTATCCCAGGACGTGTAGAACAGCACCACCACAAGCGGTCCGTCCGACGGGTTGAGTCCGATAGCATTTTCGCCGCTTTGAGCAGAGGCCTCGAGCATGGAGACCGGTATTGGCTCGAAGCTGAGCGAGAAGAGAAGGTTGGCCACGCCCTTCAAATTCTTGAACGCCGCGCAATACTTCTCGACTGCATACTCGAGAATGCGCGTGTCGGCTTTGACCGTCGTGGTCATTTTCACGACTCTGGACTCTATCAGCATTTATTTCAAACCCAACAGCGAGTGATTCTACAGAAACAACATACCTGTTACTCGCCGCGCTCCCAAACGCCTCATCGGTCAACCCCTTCAAACTATCCGCCCGCAACGTGTTCATCTGGTCAATCTGCAGCTGCACATCCGCGAACGGCTCAAGCGCTTTCGGTTTCTCCGGCCCAGTGCTGAAGATGTCGTTCATGCACATGATTTGGCCCAGAGCGGCCGCATACCCGAGACTGAGACAGATGTGTATACCAGTATCCGGCTCCGGCTCGTGCAGGTAATCAATGAGGCTCTGTATCTAGCCCGCGAAGCTGGCCTGGAAGTAGAACAGCTTGCCGCCCCACATTTGCTGCAGTTCGAAGACGCGCAGGGTGAAGCGCGTCACGATGCCGAAGTTCGCGCCGCCGCCTTTCAGCGCGGCGAAGAAGTCGGGGTTGAAAGAGGCGTTGGCGTTCACGATGGCCCCGTTGGAGAGCACGACTTCGAAGTCGACGACATCGTCGCTGATGAAGCCGCGGACGTAAGAGAAGTACGACAGCCCACCTAGAACCATTTAAAAAGGACCTCGCACGAGAGCCGCACAAGTAAGTACCTTGAAGTGCGTCGCCCCCAATGCCACCACCCGAATGCCGATTGCCCGCTACCCCCAGCCCCAACTTCCCCACCTCCTCATACACGCTTCCCATCTTCTCTCCCGCCGCAACACTCACAACCATATTCTCCTTATCAACCTCCACGCCCCGCAGATTCTTCAAATGGATCGTAATCCCACCGCGCACATTCGCAACGCCGGGTGTAGTCTGCTGTCCCACCCCGCACACCGCAACTTTCAAGCCATCGTTTTCGGAAGCGAAAGGCTTGATAGCCTTGACTATATCTGAGACTTGGGTTGCGGAATTCGGCGTTAGGAAACAGGCGGGCGCGAGCTCGCGTTCGAGGGCGGAGAAGTAGGAGTTGGTAAGGTCGTCGTAGGGTGGGGTTTCGGGGAGGACGACGAGGTCGTTGGAGATGCGCTGGACGGCGTGGATGGCTTTGGAGACGGACATTGTAGGTCGATGAGGCTGGGTTGAGGGATGGTTATGGTGTTGATGGAAACTGGACGGTCTACGGCGCATTTATGAGGTCCGGGCTGTGGCACGTTCACCTCCAACGTCTACGCCGCACGTTTCCATTGGCTAGTGATATATATCCTGCGCGCTTGTGGCAAAGAAACGCGGGGTTATTGAAGGGGCCGGAAGTTCTGGGTCGTCTGCGCCTCTTTCGCACGTAGCTTCACAGTGCAGAGTCCACACAAATAGTACCTATGTCGCCTCGATTAGACCCCCGACAACAAAGCGCGGCGAAAGCGCATGCACAGAGAACTTCTTGTGATTATAAAATTCTTGTACTGCTGTTAGATGCAGCTACCGTGGTCCTCGTTCCTAATCATAGACTCTTCACATATTGCTTCTGTTATAATAAGCGGTGTATTCGGCCGCAATCACAGCCTCTTCCGCTACTGCCTGAAGTCTCGATTCCGGGAAAACTGTGATTTGTTCAGACCGCCGAAATTCTGGAAGGTAATTGCGTGACAGGAAAGCTACGCCTATACATGTGCGTATGTGAAACCAGCTAGTCGAGCGGTGTGGACCAATACCAGTGCTTTCTGTCGTGGCTGTAGCATGAATGTTGAGAACGCCGAAGCCGGATCAATCATCAAGCTCCTGTTGATCCCCAAAGTCTTAGAGCAAAGCAGCGGGACCGCGACGGTGATTCCTGTCCCATCAGACCGCATCAGCGGCACCCGTATCCAGTCCTTGCTCCACAAAGAACTCGGCCATCACCCCATAATGATCCGTCACAAACGTCAACTCCCCATTCGCCTCCATCTCTTTCGCAATTTTCTTGTCTTGTATCTTAATTCCCACACCCACCTTCTCCATTCCCCTTCCGTCCACCTTCCCCCAGGAAACCACCTTGTCCAACCTCATCGGCCCCCGCGTCTTCGACGCCACGCCGCTCTGAAACCCCCACGTTGCGCCATCTTCATCCCCTTCCTTGCCCCCATCCTCCAAATATGCATCCTTGAAGCCGTGCTCTTGAGGCGCTCTCACATCGCGCGGCTTGGTCGCATTGCAGTCCCCCGCCAGTATGCTCGCCACAATGCCCGCACTTGTGTCTTGTAGGTGCTTCGCCAGTGCTGCCCATTGGATGGGGCGCACGATGCCGTAGCTAGAATCGAGGTGCACGTTGCAGAGTCGCAGAATGGCGCCGGGCGAGGAAGCAAGGCGGACGTCGACGAACAAGGCGTCGCGCTCGAACTCGCTCACGAACCGTAGGCGTGACACCCGCGCGATGCTTAAACGCCGGTCCACGAGCGACACCACGCCGTATCGCGAGTCCCACTCGCTGTTGTCGAAGCCCGCAAGGTTGAAGGACCGCCGCACCCAGGCCGCGTTTCGGAATTGACTGAGGTCGTTTGCGCAATGATCGATGTCTCCTTCAGGGTCTGGGTGGGCCTCCATCATCTCCTGCAGGTGGATGATGATGGCGCAGTACGAGGGGATGCTGTTAACCAGAGCCCTCAGGTATGCGAGTGCGGCGGCCATGCGCGCGCGTGGATACATGGCGCAATAGGTGATGTTCCAGGTGATGACGCGGATGGAGGTCAGAGGCGCACGCGGACCGGGGGATGCAGGGGGCTGAGAGGGGCGCCACGATCCGCCATCGAAGGTCTCGAAGGGTTGAGGGGACGGTGTGTAGGCGAGCTGTTTCTTGAGGAGCGACGGCATCATCGATTTGGAGACCATCATAGGCTTAAAAGCCATGGTTGTGGGTGATGTGCGGGGTGGTGGGGAAGTACAAGGAGGGGAAGGGGAGGAGCTAGGCGAGATGCGGTAAGGCTTGGGGTTGGTGACCGCGGTAAGGCACCCGTGTCCCAGGGTTATCGAAGCTGACCCAGTGATAAGACGCTCATAATTCAGAAGACCGTGGTCTCAAGACGTAAGCGGAGTGCATCTGTCCTGATGCCAGTTTCTCCAGTCCTCCCTTTTCACATATCAAGCATATCAAGTCGCATTTCGAGTTTTCAAATATTTCAGGTATAAAACATTATCTATTGTGCACTTCTTTCGATGAACATTCTTAAGCTGTATTGACACCACTTAGGGATCACCACTTAGGAATCACCACTTAGGGATCATCTACGCTTCTTCTTCCGCAGCCGGCTCTTCGTCTTCGATGTCCTCGATGTCCGAGTCATCGTAAAGGCCGCCGACGGCATGATCAGGGTGCAGCTCATTCCACTCCGCCGTCGCCTTCTCGAACGCGTTATAGTCATCACCAGAATGAAACCCAGCGATCGCGAGCCGACAGATCGCACGCGCGATTCGGTACTCGGGGGTGTAAGCGTAGCGCAGATATTCACCACCAACAGCATCCTCGAACGCTTTCTTGACCTGTTGAAGATTCGGGTCGCTCGGGGTATCGTTCGATTTCGCCTCGTCTAGCTCTTCCTCTTCGTCTTCACCTTCCATATCCCACATCCAAGATGGGGGACAGCAGTTCACGAATGCCGGCGCGAAGACAGCTTCATCCCAGTCCAGGATGCCTGACAGCTTAGATGTGTTCTCATCGACGACTTCGACGAGCATGTTGCGTGCGAAGAAGTCCATGTGCGTGAGGTAGTACCGGTCGTCGTCGAAGATACCCATCTTGTCCATCTCGGCCACGATAGGCCACATCTGTTTCCAGGGGTTGATGAACTCGCGGTTACACGACAAGTCGTAGAGGCGCTGGCGGGAAAACTGTGAGGATAGAAAATCCATCACCGTCTGAGGCTCGGACGGCAATGTCGCGTCGTTGGGGTCAACTGGGCGGAAAGCATTGCGGGGCGGGCAGTGTAGACGCAGGATCTCAGGCTGTAAAGAAGATTCTCCAGCATGGGCTGGGTCCAAAGTCCCGGGAACGGATGCAGAGTACTGTGCCATCTGCTTCAAAGCAAGACCCAAATCCCGCGCGAACGAAACTTGCTGTGCAGTGTTCAGGTCGAAGTAGGCTTCTACAGCTGGCGATCCAGGGAGGAGACGCTGAATGGTGTATCGCTCACCGATGGCATTGTTCTTTGTCAGATCGAAGCGTTCAATCGTGGGCACCGGAATACCCGAATCTTTGAGGTAACGCACGATCGCGATTTCATGTTCAACCCAAGCGTGCTCGGTACGCGGAATGCGGATCACAAATTCCTGAGGCTTCGAAGCCTTGATTTTTGCGCCGAAACATTCCAGCAAACGCTGATGGATGCGCTGGAATATAGTCGGCGTTTTCAAAGGCGCGTTAATGGTGATCCCGATTACGCGATTGTAGCTACCGCCCTCCATACGCGTAATCTGGATGGCGTCAGCAGGGACATCTGGGTAAACGTCTTGGTGGCAGAGTTGTAGGACTTTCTCCTGGAAGGTATCGAAGGGCTCGTGCTCGAATTCAATCGTGGATGTAGTCGACACCGCATCATCGTCGAGATCAGGCTCGGTAAAAGCTGCGCCGGTGTTGTCCTCGTCGGTAATGATCTCACGGTCGGCCATGTTAGCGTTCATGATTTTTCGTTTACTTTGATAGGTTTTCTACTGCATGAGAAGTAATACAACTTCAAGTTATAAGCAGGGGATGCTCAAACAATGTAAGGGAAGGGTAAGCTGTTACTCTTAATATCAGCGCCCAAAGTCAAACAAAAAGCTCAAGTTTCTTTATCTTGACTTCACCCCTGACAACAAAGAACTGCTCTCTTATCAGCACCTCTCCTTGCTAAATCGATGTCAAAACTAGTAGGCGATTGTACACAGACTGGCTGTGCCGACTCCACTCCATCGTCACATAACTTATCCAACTATACATCAAATATTTTCGCTCTTGATGGTACTAACACAATTATCAACATGTCAAAGAACTTGTACAGGTCCAATACGAACACGATGTATTCATTCTTCACGTCGCAGCATTCAGCTCATCGTATATAACTCAGGAACACGACCGCACCATAATATCACGCAACACCAGACCCACTCATCTATTCACCTACCTCTTAGAAGTCCTAGCATATCACGCAACCCATAGATCTTTCAGGAACCGTCCCATCTAGACCTCATACACCGCAATGGCTAGAAAAGCGGGCGCCAAAAAGACCCACCATTGCTTCTGTGGCGCAACCGGGTACTGTCGCAAGCATTTCGCGCGTTGCGACATCCACAATATAGACTACTATGCATCGGGTGAGTGCCAGGCGTGTAGTGGTGTAGCTGCAGCGAAAGACCGTCGCGATCACGCCGAAAAGGTCGCGAAGCGCAAGAACGAAGATGCGGCGAAGAAAGCTGCTGAAGACCAGGCTTTCTTTGGACAGAAGTAAGTAAGATCTCGGTAGTAGAGTGCTGAGCAGTTGTGCTAGCTCATTTGCGATGCGCTGCCATGCTGAGACTCGAGAGTGAAGCTCTCAGTCAGAGCGTGGAGGGCGTAAGTATCGAAGTGAGTAAATTTGAATTAATCATGATATATTGAGAGAGTCGCCCCTATGCCCCTAATAGAAATCATTTATGTGCAAGATTGCAGTGACCTTTTCTGTGGAGTTTTCGCTTCAACCAAGCCGATGTTACGTAGATGGTAGGGAGATCCTAGAAGACCGAATCGTGCTCAGGGAATTCGAGAAATGTCAGGAAACTCCACGCAAACCCATTCCAATTCGTCAGGAACCATTTATGCGATTCACGTTAATCCTTTTGCATAACACGATTCGCCAGGCAATATTCATGCGATTACCGTTAACCCGTTCGCATAATATGAAATTCGTCAGGCAATAATCCTGCGATGAACGTTAGCTCGTTTGCATGACACGTGGAGCCCAGTTCCAAAAGGTGTAGCGTGTATGTCATTTACCGTACCGGCGCAACACGGTCCATGCGTCCAGGGATAGTTATTGGGGTTCAATGTGCAAATGCACAACATCAGCTTCTGGGTGTTCAACCAGGGATTTATTTCGGGCCGTCTGCGTCACCCAAGCGGACGGAACAAAAGGCTAGGTACCAAGCTCAACACTACTACGGCACTCGCATGGCGCGGAGAAGGTAAATCCTTCCTATATTCTTGTCTTGAGGCCGGAAGAATATGGGAGACACTTGCTTCAATGACCATGAACCTCCATCAAGATACAGTCCTTTTGCGACGTTGTAGTCATTTTCCCGTCAAGTGGTTGGCGTTGCACTCATGGGCCATACTAACTGACCTTGGGAACCACTCACGAAGCGGCCCGACTGGGCGTGCACGTGACCCGTCTGTATCCCAGCTAGCCAGGTCCGACCTGGATTTCCGATGACCTTGATTACCAACCACGCGGCCTGTATACAAATTCGACCTACAGCAAATTGCAAAATACGCTCTTGGGCACGTTCGGGCAAGTACCTAATGATGATCAGGTAACACTTCGGCGTCCATGAGTAGCCTGGCGGAAACGACGCGCGAACCGCGCGACATCGGACACGATGGCATGAACGGGAATAGGTCGGAAATACGGATTGGGTAGCGGCAGAGTCGGTTCGTGCGCGCTTTGCTCACAGGATGCTCTGTGTTCACAGTTTCCCGTGCGACACCAATCATCTCAAATGTCGACCGAGACTCCAATAATCGCTCACATCGAACGAGTACAGTATGGGTGCTGCGGAGCGACGTCTCTCCGACCCCGATATCGCGCTGGTTCCAACGATAAGAAAAATGTCCCGCGCTGCAGCCAGGTGGTGGCGACGAGCCGTGGCTTGCAGCTCTCGTGCGAGGGTTTTCATGCGGCCGAGGGATATGTCGGGAGAACGCCTGCATACAGTTCACCCCGGCCTGTAGGGTCAGCTTCCCCGCCACTCTGGGATCCCAGATCCCAGATCCGGAGCTGGGCGGGCGGGCTGTGGGCGTATCACGTGACTGTAAGCCGCGCCAAGACGGGACGGCCCAGGCGTCTTGGTTTGCGAACTGTGTATGTGCCTACGCAGTGGGCACCCTAATCCTCGCACTATTTAGAGTTTGCAGCTTCTAAAGGCAATTATTACGAGCTGCGACGTTTGTGTCCCAGATCATGAACGAGTACATACCTGTGGACATGGCGTTTGCCCCGCATGCTCACCGACAACTGGACGTCCCGCGGGGTGAAGCCTTCCGGCTGTACATAGCCCGTATCCAAACATAAACCAGCTTAGTGTAGAATCTAGGCCAAGCCACCGATACCTTGAAGTCACCACTGTTTCCAAGGTTTTCCTAGCCTTGACTACCCCGCTTGCCCCGCTGGATCCAACACTATCAGATTTCCGGATTCCGCATCATGGACTGCCCTGTTCTGGCTCGGAGTAGCGACCGCGTCGTTGATGTCTCCCGCCACAAGCCGCATTGAGCAAGTTCGGTAGCGAGGCGAAGTACCATCAAATAGTTGTATGCAGGTGTAGCGCGAGGCTGGCGGTAGCCCTGGAGATCTCTTCCCAACACGAATACGGCCGAGGGCCGACCAGGCAACCCTGCAAGACCCACGCGAGACAGCTGCATGACGGAGAGCTCATTACTTAGTCGGCGCAGTTCCTTCGTCTTTCCTCTGCATCCCATCTCTTTCGCGCAACCACACACAATCATGGTCAGAATATCACAATCCACCTTCCTCCAGGGCCTCACATGCCTCGCGGCATGCGCTTCTTTGGTCATCGCGGCGCCGCTCCCGAAACATGTTTCTCGAGACGAAAGCGTTCCTGAAGAGAGCCTTGCGCCAAACAGCCCCGAAGAGGAGAGCCTCGCGCAAAGCGGCCCCCCAGGGCCCCCACCCAAAAGGCCGAAGCTTATGATCATTGATACCGACATGCTCAATTTCGTACGTTCTTTTGCCTCGCTTCATTGCAGCGAGCGCAGGTACTGACGCCGCTCGTTTGTAGGTTGACGATCCTCTCGCGATCGGACTCGCGAACATCCTCCAGACTCGCGGCGAAGTGGAAATCCTAGGTGTCATCTCAAGTACGTGGCAATCCATGCGTCCCGGGATTCCTATTAGGACATAGAGTTAACCTCCGTCACAGGCGTCTTCAGCCGATACGTTCCACCAGCAATCGACGCCATCAACACCTACTACAAGCACCCCTACATTCCGACTGCCATCCAGAAACCTGTCAACAATGATGTAAGCACACTTTGAATGAACATTTGCCAGCAACATCTTTAACACTCAATTATTAGTTGCGTGACCCGATGTATCCTCAAGTCAACGAGTATCTCACAGGGCTAGTCAACAACTTCCCCCAAGACGTAAAAGACGGCAGCCTCACCGACCAACCCGTCACCCTCTACCGCCAACTCCTCGCCAAGGCTCCCCCCAACAGCGTCACAATAGCGAACATTGGGTACTCCGACAACCTGTACAAACTCCTGATGTCCAAGCCTGACTCCATATCGCCGTTAACAGGCCATGAACTCGTGAAACAAAAGGTCGCCGAACTTGTCGTGCAAGCCAACCCCGAGGGCCAATCGTTTAATTTCGTTGCACACGATCCGAAATTCGCAATCTACGTAATGACGCATTGGCCAACACTCGCCACCTACGTACCGGAGGCCATCGGCAGCGAGGTACTTCTCGGCGCCCGCTTGTCCAAGCTTGACTTGAAGAAGAATCCGGTCGCCTATGCATTCACCACCATCGAAGGCGTTGGTGCCAACACACCCGCCTGGGACTGTAAGTAGAAGCCTACACCTCCAGCAATAGGCTCCATTACTAACAACACCGCGCCGCAGCCACCGCAGTTTACTTCGCCGTCCGCGGCCTCGATGATGTTTACACGTACGAGCGCAACCGCGGCGAGATCACCTTCACTCCCGATGGCACAGCATCGTGGAACTACAACTCTCCATCCAAGCTCCAGCGCTCCGTCGGTCTCAAGATACAGGCTGGCACGTTCGCTAAGAGGATCGAAGATTTGCTACTGTTGAAGCCATAGTTTGCAGGCTCAACATGCTGTCGGGTCCGCGAATATGCTCAGAGCAGGTAATGCCTAATTATCACGACGTAACGAATACACTCATTATAGATTAATTAATAAACAACTATCGTTAGAGCGCCGCGGTTCTTCACCGGAGGTCGCATGCTAAACATCCCATTTCCGACTGGAACTTGCTTGTTTGTGTTTCTTGCGATGGATTGCTGAGGGCCTCAGCATGTCGTGTCAACCCGTTTTGTCTCGGTTCGCAGCCGAAGCTGGCTGGTGCGCTACATTTCATAGGTATCTGTCGTCCCAACATATTCAAAGATTGCCGACCCGCTGAAATCCTCTGTCGGCTCGACAGCCGGCCGGCTCAACCATAACTGTATTTGGACCACCTCGATCTTGCTTCCAAGTACTTGCTACCTCACAAGTCGCATTCTCCGAGACCGTACAGAACGGCAGTATGCATCGCTCCATGCGCGCATTGTAACTTAACGATACAGCGTTCGTGCCTACCTTTTTGAGGAGGAATGACGCAGTGGGTCTAACCACGAGGATGTGAGCTGTTTGAGTGGAACAGGGCTTGATGTTGGTGCAGCACGATTTTGCGGAGGTTTTCTTAAACACAGAAACCCTCTTGTTAAGGGCACCGGAGGGTTAAGACAACTTTTAGAGATGTTCTCATCACAATGTACTATGTCGAATCAGATTAAGATGTAACTAATATGCGCGAAGCCCGTCACGTGCAGGCTGTCCCCACACCCACATGACCTTAACCTATTTTCTGACATGAGGCCAAGAGATTTCTCGCTCAACCACAACACTCCATAGCCCACCAGAGCCCGCGCGCATACTCCCCTTGACAGAATAGTGCAAGCAAACCGTTGGCAAACATAGTTAAACCATAGTGTATGCTAACAAAGGAATCAACCCAGACATGTTGATTTGAATCTGCACAATATATGCCGCGATGTATATCGCATTTATCTTATAAGAAGCCTCTCCTCACACTCAAGTAGGAAATTCCATTGAGTATAGTGTCTTCCCTTGTAGCTCTGCGTAGAATGACTCTCGAATCCCCTGCACCCGGTGCAGTAAGCTCGATGAATATCGACGCCCTCGAAGACCAGAAAGTCGAACCTGAAGTGGAGGAAGTCGATTGTGACGACACGTCGTCCATCGTATCCCAGACATCCACGATCGTATCCCGGACTTCCACGATTGCTAACGGTCATGAACCTTTCGCAACCTTCCAGCATAAGGCCAAGACGTTGATTCATGAACTCTTCCCTGGGCGTTCAGAGAAAGATATCGAGATCTAGCACATCAAGGGCGGATACTACAACCGCGTGATGGGTGTCAAAGTCCATAAAACCAAGGTCGAGAAGCCCGCGTCGCGGAAGATGTATCACAAACTCGCAAAGCTCGTCGGTCTTGCTAAGAAAAAACAGCCTCACAGCGATGCACAGGAGTATATTCTCCGCATCCCGCGAGACGGTGCTGTCTATATGGAATACGACATTGCCACGCTTGAGTTTGCTGCACTTAGAGTGCCTCACACAGTGCTGTATCCCGTACCGGAAGTCGTCATGTACGACATCACGGCGGATAATGCGCTGGGGCATGGCTATATGCTGCAGGACCGTATGCCGGGGCGGTCACTAGAGGAGGTGTGGAGCACGTTGAACAACGCACAAAAGAAGAGCGCTGCACGCGGCGTTTGTCAGGCTGTGGTCAACATGCATAGCATCACCAACCCCTGTGCTGGTATTATAAGCCGCCGGAACGCCCTAGTGAATCTCGTTTCGGGCGGGCAGGTTGAACCAATGCCGATTCCGAGCCGACTTATACGACATCATGCTCTTGTTCCATGGTCGAACACGGACTACACGACGTCAGAGCCAACAGATGAGTTCTTGCTTTCTCTGTGCAAGCGCCAGCGTAAGTATAAACAAGCACATAGCGACTTCGTATTCACGACAATCTGGGCTCGCTTCGAGAAGATGATCAACAAGCTCCAAGAATTGGAATTCTTTGACGACAACGATCGATTCCACTTCTACCATGGCGACTTCTATCCACGCAACCTGCTTGTAGAAGTTATCGATGAGTCGAGTGTGCAGCTCACGGGTATCTTGGACTGGGACTCTGCGGCGTTTGTTCCCAAGTTTATGAGCACTCGCGCTCCGTTCTTTCTTTGGGCTGATGATGATGCTTTCGAAGAAGAAGAGAGTGATGTGCTCATTACAACACCTGACAATCCTGAGAAACTGGAGTACAAGCGCATTTTCGAAGAAATCGCAGGTGAAGACTTCGTGCGTGCGTCGTATACGCCTGAGTACATTCTTGCTCGGCGCATGTACTATATCTTGACTCGAGGCGTGAACCGTGGTCAAGAATCAAGATGAGTTCTTTGCTGATGAGATATTTTCTGAGTTCGAAAAGTTGCATCCCACTTCGACTTAGATTTGCGTTAGTGATTAGTTAAAAGTGCAGTGCCGTAAATCTATGTTATCTCTACTTAAATGAATTGTATCTTGGCTAAATTCACGTCCTATTGAAGGATGTGCCTACTAATCTTACAAAATGTGTCCTTGTGCTTATATAACTAACCACGCAATTGAAGCTTTTGTAGCGTAACTGTTTGAAACATGTTCCTTATATCGTAAATAGACGTTAGTCTCCAGAATGAATAGGCTGTGGATGGTCGTGAGTCGCAATGTTCGTATTTTAGGAGTAACTCCAGCTTGCAAAAGCATCACTTTGCAAAGGTTCGTTCAAGGAAGTAAATTAAAGTTAGTATAGAATAATATACTAAGCTGGCACATAGCTGATTAGAATTCAAGGTTTGGATAATGATCAATATATTGTAAGATGATAACATCTATTCAAGTAAGCTCTAGTTGGTAGCAGTCACCGATTGTGCGTTCATATGTGAGAAGAACCTCAACTAAGCTCGGTCGTAGGCGGATAGCGTGGTACTGTACCATGAGAGTGAGATAGAGCTGTGTGTTTACCCCTTCCTCGGTTTCCGAGCCTTACCTGTCTGTTTGAAGAACTCATCATCGGTGTTTTTCTTTGCTACTTCTCGCTTAGCCTCAGCTTCTTTCCTTTCTTCTCTATCATCCGCTTGAACCTTTCCACGACATGAACAACATCCTGGATCACTCTTCAAATGGTACCACTTGTAGCATCCCATGCGGCAGGGCATCTGATGTTTCTCACAATAGATTGCTTTCCCGTTCTTCATGAAAGCTCGGCATCCACCCGGACTGATATCACCAACCCAGCAGTCTCTACCAGGGCAGTGATGAGTAGTAGTTCCTTCGCGAGGCATTGTGTCTGTTGACTGTTTGTAGTATGTTGGAGGTGGTTGTTTCGTTTCGGCTTGGAGGCTATCCTGTAGCGGTGTTGAATTGTAGTTAAGGGGTGGTTTACGAACAGTTCATCATGCAGTTCAGACGACTCTATATATGCACAACGATAAAGACTTTGAAGTTTTTTGTACATTGTGGTAGCATATTGAGCTCGGTGACATTGTAAATATCTTGTGCTTGACGTCCCATTGTTGAAGACACGCTGCGGAGGGTATGCCGTTACTGTGTTGTATATTAACATAGTGTGCATTGATACTTTGTTTCTTGGGGCACAATGCTCAGTAGATGTTTCTTCTTTGTTAAGCTGCAAGAACTATGGTTCACGTTTTCGTGAACAAAGAAAAACATATGCGAGTCAGCCACCCAAGTTTGGCTCATTTCTTTTGCCGGTAGGGTGCTCTGGCACTTCTGAATCACGCAAGGAAAAGGAAATCAAAGGTGCTTTATCATTCTAGTTCGGAGCAATCGAAATTCTACAACTAACGCACTAGTACCAGTACACGACTCAATCTAGCTTTATTTGCTTACGATCGGCATGCATTTATCACCACTTAATGCATACGGCTCTCTTTCTAATAGGGGTGTAAAGAAACTGAAAACAAGCTGTTACAGGTAGAGTATCTTAGTATAGGTATCCATCTCTAAGATGTACTAGGCGGGCAATTTTAGGAATATCAATTTATCTTACTCTACGTGCGGCCAGTGGACAACGTCTCTAGAAAGGACTTGGCTTTCAGGAAACATAACTCATACCTAGCCGAAAAGACTAGCGAGATATCCGCGATTCTCCTCGTCGAACACATCGGGCCCCTCATCAATTTCTTCGTCCGAGCTATCTTCTTCGTCCGAGCTATTCGATTGCATCTCTGCCTTAACATTATCTTCAGGATATAGTGTCTCCCAATCATTGATAACAGCATAAGCTTCGGCAAGAGTCCAGTCATCGAACATTCCGTCCTTCAAGATTTTGAACATACGCCTAGCTAGTATAGCTTCAGGTGAGCACGCAAGGCGCTTGAAATCCTGTGATGTTACCTCGTCGAAAACAGCCTTCATTTCCCGGTCCTCTTCTGTCTTTGGCTCCATGTTGACGTTGCCCTCAACCCATTCATCGTCGTCATCGGTTAACCACAGCCAGTATGGGGCACGATAAGCCATAAACCGAGGCCCGAAGTACCCAGAGTCCCAATCTACAACCCCCGTAACTTCGACGGTTGATGAATCTCGGATGGCTATGAGTAGATTGTGTGGCAGAAGATCGCCGTGCACGAAGCAGAATGACTCCTCTAGAAATCCTCGTGCTTGCAGAGATTTGGAGATTTTGGCGTACGCTACCCAGATTTCCTGGTAGCAATGTCGCCTCGAAGACATTTGGTACTGGCTCCAACGCTTGCACTGTCTAAGGAGAAGCTCGAGACAGGATTCGATCGGGGAAGATAGAGGAGACTCGTTCTGAACATGAAATTGGCTGATAGCAATGCTGCTGCTTTCACCGTCCTGGATGTCTCGAGCAGCAATAGTCCCAGCGGAACTCGACGTAAATGTTGCAATCTCAGAAGAAAGCTCTATAATACGCTTCGCTAGAGATTTTTTCTGCTTCATGTTCAGTGTCGGCCAAGTCTCTTTGATGGTCTGACCAGGTATACGAGGCTGGATCATATAGGCGTTCTGTAAGATGTTGTTGGCAGATAGGTCGCACTTGGTAACCTGGGGTACAGCAAAGCGGAACCTGCCACGAATTGCTTCCAGTGTTGCAACATCTTTCTCCATATCATCGTCGTCGCAACGCGGGATGCGAGCGACGTATTGCTTCGTGTTTAATTGATCCGAGTTTGCGCGAAATAATCGCTGGATCCCATTACGAATCCGTCGCTTGTAGTTGTTCTTTATCTTACCTCCAGTCGTTGTTGTTATACCTACAACGCGATTGAAAGATCCGCCTTTCATCCGTTGGATGTTGACCTCGGATCCAGGAAAGATGTATGATGCTAGTTGGGCAACTTTGTACTGAAATGACTCAAACGGTTCATGTTCATAAATGATAGTAGATGTTTCAGACGCTGCGTCGTTGTCAAAGCAGACATCCTCATTGTCTATATTTTCTCCAGTCTCATTCACGGTTTCACCTAGAACCCGTGGCGAAGACTTAGTCTCGCCGCTGAACTTGATATCTGTCATGGCAATCTGGGAGGCCTTCGAAGTAGACATGGCGTATTTCACGATTCTGGTAAGGGGGAATTAAACTTTTTAGGGAGGGTACGAGCGTGTTATATACTTAGGTGTGCAGCTAAAGCTGAGACGCTAAGCTCCACATAATGCGCTCTTCTTTGTTTGTTTCTTTGTTTGTTGAATCTTTGTTACCTTCTTTACGCCAAGCCAAATGAGCTGGCCAACACTAACAGTATCCGTGATCCAACAGATCTGCAGAGCTTTGTATGGACATTCTGTAGGGGTTTTTGATTCTCTAGTAGAGGTAGATAAACTCTTTAGAGCAGGATCTAGTTAAGAATTAAGCTGTATTACCTAATTAGGCAATGCTATAAATATGCCGCAGTTCTACCTGTGTTTTGTAAACTTAATGTATAGGCTAAAATAACCTACAAATAATCTATAGATCTTATGAATGGAGAAAGCGCGTTCGGGTTGTACGGAGCTCCGCCATGCAAAGCTCTGCAGATCTGTACTTGCAAAATCGGCACGCTCTGAGTAGTATTAGGGAACGATTATTGTACACTGATGTGATTGGAGAAAAGGTAATACGCGAAGTGTTGATACAGAATGATTATATTTCACATTGATTTAAGCTAAATACGACGACGCTCGGTTTACTCCTCACAGTCTTCATCATCTGAACCCACATTCTCTGAGTCCTCATTCTCTGAACCTTCATCGTCAGAGCTATCCGAGGCCGGATTCAACCTCCCCATGATGTCATCCTCAGGGTGAAGTTCATCCCATCCACGAATGATCTTTTTGGTCTCGTCGAGAATTTGGTCGGAGAAGATTCCGTCTTTCAAGATCTTGAACATGCGGCGGGCGAAAACTGCCTCAGGAGCAAATGCGAAGCGTTTGAACTTTTCAGACGCCATTTCCTCAAAGACAGCTTTGCACGCCATTTGAGCATCGGTTTCAGGGACCTTATTGGCAAGGGTTTCGTCGTAGTCAGGCTCGTTGTCGTTGATCCATTGCCAGAATGGCGCACGGTATGCGACGAAGCTAGGTACAAATGCAGCACAATCCCAGTCCAGTACAGCAGTAATCTCAACTGAAGTCGAGCCACGAATCTCGACTAGCAAATTGTAATCAAGTAGATCGCCATGCGCAAGGCAAAACCCGGAATCTTCGAGGAAACCATATTTCTGCAGGGATTCAGAGATCTCCGAAAACGCATCCCAGATATTATGCCAGGCCATACCCGATGCCTCTTCATATTCTCGCCAACGCTCACATTGGCCAAGCATGAATTCGAGGGGTGTCTCTGCAATTGAGGGCGTGAAGCTTGGGTCATCCATCGGATCACAAATGGGAAACCTGCTGACCTCTATGTCGGAAGAACCATTGTTGGCTAGGTTGGAAGCAGAGATAGTTCCAGCAGATCCACTTGTGATAGTAGCAATATCCGGGATAAGTTTAGTGATCTGCCGTGCAACACACTTCTTTTGCTCCAGATTCAAGCTGTCGTAGACGGTGTTAAGGCTAAGGCCTGGGAGGCGTGGTTGTAGCATGTACGGTTTTCCCAGTACATTACCTTCGGAAAGGCTATACGCGATGACTCGTGGGGTCGGGATTTGTGCTCTATCACCAATAACCTTGAGCGTCGCAATAACAGCCTCCATGGATACGCTTTCCCAGCGTGGAATGCGAAGCACATACTTCTCGGGCTCATCATGTTTCAGACTAATCATGTCCTTGAATTGCGTACGAAACCAATCGCATGAGTACTTCTTCATCTTTCGGCCAGAGGTAGTAATGCCTATAACACGATTGGATGAGCCGCCTTTCATGCGATCCAATTTGATGTCGGCAGAGTAAGGAAATAGTTGATGCGAAAGCTCCGAAGCTTTATCTTGAAATGTGGCATAAGGTTCCTGAGAGTATGCAAGAGTCGAGGTCTCTGAGGTTGCATCCTCGTCATATTCATGGTCCGCAGCTACGTTTCCATCGAAGTGCTCTGTTGAGAATTCATGAAGGGTATCCATCTGTGTTGAAGGAGCGGATGGCGAGTCTGCCATAACCTTATCGACGCCTGCGTGAAGGGTGGTGGACGGTAGTAGAGTAGACATAAAGTCTACAAGAGTACGATGTGGTTGTTGGATGTTTGATGCTATGATAGATTCTGAATGAGCGCTATTTGAAGAGGTCAATCGCGTATATATACTACCGCGAAATTCAGTGGGGCATCCGCACTTCTGCTATCTATTGAATGCACAGTGTCTTTGTCCTCATTTGTTCTGGCCTATTTCTTTTGCCGGTAGGTTGAGAGCACAGATATAGCACAAAGACAATGTAGTCGCACTGTAAGACTTTGAAGAACTTTAGTAATATTTGTTATAGTCGTTCGGTGTGTTCATCGCTTACTTGTTCTTGGTAATGATAATAATCAAGCGTTCTATATTGAACTTGTCATAGGATTCATCAGCTTTAGAGGGGAGGAAGTTAAGCGAACTCAAATCTTCGGCTTCTTTCTCTCTTTACTTCCCGAGTAGATTTGATGTGCCGAGAATGTGTAGGAAGTGATGTGCACGGGCAAATCTTGGACAAAGACACTGTTAGCACAATACAAACCATCGTATTTGAAGGCTAGTATAACTACGATCCACTTTACCCAAACACACAACATACTATTCGCGATACAACAATATCTACAACCGCTTTGCAGAAAATGTCTACGGACGTTACCGACCTCATCTTGCCAGAGCAAGATATTTACACCCTTTTAATCAATGATAAAGATGACACAGACGCTGCAGCCTCTAGCGCCGACGGTGAGCTTGATGATAACTGCGACGACGATGCCGACGCCGTTTCCGTAACTTCAACCGTGAACTACGAGGATCAAGGCCACGAGTCTTTCGAAACCTTGCAGCATAAGGTTATTCCCCTGGCCGCACAACAGCTTTTAGTATCCTCATCGAATATTGCTGTTGAACGCCTCAAAGGCGGCTCATACAATCGCGTCATCGGCGTCACCTTGAACACCCGCGGCTTATCTAGAAAATATACGCTCAAATGGGTCCGCGAATATCTACAGGGTCTCTTTGGGAAACATACCACCGAGAAGTACGTCATACGCATCCCGCGGTTTGATTCTGCTGGCATGGAGGACGATATCGCAGTCTTAGAACTGGCTGCCTCGCATCTCACTTTCCCCGTACCACGCACCATTAGCTTTGACGCTACCGATTCCAACGCACTAGGAAAGGCCTACGTGATACAGCGCCGGCTTGAAGGACAACAAGTCTCCGAACTCTGGAATTCTCTGAACTTCGCACAAAAATGCTCCTTCGCTCGCCAGGTAACTCGGCTGTCTGGCGAGATCGCCGCCGTAACGAGCCCTGCCGCTGGTGTTATCTTTAGCGGGCATAAGACGGGTCATTCCAGTGGACCGGTACCTCTAAAAACCTTCAGCGTGCCGCCCAGTGAGGGCCACGATACTGAGAATCTCGATAAGCCGCTGGACTGGCCTTCCACACCGCAAACATCGCTCGACTTCATGTTGTCTCAATGTGAACGCTGGCGGGAATACTATCTGTCTCAGGACATGGACCTCGATGACACCTGGAACGCTTTTGCAGACATTGCTAGAAGCATGCACAAGCGCGGTCTTCTACCCACCGAAGATCTATTCCAGCTATCGCACCAGGACTTGGAGCCCTACAACATTCTAATCACTATCAAAAACGAGAAAACTGTAGAGATCACAGGCGTTTTGTATTGGGACGGTGCTGTGTTCGCGCCTAGCTTCATGTTTCGCTCGACGTTTTGGCTTTGGAGTGGTGTGGACGACGAAGATGAGGATGAGAACACCGCACTTGGTGAGCCTGAAACTGAAGAAGGGAAAGAGCTCAAGAAGATCTTCCTTGAAGGCACAGAGCCACGTTTGCTGACGCATGCTTTCTCATCGGAGTGCGCAGTGGCGCGTCGCTTCTTCGGGCTCTTACGGGATGGTATGTTTTCAGATAGCGCCTTCGATTTGGCAGATATCTTGATCGCGGAATGGATTGAGCTTCACCCCGAGGATGGTATAGTTGCTCCCTCTACCTAGCACGATATTTCTTAGCAATCAACAAGCCAGTCAAGTTTGATTACCTTTAGCTATACTCCCATACTTCAAGGGCGTCGTGGCTTTGCTTAGCTGCTTTATCCTTCTATGAGATGGAAATAAGTGACATGCGATATTGACCCTCACAAACTAGAACAAATCGGACTGCATAGCCAAGAGATCATGAAGTGTTGCAATCATCACTGGAACCTGCCCATCTATGGAGATAGAAGAGGTGAGACTCCAGCCATCTCTAATGTGTTCCTCTAAACCATTATAATCTACATGATTCCTGCCAACACCCTTCGACAATGTGTAATACCCAAAGTGAACCGGTGCCTTCCGCCAAATGAGGAGTCTTGTTCAAAAGTACGCCAAATGAGCGCGATGCAAGTAGACTTGAAGCTAGTGGGTTTTCGAGCTCATCACGTAATGGCTCAGCAGCTTAAAAGCCTTGCATGCTGTTTCCTTGCGGTGACTGCTTCTTACCATCTTGGTCTCTGTCCCACTTCGGCCTTGCGCAGCGGTTGAGAGCAGGAAAAAGAATGGAGCAAAAGACCAGAGCATTTCGAAGAAATTCTTGTTCCCCAGGTGCCGCGCTCACAGATAGACGGTAGCACCTTTCCGTTGTGGGATACGACGCATTGCGCGGCAAGACCCTGATCTGGAACCGGTGTTCTTCGATTGGAACGAAAAAGGTGGCAGAAGATTCTATGCGATGGCCGTATCGAGGTCAAAGACCTTGGATTTTAAGCATCGGTATGGACTTGGGATCTTCTTTCGACCGTTAATAGTTGTCCGACAAGGAGTCGTTGATCAACGAGGCAAAAGTCGTGAAGGCCGAGCTAGTTGCATATCTAACAGAAAACTTTTTTAACTTTAACTTTTATAATTAGCTTTAACATTGCTTAAAAAAATAAAAGCGCATTTTTTAAAAGTCTTACAGTATAAGCATTTAAAAGTTTGCAACAACAACGCTAGGCACTTTAAAGTCTGATATACAGAGTAAGTGTCTAGCGAGGGAGCATGCCCGATGTTTCACTGACTTTGTGCGAACCTTGTTCTTAGCCTCGGCGTCTTCCTTTTCCTTGGCCTCGCGCTTCTTCCGAAGTTCGTCCTCCTTCTTGGCGCGTCGCTCCACCGCTTCGCGTGTTGCCCTACATCTACTACATTCTTGATTGATCGTGTGGATTATGTCCTCGTGTCCTGGAATCGTGCATGAACCTACTCGCAGTCGCCCCCACTGACACTGGACCCCAAATTGCCATATCTATCAGGGCAATGATGCTTGACTTTGGCAGTTGAAGAGGGCATGCTGTCGTACTGTCTGCTATCTTAATGAATCAGTTCGTGTTATTCCTTTGGTTGAATAGCTTGAAGGGTTCCAACCTGTATGTTCTATGCTCTGCGGAGTAGAGGTTCCAGATCATGGTTGTTAATGTGGAGCTTATATAAGATCATTTCAGCAGCGTGAGTGATTTGATCTGGGAAATAATAGCGGGTTGCACCGGCTCCGAAGGTGATATACAACGGAAAGAGAGAATGTGTCGCGGTAAAGGTATGCAGTTGTCAAAGGGTGAGTGCACAAGGCAGTAAAACAGAGTATTTTGTGTATTGTTGTTGTGTTCGTGCTGCCCTCTCGAAGGGCCAGCAGCAGGGTCTATTTACATGACGTATCTATGATACAGCTGAGGTAAGAGGTACTCGATAAGTGAGGAAGTAGCGCCAGAACACCATTACGTGATCTGCTTCTCCTCATAACCGCAACAGAATGCTAATATCGATTAGTTGGGTGCAAAATCTCTTGCGCTCTCGCCATCGACCTGGACGATTTTACGGCAGCGGGTTACGGTAATGATTTATATACTCAGGCACTCCGTAATAAGGCTAGATACTGGCATTATAAGTCTTCCGTAGGGCCGAGATGACATGTATTTTCCCCTCAAGTTTTCACTCGCGTTGCCAAGCGAATTTTGTGGGGGTGTTGTTCAACGATCACGTGAAGAACCGTGACGAGCCACACCCGTGGGTTTCCATCGTCATTGGAAGCAGCGACTTGACAACGGTGAAAGTGGCGAGTCCACCGCAAATCATAGCAAGTCCGTGCGCCGAGCCTGACTGTTCCGCCCCACCTTTCCTTGCTTAATTTTACTAAACACTTACATTTCGCGCCTTAATACGACCCACAGCATCCGCACCTACCTTCCATCACACTACCACACCACCACCACCGCAAAAACTGAGGTGATATGCCCAGCCACTCCACAACAATCCTCGTCACAGCCACTACAGGCATGTCCCAGTCTTCCACGCCCGAGGCAGAGAACATCCCTCTCCTTTGCCAGTCTAGCGATGCAAAGCCGAAAGGAGAGAGCATAGACACATCGCAAGGCGCACATACCGTCGTGGAATCCGAGACCAAAACCCAATCCGCGGCTTCGAAAACCTCTACGTTGCTCTACTCGCAAGAGCCTTTCGAAACTTTCCAGGGAAAGGTGAGCGGGCTATGTCTGACCAAGTTTGGCCCGAAAACATTCAGCATAGAGCGCATAAAGGGTGGGAGTTACAACCGTATCATAGGCATCACGATACGATCTCCGCGGCCAAAGAAGTGGTCGTGGTTATGGGCCCGCACATTCCTTGCACAAATCCTGCGAGGTGCAACCAAAGAAAATGTGGCAGCCTAGGTACTCCGAGTGCCCCGAAAACGACAACATGACTACGGCATAGCATATAATCTCGCAACTATCCGTTTTGCTCTGACTCATTTGAGCCACGCCTTGCCCGCAGTTTTTGCAGCTGACATCACGGCGGAGAACTTGCTGGGTGCACCCTACCAAATTCAACAACGGCTACCTGGTCAGAATTTTGGGGACATCTTCGAAACACTCAAACCGGCTCAAAAGCAGTGTGTTGTGCGACTTCTCGTGGGTATCTTGACAGACATCCGAGATGTTACGAGCACAGCGGCTGGGGTTATCAGCTCGCCGAACATTGAGTACGGGGAGTCGTCCGCTTCCACAGTTTCAATCGACAAATTCAGGGTAGGGTACCGAAACCCTCCCCGGATCGCAAAATTCATCAAACCGGAAACATGGTCGGCTTCACCTGAGACGACACTTGAGTTCTTGCTGGAGCAATGCAACCGCTGGAAAGAGTTCGAACAGACGAACTGGGAATTTGCTATGCCTTTGTGGTCCAAATTCAAGAAGATCGCTCATGCTCTTCACGGGCTGGGCTTCATACCGGATACAGATCGCTTTCATTGCTGCCATCTAGATCTTCGACCAAGGAACATTCTCGTCGACGTGATTGATGACGCTACCGTGAAGATTACGGGTCTCCTGGACTGGGATGCCGACTTCGCGCACTTCTGTCCCAAATTCGTTGCCTACGGCTCCCCATTTTGGTTGTGGATCGCAGACGAGGACTATGAGTGGGACGAGACCCGGGCGACCGAGGCACCCTCTGATCCAGGAAAGCAACAGCTCAAGCAGCTTTTTGAAGATTTGGCTAGCGCAGAGTGGATAAAGTATGCCTTCACGCCGGAGTACATTATCGCGCGCCGGATGTTCGCTATTCTCCGAGATGGCATACGCTCCAACAACGACTCAGACGACGCCGATGATATTGTTGCCACGTGGCAGAAGATGCATTACGACAAGGCCCTTGATGTAGATGTAGACTCCGATGAAGAGTTGGAGGATGTGAGCACTGACGCTGAGGACTCTGACGGCCAGTGAAAGCTCCGGGGCGGTGGATAGCGAGGGGTCATCAATGCTTGACGAACTTTCCCCAACAGCGGCTTCATAGGATGTGCTTGGCGAGACTGATTGCATTCCTTTTGACAGTCAGCAAATAAATGCACAATAACAATGACACTGATCTAAAGTTTGCAAGTGAAAGTGGTATGTCAGTAGTCCAATCGTCGCCGACTGCCGGCAAAGTGGGGCAGTACTCGAGTACTTCCGTGAAAGCATCTCAAACAAGATCAACTCCCCACCGAGGCGTTCAGAAATCCGATGACTCACTACTGTTTACCTTCGGTATGAATCCGCTCCACCCGCCGCCGACGCTCCACCACACGCCGCCCACAAAGCATGCAATGCAGCAAAAATGCTTACTTTCGGCAGCAAGAAGCGCGAGGCCCGGAAATTAAGCTTCAACCTACAGATGGCGTTGCTAAGATGATGCGTCCCTAGACTGTCAACCAACAACAAAACAGCCTCCCGGATCCGAGCGACGCCAACGAGAACACGAGGCCCTGCGCGTCCAGGCAGTAAGACATGCAAAACCTTTCTCAGTTTCTAACGACGACGTGCTTGCTCTCTGCCCGAATATCTTCAGAGACCGGCGTGCCGCAGACATGCCAGATTGAGCATATAAAAGGCGGTAGATACAACCGCGTCGTGGGCATCCGCATTGACCGAGGTTCCAAACGATCCCATCAAAAAGCGGTTGAGATAAAATTCCAGGGAGCCGCTACTCCATTTTGGTTGCACTATGCGTTGCAGCCTGAGTACGTGATTGCTCGGAATCTCTTCATGCTGCTTAAGAATGGAATCGACGGCGACGAAGGAAAGGAGGAGGGAGAGCTTCTGATCGCGAAGGGGAGGGAGACATACCCAGAACGCAAGGTCTCGTGGATAGACTTGACCATTAGTGAACGGTATTTGAGGGTTTCGATTATGCACTGGCGTTTTGTGCCTTGTACCTTCACCTAGCTATAGATGCTGCCGGTCTCCAGGCTTCCATATACCACAGAGCATGAATCGGAATTGCGGACACCTTGATTCAAGTTCGAGTATGGGTGCGAGAGCTTCCTGCAATTGTCTCGCTAGTGCTCGAATCCTCATATACGAGAATGGATCTTACCAGTCCTCCTACGGACGGTCAACGGACTTGGCTCGGCGAGTCTAGTAGAACACCCCAATGTGATCAACAGGGCTTGTAGGGCAGTCTTGTCCTGCTCTAAGCAGTCTGGTGGCGGTTGCGCTTGTGCCATCATCGCCTCATCCCAACCAGCCATCCACCACTCCGTGTCATAGTAATCACCCCAGTCGTTATATTGGACATATCTCTGCTGGAAGAGCTCGTTTTCGATCTTAGATTCCGCTTCCCAAGGCATGACTGCCATGCCGATAGAGTCTCCGAGTCTGCTCTTGATGCTGGAGTCCCACTCGAGGGAACTTCCGAATCGGAAGTCGTGTAATCTGGGCAGCGCGTCAGTGAAGCGGTCAAACACGCTATGCCATTGAGTGTCGTAGGATTTGAATGTCGTTGTTTCCGAGAGACTCTTGTCATTCTCCAGGTTGGGGTGTGCGGAGCTGGGAATGTGGATGAAATAGTCAACCGGTGGGATGACTGGGTATCCCTCAGCATCTAGCCAGCCTCCCGGTATTGTGGAACCAATTTGATACAAAATTGCGCAGTGATCAAAGTACAGTGCTTCAAGAGTTGAGCCGTGGAGCATGATCCAGTCGAATTGCCATCCATGTGAGAATATAAAATGGCCTAAGGCAAGGGTTTGCAGATTTGGAAAGTGGATGTTCCGAAGATCCAGTTTAGGGTACCACCCAACTGCAAGATCAGAGTAGAGCGCCAGGTGTTTCAGGTTCTGTTGGCAAGGTGTTAAGAACGTGGCTGGAAATCGCCCCCAGAATCCATGAGGGTCTGCATCCTAATCATCGTTAGCTAACTGTTCGATTATCAAATCGTGTATTTTCTGTCATACTTTCAGATTACGATTGTCGCCATCAAATGACTGAATTTCCTCATGGATGATGTTCAAGCGTAACGAGGTAAGGTTCTCCAGGACTCCTGTCAGAAGCTCTGGGTTTTTGAGCGCGCTCTCTGTACTTTTTGGGCCTCCTTCAAAGTGCCGAATCGCCAGCTTGGTAATTCGTTTGTCGAAACGAGCGATCAAAGTCTTAAAACATCGCTGGCGGAATCCGGATGTATGCAAGGATTTCTGGTAATTTAGTCCATATCCGGACGCGAGATCGTCGTGGCTGTGACGGTCAAAGCATAATGAAACGTCACGTAAGTTCGGGAACTCGGTAATTCGCTTGTATAGTTCTTCCCAATTTGCATGGTGTCGCGGAGCCGTTTTTACCGCATCCCAGGCATCAACTGGCTGGTGATTCTGAATGCACCGATTAGACATATTCTACATCATTTTCGTTTGCCTTATATCACTCACGCAGTGTGTTTCGCAGGTATAAATCGTGACTGCCTTCACGTACCGCTTCAAGACCTCGTGCTCCAAGAAGTTTTTGAACACTTGAGAATTGTAGCTAACGGGCCATGTAGGCGCGCTATACTCAGTACTCCAGTGAGCATACAGGGTTGCAGTCGAAAAAAGCACTTCGACAGCGATGCTTTCCAGATGCCGGTTAACCAGGCGAACATTAGCGAGGTCCAATCTCTTTTCGACGCTTTGGATTATGCGGGACAGGATCTCGTCGGGGAGTTTATCTAACAGCGCCATGAGAAGCGGTGATGGCGAATGAGGGTGGTTGTTGGAGGGCGAAGACTAGTGAAGTGAAACAATGAAGGATGCACGGCGTCAGTCGCTCTGACTCGGTATGCCAGTATTATGGTCGCTCATCAGAATGGCCCTCGGCAAAATTGGCGCACTATATTGCCTTATCTCTCCCGAACGGAGGTAAGATCTCAATAGATAGTGTAAGGTGGAGGGTTGGAGGTTCCACTAGGTAGTGCGGGGCTCGGGTGCACAACCACGTATCCGCTCACAAGATGCGGCCATACCTACCAACGAGCAGTAAGCTACAGTTAGGCAGACAGGGTAAACAAGAGCCTGTAAAATGCTCTAGCCCTTTATTATCTTATAAAGAAAGAAGTGTAGTTATTTGTTTTGCGTTGGTTACGAACTTAGTTACGTGTGCCTATCTACCCCAAGGCCTTGAGATAGGTGTACTATCCTCCTGTCTGTTCCATTTACAAGTAGACCTTATAGTTAGCCTTTATAGTACTCTATCCACAGTCGCAAATATCAGAAAGATGTTTTTCGGAATACGTATGTAAGCACTTAGCAAACCAAGTTTTGGATAGGTTCTGCTACTTTCGCATTTTCTCAGCATCCTTGGGTCCATTATCGAAGAACATCAGTCATCTAGATGTGAAGATGTGGAGAGCATCATGGCAGCTCCTTAGAATAGTCACGCATGTCAACAGGTAAATTTCCTGGAGGTAAGTATCCCCCCTTAATTCGCTATCTAGCCAACAACTTTCTTGTAATCTAACCAAAGTACCGAGATAGCCATCAACCATCCAAATACACAACACGCCTCTTACTAATCTAATTGACGTCCATCTCATACCTGGTATCCGCAATACATTTACGCGCAACGATCGAGTGAAACCTCCACCAAAAGCCTCCTATCCAGAACCCGCGCCGCACCTCCTTGCCTCCCCCCGCTCTAACCCCCCACCTCTTCCTCACCCTGCCCCCTCTCCGCCTCCTCCTCACACGCATCGCACGGCTCCGTAAGCAAGTGCTTGTTATCGTGGCGCACGCAGTAGATCTGGTGTTTGAAGCACATCTTGCCCTTGCCGCCCTCAGGCACTTTCTGGATGTTGCAGTTGCCCTTGCTCTTTTTGGGGCAGTGGTGGTTGGAGGAAGTGTGTTTGGTTTTGCCCATAGTAGGTGTTTGGCTGTGAGTGTAAAAAAGAGAGAAGAGAGAGAGAGAGAGAATGCAATAGTTGGGGGAAAGGAAGGGAGGAGATGAGGGTAGTGTGGGGGGAGTGAATGGTATCTTTGAAGTTTGCCCATAGCGGGGTGAGATTTTCGCGCAATTAACAATTACGTCATCGCAACTCGCGACTCGCGACTTCCGTTTGCTTTTAGCACGCGCCATTTCCCGCCCAAACTTTTCCCCACTCGCGCCCTCGACCCAACAAGTTCAACCCCCACCCACATTACCACAATGTCCCCGATCGCGCCAGATCCAAAGCCGCCCGAACTCGATCACCAAAACAACCACCGCGCAGAAACCTCGCACGCATTCCCGCCACCCGCGCCCGAACAGCGGCTCGACTCCGGTGCCGCCTCCGACGACTCGGACGCCCAGTCCTGCACCTCTGCATCCACCGACTCGACAACGCAGTACGACCAAGAGCCCTGGCCAACATTCCAGCCCAAAGTCGACCAACTAGCCGCGCAACTCGTCCCCGGCACGCTGTCCAGCGCCATACACGTCGAGCGCATGCAAGGCGGAGGCTACAACCGCATCGTCGGCCTCAGCATCACATCTCCGCCAAAGGCACCGCGCCGCTGGACGCTGCCCTGGTTCCGGCGGCTGCTCGGCTGCACGCCGTCGCCGCCAGCATCGCCGCCAGACATCACGCAATACATCCTCCGCATCCCCCGCTGGAACGACTCCATCGCCAGCGCCGCCGCAACACTCGCGTTCGTAGGCACGCAGCTCTCCGTCCCCATTCCCCGCGTCGTTGCGAGCTCCGACAGCGTCGAAAACGCGCTCGGCATGCGCTACATGCTGCAGCCCCGGCTGCCGGGCCAGCGCCTCGACGGCGCGTGGCCGGCGCTGAATTTCGCGCAGAAAAAGTGTCTGGCGAAGCAGCTCGCGGAGCTTAGTCGGAACCTGTATGGCTTGACGCATACATCGTGCTGCGTGCTGGGCGCCGCGCAGGGCAAGGGCACCTCGGTCGATACGGTGGAATTTCTTACCCTGAGAATCCCCCCCGACGACACGCACATCGACCCTCTTCGGCAAATACCTTCGTCTCTCCCCGCCACCCCACAGACAACACTCGAGTTCATCCAGCAAACCTGCACGCGCTGGGACGTCTACGAGCGCACTTCCTGCCACCGGCTCACCACCCCGTGGCCACGTCTCGCGGCCCTCGCTTCCGCCCTGCACGCCCGGGGCCTCCTCCCCTCGCCCTCGACCTTCCACTTCACGCACCTGGACCTCTTTCCCCGCAACATACTCATCGTTACCCCGTCGCCCGACACCGTGGTCATAAGCGGCGTTCTCGACTGGGACGACGCGCTGTTTGCGCCGGGGTGGGCGGCGTGTCGGATGCCGGTTTGGCTGTGGACGGACGACAATGCGGATGAGGTGGATGAGGAGCAAGGGCTGCGGGCGCCGGAGACGGAGGAGGGGAGGGTGTTGAGGCGCGTGTTTGAGGAAGGGGTCGGGGACGAGTTTGTAGGGTATGCGTGTGGACGAGTGTATGTGTTGTTGAGGAAGGTGTTCTTGTGGATGCGGATTGGGCTGAGCCAGCAGCATCTTAGGAGGGAGTTTGGGGCGGTTTTGGCGGAGCTGGAGGGGTTGGTGGGGGAGAAGGGGGGAGAAGAGGAGACGGGGAATGAGTGAGAGAGGCGGGGTAGAGCGGAAATGGAAGAGGACGGTTGAAACCTTGAGATATTGGTGTTGAGAATAAGACCGGGCATATACAATTGAAGTAAAGATAGTTAAAAAGAGTATACAACTGAACAGACATATCCAAACCTCAAAAAAGACACACCTCACAGTAGTGTAACAGCAATCATACCTCATCCAACTGCATTTGACTCTCCCGGCTTGCCCCCTTCCGCCTCTTCTCACACCCCCACAGCGTGCCCGCAACACCATTCGCCCAAATCCAATTATCACACAGCAGCAAATCGTCCTCGTCACTACGATATCCCACATCGGCCTCCCACACCGTGACTCTATCTTCATCCGTCCACTCCCTCATCCCCACCGGACACCGATGATTCGCCTCCAGCTCCACCATCACCACATCCAAATGTCTCCCATGGTACGCCTCAAACAGCATATCAATATGCGCAGCTTCCATATCCACCCCCTGAATAAAAACCAACACCTCCAGCGACGCAACTGCGAAGCAGAACCGCTGCTGCACGGCATTAAGCCCCTGGCTCGTAACCGCCAACCGCTTCAGCCGCGGCGGCGGCAGCACAAAATAGTCCATGGTGTCGTACGAGCACACCAGCTCCTCCAGCCGCGGCATCCCGAGGAAGATCTGGTTGTCGGCGACGTGCGGCTTGAAGGCGCGGGCTTCCGAGTACGACGAGTACACGGGCTGCAGGTCGAGCGCGAGCCGCCGCAGCGAGGACCCGACGCGCGCGCACAGGTCGATCACCTGCGGCAGGCGCACCATGGGCGCGGCGCCGGCGGCCAGCAGCTTCTGCGGCGAGACGAACAGCGCCGTGATGTGTCGCGGGAGGTCGGCGGCGGCGAAGAGCGGCTCGTTGCGCGTGGGCGTGTTGTAGGGGAGTGCGAGCGGGTGCTGGTTGCCGAGGGGGAGGGCGAGCGTGCGGCGGAAGAGCGTGTAGCGCTGACAGGTGTCGAGGTAGAGGCTGTGGGTGTAGAGGTAGCGCGATGCGATTGGGTAGATGTCGCGGGAGACGAGGGTGAGGGCGCGGAGGGTGCGGGTGGTGGAGTGGGTGGGGGGGAGGGCGATGGGGCGCTGGCTGGTCGGGGTGCCGACGAGTTGGTCGAGGACGTTGAGGAAGAGCTCTAGGGGGAGGGAGGAGAAGGCGGGTTGGGGAGGTGGTTGGGGCGGCATGGTGGGCGTCGAGGGACGGTGCATGTTGTGTTGTGTGTGCAGATAGAGAGATGTTTATTTACGCAGGTGGCCGACGCGCATGTGGGAGCGAACTGGCGGGGTTGAGTTGAGCCTCTAGTCTTGGGCTGGAAGAGGGTCTCGCCAGATGGAGGCGCTTACGTCAGGGCCTCTTGACGTCAGGCACCTTTATGTTCCACGGTAACCGTTCGATTGTCTCTCGTGAGAATTCATACCAATAGTAAGAGGATTGTTGCTCGGGAGAAAGTATTCGTGAGTTTGCGCCCTCGGAGTCACTCTGATTACCTATTCGGACACCTTCACCGGGCGTGACCCCGCCATGGTGCACGTCATTTCCTTTCGTTAAGAGAGTTGGGAGCTCGAGATTTGCTGATACATAGCTACCTCACCGTGCACGCAGTTTCAATGTGTCTCGCTGAGAATCCACACTGCTCACCAATCCCTTCCCGCTGCTGCTTGTCAAGCCGGGGTTCGTGGTTCGTGAGAGCGAGGGCTGACCAAGTGCCGGGCTTGGCGCCCCGCCGATCCGAAGCAACTGCAACTGCCGGCGCTGCAGTTCCGCTGGCTGGGACAGGAAAGCTGGCGGATGAGCGGCCCCAACATTGCAACGTTCCACCCAGCCCGCCGACCGCTTGGTCAGGCTCGTCAAAGCAGATTCCCCGCCAAGCCAGCAACTAGAGACCTCGCCGCCGCTTGCTAACACCTTACCCATTCTTATTGTCGCCCACCGCTCGCCATGGCCGTGTGCTGCTCGACTCGCCCTCTCGCTGCCCTCGAACCTTCTCGACTCCACCACCCGCGGCACCGGTATAAGTAGCCCGCCCCCGATCCATGAAGACGCTCTCCTCCATCCTCATCGCCCTCGCCGCCCTCGCCCTCGCCGGCTACAACAACGAGTACATGCTGTCGCGCCTCTCGCAGCTGACCCGCCAGATCAAGCCCGCCACCATCGCCCTCTTCAAACCCTCGTCGCGCACCATGTCGGCGACGGGGCCCCAGAGCACCTTCCGCGGCCTGCCCGTCATCCCGCCCCGCGAGAGCCTGACGACGACGGCCCCGCGCAAGATCGCCAAGTCGTTCCTCGCCATCGAGCAGTCCGAGGGCGCCGGCGCCAAAGTGCGGCGGTCCGTCGGCACGCCGCAGCTGCGCAACTTCTCGCCCTTCCTCATGCTCGACCACTTCGCCATCCCGCCGGGCGCCGGGTTCCCGGACCACCCGCACCGCGGCCAGGAAACCATCACATACCTGCTCTCGGGCGCCGTCGACCACGAAGACTTCGCCGGCAACAAAGGCACCATCGCGGCCGGCGACCTGCAGTTCATGACAGCCGGCCGCGGCATCGTGCACGCCGAGATGCCGCAGCAGAACGCCGACGGCGCGCCCAACGTCGGCATGCAGCTGTGGGTCGACCTGCCCGCAGAGCTCAAGTCGTGCGAGCCGCGCTACCGCGATCTGCGCGCAGCCGAGATCCCCGAGGCGACCGCCGACGCCGGCAAAGTGCGCGTCAAGGTCATCAGCGGGCTGGCGTTCGGCACCGAGTCGCTCAAGGAGCTGGCCTACACGCCCGTGTGGCTGCTGGACTTCACCGTGCAGCCCGGCGGCCGCGTCACGCAGGCGCTGCCGCAGGGCTGGAACGCCTTCGCGTACACGCTCAACGGCACCACGGTGTTCTCGTCCGACGGCGTCTCGCGGCCCGTCGACCAGTACCACAACGTTGTGTTTGACGCCGCGGGCGACAGCATCGAGGCGTCGGTTGAGCCGACGGCTGAGCGCGAGGCGCGGTTTATACTTGTCGCGGGTATGCCGCTCGACCAGCCGATTGTGCAGTATGGGCCGTTTGTGGTGACGAGTCGCGATGAGGTTATGCAGGCCATGCGCGATTATCAGACGCATTCGAATGGGTTTGAGCGGGCGCATAATTGGGAGAGCGAGATTGGGAAGAGCATGGTGCGTTAGTGGGGGAGGTGGAAGAGTGGGATTGATTCGCTTCGGGGTTGTATATAGTTTGGGTGGGGTTTGGCATACCTGGGTTTTCTTAACGTTAACGTCAATGCGCAATTCCTATCGATGATTCAGTTCGTTTTACTTTTTTCCAGTTTATCAGTACTTGGTTGTGATGTTCTCCATCATCACCATGACATGGATTTCTCCACCGCCACATCTCACTCTCTCCATCCATCTATATAAGCCCCCTCCTCTCACTCCGCACTCCCTCTTCTCCTAGTTATGTTTCTGTTCCGCGGGGTGTTTGTTTTCTGGTGATGGTGATGGTGATGGTGTGGTGATGGGCAGCATTACCACCTGTGTCCATCACTGTGCACTCCTCCGCCGCCGCCGCCGCGTCATACGCTCTTTGAGGGTATATAAGCCCCTCCTCTTACGCTCTACCTCCTCTTCTCCTCTCTACACTTCGCCCTCCTGCTCTAGCACATCTAAAAACACCCACCAAAAGATGATGGGAGCGCGTCCGCCTCTTCTCGCGCAAAGAAAACTTCTCGAAACTACTATTATGCTGTTCGGACTCGCGTTGCTGTAAACATGCAAGGTTGGTTTCTAGATCGCTGGGTATTTTTGGAAGGGGAGTGATGGTGGTGGTGATCATCGCTGGAATGATTCTCCGCTACCGTCGCCGCTGACATATATAAGCCCCCGTTCCTCACCCTTCACTCTCGTTTCCCTTTTCCTCTACACTGACCTACATATCTAAAACCGGTCTGCATGTTGACTCATGGGAGCGTGTCTAGCTCCCCTTGCGTAATGCAATTAAAAATACAATGTGGTAGTCCCATGGGGTTCGGACTCGTGTTGCTTGGTGAACGAGTAAAGCTGGGTTTTGCTTCGCTGGGTGTTTTTGGGGAGAGGGGGGGATGGTGATGGTGATGTGCAGCGTTACTGCTACTAGGTAGGTAGGTAGGTATCACTTACGGTGTTGTACTTCTGAGGGGTATATAAGCCCCCACTTTCTCGCCTTCACTCTCCTTCTTCTCTCCATAGCTCCCACACATTTAAAACTGTTTCCGATGCTTTGTGATGGAAGCGCGTCCAGATCTTCCCTCAGGCAACGCGATAAAAACCATCAGTCCACAATATATCTGATTCTGACTCGCCTTTGGTGAATATGCAAGGTTGGTTGGTTTGGTTTGTGCTTCGCTGGGTGGTGATGGTGGCGCTGACCATCACTGAGCGCGTCTCCGTCGCCGTCGCCGCCGCCACGTCATATCTTTTGAGGGTATATAAGCCCCCTGTTTCTCACTCTCAAGTTTTCTTCTTCTTCGCTACACAGTGTACGGGTTTCATTCTGTACACGACCAAAAATATCGGATACGGCATGCCATGGAGCTGTGTGCGGACCTTTGTTTAAAAACTTTTAGGGCTGCAGTCAATGTGGGTTTAACGTCGAATTCGGTGGTGATGCACAGCACAGTGTTAGTCTCGTGGTTTTCTGCTGCCGCCGCCAGACCCATATATAAGCCCCCTTTTCCTCCCTCCTCTTCATCTTCTTCTTCTCTACACTTCGCTCTCCTATTCCTCAACACAACTAAGAATGTTGCACTACTCTATGATGGCAGCGCGTCTGCCTTCTCCCTCGCACAATAAAACCGCAACGAGTCAATTCCATGGGATTTCAGCACGGGGCCGGTTAGACTTCGTTTCTAGTTCACTATCAACGTTGGTGATAATGTATATTTCGCCTAGTGGTGGTCTGCATTACTAATATCGGTATAATGCACGGAGTGGACTGGACTTGAGTCAATTTGGGTATGGCGCAGTTTCTAACGCAGGGGTGTGGTGTGGTATATAAGTCCCGCGTTTCTTACCTCCTCTGCTTCTCTTCTTTTCTTCTCTACGGTGTACGGGTTTGAGCCTGTACACGACTAAAAAAATATGTTATTATCACAACATGGAGTAAGCGTGTGCGTGTGCGGACCTTCGCCGTCGAGGATAAAACTCTCAACGCTGCCGTTGATGGAACTTGATGCGGGTTTAAGATCTTGACTGGGTAGCTATGTGCGTTTTCCTCGTGGTGATGTTCATCAGCACTTCCTCTCGAACAGTGTTTAGCTGCGGCGGCTGCCGCATATATAAGTTATACATTGCTCGCTCTCTCCTCTTCTTCTCTCGTCACAACGTACAGGTTAGAGCCTGTACTGAACTAAAAACAAACTACTTGTCAAGCGATATCATGGAGGGAGCTGTGTGCGGATATTTGTCGTCGCGACTTGGAGGACTGTTAGGCTGCTGCTTTTGACTAAGGGCTGTGTACATGTTATCTTTGCGGTGATGTTCAGCATCGCTTTCGTATAACTGCAACGCTGCTCAGCCGCCGCGCCGCTACATATAAGTCCTGCGTTTCTCACTCTCTCTTCTTCTTCTTTTTTTACAGTGTGTACGGGTCTGAGCCTAATCGACTAGAACAACCTATATATTCGACAGATGAGGTGAGCCCTGTACGGACGTTCGTTGTAGCGAATTCGAAACTCTCATAGCTGCGATTGATGTGGGTTTCATTTTCGACTATGTTGCTAGGTGGCTTGATAGGGCTTTGACTGAGTAGTAGTGTACGTAAGCCTTTTGGTGATGTTTAGCATCACTCTCGAACCACTGCAACGCCTATCCGCTGCCGCTGCATATATAAGCACCGCGTTTCTCATTTTGCTTTTTTGTCTTCTCTTCCACAGTATACGGGTTCAAGTCAATACTTAACTAAAAACGTTTAAGGTAGCAATGCATGGAGTAGGTTCCGTGCGGAGCCGCCTCCTGATTGAAACATGCTGAGGCTATGGGCAATGTGATTTTGAGGCGCTGGGTACGTGTTTTTTCCATAGTGGTGTTCAGCATCACTTTCGAATTACTACGACGCTTCTTTACTTCCGCTACATATATTAGTACCGCGTTTCTCGTTTTGCGTTCTTCTTCTCTCCTCTATTATATAAGTTTAAGTCTATACTAAAATAAAAAACAAAAAAGATTTAGACTATAATTGACATGTGGTGCCGTAGAGAAAGATTAGTCAGGTTATGATCGATGCGATTTTCACTAGGTAGCTAGGTGCATGTTCATTCGCGGTGATGTTTAGCAGCATTGCTATATCACTCCAAAGCTCCGTCACTATCACCACTATTGCCGCCGTCCTACTGCATATCCATCACCGTCACCCCCGCCGCCGCTGTTCTACTGCATATTCTAGGGCTATATAAGCCCTCACATCTACTTACTCTACTTCTTCTTCTCTACACTGTGTACGGGACTAATCCTCTACTCAACTAAAAGACGTTAAAATATCTCTTCATGGGTGAGCCTGTGCGGGCCTTCGTCGTCGCGATAAAAAAGAGAAGCTGTGGTCCTGCATGCTGACTGCGTGGCGTTGTTGATGTCGTTTCTGCATGGTGATGTTCATTAGCATTACCACTCCGATGCCCTTCCGCCGCCACTACTGTTGCCGCTACCGTACTCTCCATGCTTGGGGTATATAAGCCCTCAAACCTATACTTTCTACATCCTTCTCTCTCTGCACACTGCACTGGTTTAAAATCTGTGCTTGACTAAAAATTTAAAGAAGTATGCCAAATGGGGAAGCTTTGTGCAGTCTTCGTTGCGATTAAAACCAGGAGACTGTGCTCGATGCTGTTCCAACTGCGTTTAGTAAGAATTTGCCGAGGCGTCGATATGCTGGTTCTTTTGTGGCGATGAGTGATGTTCAACATCATCACTTCAAGATTCACCGCCGCCGCCGCCGCCGCTGTTTTACTGTCCATGCTTAGGGTATATAAGTCCTCTCTTTCTCTACTCCCTCTTTTCTCTCTTTACACTGTACGAGTTCAATTCTCTCCTCAACAAAAAACGTAAAAGTCAAACAAGGTATGGAGTGAGCACCGCGCGGATCCCCGTTGTGGCGTCGTGACTAGATACGGCTGCGACTGCGGTTGGTACGGTTCAAGTAATGCTTAGCAGCATTATTATTACTTCAAGATTCTCCACCGCCGCCGCCGCTACTATCGTATCACCTATTCTAAGGGTATATAAGCCCTGCGTTTCTTACTCTCTCTCTTCTTCTTTTCTTTACAGTGTACGGGTTTGATCCTCTACTCTACCACAAACCCCATGGCGGCAATCCATGGAGTGAGCCCCGCGCGGACGTGAATCGTATAAGATTAGCCGCCCGTTGATCGATGTGTTTTACGAGGGTTCAGGTTATAGTGGCCTTGTACGTATTCCTGCTAGTAGTGATGTTCAGCAGTAACTAGGGCGACATGGTAGTAAGGGATGGTATGAAGGGAGGGAGGTTATATAAGCCCCACGTTTCTTAATGCACTTCTTCTTCTCTCTACACTACACATATCGAATTCTCTAAGTAACTAAAAACCTCGAACACCTCAACATTATGGAGTGAGCCTGGGCGGGCTTCGCCGTTATAATCGCACATTGGCGCGACCAAGATCACCTACCCTGGTAGTGATTTGGTTCTGAATGCGGTTTACTAAGGCGACTAGAAGATAGAGAAGGGAAGGAGAGTATATAAGTCCCTATCCCTTCCTCAATCCTCCTCTTCCACTCTCTGCACGAGGCGAGTGTGTTCCTTGGGTGGACTAAAAGGGACAATGGCAGTTTTCGATGGTGCGAGGTCTGCGCGGGACTTCTAAAACTTCAAGGCCGTGTTTGATGTGGTGTTGACTGGGTGTGTGGAGGGTGCGGGATTTTGGTGGCTATGTTCTCATGTCCCTGGTGGTGATGCTCGGCATCACTGACTGAGGCGGCAGCGTGGTTGGCAGGAGAGAGGGCACATAAGCCCCGCGATCCTAATCTTTTCTTCTTTTTCTTCACACTCGGAAGTGCTTTCGACTCCAGTAAAATAACGCTGGAAATGACGCATGGAGTAAGCTCCGTGTGGGCCTTCGTTGAATAAAAAGGTCAAGGTTATTATTCATGTGGCTAGGATCTGCATGTAGTCTATTATAGAGGTCTCCACATATGTTGACAATCAGCACCATTATTAGTCAATTAGTACGCTCCCTATAGGTCACGTGGACGATTTTCGAAGATAGCTATATAAGTCCGGCGTTCCTACTCTCTCTCTCTCTCTCTCACGAGCATGCTCATTTTGGCGATTGAAGAAAAAAACTACTCGAACGGAGGTATGGAGTAAGCTCCGCGCGGACCTTCGATGTGATTAAAACCTATAGCCTGCTGTTTGAGGTTGACTACGGTGTAATGACATTCTTCCTCGTTTCAAGATTTTCTTGGGCTGGTGTTCTGCACCGTTACCACAACGCTACTTCACCCTAACATCCTTTGAAGGGTATATAAGCACTACTTTCCTACTCTTCTTTGTCTTCTCTTTACTTAGTAGAGATTTTTTCTACTTGATTAAAATCGCTCTTTGAACAGATGTATGGAGGAAACTCCGCGTGGTCCCTGCCCCGGAAAATATTGAAATCGCGGTCATGTCTGTTGCGTTTATTCAGAATCATTTACTGCTTCATTATCTTCTTATGTTGATGTTGAGCAGCAGCATCACTATCACTACGATCCTCTGCTGTGATGTCTTCCGGGGGGTATATAAGCACTCTGTTCTTTACCTCCAATATACCTTTTCACTACACACTCTCATGAGCTTTTCTCTACTTGATTGAAACTGCCATGCAGAACACTTCATGGGTAAGCTCTGCCTTGTCCTCGTCACGAATTCAAACGTCTAGGCCGTGCTCAACGTTGAGTGTATTTTTATAGGCTTTGGTCCCTTTCTTGATCTTGATGTATAGATGTTCAGCAGCAACATCACCATTACCATGAAACTCTGCCGTGACGTCTTCTAGGGGGTATATAAACACTCCCTACCTGCCCTCTTTTTCTTCTCTCACACTATCAAGTGCTTTCCGCTACTTGATTAAGAAAGTTCCATGTCCTACCCCATGGAGTAAGCTGCGCGTGGACCTTGCCGCAGATTAAAAATACAAGGCTATGATAGATGTCTTCTGTCAAGCTTCGTTCTTGCTTTGCAATATCCACGTGGTGGTGTTTAGCAGCATTACGCCCTGTTGTCGTGATTTCTTCTACCGCATATATAAGCACCGTGTGCCTGTCTTCTACGTCTTCTCATTTACACTGTACAAAAACACCATCTAAGTAATATGAAAAGGATACCTTATCTTCCGTGAAGCAAGTGCGCCTGGAGTTTCGTCGTTGTGAGTAAAACTGTTCAAACTGTGATCGCTAGGCGTTGTGCTGATGCTCACCACTATCGCCTCGACCATGACGCTGGAACGTCCGCGGCCAGATATATAAGCCCGAAGTAATTCACTCTTTGTTTGCTTTTCTCTACACTTTGCTCGCAAGTACTTTTCTCCACTGGAATAAAAGCATCCAGCGAAGGTTTCATGGAGTAAGCCGGGTTGGACTTCAACTTATCAAAATAAAACCAATAGCAATTCTCGCTATGAGTAATCTGATTGATCATATCGAATCCGAGGGACACCATTATGATGGCTTGGAGGAGTGGGTGTAAAAAGAACTGGAAGTGTTACAAATATGTGTAGATTTAGCTATGTGCAAGTAATAAGAAACGTCGAAACTGGCATGATATGGTCCATTGGGGGTAAGTCAAAAATGGTTCTCAGAGATTTCGGCGCGCTAGCGGGATCAAAGTTCGAAAAGATGACACGGCAGGAGGTATGCTGCACGTCCTGGAATTTCGGACCCTAGAACGTTGAGCGGGGACGGGAAGAGTATATAAGCCCCTCCTGTCGTACCCTGCCCTCCTCTTCTTTCACACACTCCTCATTTTTTACTAAGGCTACTCTAAAAGGTCGCCGTTCCGAAACATATAGGGTAGCGCAGCGACTGTTCTGTTAACAGAACTGAACAAGAAAGAGTATTATGCGTGTGCAGGTGAGTTAGGCGTTAAGGGTGTAAAATGCAGATCTCTCGACAAAGTCTCAGATTTATGTGGAGGATTCCGGGTATAAAGATGGGGGAACGGGGTTGATGTGAAGCGGAGCGATAATGGTGCTGCGTATAGTCGATGTTTAGTGATGGGGAGAAAGATCGGGATGGATGAAGACCAAGAGGGTAGTGGGTATATAAGCCCTAGAATACTTTCAGCTTTTCTTTTTCTCTAAAGTCCGCGACTACCACCCAAGAGCTCTCTAAAACACAATGGACCTTGTCGATGTGGTGTAGCTGCTTTGCCTAGCTCATTAATAAATCATGAGAGGACAAGGTTTGATGGTGTGCGAGCGGACGCATAGATGAAGCGCTATGAAAACGGAAAGTTTTCGATAGCATATGCTTGGTTGTTTGAGGTGCTCCGGAAGAAACAAAACTTATTGAAAGTGTAGGAATAATGCCTAGAGCTGTGGAATTTCCGAACGTGGAGTGAAGAGGGAAGGGGTACATAAGCCCGCTCTCTAGCCCTGCACTTCCCTTCTTCTCCACACCGTGAATAAACACTGAGGTCTTTCTAAAATTCATCATGACACCCTTGCATGGTGTTGCTTGAGACTCGCGCGTTAATAAACCATATCCTAAATGCTTGCATCAGGTCTCTAGTAGGCGGTCGCATAATTGCCGCCAATCCCGGATTTCAGGACCAAGATACTGATACAGTTGCTGGTGATCCGCATCTTTGAGTCGCAGAAATGGGAGAACACGTAGTAGAGGAAGTGTAAGTACATAAGTCTCATTCTCCAGTTATTTCCTTGTTTGACACACATTCATGGGTATCACCTACTCCCACAATGTTGCAAAGGGCCGTCGTAATGGGACTTTGGCGGTAATAGAATGGCCCTTGGAATGTATCGATGGGGTGTGGCTTGGGGGACAGATCGACTGATCCAAACGTAATTTCTACGCCTCAACCTCAATGGTCACTGGACCAGAGGATGGGAGGACCATTAATATGACACGAGGCCCGAGTATCCCATACCATCGAGTGACTGCTGATGCGTTGATGTGCCGATCACGTTAGGATTTTCGGTTTTCCTTTCCAGAACACTATCCCAAACTATTTTTGCCGTAGGTCCGTGAAGACCATTGATCCAGGGAAACTGGTTGAGTGACTCCAACAGGCTTTCCCAGTCCGTGATACCAAGTCTCCGGACTTCCACCTCAATCAAAGGAAGCAGCCATGAGTCGTCGGCATTGCCGCATAAAGCGATGCGCCCAAGGCACAAGATCCATAACAATAAACCATCGGACGTTTGAAGATGCTGCACGGAACGCTGCATGAGTATTCTCAGGCGCTCTGCGAGAAACTCTCGACGCAGAAGCCGTCGGCGGCCCATCTGGAACGTGAGCGTGGTCATGAAAGCGGTCAGGCCTAAATGGCAACAAGAGTCGAGACTAGACTCATTCGCGGACCCGATAGCTTCGCCAAGTTGTATCAGGTGATAACAGATTGTTATCAAGGCTTGCTGGAATATGCTCGGATCAATCTTCTGTCCTTTGGGAGGGGTCCTGAGCACATTGGCAAGTACCATGGTGTCCGTTGCAATTTCCCGTAAGGAAGGATGAAGTTCCAAGAATGCTGATGGGAGAGGCGACAAGGAGGTGTGGCTAGGGTAGCAGATAAGCTTCCAAGATTGGTGTGAGAATGGTATTTCGTGCAGCTTGAACTGCGTCGAACAGCCCTCAGAGAGAGCAAAATCGATCTCAGCCCTGCATATCTTCTGCAGTAGAGCCGAATCACTCGAGAAGTTTCCTAATCCTCCACGTAATCTGATCAAATCATGGAGTCCCTGCATATGGGTGCGCCAGGTTTGTGTATCGCCTCGGAGCTGCGAATAAACGACAAGCCCGGTCACTAACACTAGCGTCATATCTGACAAGGCTCCTTCGCCGGAGAGCCTCTCGTTGATTAATCGAAGGGTGTGTGAGAGATGCACGAGGGCCGATGCCGACCGGCTAGACTGCTCCAAGTAAAAATCGCTGGTCGCGGACATCAAACAGAGTGTAACATGAAAGTCTGATAGTATCGTTAATAACTTTCGATGCAGCAGGCGATGCGAACCTACATGCTGTGTCGGTGGACATATATCGCAACCATCGAGACTTATCTCTATCAAATGGATTGCAGTATTCGTGGGGATAAATGGCCTCGCCAACAACAGAGAAGACTGAGATTGATTAGAACATAATTTGAACAAAACCTCGACAGAACTTACACTGGTGGATGGTCTTTCTTGTGTCCCGTGAAAGTTTAGAGGCAATCGCAATGGCAGAGTACTCGTGACCAACTCGATTATAAATCGATAAAATCTTTTCGTCTTCATCTGTATCATCTTCTTTCTCGAATCTAACTTGCAGCCACTGCTTCTCTCTAAGTTGGGATGATAGATGCGCGACCTTCGAAGCTCTGGGGACCGTTTTACCGGCGTTACGACCTTTCATGACATGGCTACGGATAACCTTACGCACTCTCCGGTCGATGGTAGAGTTATCGACAAACTGGAACGACATTAGTTTGAACCGATGGTGGCCGTTGTAGGTGGAACGTGTTGATCTATCTAAGTGAGGAGATCGGAGGAAGTTTCGAAGGTTGAAGGTGCGAAAGACAGCGGCGATAAGCACACTAAGACCGAACCGACAGCCTAGGGGACGCCTGGCGGCTTGGCGCGATCACGTGAATATGGCGGCCCCATGGTCAAGGGTAATCAGCATCTTGCAAGTGAACACGTATTCGAGTTAAGATTCAAATAGCAAATAGTTAAGATTGTGAAAAAGATTGAGTTATGGGATAAAAAGGGTTTTATAGACAAGGACTGGGAGAAAGTCCAGAAGCACGCGCATCATTACCCTCGATCAACATGTTTTTGATAATATTTGACACTCTGCATATACTATGGCATAGCGTGTAACAAATGCGCGAACGACACCATGGTTGTTTCTATAACCTCCTCTTACACCCGCAAAAACATGACTTCTTCAGCTATAATCTTTTTAGTAGATGTAGACAGAAGGATGATGTAGAACAGAAACATAAACTAGAAGATAGCATCCCTATGCGTTCCACACCACCTAATTAGCGTACCTTCAAACTAAATCCAGGCTTCAACACCTATCGTTATGGTTATCTTCTGAGATTTGACACACTCACTTCACCAAGCCATAGCACTGGTTTCCGGAGTTTTCCACACCCGCAAAAGCATGAACATCTTTCCCGGAACTTTTAGTAGACATGAGGGAGAGAGAGGTTGCAAAAGAAAGACAAGGACGAAGAAAGAAGGAGCTTAGATAAAGATAGAAGCGAAGGAAGGAGATGCAAGCGGGGACCCGCTATCGATCCAAGATGATCATCGTCACCACTACAGTGCATCGCTTCTACGCTGATGTACTCTTAACCTCTCTCTACACGCCCCCCCTTTTCCCTATGGCCATACTACTGCCTATGTCAGTGAGCTTTTATTGACGTGCAGTATGTGAAAACGCCCCACCATGGGTTGTCCATGGTCTGTTTTTAGACTCCGAAAGCCATAGGCTCGTTCCAATTTCTTTTTCACTATTAACGAAGTAGGTGTAGATTAAGAACGGTAGACTGATCGAGAACTTATATAAGAGTGCGGCGGCGAGAGACGGTAGTGGAAGGTTTTCTGGGTAGCATGTATTTGAGAAATCTTTCGATTGCGGCTGGATAGTGGGGATGATCATCATCATCGTGGCTACTCGCCACTCTTGCAGCTCGATACACACATGTGAACCACTGTCACAAACAGAGCAAGCTTACATCTTTCGCAATCTTCATGTTCTTGATTTCCCAGCGAACAGTAAGCCACCATCGTTCCTTTCAAACACCACACTCACGCCATGTTGTCGTCTTGCAACACGTTTTAGAAGAGCATAGAAGAATTGCAAGGGAACTGTAGAGAAGGAAGTAAAGGCATCAATTGAAGGGACTTATATACACGAGTAGCTGGGAAGGATTGATGAGAAACAGTGAAAGATCAGCCGGGTTCAGGCATAATAAAAGTTTGCGCGAATGCTCAAGGGGGGCCTCATCTGTATCACGGGTTCAAGCATCAACGAGAGATGAAGATAGCCATCACCCCGGAACCACATTCAGGTACTACGTTTACTCTCCATCTACTCCTGTTTCCAGCCCGCGACACGCAGAACAAACCGAACACCATGGAGTCGTTGCAGAACGGTTTTCAGACGGCGCAAGCCATCACGAGCTTGTCAAATGCTTTCTAGCCCATGGAGGTGATTTGCGCAATTGTGAAGAGAAAACTGTAGTAAAGAGAGACCAGCGGGAAGTAGTGATGAGCATCCCCATCTCTATTTGATGTTTTTTCCACTGCTATTATTCTCGTTTCTCACTGCAGAGTTTTGAATATCTGTATTTTTGGATCTGGACTCGGAAGTGTTACACTCACGTGTTCTCTCTCTATTTATGTATATAAGCACTTCAGACACCCACGCTCTTCACACTACACACTCCGCACATGCCGCTCCCCGTCAATGATTTTACTCCCCCACGCAGAACGCACACCATGAAGTGGTCCAAGCTTTCATTTTAGTCTCCCCAAGCCATCCGCTTCACCCAGGAGAGCTTTATAGCTGAAGGAGAGAAGCTCAAGGCATCTGTGAAGAAGGAAGCATAGAGGGGGAGGAGCTTATATTTGCGATAGAGAGAGCGAGTGAGCACGTGAGTGTAGACGTTCCGATATATCCAGCACACTCGCGACGAGGAGACGACACCGCAGAGTAATGATGATAACCATCACTGCCTCATCAGGGTCCAGCCCGGCCCGGCCCGGCCCCCGAACACACGCTCACAGTTCCAAGCACAAGCACACCCATTCTCCCTCTCGATCTGGATTTTTTAACCCGCAAAACCCTAGACACGCACCCAACCAGGCCATACAACCCATCTCAGTGGCTTTAGACAGCCCCAGCCATGCTGGTGACGTCTGTAGGGTTTAAACCCCCAAAAGGGAAGTATAAACCAGTGTGAAGAAAGAAAGAAGTTTGAAAGGGGAAGGAAGCGGGGCTTATATATGTGCGAGGAGAGAGGGGGAAGCAGAGAAGAAATAAGCAGGTAAACGTGTAGATACGATGTAGTGTCGAAAAGGAAATGAATGCGAACGACTCGCCAGTTAAGCAGTGTGGAGAGTATCATCACCAAGCGGCCGTGGTAATGCCAACACCACACCCTTTCGCTATCTCCTAGTCTACCACCCAAAACCCAAAACCCGCAGCACATCGGCCAGCTCTTCAAGCTTTTCCAGTCTCTTCCGCGCAAAACACACCCACCCACCCACACCATTGAGCTTCTCAACCACTGGTTTTAGAAACAGCCTCCGCCATTCCACCTCATTCCATGCATTTTATAGACTAGAGAGGGATGCACCGGGCAAGTGTGAAGAAGGAAAGAAGAGTAAAGGAGGAAGGAAGGGGGACTTATATATGCGGCGGAGAGGAGGGGTAGATGAGAATACGTAGTTGTAGGCTTCCATGGAGAAGATCTAGTGGTAAGAAGAATAGCGGGGTGAAGCAGTGATGAGAAGAAGCAGCCCCCGGAGACCGTGATGATCACCACTACGCCCCCTCTCCACATCCCGTTCTGCCACGCACCCACACCCCGTCCCATCGGCCAATTCTTCCAGCTTTTTCATTCTCCCGCGCAGAACGAATACGCACCCACACCATGGGCTCGAGCAACATTTCTTTTTAGACAGTGCCCACCGTGGGCTAAGAAGCTCATGATTTTATAGCTCGGGAAGGCAAGCACAAAGCCAGTGTGAAGAAAGAAAGAAACGTCGAGATTGGGGGGCTTATATATGTAGTAGAGAGGAGGCGGGGAACACGTGAGTGGGCGGTCGAGATTGCGATGCTGAGAAAGTTGCGATGCTAAGAATTTGCGTGGTGTGAAGCGGTGAAGAGAGATCATCATCATCAAGAGATGGCGACCATCATCACCACCTCCATCACCACCCCCTACACCACCCTCTCTAATACCCTCCAATCTTCCCTCCCACACACCAAAACATCCCGCCCATCGCTCTGAACCGTGCAATTTTTGATCCAAGAAACACCATAGACTTCACGATGCCCTGTTTTCAGACAGCACAAGACATACCAGCTCGTCATGTCCAGTTTAATGCCCGAAGGCCGAAGTGTAAAGAAGAAAATGGTTAGGGAGAGAAACGAGGGGCTTGTGTATGCGGTGGAGAAGGGCTCAGAGCGCCGGCTAGTGTCGGGGAGGGAGGGGAGGAGGGGAGACTGGGAGACCTGTGGGTGTGGTGGTGGATATCATCATTAACAAATAGTAATGATGGACACGCCAACTCGAGGATAACATATCATACCATAATCTCCCAGTACCTCTAACACTGTATGTGCGCCCATCGCCTAGACATCCCAGATCATCATGAGCCCATACCCCCAACCATCACAAATCCATGACATCGACTCTTATCCGCCCATCTCAACCCACCGCCGGCGTAACCGTCCCATCCGCACTCTTCGCCGCCTCGACCTCCTCCGCCGTCGGCTCCTGCGGCACATCAACAATAACGCTAGGATCTTTACTCCTCGTCGCAAGCACAGCAGCGCGTTTCTACGTTTCAGCATCAGCGTCATCCTCACTCGTCTCCTATTCTCAACAGCAGCAAAGAAGTAAAAGTACTCACCTCCCTAACCTCCCTCCCCGCGCCCCTCCCGCCCTCGCCCAAAAACTCCTCATCCACATCATCCGACTCGCCCAAGCCAGGACTAATCATCACGCCCTCGCCATCTTCCGTCCTCTTGACACTCCCACCTTTTGCGCCCCTACCCGGCTCATCGCCTAAGGATGCCGCCGTTGCGCCGTCTAGTTCTACTGGATCCGCGTTGATTGCTGGGGTGTCCATCTCGATGAAGGGGCGCGTGGTGGCGACGGCGAGCGACGTCTTGTGCGGGAACGAGCCGGAGCGGGAGATTGGGGAGATGGGGTGAGAGGGGGGAGGAGAGGTGGAAGAGGCGGTGGTGGTGGTAGTGGTGGTTGTGTCGAGAGAGATCGGGGTGGTCATTGTGGTGCGGTGCTGTGCTGTGCCGCTTTGCGCTCGTTCGTTCGATCGTTCGTTCGTGCGTTCGAAGTGTTCGCTGCTAGAAGTATACTTCGCGATCGTCCGTTAGAATATCGTTTCCGTGTGCTTAACGCGATATCCAGAGAGTCGTGAAAGTAGTGTACCACCTAGTAAACTCTAAATTCGAAGTTAGGCTCCAACAGCTCCGCTCAGCTCAGCTCGTCGCACAGCCAACCACGTAGCCCAACGGACAAACAAACACCCGAGCCAGCGTAAGCCTCCAGCCTCCAGCCTCGTGTGACGTCGACCTGCTTCTCAACGCGCACCTCTTCTCTGCCTGCTTTCTCAGCGCCCTCTATTTCAGGGTCTTGCTAGGTAGAAAGGCAGAGCTGAGCCGCGACGCCGCAGAGTGGGGCCTGCAGTAGCGGGCGGGGTAAACCGCAGCGAGCGTCGAAAGCCTAAATGCCTGGAGCGGGATTCTGGACAGCGAAGACCTGGGCCTGTTGCGAACTGCGGCTTGGATCGCAAAGAAGACAGTTTGATGGGATGAGAGGAGATGCGCAAGACATGGACAGGGAGGGAGCGAGAGAAGAGTGGGGAAGTTGGTGTTTGATCCGATCCAGCTGAAGTGACGCGACGCGGGGCAGTGCAAAAGCCCCCTGCTCCGGTTCCACCTGCCCTATGTAGCCGATGAATATGCATGACCATGTCTGTATGTTTGCCCCTTCGCTGTGTAGCGATATAGTACAGGTTTCTTCCCAAAATCATCAACTCATATGCTATTCATTCCAACGTGCCCTCAGCCAGTACCGATGCCGCTCACGATCCATCGAGCTCACGCGCGCCTCTTCGAACCTACAACAGCTCCGCTCGTCCATCATGAATTCGTCTGCTGTCTGCTCGCCAGCGCCTGATTCACGTCCTTGTAGTCCGACTTCGGAATCATGAATCCCATTGCGTAGCCCTCGCCAGACGTCGTTTTCGGGTCCCCCTATGTAGCCGTTAAAATTCGCGCTAGACAAGATTGTGAGATGGTGGAGTGCTCACTCCCATAAAAACCCCGCCGTTCACGCCTGCATTGAATGCGTTGGCATTGTTGTGATTTGCAATGGGCGCTTCAGCTAGCCCGTTGGGGCTGTCGGTCTGCATGGGCATTGCTCCCAGATCCATCGGGAAGAACGAGTTCGACGTGTCCATGGTTGGGCCCTGGATGTAAGAGTCCCATGCATTCTGCAACTGTCAGTAACTGATGTAGATGCAGCGCTGACTACTTACCCAGTCAATGTTGTCGGTGCTAGGCAATTCCATGTTCTGGAAACCGAGGCCAGCACCGAAAAGATTCGAGAATGGGCTTGGCGCGTTTTCCACCCCATTACTTGGTCCTGCATTAAACTGTGGAGCCAACCCAGAGGGCTGCTGTTGCGGAATAGGGTCATTCAGCAGATTGGCCATAGATGCCGGGTACCGCGTATCGAACATGTTGGCCGAGTTAGGGGCCATGCCACCTGTGCTAAGCATGCCCAAAGTCATCGCCGCCGAATGCTCGGGCGCAACGTTCGATTCGTCCATAGCGGTGACTGGTGCAAATGTAGACGGCGTCGCAGTAAAACTCTGCTCACGTGCTTGCCTCGTCGCTTGATGTTGCTTTAGCTGACCCAGCATCACACTCAATGTGCCATGCGCCTTATACGCCTCCATAGACTGATCTTTGAGCGTATCCCAGATCCCGACTGCTGTCTCAATGGCATTGAGCATGGCATCGCGTCGTTCGTGGCTCCAGGGGTATGTATCCTCAGGCGGTGCACGACCTAGGCGCTCTGCCCGCGCCGTGTGGTAAAGATCCGAAGCCACCATCATGGCCGAGAGCAAGAAATCGACTGTGGTGAGGGAGGAAATGAACCACTTGACATTCCGTAGCCTGCCGCCTTGCAGACATTCCCGGTGCAAAGTCGCTTGATGCTGTAGCATTGTCATCGATGCATCAATGCATGTATGCCGTGAATACTTAAACCTCGATTGGACCCTAGCCGTCGCGAGATATTTGCGGTGAAGCACACAGATAATCTTGAGGTACAGCAGATCGAGGGTGAATCGCTGCATGATGAGGGTCGATGGATCTCGCGCAGCTTCGTCCATCGAACGCATCTTCAAGTGTGGTGAAATCCGTTCATAGAGCTCCCTCGCCTGTGAGTCGAGCTTCATTACCTCGTCATACGAGGAGCAGGTTAGGGACTCGGTCAGCTCTACAGCTTCACCCAGCTTATAAACCAGCCGGGTCCGATTAATCAAGTATAGTGTAGGTGTCGCTTCGTCCTCCGCCCTTGATGGCGGCAACACCTTCATCTCCTCAAACAGCTCGTCATCATAAATGTTCCGGGGAACTTCCGTGTTGGTGTCGCGAGGACGTGCAATCGGAGGTAGACCTGCTTGTGCCGAGAACAAGAGATCGAAAGACCGGATCGCAGCCCAGAGGCGACGACGCATTTCAGCTTGGTAGACGCTGATTCCTGGATACGGGGCGGCATCGCGATGCAGACCCATTCGCATCGCAAGCCGTACGATGATTCCAGTGCTAATCATAATTCCCGGTTCGGCGTCTCTGCTACGAGCGTAATCCGCGTATATATGGAGAACAAGCGTCTCTAGCATATTAGTGATTGGCTGTGTGATGTCGGCCATTACTAGACATTGCGCTGTTAGGCTTCGATAGTCGCTCGACATCTTCCAAGATCTATCTCTGTACTCAGGCGGCTCATCCCCCGCTCTAGTATACGACTGGAGGGCTATGCACATCATTGCATACACCATTCCAAGCCATATCACAGGCGTGTCCTGAGGATTGAGCCAATGCTTGTCGTACTGCTTCTGAAAGTTTGGACCATGTATGATGTGGATTCCCGGATCGTAGGTGTTGAAATATCGCGAGACAAGTATATCGGCCTCCGGTTTGGGGGGGAATCGAGATAATATTTCGGCATACGAAGTGGGCTGCTGTGCACCAAAAAGGAAAGCGGTGCCAGGGCCCGCCTCATCAGGCCTATTTGCTTGGTATCGTTTTAGCTGCTCCTCATATTGTTTCTTGTGCGCGTTGAAGTAGTTTTTGACTTCGGAAAGCTACAATCTGTCAGCTTGGCGACACCAGTATCAATAATACACTTACCTCTCCCAAGATCGCGTACCAATGCGCCTCCGATGCAAATACGGCGTGGTTGTTGTGCACCTTCATGACACCAATCGACTTCGTGACATGCTCGACTTCGCTTTCGTCGCCCGCATCTTCTTCTATTATCGATTCCGGGCCGAGGTCGAGAGCGTTTTCTGGCGAGCTGTTGGCCATACTGTCCGCGATGGCGGCCTGAGCAGCAGCAGGTCCAGCGCTTTGAGGGCCATTGGTCATCAACGAGAGAACCAGTCCTTCTAGGCGGTCAATGCGGTTTTGCATGTCATCGGGGGTGGCGGCAGAGCCTGAGCTGGAGGCGCTCTTCTTGCGGTTGCCCGCGGTAGCGTACGTACATGATCCCGCATCTCCTCGTTTCGTGCAGTTGTCACAGGGCTGGCCGCGGTTGCATTTCAGCCTGCCTTGGTCAGCGTTCACACTTGGGATACAATTGTGTGGGAAGTATCACATACTTCCGGTGCCTGCAGGGCCCGCACGAAAGAGGGACTCGGTTCCTCTTGCGCACCACTCGGAACTGCGCATCTGGTGGCGACTGTCCGGAGTTCGACGAGGTCGTCGAGGGCGGCGTTGGAGGCATGGTTACACCAGCTGTCGTCGTCGTCGCGGCGCGATCGGAGTTTAGGAGTTAAGTCCGACAAGACAAGATGTGATGCTCCACGCTGGTGGCTGTCTAGATGACAAATGGGTACTCCGTGGAAGGCGGGATTGGCGCGGAGGTGGGCACCCTGACTACCGGACGGCAGAGTGCGAGTGGGTAAGAAGGTCGAAGGAATCAAGTCTGCCGGAACGCGGGCAACGCGGCCTTAAATCTGTCGGAGGAGCGTCGTAACTCCAGCGCCAAGCGGAGCAGTCTGGCGTTCTTGAAAGCCTGCGCCTGCTCTCAGTTCTTGTCTCTCCCTGCGCTTTGCTCGCTCGCTCGCTGGTTGTGTCGCGTTGGCCTGACCTTCCTCCAACTAAATCCTCCAGTATGTATGTGTAACAAGTCTCGTCCAGTGTACTCAGATGGTGAAAAAACAGGGATATGATCTGCTCGTCCGGTTCAGCGTCCGTTCCGACGTGCGAGGCCCGCTCGATGGGCACACCAGGGCGTTCGGATTCGATCGAGAGGGCGATGTTGGAGTAACAATCGGAATGGGGACGTGCTGTCTTTCGCGGCAAACTGGACAAGCGCAATCAGCGATGGTGTCGCGACGAATCTCGGGGCTGCGACGTACTCTTGTTGTCGCAAACTCTGTTCTGGCGCACGATCCCTTTGACCCTGGATGTCTGGCGTCGCTGCGGGGAGGGAGCGCCGACGGCTGTGTGGGATGAGCAAATGCGCGAACACACACGTTTGGGCGACAGTTGCGTGTGCTCACAAGCTTGTCGGGGTGGTCGTGGTGGAGGTGACGGTTGCTAAAGTCCGGGACGGGTTCATGCCTCGAGGAAGCGGGCGCCAAGTAAGGACATACTCACCACCACCACCACCATTACGCCCTGCTCCTCACATTGTATCCTGACTAATCACGCTGCAGCAGAAGCGCGTCTGACTCACACTTCTTGTGCGGTCTATACACTATCAACATCCTTGTAATCCCCTCATCGCCGCATGCCTTCCCCGTAAAACTCCTCTCGTCAGGGCGGGGTCCCAAAGCCCAGGCCACCTTGAGCGGCTCACCGCCTCACCACCATCAAAGGCGACTGGATTTCGATATATCACAATCACTTTTGCTACGTCTCTGGGCAATGCGCTGGATGCATATAGGATGAATTGCTATTTCATCTTATCATGAATGTCACCAGTTGCTGCTGAACGTCATTTTCCTCAGCGAAGTAGTGTGTGAATCCTTTTCCTGTTACCTATACATATTACAAGCTACGCTGAAGTGTCCTCAACTTTGTTCTTTACCAGTATTTTGTTCATCCTTTTCTCCTCCCTTTGCCGAATCCGCAATCTTGTCCTGCAACCACGCCGCCATCTTCTCTTCTTTGCTGTCCCATCGATACACCCCCCCAGTCCCCACGTTATACTGATAATAGTTCTCCGTCCCCGCCTTCACCATAGCCTTTCGAAAAGTGATATTGATTCTCCCCTTATGCGCCTCAGGCCCCGCCCGCTTCGGGATGCTATGTAGCCAATTGGACTGCGTTTTCCCGCGCATGAGCACCATGTCTCCAGATCCAAGCTGCAATTTGACCGGCTTTGGCTCTAGCTGAGGTGCTGGAGAGGTCGAGGGAGGGATCGGTTTGTGCTTCATGAGGAAATCTCGTTTTGCGCCAAAGGAGAAGCTCGCAATTGCGGGGTCGGGGCCTAGAAAGCGCTCGTCGTCACTGTGGTACGATATTGAGTCTTGGCCGTTGGCGTAGTAGTTAACGAGACAGAAATTGAACGCCTCTCCGGTTGTGGCCTCGGTCATGCGACGTAAAACATCCAGACATTGTGGTATGGGTCGCGGTTTGCACTTGTACCGACTCGCTTCCGCCTTCTTCCCCGTCTTCGCATCTAGAACCATTCCACCGTCGCCAAACTTGCTGGTCGCATCAACCCCGAATACTGTTGTGAAACGAGGCGTATTGATCACCGTCTGGACACCTCCCCGATTGATCTTATACTGCACGCGATAGAAGAATAACTCCTGGCGCAAGAACTCAAACATGCTTCCCGAAACAGCAGGCGAAACATACGGTTGATAGTACACCAGATCGAGGTCCAACTGTTCGTTCATGACTTTGCCCTCCTCGGACGGCGAGAATTGCAAAGACTCCGTGATTGACGCGGGCAGATGGGGTACAGCATATGGGTATGTTGCGTGGACTGATTTCTCCGTTGAAGCTTCATACTTCGCCTTCTTAGGCGCAGCGGGCTTGAAGAACGAATCCAGGGCTCCGCGTTTCGACATGATCGGCTAAAGGAGTGTTTATGGGTATGGCGGCGCGCGTCGCGTCAGTAAGAGGCTGTAGCTATTGTCTGGACTCTACAAGCGGTTAAAAAAGAGCGAGAGGAGACCGCTCAAGCAAGATCAAACGCGAGGGTGTCGGTGGATGAAGCGCGATTTGGGAACTGACGCGCGATGTCATGAATCGGGCTGGATGTGGCTTGCCGTTGGTTTGTCGATGACGTCGACGTCCATGTTGCACGAGCGCTTCAAAGGAACTTCACAGATTCATCACAAACCTTCTGCGCAGGTCAGACGGCAGCGAATGATTTTTGGAACCGGCCACAATGCATCCGTGAGACACATTTTTGATGTGTTACCGGAGGACAGAGTGGCTTTTGGTGTGGTGTTGTGCTGAGAGACATGGGTCGCTTATTGGTTCGGTTACCGGCCAATTTGGATGAGCAACCCCGCGCGATCAGGCAGCAGCAATAACGTCATCTCAACACCACCAGACTCAGACTGGGACTAGATTTCATCACTAGTCACCTCCCGCTCGAGAATGATGGCCGGTCTAGAATCACGACAATTCCCATCTCACGAGGGCGAAGGTCGTCATTTGTACCAGTATGAACCCCTGCAGTCCTCCGCGACGCTGCGCATTCTCTGCCTTGATCCAGCGGGAACCAAATCGCTACCTCTTCGAGCCTCCATCATCCATATCAACAGATACGAGGAGCTTGCCAGAGTAAATGGTCGTCAAAAGTACCACGCTGTCTCATACACATGGGGTGAACCCATTTTCTCTCAGCGACTTTTGCTGAACAGTGACTGCTATCTGCCAATCACCGAGAAAGTCCAGGTCATGCTACAGCATTTTCGAAGGCCTCACAAGAAGAGGTTCCTCTGGATTGATGCAATTTGTCTTAACCAGAAGGACGATGCAGAAAAAGGGCAACAGATCCCCTTGATGGGTGACATATACGGACTCGCCGACAAAGTTCACTTTTGGCTAGGCGTCGAAGACGGGCACGATGTGGCTAAGGTTTTCGCGGCTTTTCGGGCGCGGGCGCTGGTTCCCGGGAGACTCTCAATGTCAGACATATTCGACGATGACGAATCCGCTCGGAAAGAGATGAACCTCTTCTTCCAGCGTCCCTGGTTCTTCAGGCGCTGGATACTACAGGAAGTAGCGCTTTCACGCTACGCAACGATATTCTGCGGTAGTCACTCGATTCCATATTCGACATTTGTGGCTGCATGCCAACAACTCGACTCCGCCCACCACAGTTATGGAGTACGGATGGCACTCACGTTGACCGAAAAAGACTGCGATATTTATACACTTCTTTGGAATCTTCACCAGTCTGCTTGCTTCGACAAGCGAGATCGGATAGCTGCGCTATGCGGACTTCAGCCCTCTTGCATGCGACGCGAACTAGATTACCAAGCACGCTATCAAGACATATACACACAGTACGCCGTTGCTCTTGTCAACAGTCCCTCACAGCGCGATTTGATACTTCACTTATACGAATTCGGATCTTTGCAAGCCCCCACAGGTGATATGTTCCCATCTTGGATTCCGGATTGGTCTCAAGAGCGTCACGCACGACCTCCTGGTCTCTTACTGTCTCATGATTCTGCCAATTGTCATCAGGAGATCCCAGTTGGAGTCGATATATTCTGGAAGGAGTGTGAACGAAAACAGCCTGCAGCTGTCCACACAAAAAAGGTATTCCTATCGGCACGTCCACTTGATTGGCTCGTCGAATCTACGAGTCCGAAGTATACGTCCATGTCCGTGTTGCCGTGTACCTTGTTCACCTCACAAGTTGATGACGGCCGTGACGTTCTGGGAGTTTCTTGGTTAAACCCTTGGGGGGTCTATATGGCCGGAGTATTTCTATGGTTGTAAAGCCCCCCGAACACTCTCTTACTCCGGGCAAGTCCTCAGCTGCCACATTGCTTTTACCTCTAGCGCAAAATTTCTATCTCGAGGCGCACCCTCCATCTTCAAAACGCATAAACAACGCAATTCTCCAGGACATATGTCCTTCCAGGGATGTCCGATTGCTGAGCGTGCTGATTGAGACGTTTATGGTCAATCAAGGCTCTGAATCCTTGCGCCACTGGGAAGACCCACTACGCATTCTCATTATTGCATGGGCTATAAACGCACTGTTCAGGGACTCGCCAGATTATAGGCAAGATGCACTGTTCGAGTGCACACCGGAGTATGGGCAAAAGTGGTTGGTGACAACTTTTGATAAGAGTGGAGCTGAATTGACCAATACGTTTTCTGCCATCACAACAGAGTTGATCGACATCCTTTACCGAACGAATACTGCTATCGTACAATTGGAACCTGGGAATTTAAAGGAGCCGCCTTCGGTGAGGGATCGTGCATTCGACTATGCCATAGGGCCATCAAGTCTTGAGCAAGGTTCGCTCTTACTTCCTTTGACAAGTGCTACACAGACCTCGATGAACTCTTGGGTACCGCATAGCAGCAACCCGGCGGTGGTACGAAACAATGTCGATCTCCTAAACATGATCGCAGTCAAACCGATTGACGTATACGCCGAACAGATGGACAATGGGCGCTTTTGGGGTACAGTCGAGACAAGAGGCAACGCAGGCAACGCCAAATCCTGTATTGAAGCGACTTATTCGGGCCTATGCATTGGCATAACGGACCGGATTGCTCAGAACTTTCCTAGTGAAGATAAAGACCACTCGTTAAAATGGCCGACATCTGTTGTGAAGGGGTATAAACAAGCCGAACAGAGTGGCCAACCGCTTCCGTTCACGGTCAATATCGTGTAATGCTACCAGACCCGCAGGTGCTGCACTGCATCTAGCCGGACGCCTTTGAGTATACGGTTCTCATTACGACCTACGTGCAGACGAGGGTCCGACAGATATCCGAACGAATTTTTGTCGATGGGAGTGGCTTCCATCACAGCGCAGAGCCTGCGGCCATCGTCGTATCCCGTTCCACGAGGGTAACTCAATTAGATATCGATCCTCTCCATAGAACATCCAGATTCGACCCTGTTCGATAGGTGAAAACCTGTGTTACTTTTCCGTCTCGCATCTTCTATTAAGAGCCTCGGATTCTCGACTTAACATTGCGCATTGCAGGTCCGGTTGAAAGATGACCGTAAAGGTTACCCGCGGATTCCTCGGCGACCGCGCGTTGTCCTGTCTCCTCGGGTTCCCATCGGACAGAGATGCCTACGCAGTCACGAGTTTGGGCATTCTGGTGCGCCTTGAACAAATGTGACATTCGGTACAGAGGGCGATTCCGTGAGGCAGAGGACGGCACTACGAAGCTGACCCTCTGTCATGGTGTGGAGGTTCCAATATAGTCACTGGCTGTCTGTCACCTATTCCCTGGACCTTGTTTCGGACTATCCTGTACATTGACGTCTCGTTCGAGACGAATGCGATCGGTTTCAGATATGGGGCCTGTCGCGCATACGGCCATATCGGCTTCGGTATGCCTTGCGTTTCCCTTCTCACAATCATCCGTCTCTCTGTTCCCATCCTGGGTACCGATCGTCGTCAGCGGATACCCGTCGTTCTCTATTCTGCTGAAGCCTGCATTTGTCTCTGTGGCTGAAATCGACATCCCCATCCCACGGATAGAAAAACGCTTGGCTGCGCCTATCGTCGGCGGGTGCACTTGGTCAGGTTGTGATGAGGCCTTAGTACTGGAGATACCGGTCGATTTAAAAGACGATTTCAGCTTGTTGGACGCGAAGCGGAAACAGGGCGACATGATCGGCAGACAACCAGCGAGGATTCCAAGAGCGGGTTCGGCGCCGCTCCACAGTATTATCCGTCCGGTGTGGTACGTCCAGTCCTGGGCATCCAGCTTCCTGTACAAGCATATCCTCACTGCTGTTAACCCAACGATACTAGGATGAGTTAGTTGCATGCGATCTCAGTAAGGATCCAATCGACCTACAAAAATCCCAATCCGAACAGTACAATTAGCCGAGCTTTCTTTTTCAAGGCCATTTGCAGCTTCCATAGGATGGGCATTGGGAGCAGCAAATTCGCCAGGTCCAGCAACATGCCAATAACACTTGCGGAAACCCATATTGTTCTGATGTTCTCCGCGCATTTCGCTGCCATTGCGACTCTGTTCGGCCCTTTCGGTCGCGGGCATGAGAAAAACTGCACGATGAAGAACGTGAGCCAATAACCCGCTACCAGCACCAACATAACTCTGCACATTATGAGAAATCGCCGGTGTGGAAAGAGGGTCATGTATAGCACTGTGATGGAGAGGTTGCAGAAGACGCTGGCGCTCAGCGTGAAAGTGGTCAAGATAAAGCGACTCTGAGTACGGCATTAGTTACAATGTACTCGCATTGCTGATGATTGACTACTCACTTCCGGGTGTCGATTGATCCGCAGGCGATCCTCCAGCGGTATATCCCAGGTATGGACTCCATAGTAATCTCTGAAGACAAACACCATCGCGTTAACCAGCATCCCCAGTGTCGCAAGCTACCGATACAGTCAGTCGGTATACACCATTGCGCTCCGAGGACGGATCATACGTATGCGCCCAACATCAGCCAGTCGTTGGCCTGCCATGGTTTGTGCGTGAGCACACGCGCCAGAACCCGACACGCGATGGCGAATGTTGCAATGAAGACGGAAAGAGCGCACACGACAAGTATGGGCACCTGGAGCTCTACCATCCTCGCTCAAGACTCAAGGTTCGGAAGACAAGGAAGGAAGATGTCGAGGAGACGTCAGAACGTGGATCGAACGCGAAGCTTGTACATAGCATCGATCATTCGACGGAGGGTATATAACGGGAACCAGGTACCTGGGCTAGCCGGGGTAACGTTATCAGCGACATACTGTCGAGATATGCCACCCGCGCCCTCTACGCCCGTCGCCAACCTCTGCGAAGGTCGCCTTCTTGCACGCGTGGAGAAATATCGGTCAGATGTCGCGCGTCCCTGCGTGCAAAAGAAAGTCGATGGATCAGACCCGTTCCTGGTTCTGAGCCAATCAGCGCCTAGTGACCAATCACGAGACGCGGGATGCTCTGCGGGCTAGGCCGGGGGCTGCAGGTGAGTTCTCTCTAGTATTGCCGCTAGAAGCAATGCTTGAAGAATTTGGGGGGTTTTTCTGTATAGAAAACATGGTGGTCGCTCCGCTCTGTCGGCCCCGAGGTCGAGTTTTCGACATGTGCATTTCTGATGTTTTATCACTCAGCGCGTTACAGATCAACAGAACCAAGAACACCGTTGCCAGCCAAGATACAAAGCCGCGGGACCCTGGATTCTGGGCGGATCTCTTGCCTGCTTCAAGGTGTTGGTGGCTTGATCCCGCTCGGGGATATCCCGGCTCGCTTATCACCGACCCGTGCGGGAAAGATCATCATGATCGTTGATTTCTTTTTGGGCGGCTGGCTGACAAGCCGCAAGTGCTTGTCAGTCGTGAGGCGCGAAGCTTTGACGATGAGGTCCGGAAGTGGTGTCGAATGGAGTGTTGATTGTAGACGTCGGGGCCTCCGATGAATGAACGAGCGATCATCAGGATAGCGCGGAGTCGAGTCGAGTCAGTTGTCGGACACTGCGGCGATCGGCGAAAGAAAGTCCATCGTACATTGGTGGTAGGTGGTAGTTGGGGCTTGAGCGGTTTAAGGGGAGGATTGTTGGAGGCGGGGGCACGGGGATGGCTTGGTAGACGGTGCGGGCCTTGTGCGGGAGGAGGAGCTTGGTGGGATGGCTGCGTCGGCTTTTGGTTCTGGGGATGTACCGAGAAGAGGATTGGAGTTCACTGCCAGGAAGGTGAGTTCACGTGAGTGGCTGCGCCAGGTGTCACCACATGCACGTGATTATTGGCTACTGCTGATGTGGATCTGTCGAGGAACCTCGGTGGTACACAGACACCAGTCGATCGAGTGTTGGCCTCGACGGATTCGTGACTCTGTGCAGCCTTGCCCCAGGCTTGATTCATTTGCATGGCTGACATGTGCATTTGTCGGCTGTGTGAAAGCTGTCCGATATCCACGACTTTCGCTGATACTCATCATCATTCCCGCTACAAGTGATCCTCTCTTCAACATAATAGCACGTGTCGGCCGCGTACCAGTCACGCATTCATCAACGGTATATAAGCCTCCTCCCCCTCAACTTTCTACCATCTCCTTTACACCATACTTCGCAAGGTCGTATGTAAAATTATTTCTCAATGCCCGATATAGCTGCGTTGGTTCTGGTTGAGTTAAAATTGTAAGGGACACTCATCATAGGGTTGTTGGTTTTGGTTTTATTGGGCGTACTGGATAACGATGATGATGATTGGAATCATCACAGAATGATGGATGATGAATCGCAACCTGAAGTGAGATACACATGCACTCGCCGTCGTGTTTCTAGTTTCCGCGCTCGTGGGTACGTATATAAGCCCTCTTTCAGTTTCCTACAGCCTTCCTTCCTTACCCTTGACCCCTCAAGATATCCTGAATAAAAACCTTCGTCAACCACGACCATGCGTTGGCGAGTGACTTCGAAAACGTGTACAGCACCGTGTCATGTTTGCGATCTTCTGAGAGTCCGGCTTCTGTGGTGTGTGGGGATAGATAGTAGTGATTATCATCGTCGTTGCTTTTCAGGTTTGTAGTCTGTGTCTACATATATAAGCCCCTTGATTGAGCTTCTAACTCTCTCTTTACACTGCAACGATGGCGAGCGATCTCGCAACTAAAACCTTAGTCGAGCGAAATGCATGGTGTGTGGCCAGCGGTGCCGCCAAAACACAATGGGGCTCCGTGAATATGTTTCTTTCGCATTTCTTTCTCGTTGTGAGATGCTCATCACCATCACTGTAAAGCAGCGGAGGAAAAGCTGCCCGAAACAAATGGCTACGTCCTGCATCTCCATTTGTTTCTTAATTCTTCAAACGTGGCTATAAAAACCCCCCTTCCCGACCTCTCGAACTCTCCTCGTACTACACTCCGCGAGCAATCATCGGAGAACTAAAAATGACACTAGGCCCCGACTATGTGTGTCTGGGAAACAAAAAACTAAACATGATGACGTAGAATGTGTGTTTCGCTGCGCTGAGATGTATATCGTTATCAGATCATGTGATGAATTTGTCAAATACAACATTCTCTTCATGACGATTTCTTGGCGCTCCGTTGTGAGGTGGGTATATAAGCCCTCTTTTCGGTCTTCTAATACTTCCTCACTACACTTGACGAACGTTCTCGACGGAACTAAAAAATCAACGAGGCATCCACATGTTCTTTCGCTGGCCTCTGAAAACTTTTTGACGTATACTCATGATGTGCGCCTTCAGGGGACTCGGTCAGGGTATTTGGATGCGGGTCGTCACCATCACCACTGAATAGTGAACTACTTCTCTTCTCAACCCATATCTCCAAGTTCGTCCTTTTTCTCGATGCTTTTTCCCCTCGACTACTACATAAGCCATCTCTCCCTCTCTTCTACCACCTCCCATGCGAGCAACTGAACAGGCCTAGAAAACCACAAAACCTCTCCAAAATGTTCTCTTGTTTTGCCCCAAAATTTATAAGATCACATCTGATGCGTGCGTCGCCCGGTTTTCCCTCTTGCGATTCTCAGATGCGGGGCATCATCATCATCATCGCTGAGTTTCGATAACGTGCCCACGTAACCAAGCTATTTAAAATCTGCAGTGTACACTCCTGACCTCGATTCGTACTTCCGCGCCTATATAAGCCCCCTCTCCCTTTCCCTTTCTTCCTCTCTCAGTCTCCCATCCGCAAGTTGCAACCAAGCGGTTCAACTAAAATCACGAGCCTGGGCTACAAATGGCTGCGTTAGCGCTTCTAAAAACAAACATAGAGGCAGAGCATGTGTTGTGCTTTGAACTCTGCAAACAGCTTAGTTCCGTCCACAGACATTAGGAATAACTGCGCATGCTCGTTGTTTTCTTCGAAAAGAGCGATTGGACTGTTCTATGTGGTCCGCGCATCACGAGACCTACAGCTATCACCCACTTTCAATCTTCGTGCTATATAAGCTCCACCGCCCACTCTCAAACATCCTCCACACTTCCCAAGTCCCAAAATAACATCAAAATGCTGATGGGAACGACTTATGGTTGCGGGTAAACTCTTAAAAATGTCTGACGACTCCGCGATGTTTCTGGCGGTGGAAAATTTGATGCAAAATCAGCAAGATGATGGAACAAGAAAACTTATGCGATCCTTCGATGCGTTTGAGTTGCTGAAGCTGAGCGAGGGTAGATGGTGGTGATCATCATTAGCTTGTGCTGGATGGCGAATAGGTTTTTTATTGTGAAATGCTGCTCTCGTCGACACAACATCCAAGTATCTGATCTAGGTTTTAGTCCCGCGGACCGAGCCCATAGTCGATGCCCGTGTCATTTGTAAATCCTCCAACTTTCCCAGACATTTGCGCAGTAACAAAAAGGGAGGTATCGAGGAAGCTTATATACCCCCTCGGCAATCATTCCTTGTCTATCTTGTGCGTCTCACACCGTACAACTTCCCCAGCCATATTACTCTTCTTTCAAAACAAGAACACACGCACACCCATGTAGCTCATCAACCCGCAGTTTTAGCCAAACCCCCCGCATCCGGCGAGACTCTCATTCCCCTTTCAAGCACTGACAGGGCTCCATGGGTCTTTGCCGTGAAGGTTTTTAATCGCCGCGAGGCCACAAGCATGCACATTGCACTCGACATTTTTTTTAATGCACCTTTGATGCGTCGCCGGAATGTGCGAGAAAAGGTGTAGGGAAAGCAGAGTGGGACTTATATATGTGTTGGGAGAACCTGGTGTATGACGGGGGTTCTGCTCTTGAACCGTGATTGGTGAGGTGTGTTCCGCGTAGTGGGCGACACGTGGATTAAGTAATTGTTCGCACACATAGGCTTCAAGAGTATAGTTCCAACCCAGGACCGCAAGGATAATGCACGAATGTCAAGATGTCTTAAAGAGCGACAAATTGATAACTCTCGTCATCATTCCTCCCCACTCGTGCCACTCTTCCCCTCCGCTTGCATCTTCCTAATCGACGTGAAGAACCCATCTAGATAAGAGTGTAGCTCCTCCCTCTGGCGTTCCCACTCTTCCTCTTGGCTAGCCACCGTATGCCCCACATAAACCTGCTGCGGATGCAACCGTGCCAAGATCCACAGATCGTGGGGCCTAAGCGTATGGCCCGAAAAGAGTGGATACACGTCCTCAAACAGCAAGCTTGTCTGTACCGTGAGGGTCCCTGAAAAGCCAGTAGATGCTGCGTCAGCAGAAAATGTGTCAGGAGCGCCCTCAGCTGCAGTCATATCGCGGGCCACGTCGACGAGTTGCACGTAGCCGCCCATGTCACCAAAGGGCGCGAGGTTGTCTTCCATGGGCTTGGCGTAGGAGGCGTAGGAGGCTGCGTCGACGACGAGGAAATCCAGATGCCAAATATCAGCCAACTCTGCGCCGAGGACGGTTGGCATGGTCGAAACGAAATGTTTCTTGGCTGCGTCGATGTCGCCCTCGGGGATGCCGGCGCGCTGGCCATCGGCCCAGTACACGCCCGCCTTGTCCATGACGTCCTCCGCACCTTGGATCCACTCGCGGGGCTTGCGCAGGTCAGATTCGAACTTATGCTTGAATTCGGCCCATTCCTCATCCGTATGTTTGTACGTGAGGCGGTAGCACACAAAGCCCCAATATCGCTGAGAAGATTTACCACCGCTCTGCCGATCACGCACTTTGAGAGCTGTGATCCACGGTTCTTCCCCGAGCTCTTTCGGCTCACCGCGGAGTTCTCTCCGGATCAAGGCGCGGTTCGAAATCCCTTCGTGGTATATACGCATTAACGCGTCGTGGTCCTGGAACAACTTTTCCCACGTACTAGGGTTGGCGAATGGTTGATGGTTTTCCCACGACTTTATTTGGCTTAGTCTATCGTAGGCAATTTGACGATCCTGGATCGAAAGGTTTTGTATCCCATTATTAGTAGCTTGTGTAGGAACATTGATATATGTATCGGCCTTCGCTAAAATACCATTGAGGTCTCGCATTCGCGCGAAGAAATCCTTGCCAGCGGCTAATGTAGCTTCCTGGTCGTTTCCCGCAGCGTGGAGAGTAGTTTCGTACTCGGTGTGGGCATTCTTTTGAATCTCTTCGACGCGATCGATCAGCCATTGATGTGTGCGTGTCGACATGGTGGTCGTTATGGCATCAAAATATTCAGCCCATAATGTAGTGAGATCTAGCGTCTCAGCGGTGCGAGCCTGTTTACGGCGAAGGTTGACGGTGGTTTCGAGCTCATCATAGTTCTCCGAGAATCACCCGAAAGCCTCTTGCATTGCTCGTCTAGCCACCTCGTCATTAAGATGATGGAAAACATCAAAGATATCTCCTGCTAATTCACAGAATTGCTTTAGATTCCTCGGTTCCTGCAGCCTCTTCTCCTACCATCTGGCACGACTCATGGGTACCATTCCATTCCAGATCTTAGCTTTTATAGGATGCAGACGAGCGGGGAACCAGACGGTAGCGAACGACTTCTTCGCTGCGAATTCGCGGATCCGATGATCTAATAAACGATCCAGAGTTTGGACTTCATCACGGTGCCACAAGGGTAGTGAGGGTCTACCGTTTCCCGGCAAGGATCCTCCCAGCACGTAGAGCATGAAGTGTATCCCGGTAAGAAATGGTGTGGGGCGATCCACTGCGCTTAGGTTAGTGCTTCTACCACTTTGAACTGTGACAGAGGCCTTTGACATGATGGGCACTAGCGAAAGGGAGAAGGCATACTGAAACCCAGCTCATGCAACGCCTTCTTACTCCAAGTTCCCGGCTCACCGAACCGACCCTTCATCATTTCTTCAACTTTGCCGACATCGACGTCTTTGATAGCATCCCATTCTTTTGCTGGGATGTCTCGGCTATGTAACAGCGAGGAAGCTTTCGAGGTAGATGTTGCCTGTTTAGGCTTGCGGTAGGTTAAGGCGGTAAATGTTGCTCGTTTGGGTTTGTTGTAGGCCAAGGCTTCCAGTCCACGATATTGGCGCACGATTTGGAAATGGGTATATCGTCGCGTGAGCTGGTGTATATTTTGACGGTAGACAACCATGTTAAAGCGCTGTGTACAGAAGGGCAGATGTCAGGCTTCTGGAGTGTATGGTCGTTGGGCATCGACGGATCTGCGCTAGTCTCTTTTAGCGAGCCCCTATCTCTGAAAGCATGCATCTATTTAGGAAATTGTCTTGATCAGCACAGCCGGGGGGTGCAAAACAGTCCGCAAATGCCATGCAAATATGGATGGACCGTTGTTATATCCCTGAATGGTATGATCCGGAGTCTGGAGAGATCGTGCTTCATGGGTTCAGATTTACTGTACAGGGGACCGGCCTGGCCTAGCCCTCAAAATATGTTCACTTGAACTACTAATTCGATATCAGCTGCTTTGAACGCGTCTTTGACTTCGTCTGGTTGCTGCCATTCAACGAGTTCGCCGCGGCGACCTGGTTGCTCGCCGTCTAGCAAGGCTACCCTCCTCAAGTTAGGCAGCGCTCTCTCCTTCTGCCTCGGAAATTGAAAGAGCCATGCGAATCGTTCCGGTGGAATCTTGTAATCTCCATTGCTCTTGAAACTGAAGTCCTGCTCTCCATCCCAGTAGAAAACTCCGATCTGAGATGGGAATTCGATCTGGACATACGTTAATCTTACTAAGTTTGAAGATAGGACAGCGGGGTTTGCACCTGTAGTGACTGGAGATGCTTTGGCATATATTGGTAAATATCTTCTCGATCTGGCTGGGGAACTTTGAAGGCTTCACACAAGAAGAACGCGTTGATCGTAAGATGTCGTAACGCCTCGAACTCAGACAGATCCAGTGGGAAAAAGCCAGTTACGTGAGAGATAAAGAGAGTGAACAGACTAAGCTGTAGCACCCTCACCGTGTTTCGGATAGGTCGTAAAGCGACCAATGCTCCCTCGCTAGAAAAGTCGAATTCCGGTGGCGGAAATCCTGCCAAGGTACAGTTGAACATGAGGTTATACCGGAATTCTTCGAGCAATGGAGCACGAGATAAAATATGACAAAGAGATGCAGTCTTCAGTCCGTAACCTTCTTCCGGTCTGAACAGACGAGAATCTGAGCGCAAAATCCGGAGACTGCGCAAACTGCCGGTCCGGTCCGGTACGGGGTGTCGGTTTTTGGAAGCAGTATAATCATTGACTGAGTCGACCGTCAAGTCGCGTAGACTTTGTAGTAACATACATGACGCAATCGTGCCGATGGATGGACCATTATGTAGCGTGAGTGATGTGATTTGTTGAAGAATTGGCAAAGACAAAACCGCGTCGCCATCCAATTTCGTCCGGTGCGCAGAACCATCAGCTGAATAATCATCAGGGTCACCACTGATGCTGCGGAGCAAGAGGGTTTTCAGATTTCGGAAACCTGCGAGATATCTCAGGTCATCGTAATCCCCATCCTCAAGTGAGATAGGCCCACAACTCCAAACACACTTTCTTAATTGCGGGGTTTCTTTAAAGGTGCGTTGCAAGAGGCGGTGGTGCCTCCACAGTGGAGGTTCATTGAGTGTGTTGATAGACTGGGCATTGGTATCAGGGACGAAATCGACATGCCGGAAGAGGAACTCCTGGGCGAGTCGGCGGAAACGCTGCGAGACGAGGGCAAGTCTCGACAAGGACAACCGATCGTGCTCGAAGTTTGACGTTATTTCTCCAAGAAGTTCGTCGGGAAGATGGTGGATGTGGTCCATGATGAAGAATCGTGTAGTGGCGAGTGTTGGGATGGATGATGGATGCCCCGCACGGCGTGTAGGCAACAGCAGTCGGTCACAGGATGACTAATAGCTGACAAGCTAGCGCACGAAACACGGAGATCCGCCGTCTTAGCACCGACACCGACTTCGTCTTCCCCTCTCACCGCCAACCGAAAGCCGCCTGTTTCGTTTTGTCTCTGGGTCTGATGCCACCATCACTGCAAGCAAGCATACGAGAGAGCTCATCGCAATCACTTCCGAGCTGCCATTGTGGAGGGCAAACATGAACGCCATACCGAGTACGATGTCATCTTGCTAACGGAGTATACTCCAATGGCCACGCGACTGGAATGGCTGAGAGAGATTACTCAACTGGAGGCTGGCATCAAGAAGACACTCGTTTCGCAGTCTCGTGGGGGCAACAACGAGGACAACGGGCGCACCAGGGAGTAGTTATCTCGGATCGATTGAAATAGGTCCCATACGTGACGCTACATCCTACATTGCAGTACCATGCACACGTTTTCATTTTGGCTTGGATAGTATTGCATGCTAACTAGTAAACATAATTGTACCGACATGTGGTGAAAAGCTACCTCTTCAGAGGCACGGCGCAACCAAGAATCGCCGCAACATGTCACCCGTATTGGGTCTCCGCTCAATCGAGCGTAAAATCAACGCTGTCCAGTGCAGTTTCTGGAATACCAAACACCGTAGTCTCCCTGCAATACAGCGACATCGTCCTACGCTGAAAATAAACCAGGCTCGCAATGAGCTCGCAAAACCCTTTGATCGTGTACCGTCAGGGCATACAAATCCAAGAAGATCCGGTCGTGGACGGCATACTTCGACACTTAATCGCTGTCGTCATGCTCGTGATCTTCGAAGAAGTCATCGTCGCTGTCATAGGCCTCCTCGTCTTCCATGTCGTAGTCTTCCTCGTCGCCGAAATCGTATCCATGGTAGCCGAGGTCTTTACGATGACTTGCGCAGTCCCGTGTGCCCATTTTCTGGCTCTTGTTCCTCGCCGGCGTCTTCGCCATCTCCTTCATCTTCATGGTCTCCGCCATCTTCTTCCATCTCACTGGCTTCAGTTTCATCATCGGAGGCGTCCGTCTCATCCTCAAAGGGTTCCACCTCATTCGACGATTCCTCATCCACCTGGCCGTGATTGTCTCGTGTGGCCCGACTCGCTTGGACGTGCTGATCACCTTGGACGCGCTGATTGACCTGGGCACCCTGACCGGCTTGAGCACCTTGATTGTTCTGGAGCGGCCCAGCGAGCGCAATTGCGCGCTGGATGGCTTGCTCGGCACGAAGTTCTGGACTCCGGTCATCCCCGAAGTTCAAGTCAAGGTCTCTTCGAGCCGCTTCGTCGATGTCGTGGTTGATATTGGGACGCTCGAACCGGAAGAACTCACCTCGGCATTCCGGACAGCGGCTGTTGTTCGGGGTGCCGGTTTCGCAACACTTGACGATACAATGCGCGCCGACCACATGGCCGCAAGGCAACGGCACCATCGAATGCTCCGGATGCTCGAAGGGTTCCTGGCAAATGGGACACTCGGAGGTAATGTACAGTGGTCCGAGATTAGCAATGAACTCGTCCTTGCTAGGAAGTTTCGCCATGCTCGATGCTGTGATGGGTAGTGGTTGCCGATGCGTCCGGACTGTGTCGATGGAGTTGCCAGCGGCTAGGGTAGTGTCGGACAGGCAGGGCAGTTGGTTAGCTGTAGGAGAGCTTTGTCTGTGCATATAAGCAAGGCCAGTGTACTCTGGCGGCAGCGCTGCGGCACCGTGCCCAGCTGATGTTTGTCCTACGCGTTCACTAACTAAACACTGCACGAGCGAGGCAGCCAAGACCGCCGCCGAGCGGAGGCATACAGTCATCACGAGGCGGTCGAAATGCCGGGGCCGCCACCGCTCCGACCTATTCTCTGTGGTGCAGTTTAGTTCTGGTGAAAGAGCCCAGGTGTTGGCAAGGCCTGTTTGCACAGCAGTATTAGCCGTAGAAGAAGAAGGACCTTTAGCGAAACTTTGTAAATGATACTAGTTGATGGCTCAGGCTATCGAGATCTAGCACTCCTCTATGGTATTAACTTAGTTAAATAATTGTACTATTTGCCACAACGTCGACACAAACGTTCCGTCCCACCTAGATTGTCCTGCAAGTAATCTACCATAGCGTGCTTTCTGAACTGTTTTCACCCATGCGAGATAATTCAAAAGCTACAATAATAAACCTCAACCCCATTGAAGCACACAAAAGAAACCCGACTAAGAGTGCCGTGTTCCGCTCGTCTTGCTCCAGAAACCCCCAGCACGCATCCCCTCCCCTCCAAAAAAAAAGCCCCAACCCAAAGCATGTACCCTCATCATGACCACCGACATGCCCAAAAAAATCTCTGCTCCCTGCCAGACTCGAACTGGCGACCTTCGGATGTCCCGCTACTTAGTAGCAGTCATGGTCTTGGTATGAGACCGACGTGATAACCAACTACACCAAGGAAGCTTTTTCAGATCGTGATAAAATTTTGGAAATGAGACGTATCTATAGGCTGTGGGGGCGAGTGAAAGTGAAAGTGAAAGTGAGAGGGGTAAAGCGGGGTAGGAATTTACAGATGTGTGGGGGGCGGGGCGGGTAAGCGATCGTTTGCAAATCGCACAATGATTTTGCGTAAGCTTTCACGATTACAACGGCGTCTACGGATACCGAACCCAGGTAACTCAGCCTCTACGCCCACAAAACTCTATAATGCAAGCCATGCTCTCCCCTCGATCACATCACCGCGCCGGTAATTCCTCTACTACGCAAAGCTCCCCTTCGCCGTGCGTTCCAAAGCGCGCATTATGCATCATCTAGATCAACCGTCCCAACCCTGAATTCACGAACAATACAATAGCCAGCGCTGCACAGCTCGGTCCGTACGCAGCCCACGCCCAGTGCACACCCAGCCCAGCCTATATGAGGTTTTCAAGGACATATCACGGTATAATAAGGTACAATATCTATTTGCCCAGGCACCTAAACACTTGACATGAAAGATACCCAGATTTTGTAGACGCCACGGTGCGGTGCGGCGCGCTGTCCTGCCCTGTTTTGTTCTGTCTAGACAGCTGCGGCGCTTGGTTCCTGGTAACAATATGCGCTGTCTCACGACGGCTCTTGAGCTTGCATAGATGACGACTTTACCGCTTGGTCTATTTACAGCAGGCTGCCCCGCTCCGTGTTCCTGATTGGCTGCTTGGCGATAGATCTCGATCTCGGGAATTAGACCTCACCACTTCGTCACTCTTAACATCAACAACAACAACAACAACAACACTTACATCTCCAGCAACAGTGCGAGCTTGCTTATTGTATCAGTCCTTGTGCCAAGTTCCCCTATTAGCTCCGAGCCGAAACGTCTTCCCGGAGAATAAAGAGATCAGGGCGCGGCCTGCTTTGAAGATATCATGCATTGCTGCAGGATGAGCAAGAGCTGTGTGAAGAGAACAGGGCGCTGCGCGGTTAGCGGGCTGTCTAGTCCTAGTCGTGGGGTCTGGGGCTGTAGACCATCTATGGTATCGACGATGGTGACGAGCCGGATGTTCTCCAAGGGAGCGTTAGGATCAGTAGCTACATCAATGTCGACATCGATGTCTCGAACAACCACCCCGACGTCCAAATCCACCGTACCGACATCTCCACGGACAAAACACCACAGTCCTCGCCCCCTCCCACGGACCAGCACATCGCCAACCACTCGCTTTTTCCACACCACCCCCACACCTAACGACGACCCCCAGAAAAAACCCACCTGGTCCGCAGACCAATACCTCAAGTTCCACGCCGAGCGCACCCGCCCCGTGCACGACCTCCTCGCACAAGCCACGCCGCTGCTCCCACCCTCCTCTTCCGCATCCCCCCTCCGCATCTTCGACCTGGGCTGCGGCCCAGGGAACTCGACCGCGGTGCTGCACTCCGCATTCCCCACCGCGCGCCTCACCGGCATCGACGCCTCGAGCGACATGCTGCAGAAAGCGCGCGGGGATGCGTCGCTGCAGCGCCCGAACATCGACTTCGTGGAAGCGGATCTCGCGACGTTTGACCCGCGCTCGGCGGATGGCGAAGACCGGCCGCCAGACCTACTATTCAGCAACGCAGCGTTCCACTGGCTGCGCAGCCCGCAGCGCCTCGCCACCATCACGCGCTTATTCCGCACACTGCGGCCCGGCACCAGCACCAGCACCAGCAGCGGCGGCGTCCTCGCGCTGCAAGTCCCCGACAACTTCACGCAACCCACGCACGCCCTCATGCGCCGCACCGCACTCCTGCCCCACAAGCCCTGGACCCAGCACTTCGCCTCCGCCCGCATCCACGACCGCTCCTGCGCCACGCGCCCAGACCTCGACCCCATCGAGCCGCCGCACGGCATCATCGCGGCGCTCGGCCCGCACGCGTCCAGCGTGCGCGTCTGGCACACGACGTACTACCACGAGCTGGCGGACGCGGCGGCGATTGTCGCGTGGGTGCGGGGCAGCGGGCTGATGCCGTATCTGGAGCGCTTGGAGGGGGATGAGCGGGCGAAGGAGGGGTTTTTGGCGGAGTATGAGGGGAGGGTGGGGGAGAGGTATGAGAGGGTGGGGGAGGGGAGGGGTGTGTTGTTGGCGTATCCGAGGTTGTTTGTCGTGGCGGTGAGGAAGTAAGTGAGGAAGCGAGGGAGGAAGTGGAGAAGTAAGGAAGGGGGGAAAAGGAGGAAAGTAGGGAAGTAGGAGATGCACGTATATAACAAACAGAGAGTACGTAGCTAGCTAGCCAGAGCCAGGGGATCACTGGCCGTCTTCCCAGAAAGCTACTCTGCAGTACTAACGCACACAGCTACAGCTACATGCGCATTCCAAAACGGTATTTCTAGCAAAGTCTAAACTCTAAGTTGAGATTGACTTAGCTTACCGTGCATGAGGAGCCGTTTATTATATATATATACTTAGTTAGTTAGTTGGATGTCTTGTGTAAGTACACTCAATGACTGTACATGGCACTCACTGGACACCGAATTACTGTTCTTGATCTCAGCATATCTACCTACCACATACCTGCTTACATACCTCCCTCTGTAATCAAAACGCGGACACAAACCCCGCCCCGCGTGTCCCAGCACAGTTCCGTTCTATTCCATCCGTTCCATCCGTTCCAATCCCCTCCAATCCGTTCCAAGCCTTTCAGTCAGTTAGTTAGTTCCCCGTACTCTATCCGTGTTAGAAAGCCTCCTCTCTCGCCCAACCCAACAAATACACTCACTCACTGACTCACTCACTCCCTCCCTCCCGGTCCTTAGTCTCATACACATGCACACTCTCCTCTCATCCATGCACCCAGCCCATGCGAGACTACCCTCGACTCTCGCCCCGCCACGGCACGCCACGTCACACACACCAAGTACACGCACATGTTCATCATATCCAGAAGAAGAACAGCCTCAGCCATCATTGCCACACCTCTCTCTCTCTGTGTGTGTCTCTGTCTCTCTCATATTACATAGCACAAGCCAGGCGAAGCCACATCAGGCCAAGTAAGCCCTTAGCCCACCCCAATCAATAAAAACAGCAAGCCTTCTCCATTCATCGTTCGGCTTTCCGCTGCCCATCCCCCAATTACACACACACCAATCCCCACACATTATCCACTTCATTCATCCCATCGCACTTGGGCCACTCTGGCTGGCTGGCTGGCTGGCTGGAAAACCAAAAAAGTAAAGGAGGAGGGGGCGCGAGTTATTTATCCCATCCCATCCCATCCCGTCCGTGGTATACCAAGGTTGCGTTGTCGCCGTCGGCACCGAAACGAAACGAGCATAGTCGCGCCGCGCTGGTCTGGTATGCACGCACCCAAGTCTTTTTCGTTGACCCGACCGACCGACCGACTGACTGACAGCAGCACCAACACATTTCCAACACACGCCATCATTCCAAATGCAGCAAACAGATCCCCCCCACACACACGCAGCCAGCCTCCACGCTAATTCATGACAAGTCGCACGTGCATCCAAGTCGCACGCGCATCCAAGCCGCAGCAGCAAACGCGCCCCACCACGCCCCTCATCAGAAAAAAACGCGCACAAAAAAGCACAAAAGCCAAACGCCAGATGTTGTGAAGAAACATGGCAAATGTGACTTTACCCAGACGGACCTCGAAAAACGCCGATTTCCAAATGCCGCAGATGAAAAAAAAAAGGGGGGGGGCGTCATTTGGTCCTTCCTTTATGGAGTGGAAAAAAAAAGAAGAACAAGGACAAAGTCGTAAAAAAGCCCAACCCAGCCCAATGCTGTGCGTCCGTACGTCATGCTCGGAAAAACAGACATGCAAAGCCGTCCAGGCGGAAGGGGTAGTGTTGTAAAGTGCTGCAGAAACATAGTTTTTTCGCCGCCGTATAGAAAGGTAGGTATCAACCACTGCGTCGTCCACTTGGATATCCGTTTTCGCGCCCATCCATGTGCTCTGAGAAAAACGTAAAGACTCGTTAGATCCCAACTTAACTCCGCTGTACTCCAATGCAGGTTTTTTAAGACGGTTTTGCCGAGCGGCGGATCGGTCATCCAGCGCCGGCGGCACCTAGCGGCGTTTGTTTGTGAAAGCGATAGCTGTGCCGGTGCGGTGAGCCGGTGCGGTTGCTTTCTGCAGAGCCGGGAGCGGGCTGGCTGTAGGGGAGATTCGGCGTGGCGAGATCGTAGCCTTGGGGAGGGGTGTTGTGGGTGCTCGATGGGGTGAAGTGGTGGCCGCCTCCACCGGGAACATGTCTGACTGAGGATTCGCCTGACCACGCCTGCGGATTGTTGTCGGCCTGAGTGATGAGCGGAGCGTTGCGTTGGTCTTTCCTTGCTGAAGACCCGTTTTGGTTCCTCGGCGAGGTCGATCGTCCAGGGGTCGTTGGGTTCTTCCCTCGCTCCTCCCAGACACGCATGATCTCTTTCGTGCTCAGCTCTTGTGAATTATCGCTGTTAAGAAGGTCCACTATCTCTTCCGGTACCTTCACATGTTAGCTAAAACAATGAATGTCATCACTGAACTTACTTCGCAGAACTCATCATTGTGCTCGATCAGATCAAAAACGATTTTTACAGCGCCCTGGTCTACGCTCTTCATCTCTTTCTCATTGCTTTCGCGTAGAATATTAGGAGCCATGACCGTTGCAATATTCCAGGTGTCCATCTTGTTTCCGCTTTCTTCATCAACCGTGTGGAAAGACGAAACCCAATTGAGGAAACAAAACAGCACTTCCATGGTATCGCGATGAGCTTTTGGGAGCAAACAGCAAACCAAGTGCAACACTTTCTTCCTCAACGCTTCATCCTCGATATCTGTAGAAGTTAGCACTCTCCTGTACGCCAGGGAAGCTAGACAGATACCCACCATGGGCTGTCATGAACAGTCTATATAGCTTCAAGGTCAAGACAGGATCGGGCATTAACCGGAGGAAGCGCTTGAGAAGATTGGCTAGGAGCACCGGGTTATTGTTGTTGAGATCGACCTGTTCAATGCCTTTGGCATCGATCTCCACTTCGAGTTCTCGTAGATTCTTTAAATTTCCGTTCTTTCGGAACACGCCTTCGATGGACATATCCATGTTTCTCATCGCTGTGATTGAGTCTTGAAGCAGAGCGGGAACCCGAAGCGTGCCTGGACCCACACCTTCGGTGCATTCAGCACCGTATTTCTCAACAAGCCATTCTAGCGACTGTCGAAATGTGGCCTTGTCAGATACCGGTTTCTCGACAACCCCCTGATTGCTCTTCTTTGGTTTAACTTTGTCGCCTTTAAAAGCTTTCCCGAACCCGATCTTGCCCCAAAAGTTCGATCTTTTCGTCTCGATAAGATCTAGCAACTCTCCTTGATTGTACTGGCCCTCGTCGAGCAATAGTCCCAGCTGAAGAACAGCGAGGCCTTTCAGTTTGAAGTACTCTAGAGGAGAAAGTTCCGAGAAGTAAGTCCGGGGACGGCCTTCTGACACCTGCTCGAGTTCTCTACCTCCGGAAAATTGGCGGTGATGACCATTGACGAGCTTCGGTTGATCGCGCCCAAGAAGAGCACTTCCACCAGCACGGAAGGCATTAGGACGCTGCTCTCTCTGTTGCTCTAGGGCGGCCATCCGTGCGATGTCATCCAAAGCAAGAGAGTTGACGGCCAGGGTGACGTTGTCGGTATCGCTTGGAACCTCGCGCTCTTGCACAATCTGCATGCCACCGCGACTATGTGCTTCCCCGCCACCTTCGACATCCTGTGGACCGTCTATTATTCTCGAGGTGCGAGCACGCTTCTGGTTGCTCGAAAGATGCTTGTCCAGGCGGGTCGATCGCAAACGTTTGATATCAGTCATGGACTGCTCATACGCCGCAGTCGAGGTAGCTTGAGCGTCAACACCTGACGATCCTCCGAAAGATTTTGAGCGAGATTCAGCACGCAAGTGGGGCGGCTCAAGGTCAGACCCAGCATTGCCAAGACGGTGACCCTGTGTAGAGTCGTAACCCGTGAGGTTAGGATCATCTAAAGATCGTTAGCCAGAAGAAGATACCTCAAGCGTTCGAAAGCATCTGGGTAGGTGTGTCAAGAAGAGGATAGGTGGGCATTGGTGCCGGGCACGGGATGATGAGTAACGTACCTGAAGTGTGTGGTAGCGCACCACTAGACCGCAGCGTAGCCATTAGGCGGGCGTGCGCTACTTTCAATAGATGGACGTATTGGCGTAACTTGGTTACTGTTACGAAGCCATTCTCCGCATCCGCTGAACCGGCAGCACAGGCTGGGCAAAAGACCCTTTGCATGGACTTGCTCCAGTACGCGCTTTTAGCATCGTTGCGCAAGTCAGTCCCGCACCCGCGGCAGACCATGCAACCGTAGTTGAATGACATATTGTTCAGATGCAAGCATTTATCCTCGACCTGTGCATCGCAGATGGGGCAGGCATCCGCCCACCGCGGAACAAGGATTGCGGATTCGGTTGCTTGATCCTTCTGCGCTTCCTCTTCCAATCGCGCGTCAAGGGCGTTGACCTGCGAGAGAAAAGTCGTAAGCCCATTCGAGCTGCGAGTCTCACGCTCGAGCTTAAGTGAACCTTGTAAACAGATTCTGATAAGTAGTTTGAGGTAGTGAGCAAGACCAGTGACGAGTGATAGGAGTTCTTGAGTAACGCCAAGCCGCCTGACACCCGTACCTTGGGATTGGGTAAGCAGGGCAAAAAAGGCGACCACCTTTTTGCAAAGCAATTTGGCCTCGCGCGAGTAAGTAAGCCCTTTTGGTGTGTTTGTGGTAAGCTGGGTGTCAAGGTCGTCGGCGGCATAGAACAGAAGCTCGACATGGATAATAAACTTGCGCGCGGCCATTACTCCATCAATATATGCGCCGTTGCTCACGTGCAGAAGCATGTCGGAAATGCAAGTTGCCGATTTCTCTTCAAATGCGGATAGCGTCTTCCAGATCCAGTTGACTTTCGCCTCGATTTCTTCCTCCTGCTTCCGAACCGTCTCGCGCACGTCGTCCGTGGCATCTTCCTCAGCGATATGCAGACGGTCGAGAATTGGCTGTCCCGTGGAGTGCAGGCGAACATTCCAGTATTTGTGGATCATGTAGCATTCCGGATGCCAGTGCTGGTTCTGGCCATTCCGGAAAATCTCCACAAATTGCTTTAATATTGAAGTCTGGCAGCCATTGCAGCGCTGCGCAAACTTGGTCGAGTAGTGATAGTGGCAGTATACGCTGCCTTCGTGCTCGTAATAGCTGTCCGAAGCTCCAAAGACTGTCGGACACACCGAGCATGTGAAGTGTTCGATGTGATATTTTCGGTCTAAGGCTGTGATATACGATCCACGAAGGGCCTGACCGCAGTCATGGCATAGCAGGTCTAGCCGTCGGAAGTAATCGGTTTCACATAACGGATATTGGCCAGGCGGCTTTTCCGGGACCGGGAAGAACTTCGAGGCCACTATTTTGCCACAATCCTATGGAGCATCAGTATACTTGTGATAGATGTACAACGTGGCGTGCGATCAGGCACGCCAAAGGAACCACGGGTGAGTTGCGAGAGTTGGCGTGGTGGTGCTAGCCCCGCACGGTGGAAACGTCTCAAAGCATGGGCCTCCTCTTCTTCGCCGAACCAATCTCGTGCGCGACAATGGGAGAATGACGGGATACGTACGTGACATGTAAAGCATTCCAGGTGGTAGGTATCGCCCAGTGCCCTGACAAATTGACCAGTCAGGCCCTCGCCGCATTTTCCGCAAGTCTTGCCAGTGCGAGTTTTCTTCTCGCGCACGGCTGGATCTCCCTGCTGCTGGTCCGGGTCGGTTAACGACCGCGTCGGCCGTTCGGGCTGCTTCTGGGGCGACAGATTCTGCGAGGACTGCATATCGAGGGGGTTTGTGGGTTGTCTCGCGAGACCGTTGCTGCGCGGGTCATATCCGTACTGCTGTGACGCGCCATGGCCGTCCAGTGAAGGCGGCCCCTCCACTGGAGTGCCCATGCTGATCTATGTGACCAGGGAACGCAGCAACAGCGACCGAAAGCACGTGTAAATGCGACAGCGGCGGGGAGCAGTTGACGGTTGCGTGTGTGTACTGACTGGGCGACTCTGCGGACAGGAATGGCCGAGGTGCGACTAACAACGATTGCTGGCGCGACAAACGGTGAATGGTATATCAAAAGGCCGTTCACCGGGACGGGGGTCGGTTACAGCAGCGGTCTGGACGTCGAAGGCGAGGGGATGGCGAGAGGGGCGGCTATGCGTTGGCGACCGCTCTTTGCCCGAGACGGGGCGGCGCGCGAGTCGGCGAGGAGCAACAGCGTCGTCGCGGGTCTGCAGATGTCGTTCGAGCGCGCGGTCGGCGGCATGCGTCGTGGTGAGGACAGGCGGAGTGGCTCGAGTCGACACAGAGGCCGCTGGCGGGCTCGGGGGTGGAATTGGCACCCTGGAGAGAGGCTGAAACAGGGCCAGGTGAGCCGGCAGCGCGCAGCTCAGGACGGCGGTCGCAGCACGCGAGCGGAACAGCGACGGGCGCCAGAGGTCGGGGCGGGCCAGCGGGGACGAGCGGCGTGGGGAGGAGGAGGAGGAGGAGGCGTGCGAGGCTGCTGTTGCGGAGGTCTGGGGAGGGCTGTGGTGGTGCGCTGCTGTGGTGCTGTGGAGGTGCTCGCTGCTGGTGCTGGTGCTGCCGGGTTGCAGGCCAGGTCGGCGCTAAGCCGCTTGCAGCAGCCAAAATTAAAAGACGACGATCCGCATCTCAGCGCGCTGCTGTCAGCATCATCACAGTGCAGCAGCGAGAGCCGGGCCTGCTGTTAGACGGCAGAGCGCACATGTGTAGAGACAGCTTGTAAGCGTGAGCGTGAGCGTGAGACCCCTTGAGCGCGAGTGCGCGCGTGCGCATGACTGGAAATCGATGCCCCCCAACGTGCGCTGAAGTGAGCTGGCAGAGCTTTGCCTACGAACGGCCAATTGACGCTGCAGACGCAGAGTAAGCCAGACTGCGAGAGCCCGTCGTCGAGGAGGGGTGTCTGGCGCCCGCCGCCCACATACGATCTCACCCCCCTCGATGGCCGCCCCAGCTCGCAGCCCACGGCCCGGGGAAGAAGAGGACGAGGACCACCTGCAGGCTGCGGGGCCGTTGAGGCTAGCGCGGCATCTCTTGGCTCTCCCAGCGACTTCAAGATTGATTATTTTTCACGAATCACCGACTGCTGACCTTCGGCGGGCTCTTGTTCACTTGTCCGACCCAGACCAGCCTTCTGCCACCGACGCGGCGCGACAAAGGCCCTACGCACTGGGTGGGACCTGCCGTCTTTCACGCGCCCTCACCACAAAGCCCGCCGTAGCCTTATCCCCCAACCCAGCACCCCACCCACCGCCCACTCCCACGACGCCCTCTCCCAACCGCAACCCGCCCCTCACTACGCGCCGCCACACTGCCCGCCATGGAGGACGAGCCTCGCGATATCATCCGCGCGCCTGCGGAGCCGCCGACCTTCCGCGCCCCGAGAATGGTGTCGCGCCCCAAGCCCAAGATCCAGCTGGAGGAGGAGCTCGGCCCTGAGAACAAGCTGGGCGACTTCGAGGATGTGCAGCCGCTGTCCGTCTCCGAGGCGCGCGCCGTCATCAGCGCCATCCACGAGAAGAGGAAGCAGACAGGCCCGCCAGGCAACCCGCTCGGCCGCGACAGGGCGCACAACGACTCGCAGTAAGTGAGCCCGGGACGTGCCACTCGATGGAGTCTGGAAAACTGGCTGACAGCACTGCAGAACCGTGACACAGTTTGTCGAGTACCTGGAGAATTTCTCAAAGTTCAAGGTCATCGATAACCTCAACGTCCTCTTCGGTCTCCTCGACTCGCACACCGATCTCTCTCCGGTCGAGAAGGCCCTGCTGGGTACCTCATCGCATCTCACACTCTGGGAGTCTGTTTGCTAACAAGCATGCAGGATCCCTGACCTGCGACAGCGCGGACGAGGCGAAGACGCTCATTCCGTCGCTCGCGAACAAGTTCAGCGATGAAGAGTTGCAACCGCTGTTGGACGAGATACAGAAGCTGCGTGAGCACAAGTCGATCTCCCGAACTGTCACCCCATACTAACACATCTGACAGAGGACCGGTTCATCTAGACCGCTGCACATGCTGCTGTAGTTGCCAGTGGGCTAACAATCTGCAAGAAACACAGAAAGTAACCCCGGTAATTTGGCAACGCGAGTGAGACCTAATGCAGCACCCGTTTTTGAATCCATCGTCGAACAGGTTTTGAAGGAATGGCGTGAGACGATCGGTCTAACCGACCCATAGTCCTCCTAGACCAGAGATCGAAGCTTTTACGGTTGGCCTGACGGGCGGTTCGCACATGATTGTATTTAGTACGTGGGTTGGAGTTTGCTCTTTTGCGATACCACGAGATGCTTGCCACGCCTCTCCCCACGGATGATATTAATCAATAACTCACCTCGATTGTGGGTTTTCGACTCCTGTGGTTACCACCTTGACGTGAATTTTCACTCCTGCTCTACTCTATACAGGACATTCCGTCCTTTGCATTTGTCCTCCCTTCTCAGGCATCGACCGGGAATTACTCTTACTAGCTTCTTCCAATTTCGCGGTTGAGAGATCTGAACTTGTTGGGGCTCTATCGAATCAGGTAGGTCTTGAGGTGAGAAGAGACTGAAATGAAATGGAGAGCCATTGCCGGGGATGTGCCCGTGTTATGCGAAAGATACGGGTGGATGGGTGAGTGGGTAGCCACTGCCTACTTGGGATATATCTTCGCGCCTACGCAAGCACGCACCCCTCATTTCACCAGACTTTCCGGTCGCTGTCGAATGAGTCTTCCAGTATTCAGTGCGATTCTACTTGCTGAACGAGTCTGCGCTTAGGCATTGGTAAATTGTCTGGTTGCCTCACCGCCGGGAGTAAGGTAAGGGGAAGGGGAAGGTGAAGGCGGTGGGCCCGGCTCACACGCGGCAGGTGCGGTCTGCCTGCCTCCTGCCCCTACGTAAGATGGTGGCTGCCTGCCCTTCTGGACTTTGCTTCTCACTCTCTCCCTCGCTTCTCAACTCAACCAGCCTCAGCCCACTCGCAATCAATCAACGCTTGCACTACACGCCATCACCTCAAGGACAATGAGGCTCTCTGTCTGCGTTGCAGTGGCGTTTGCTGCTTTCGCTGTCGGAGCTCCTGTAGTTGACGTCAGCGAGGACCATGGTCAGTACAACGACACGCACATTCCCCAAATACATCTGACACAAGGCAGGTCTCACCGCTGGAGAGGACACTGCCCGCCAGTCTCCCGCCGCACCTGCTGCCGAAACCCCGACCGTAGACGTCGTGTACGTTTCCGTCCTCGGTGTAGACGTACCTTCACTAACACACCCTAGCACCACCACCTCCGACGAAACCACGGCGGGAGCCCTCCCAAGCAATGGCGACCAGTTGGTCATCCGCCTCGGTACCAAGAAGCAGAACGTCGGCATCGTCGACGGCTCCCTCTACGACGCCATCTACCAGGCCCTGGACTACCTCTGCCCGTACGGAACAACGCAATGCCGCACAGACGTCTACAGCCTCAACGTCCTTCACTTTGACGGATCCGACGTCACCAAAGAGAACCTCGACGTCAAAGTCGAGCACTCATACTATGGCGGCGCCAACGACGCCGAGCGGCTGCGCCGCACCATAATCAAGACGGTCGCGGCTGCGCTCGAGCAGTCCTCCATCAACCGCAAGAACTGCTACACGTTCAAGTACGGGTGGGAGAAGCAGCTGCTGGGCGAGCACTGCAACGTGGGTGATTTCGTGGACCTGAAGATCGGCAAGAATACCTTCTTCCTGCGGTTGAGCACGCGGCCGGCCCTAGGCGTGTTCGACTGTCCGGCTATACTGCACGCGGTGTCGTCGTATGTGGATCGGCGTTTGCTCTCGCAGTATGGCATGTCGATGGAGCCGGTGGCGGGCAAGGTCACGCAGGAGACGATGTGCAGTACCAACGTCAACGAGAGAGACCTCGAAGCCAACGGCGGTGGCAACATAATCCTCGCCCTGGGCAATGAGAAGCAAAACGTCGGCGTCCTTATCGGCTCCGCCCTCTACGGCTCCATCTACAAGGCCCTCGAGTACCTCTGCCCCGCCGGCGCAGAGGAATGCCGCTATCACCACGACCGACGCCCGGAAGTCTACACACTCACCGTCGTCTATTTCGACGACTTCACCCTCACGCAAGAGAAGCTCGAACTCAAAGTCGAGTACTCGTACCTCGGCAGCAACGAGCCGCTGCGCCGCCTCATGATCGGCACCATCGCCGGCGCTCTCGAGAGAGCCAGCACTGAAGCCAAGAACTGCTGCGACTTCATCTATGGCACGATATGGAAGCACAAGGGCCGCCATTGCAACGTGAACGATTTCGTGGGCCTCACTATTGGGGAGTATCGCATCCTTCTGAAGGTGAGTACGAGGACGTCGGACGGGGTGCTTGATTGCCCGGCTGCGCTGGGTGCGGTGACGGCCTATGTCGACAGCTTGGTGCCCGAGTACGAGCAGGCGTTGGGCGGTACCGTTACGAGGGAGCCGTACTGCCAGACTCCCTACGTGGTTGGTGATACGCAGATGGGACGAAATATGACGACGAGGACGGGAGGGGAATGAGGAAGTGAAAGAAGCAGGAGACGAAAAGGGGCATGGATGATGGATGATTGAGCAAGGAGAGGAGAGAAAAATCCAAAGTCAATCTGGTGAGAGCAAAGCAAGCCCTCTCCTAGATTGTGGACAGACTCCAGCCCGTTGTCGACCCGAACCCATCCTTTGCACAGTACTTATAAAGGAAGTACTAGTTACGTCAAAGCCAAACGCCAGTTCAGTTCCCTCTGCTCCTGCTCTAACTAGCCTAAGCTGTAAGCCGTAAGGCATTATCCATCTATGCAAAACGCTTACAGGCTGTTACTACAAGACCATGCAGAGTGTTGCTAGAGCAGATTATTACTGGAAGGTATATATACTGAAGTAGGAGTTAGATAGATGGATAGATAGATGTTTGCGACGAGCACGTAGGTTAACGGAGCGTTGAATAGGGGGGTTTGTATGAAGGTATTTGTAGGAAGGAAGAGGGTGGACTGGGATAGGATAGGAGAGATAGGATAGTACGGGACGGGACAGCGCGGTGCGCTGCGCTGCACTGCGTTGCACTATAGTGTCTATAAACCTCTTGTATCTTGCGTAGTAAGAGTTGGGGGGTATGGGCAGATAGGATAGATATACTATACTCTCCCATGCCATGCTATACCATGCCATGTCATACCATGCCCTCTCCGAACACATCTCCGGCGTCCACCTAGTCGATCCGTGACTACCATGTACGACTCCACTCCACTCAGCATCCACACAAGAGATTAGAAGCATCGATTTCTCCTTGTCCATGTATCTCTCCGACCAGCCGACCACTCACCTTCCAAAAGACCAGCCACCAGAAATTCCAGACAAAGAAACAAAACCGCACCAGACCGTAAACTCATATTACCAGAGTCAAGTCAGATTAGATGCAAAAAGGCTAGCTAGCTAACAACGGCCGCCAGACATCCAATCAAATTACGATTACGCACGCACGGCCAGAACCCCACAGATTCTTCCCGTGAAAAGAACTGGTTGCCCTGAGAGCGAAAACCAAACCGTGTGCAAGATTAGACTTCCCCTTTCCCTTCAGTGACCTCCGGATACTTCGTCACCTCCGCACTATACACGATCGCGCGCTCCGGATTGCTAGGGATATACGCCTCGCTGCTCACGACTTCGACGCTGAGGCTCGCGAGGCTGAGACTGGTGCGAGAGATGAGCGAGCCGTCGCCCTGTGCGGTTATCGTTAGCAAACTTTCGAAAGATAATATATAGAGAGGATGGTGCAAAACTCACAGCGTAGACCTTCCACGTCAGTTTCTCCTTCAGATACGGCACCACATCCGCCGCATCTAGGGTATCCAGCCCGCCCTCCAGAATAACATCAAGCAGACTCTCCGTCAAGCTCACCCAGCCCTTCAGCGTCGGCTCCAGAGAACTGGCGCGCTTGCCCGTCGGCCTCTTCGTATGCGTCCTAGCGTGATGATCCGACGGCATCAAGATATTCCAAACCCCCACATCCGTGACCTTGTCCGACGAGAACTCGCCCACAAGCGCGAACTGCACGCGAAACGTAGGCGGCATCTCCCCCTGCGCCGCCTCAACATTGATCGTCCAGTCCGTAAACGTCCCCTCGCCACTCAGCAACCTCGTCGCATCGCCAGCCGTCTCACCCGAGCCCGTGCCTTCGAGGCGGTCGCGCGCGCTGGAGACGTAGAGGCGGGCGATAGTCGCGTTGACGGCGGCGCCGTAGTCGTCCGCGGACGCGTAGTTCCAGGACTGGGTTTCCGGGTACGCGTAGCCGAGGGCGGTGGTGTTGCGCACGTCGTTGGTGGTCCAGAAGGTGGAGGAGGTTTTGTAGAAGGGGAGGAGGGGCGTGGTTGCGTCGACGAGGGTGTTGGCGGCGAGGAATTTGTTTTGTTGGCCGGTGCTGCTGGGGTCGAGCCAGAGGGAGGGGTGGATGGCTTGCCAGAGCGCGAAGATGCGGTCGACGTTACTGGGAGGCTGTTAGATTGTTTTCAAAAGGACGGGGTGGGTGATAAGGGTAGTACGTACGCGTGGTGGAGCATGAAGAGTGGCTCGTATGCAGAGAACTGCACTGGCCACATATGACCAGGGTTTTTGTTGTTGAGTGGCTCGTCCTCGAAGCCTCCAATGGATCCATGCATCCAACCATGCATGTTCTCAAGCGTCTTCCTAAACACGTTCATAGACTTGGGCGACGGTGCAGCAAACGCCTTGCTCAAATGATCCATCCAAGTGCGACGGCTCTTCAGGAAATGTGCTACGAACTTGTCGTCCTGCGGCACGGCGTCTGGCGTACGAGTAGTAGGATAGCGGATGGTATGGTTGTACTGGCTGAATTGGGTGAACGTCCAAGATTCGTTCTCATTGAGTTGCCTGAAGTCGTCCGGGATAAGAGGGTGGAATGCGTAGCGATGCAGAGGATTGGCGACCGCTCTCACTACCCCATCTAGACCTGTAATTTGAAGTGTCGGCGACACAAAGAAGTCCGGGATAGGCCCACCTTTCTGCCCCAATCCCCAATCCCAATATGGGATGCGAAAAGCGTTTGCGGCCGCTGCGTATCGACTTCGGGATTCTTCCGGTGCTTGGCGCGCCACTTTCTGAACATGCTTATGAAGTTCTTGCTGTTGATCTGTTAGCCTTATACATGCTAGATATCGCCTTCAGATACTGGGAGACGAAGATGTTCTTCGTGGGAGCTTACCTCATACAGAGCGAGATACGGACGATGCCAACCAAAGAACAAGTCATTGTTGTGCGGACAGTACCCCTGGTTCGGATTAGGATTTGGAGAATCAGCACCTTGCCAGACCTTGTAGGGCGCGCCATGAATGCCTACCCGCTGTCGTTAGAATGTTTTCCGTGATTATATAAGGATTCTTGGCTCACCTGCAATCGAGTAGTACGAAACAACATCCGTCTGGTCCATCTGCTGAAACGAGCAAAGGCCCAGAATGTACAGAACCCACTGGTCGGGGAAGTTTTCCTTCAAGTCGCGGACCTCGTGGCGGACAGCAACGTAACCTTTTCTACCGTTAGCAGGAGAGTTCGCCGTCTAAACATCACGAACACATACCGCGGTCATCCTTCCAAGTCACGCCCGTAGTGAGCACTTTTCCACCTGCAACTTCGTCAGGACAGTCGGGCTCGGTTCGATTGGAGGGTCGCGCCTCAACCAGCATGAGGGCGAACGAAGCAAGCGCGACAGCGACACACGTAAGGAGGCGCATGGCGACGGTGGTTGAAGGAGCGATTTTCTGTACGGTTGAGGCAGATGAAGGAGCGACTCAGGTCGGAGGTCGGAGATTATATACGCGGGCGGGCGGGAGTAGGAAACTAAACGAGTGGCTTCGAGCTATGCAGTCAGTGAAAGAGTGGAGGCAGCCAAGCGCCAAACGAGCGTGTGCAGGAGGCTGTAGAGTGAGCGTCTGTCGCAGTAGCTGCTGAGCGGGGAGCGCGCGTGGCTTGGTTGGCGGACTAGGTCGCGGTGGTGTGAGGTCAGCGGGGTGCTCGAAGGGGAAAGCGGTCCTCGCAAGAGTGAAAGAGGTGGCGGAGGAGGCGCACCCACCATATGCTAGCGACGATACGCGGCTTCACCGCGTCTCAAGATCTGTGCAAGACCTCGGCAGGCTTGTCGTGGGGAACTGCAGGTGCGGTTGTAGGAGCCCTGGAGGGCGGCCGCTGACGTGGACGAGTCGTGCTTTCCCTCCCACGCCCAGGTGGCCCGTCACGCCTTCCGCGAGCGCTCGCCAGCCATCAAGCGTTGCTTCCACGAGTTGTCGCTTGCTGGGTGCAGCCGGTGGATAGCTGCCTCGCACTACGTCTTCACACCGTGGACACGCTTCGTAGGGTAAACAGAGCGGGATGCAATCGACGCATGCGACCGCGGGAGAGACACGGCGTTGAACAGACACACCAAACAATCAGTTTCACGGGCATTGCTATACTTAACCAGAGCCCCGCTTACAGGCCTGTGGGGATCGTGAATCTAGCGCTGAAGGCTTCGCGAGCTGTCTATCACTGCACCGCGTGCCGAACGGCTCCCTGCATACTTGAGACACACTGACTAGGAAAGAGACAGGGAATGTTAGGTTGGAGGAACGCTGACAGAGATACGAAAAACCGGACCGGGTCCACTATCCGGCTGTATACCCTCGCCATAGATTACGTGACACGTTGAAGGGGAAGACGTTTGAAAACTGAAAGTTGGTGTCTTTAGTATGAGTGACAGGTGTGATGCCCAGGTTACTTCCCGCCAGGTAGCTAACCGTCGCTGCTACTCTTGTGCACCCACCGGAATCGAGGAATCCCTCCCATACGACGACTACCGTTCGTCCCGGCCGTGAATCGTGTCATCGTGCACCTCGTCAGATTACATGCTTAATATAGCTCGCGCCCCCTCTTGACCGCGTTCAGACGTCGTTATAGCCCAGGAACCTCTTCTCTAAGCCCATGTCGGCAACTGCCCAGGCCCAAGCGCGCCCAGCTTCTCCGCACCAGAGTGCCGATGGGTCGTCCGACTTCTCCAACATGCCATCTTTCCCCATGGATTTGATCTCGTGGCCGGTTGTGTAGGTCAAAAAGTGTTCGAACTGTTTGCCATCAAGCGCTAGCGCATTGCCCGAGATTCCGTGACAGAGGCACGGCTCTTTCGTCAACAGTCCTCTTTCCCAAATGCACTCGCGGCCCTTGGCAATCACTCTATCAATGCGTTCCTGGAGATTAGGGAAATACTTCTGGATGGAGAGGAGCGAAGCCACAACACCGGGCGCACCGTGACAGAACTGCACGAGACGGTCCCGCCCAGGCGGGAGCGAAGATGGGAAGTTGCCGCTCTCGTATTGGTAGCTGAGCAGGGCGCCTAGCTCCGCTTCAAGCTTCGGTGCCCACGAAGAGTCGGTGAGGACGATCTGAGTGATGATTCCAATAGCGCCGTGGACAGCGCCCACGTAGGCTTTGCCATGCCATTTCCAGGGACGGGGACTACTCATGATGTTGTCAATCACCTCGTCAGCGGTATCTTCGATGAGTTCTAGCGTCTGCTTGTCACCGGGGAACGCTCCACGAACAAGTCGCAAGAGGTACAAGAACCCGGCGCGTCCGTAGAGCCATTCATTGGACGCGTTCTCTTCGAGAGTGACGGCAGCAAAGTCGCAAAGCTCCTTGACTGTATCTGGATCTTTGGCGGTTACGGCGTACAGGGCGATAAGAGACATGATGTCGTTGCTCACGCCGCACTTGGTTGGAGTAGGGTGGGGAAACTCCTTGATGCTGGCTTGTGCTTGCTCGAGGTAGGCTGCGCTCCATGTGTTCATGGGAAACTCGTCCAGAGTAAGATCCGGGTATACTCTATGAAGAGCGTAGAACAGATAGGCGATAGAAATTGGCCCATAGTAGAGGCCCCCGCCTGGCGGCACATGGTGAGGGGGGTAGTCGGTGATCAGGCGGTTCAGCGACGCCAGCAGTTGTTTGTGTGCGTCTCTTCTGGTGATGTCGGCGTCGTTCCGGAAATAGCGCGGGATGGGAGCAGGCGCGCCCGCGGTGGTAGCGACTTCTTCGGACATGTTTGCTGGAAGGTGCCTAGGACGATCGTGGGGAATTGATGCGTGTTCGGAACGTTGGCCCCGAGGCGCTTGCCCCGCCCACCACGGACCCGGCGATGACGTCAGCGGGGCTGTTGGGCAGCGAAGGCGGGGTCATCGCGCCGTACTTCACGATGATATTAGGAGGAAGCAATACGAAGACGCAACGTGTATGCTGGGATGCTGAAGTTCACAGCAACCTCGGAGCTTATGCCCGAGAACCACGCCCAGCTATGTACCGCCCTGGTCCACTTGCGGGATCAAGAATGCAAGTATTCCCCAGGTATCGTCGCAACAAAGCAACATCCTGGACGTCTAGTTGACGGAAACCAGAGGGGTCTCATCCCAGATCTATCCCCAAGAAGTAGGTAATATTACACGATAAAGGCGCAAGCAAGCCAACACAACCAGCCATATGCGAACTCGTCCGAGCCAAGCACGTCAACTTGCGACTATTTCTCCTTCTCGGGACTCATATTGGCCCACAAGCCATCAGAATAGGGCGCCGGAGTACCATGCGGTTGTGACAGCCTTGCCGAACGGTCCTGCATCCTCGTAGAACTGAGTTGCGCCCAGCTCAGGACATTATCCCCAGCATCCCGATTTCTCCGGGCCGACCGGATCGACTCCTTCCCGGGTAAATCGATATCCGCTATTTTCGGCGTACCAAACGGATTGCTTATGGGCGCCGGAGTGGCAGGAAGCTCAGGAATGTTGCCAAGCGGATCGCTGCTCATCTCACTCGGTGCCACAATCATAGTACTGTCGAGTTGCGGCACAGTTTCTACGCCGTGGCCCTCGGTCGTAACGGAAGCAGCGGCGGCCGCTGATTTTGAGTCCGACATGGATGTTGTGGTTGCACCTGTGCCACTGTTAGCAAGTGCAACTGCGCACGCGCGGCTTCTCTCGGTACCCTTTCACAGACACAGTAATTCGATTAAAGCAGCGCGCTTGAACCCATTTGCGCAATCGATCAGAGATAAGAAAAGTTGGTGCACTTACCGGTGAGATGTTCTGACATGTCCGCGTCCGTGTATGGGGGTGGAAGAGTTGACTGCGTGCGCTCCTTCATCTGCTTCTTCCGGCGCAAGAGCAACAAGACAGATACCAAGCTGAGTAGAGCAATTGCACCAATCACACCTCCGACGATTGGTCCTATTGGTGTGTTACTGGTCTTTCCGGTGTTCGTAGATGGCGGTGTGGACGAAGGAACATTGGTTGGTCCAGCCAAAGGTGTTATGAAATGGGTGACGGTGGCTACTATGGTCTGTCCGGACAGCACTGATGTGATGACGTCTATCTCAGATTTGGGGAAGGATTCGGTGGATAATCGACCAGCCGTGGGCGAGATAACAGAAGAAGATGCACCGTTGGAAACAGTCGCTGGGGGATGTTAGCTTTGCGCATAGGTTTGGAGAGAAGAGAAGAGGGAAGCAATGTGGTAAAGCCTCAACCAAGACGCGATTACCTATCCAGACGCAGCAAAGAATGACTGGCAGCGTGAGGTGTAACCATAAGGGGCTCTACATACCAGTTTGTGGTGTACGGTCTTTTTGCTTTGGGCAGCCTCCGGTCATCGCACATGGATCAATCTCGCAACATCCTGCGTATGGACCGAGACCACATGTATACCACAAGCTTCCATTTGGGCAGGATTGCAATTGGCGTTTTTCGAGAGACACAATCATCGCATGGTATTAAGTTTGGGCGATGAAAAGATGTTAAGGAAAGACGTCCAACAACGGGGGAGCGCGAACTATATGGCGCATTCTTCGAATGCCAGATATGGGAAGACGCCAGCGCAGTGGCACGCTTTGGTCATCTGAGGCGGATGCGGCATGGAAGTTGTCCCAAACTGCGCCTTGCACAGCTGAGCAGAGATGTCTCGCCTTCACGTTTGCTGACTCGTCCTACTGTAACCGATGGGAGCATCTTGGTTGTCTGAAGAGGATCAGGAGCAATCGGTGGGAGCGGTGCGAAACATGAGAGCGGCGTAGAATTGGTCCCGTCGCCTGACGTTAGCAAACTGATGGTGGAATGATGGCAGGAGACTGGTGTGTGGGAAACTTGGAAGGGAAAGCAAGGGGTGACAATCGCCATCGCTTAGCAGCCAATCACGTCGGACACGATGCCAAGCGCACGTCTCTCATCCTTCTCAGCCCTTTTCACTTCCATCGTCATCTCGCCGACATCGACATACTGCACCGAATCTGCTTAAGGCACCCTCTTGATTGATCTTGTCTACAGTTTACTTGTGCCGTAGTCATCGACTCAGCTCAACACAATCGGCAAACACACCGCCGCGGAACCGACGTCATCGTGTCTTAACGCCTACTATGCTCAAGTTTCTTTTCCCGGCCCTGCAATCTTATACACCAACTTCTCTGCGCTCACAGGTCTCATCCAGTCTTCCGGCCTGGATATCTGCCTATCATCCATTTTTCCTGCGCCAAGCAGCTTGAAACCATCTTTAATCACTCTCTCCAAACCCCCTGGCATCAGTCTAATCGGATTCAGCACCATCTTAGAACCCGTTGCATTACTGAGCCATCTGTAAAACTCCACAGCGAAGGACCTTGCAGCCGCGGACTGCTCCACTGTGAACCCCTGGTACTGGACCATCTCCCCGAGACCTTCCCAAACAGCACCATAAATCGGTTCGAACGGAAGACTCTCGGCTTTCCAGGCTCCACCAGCTCTGGATCTCACAATTGCGGTTCTTCCTTTAGGAGCCAACGTCGAGGATACGCGTGCAACCGAATCTGCTTCGGAAATGCAGTCGTACGCGTAGTCTATCCCTACGCCACCGGAGAGCTTGCGAACTTGCTGCGGCCAATCTCTGTCTCGATAGTCTACGAGATGATCATATGCGTACGGCTCCAAGCTGAGCATATCCCATCTTGCTTTGCTCGCCGCGCCAAATAAATGCAGAGTCTTTCCACTTGCTCTTGCGCTCAGGCGGACCATCTGCGCTGCATACAAGCCCACAGATGTCGATGCGCCGTAGATGAAGACGTTCAACGTCGCCGATTTCTCGTCATTTTCAGTGTTGCTCAGACCCCATTCCGGATGCTCAGTCTTAACTTGTTCTCGGTCGTATGAGAACGGGGCGGCCAGCCCAAGTCGGTACCAAATGCTCTGTGCTGCTGTCAAAGCCACCAAACTCACCCCGGCTGCGCCCCCAGTCGCAACGTGGTCTGGTATCTTCCAGACAAGATCCCAGGGGACAACAAGGTATTCCGCGAACGCGCCGGGTCGGTCGTTCACACTGCAAGCGCCTTGCAAGAATCCGGAAACTCGATCTCCAAGTTTCAAGGTGCTGGATTCGGGTACTGAGGATCCGAGAGACTCGATTGTACCTGCAAAGTCGCTCCCTATTGTTCGTCCCGAGCTCGCGAGAGGTTGACCGACGTAGAGAGGATCGATGGGATTGAGCGAAATTGCGTGGACTCTGACTAGTATCTCATCCTTTCCTGGCATAGGCTGCGGGATTTCTTGCGTGTTGGCCGTACGCTCCTGCGCATCCAGAACGAGTGCTTTCATACTTGATGGTCGAGGATGTGGCAACGGGAATCGATGATAATGCGTAGTACTGAAAGTAAGTTGGTGCGATTGATCTGCTAATTGTGTTGAGCTTTTTATTGACAGTTGTATAGGTCCTTAAACAGGTTTATCTTCTCACTTTCCCTCTGCAGTCGAAAGCTTATTAATTATGACACGCCCTCCGAGCAATCTCCGCTTAGCAATTCTACTGCCGAACTAACCCCGAGCCTCTCTATCAAGCCATGACCAGCGTTTGAATAACAAGGTACATGAAAATCAATTACCCTTGATCAACACCTGTTTTTCCTTCTTAATGTCCTCCACAACCTCAATTGGGATGTTAAGCACCGCAGCTGCAACATCGGCAGGAGTCAGCGCTAACCATTGGCTCAAAGAGATGTCCGCAACGCGATCACTCTTGTAGATCTCGATCCAAGTAAGATTCTTGTCTTCGGATGTGTTCTCGATATAATGCCCTTCATGGACTGTTAGCAGTGACAACCAACATCTCGGAATATGACTAACCGCTGTTATCAGGAAAGATTGCTGTATCTCCAGCATGGAAGTCAAATGTACGCGAATTGCCGTTGCCTGTGAAGACTGTGGCACGAGCCGTGCCTTCGTGGAAGTAGAGCCATTCCTTGGAAGTCGTTAGGTTAGACGAAACTCGGCTTTGAAAGAGGTTATACTAACCTCCGCAGTGGGATGCCAGTGCAACTCTCGCAAACCTTTCGGCTCCAGTATTACGAATGTCGCCGCAATGGTCTTCGCAACCGGAAAATTGGTGGAATCGATCTTGTAAAAGACACCACCACCTCCAGGTACTGGTTCAGATGGGTGATCGAACGTGTGGTAGACATACGAGCTGTTGCCCGTGAGTTCGCCATTACCGCCGGTCACCTTGCGTGTGCTGACAGTGCTGTTCAGAATATAGGGATTCGTCTTTGGTATCTTGTCGAAGACGGCCTCGGGAACTCCGAAGTTCTTGGCCAGGATGCTCTTCGGAGTTTTAGCGATCCAGTCGTCGATGTTGAAAGTAGTGCTGATCGTAAGTCAGTCATGTGATTCCCCTGCGATTTGCACAAATACTGACCCAGTCCGGTCGAAGTCTCCGTCATCGAAGGCTAGCAGATACTCGCTCTCATCATCGAGACCCTGGAGTGTGTGGGCCTGGCCCTTTGGGAAGTACCATATATCTCCATATCCGAGCTCGTCAACCTGATATTTGCCGTTTTCATCAACGGCAGACACGCGAACTCGACCAGCATAGACAAACCCCCATTCAGCCACTCTGTGCCAATGAAGTTCACGAATGGCGCCTTTCTTTAAGTGCTGTTGAGCCGCAGCGATGTCATGGCTCTGAGGAAGATCGTTGTCGACTTGTTCCCTAACCCAACCTCCATTGAAGATTCTCGTCTTGGAATCAGAGAATCTCCACTTCAGGTTAGGTACGGTTCCGGAATCGGTGCTTTGTTCGCCGAGGTTGGAGGGATTATTCCTGTCAACCTCAGGATCAGTACCGCCTAGAAGAGGTTAATAGCTGCGTTCGATTTTAGGTAGCAAGAGTCGCTGGGGAACCTACCCAAGATCGGCGCGCCCTTGCCTTTTCCGTCAATTGGCTGGCCATCATGGAACTGAGCCTCTCGCTTGACGACACCAGCAAGTGCAAGAGCAATACAAAGAGTGGCGGGAAGAATTTGCACCCTCATAGTGGAGTAGAGGAGAAAAGCGAATGATCGTGGGGTGGTTAGGCAGGTGTCAGTTCGACATCTTACCAAGGCACCTTGTCTTTATATTCCCTCACCTACTACCCCCGATGACGGCAATTCCTTACTCATTGAAGAGGAGATTAGCCGCCCGAACCCTGTTCCTGTGCGGAAATTTGAACAACCTGCAAACAGATCGACCCGATTTGGACAGTACACCCGTTTGCACCTGAGCCTGACAAGGGCGCGGCCCATCCACAACGATCGCCGCACACCACCACTACAACAGCCTTCAACGCTTGGATCTTTGTAGCCTGCTGCACTGAGCATTGTCGGCGAGCACATGTTCGCAATCGGTGCCAAGCATTTCGTGATACTTGGCGATGTGGCGTTACGGTGTTAAACACGCCGATCCGCACCGCGAACGGCCCTGTCACGACACACTCCTATGATCGATGCTGGGATTAAATTTAGAATAGGTGCGGGATGAACATGGGCCATGCTTTTCCCGGGACCGGAAAGAAATGTCACCATTTTCGTATCCAATTGCTCGAAGAGTAACCAAAGACCGGGACGTTGCGCTAAGCTTTGTCAATGCATAGGATCTTCTTAAGCCCCTATCGATCTGCAGGACATCTTCCATTGGATTGCGGGACATGATTTGACATTGTCTGTGATGAGATACAACCTGGTATTGCGACGCTTGAGGATACAGCTTCATCGCCGTCCTGAGTTGTATAGGGGATTATGTAACGCCTGGCGTAATACACCTTTACAAGGCCGACGAGACTTCAGCCTTGTGTTCACGGGTTGCGAAATGGAAAGGGGTGCCTGGGCCGCTGAGCTTATACTGGGATGCATGATGCATCCATACCGGACCCCACCACCTTAGCAAGTAATGTTTCGACACCCGTGATGCTCTCGGGGACCGGCCATAGCGATCCTTTTATTTCCTTCCGCCTTACCTCCTAGAACGACTTAGCTCTTACTCAACAACAGCTACCAATACCATCAGGTGCCACACCTTTACCTCTGATGTGCCCAAAAGAAGAAAGCCAGGTGGTGGCTCGTTGCCGCAATTGCGATTGGGACCCCTTTTCACTGCCTCTTCCGGTCTTAGCATCCATGTAAACACATGCACGCCGACGATCTTCATGACTTTGGTAGTCCCTGTTGCCCCTGGGTTACTCCTTTGGGTGTTGATGCGACTAACAGTCAGCGAATACGCGGACTGCAATACACGTCAGGTCGGCGATATCCTTCACTCGACCTCCTGCTCTTGTCGGTCCGCTCGATACTTCCAGCAAAATTTCGATATTCGTCGTGATGAGGGGGCTTGATAGCATCATCCTTCAGTCGGGCCAGAGATGAGGGTGTTCGACACATGGAATGGGGTGGGGATTTCGAATTGAAACGGGTGGACTGTTATATTCTCGCGGGAGACAGGGAGACTATAAGTATGGGCACAGATGTACGTCCAACCGACAGGAATCAGCTCAGAGCTCGCTCAAAGCTTCTCAGATCATCTTTTACTCCTCTCTACTCGGTCAACTCCACGTTCCAGGATGCACTCAAAGGTCCTCTTGTCTGCAGTGCTGGCCTCGTTGGCCAGTGCCATCACGCTACCACCTCTCATCCCTTCCATTCCGGGAGTCACTGAGCCACTTGCTAGCAACGCTCCACCTCTTCCCATCCTACAGATTCCTACGCCTCCTCTTGCGAGCCCACCGCATCAGGTGAACACGCAGATCAAGCCGAAGAAGATTGGATATTTCTGGACTGCCGCTGGAGATAATGTGCACAAGGACTTCCTTGCCACGTACTCTCTCGACGACGACACTTTCGGTGAACTGCTCTTCATTACCGATGTTCCATCCAGTGGCAACAGCCCTCACCATCTTGGCCCCACCCTTGATGGTAAGACTCTAGTCGGCGGTGGGCTCTTGTCTCTTTTGAAGACACAGGTAAGTCTCTAACTCAGTCGCTGCATTACTTTTGATTGCTGACTCACTGCCACCAGGACACTGCCTACTACTTTGACACCACCAACCCGTACCAGCCAAAGTTCAAGAAGAGCAACCGAGCCCTTTTGTCCTCCATCACAGACGAGATCCGCGCTAAACCGGATGGAGGATTCTTCATCACCTATATGGGTTCCGCAGCCGGTACTTCACCCGGCCGTCTCGTCGAGACCGACGCCAACTTCAACATCATCCACGAGTGGCCCGAAGACGTCGAATCCACGCTCAACATCCTCGGCGAGCAGTTCTCGCCCCACGGCCTCTCCATCGACTGGAATAAGAAACTAATTCTCACCTCTGACTTTGTCGTCCCCGTCACTATCCTCAAGCCCGCCTCGGCCCTCGGCATCCAACGCGCCAACACGCTCCGCCTCTGGAACCTCGACAGCCGCAAGATCATTTCGACCATCACCATCCCCAACGGCGCCGGCATCCAGGACGTCAAGTTCATCCCGGGCAACCCCGAGTCCGCCGCGCTCGCCACCGCCGTCGGCCCCGGCCAAGTGTGGATCATCTACCCGTTCCGCACCGCCGCGTCCGGCACCCAAGGCGTCGCCGAACTGCTCTTCGACCTCGGCCCGCGCGCGCGCGACAACCTCGCCATCTACAGCGACATCAGCGCCGACGGCAAATTCGCCTACTTCACGCTAACGCTCGGCAACCACGTCGCCGCGCTCGACATCTCGGACCTGAGCCACGTGAAGCGGCTGGACGACCCCGACGCCAACCAGGGCATTGTCGGCCCGCACTACGTCAAGATCTCGCCCGACAAGAAGAACTTGCTCGTTACGGACTACTTTGTGCAGACGGGCGATATCGGCGTCGTGAATACGCCCGCGGACTTCAAGGCGCTGTGGATTGATATCGCGGAGGATGGCAGCTTGGCGTTTAATCGCTCGATTGATTTTGCAAGGGCGTTTCCCGAGAGGGGGGGTGCGAAGCCGCATTCCGCGGTGATTTTTGATTTGTCGGATCCGGAGAAGCCGTATTATTACTAGATGGGGGACATGGGAGGTTAGGATTAGTGTGCTTTAAAGGGTGATTTTATTGTCCTGAGGCGATAGTTTTAAGTCGTTTCACGTTTCTTAATAGGTCAGAGAGATTTCAGTTCCTCTGTTCATGTTCGTTGATTCACGTTAGTCGCTTCACATTTCTTGCTTGGTCAGAGAATTTCAAAGATTTTAGTTCTTGTATTCATATGTTAACTACCGGTTCGTATCGAGAGGAGATATTTCGCAATGTTTCAATATAGTCTAGAGGCTGTGTCTTGGACAGTCTCATCGTGCAATCCAACCTTGGCGCTAATATCTACCTTCATGAAGATGTTGGGCTCCAAAGAGACACCTCAATCGCTGGCCAACTTCTTGAGCGCGTCGCCATACAATGACGGATTCCAGATCTGACTATTAGGGCTACCTTCTGCAAAGTTCAAGACGCTGAATACAATCCGCCATTACCGACTTGGTACAAACAATTTCGAACTGCGCTATCTAACCCTCATCTGATCCAACGAAAGTGCTCCGCAGTACATCCAGACCCCCAGCAGAGCCTTCAAGCACCCCACTTCCTACCTGGTTTCCGGTTCCCTCGCCTACGAGCGGACGCCCGCTCCGCCTCCGCCTCGAGGATCTCGGCCATCCTGCCATCCTGCCATCCTCCACGCATTTCACGTAGATGGTGCAGTTCTTCCAGTACTCGCCGTCGTACATGTCGACGGCTTTAGCGGCGACCCCCGGCGTGTTGAACTGCACCAAACCCACGCCGGGCTCCACCACGCGGTAGTTCAGCACACCTGGCGCATCCTCCGCACAGTCCCAGTCCATCGTATCCTCGATGTCGCCGAACATCTCCTGCAAGTTGCGGAGCGCGTGGTTCCGCGGAAGCTGGGTAACCAGCACAGTCGACGACGTGACGGCGGCCGCTTTCTCGCCGAGGTAGTCGGAGAGGCGGAGCCAGCCCGCGATTTTCGAGGGCGGGGGAGGGGTGGCGCAGAGTTGGAGATGGGTCCTGCGCGGTTGGCCCGGTGGGCCGTAGAACTCGTTGTCGTAGAGCTCGACGGCCGCTTGGGCGTCGGCAACGGTCTCGAAGATGACGTATGCTTTGCCACAGAAGTTGGGTCGAGGGCACAGCACTTCTTTGATCTTGCTTTCTGCGACGTCGGAGATGTCGCAGAAGAGCTTTACCACGTAGGCGGGCTCGGAGTGGTGAGGGAGGTTCGACATGTAGACCATGCCTGTGCTAGTGGAGTATGCCATAGTGAGAGAGTTGTTTTGGGAGGTTTTGGAGAAGAGTGAGAAGCGTTGATAGATGACTGAAACGGTGGATGTTTCGGTGTCGAAGTCAACAGCTGTGGTGAAGTGATGTTCAGTGAAGCTCCAGAGCTGGGGCGGTCTTATACCAAATCTCGAACATGGATACCTTAGAGTTGCATAGTGCCTAACGATGTGTGCGTGATCAAAAAGGCTCCAAATATTTGCAACTTCATCTCATGCTCCTTTCTCGGTGGACGGTCCCAAACATGTTGACGCGTCGCTAACTTGCCGAAGCCTAGCACTTCGGCTTCACAAACGTCGCTAGGGGGCCTTTCGCTAACACTTGACTTCCAGATTCAAAACGCGCCTAGCCGTTCTGCTCTCAATGAAACCTGTTGGTTCAGCAACAAACTTAAGTTATGTTCTTGACGGAGTCGAGCCGTTATTCTTGAGTGGTCTATGATTGTTTACCAGGACAGAGCGCATCGACTTTTGCAGAAGCGGTGGAAAGGATGTTTGCTATATGAAGTGTTTGTCAGATCACGTGAGAAAATCCGGGGGATAAAGGTATTAGCAGGGTTGGGGGCTAAGCTACTGTGAGTTTAGGGTAAGACAAAGGCTCAAGCCTCCTGTTTGGCGAGAGCCTATCTGATAGAAGTTTTCGCGATCTCGTTGCGAGCGGCCTCATTTATTTCCAGCGTGAGCCGAGTGAGCGGTTGCGCTTAAATGATTCGAAGCGCGTAGGTGGGTTTACGAGGGAATGATGAGCAGCAGCCTACGAGGCGGAAAGAAAGGAAGAGACACGTCATGAGGCTGACTCTCGTATCCACTTCTTGGCCGCAGATATTGTTTCCTTGTATAAGGCTGCCTGGTTTTAGTCATCTCTACGAACCATGGTTCAGAGAGCGCACTCCACAAAACAAATCACTCAGCGCACCCAGAAGATAAATAACGTTTGTCGCAGGAGCGCGAAAACTTCCGTCCATAACCTGCCATAGATGGTGGAGGACCACCGGAATCGATGTCGTTTTGTCCGCCTTGCCCCGCATATCAGCGAACGTGGCAGGCAACCCCTGCATCATATTACGACCCCGCCTCAGCCTTGTGCTTCGACACTAGGCTATCTTTTAAACCCCCCTCGATGCCACTAGCAACATCTCTTTCTTCACTTTCCCTCTAGCATGACAGATCCATTCTCGGTTGCTGGTAGTGCTGTTGGTGTGGTGTCGCTAGGCCTCTTGGTCTGCAACAGCCTCATCTCGTATACCAACAACGCGAAAGATGCCAAGCGTAAAGCTTCTCAGATCTCTACGCAACTTGATGATCTTCTCAATTTACTCGACCAACTCCAGACTGTTACCCAGAAGATTGGACCTAGCCAACATGCCTCGTCAACAACTTCGGTGATAACGGCATCCTCAACGGCAATCCAAGCTGTCCGGAAGGTACTGGGGAAGCTCGGCGATGAGCCGCAAGAACGCATAGGAATAAGAAACCAGGTTAGCTCAATCAAACGGCGGCTCTCTTACCCTTTCAAACAGGAGGAAATTTTGTATTGGAAGGGCGTTTTGGAGAGTATCCAGCAGAATCTGCACACGGCTCTGTTAAGTTGGGGTTTGTATGTTGACTGATTCCAGCATCCGATGACTCGCTATTGACGAGAGGACTAGGGATCAACATCGTCAGGATTTTGAGAGTATCAGACTCAAGATCGATGAAGCTACGAAACTCAACCAACTCGTATGTCAAGCGATTGCTAGCCAACAAGAAATACAATATGATGAGATCAGTCTGCGGCAGCTGGACCAAACTCGCCTAATACACCATGGGCATGACGTATCAGATAAGAACTTCCTCGCTGTTCGGCAAGGCGTCAGTCGTGTTCACGACCTGGTTACTCCAGTCGCGGCTAATCTGTCTCGCATCAGTGTGGAACTGGCCGCGCTTCCACAGATAGCATTAGCGATGAGCAGACTCGTGAGTGCCCTCACGGTACCCTTGGCCTAAGTGCTGACCAGAGAAGGAATCGAACCTTGGTCTCCAGACACTAGAATCCGTCTCGCCCGACTCTCTTAGCTCGGACTACGCCAACTGTCAAACCATGTTACGTCGAGTGAAGAAGCTAAAACGGAAGCGTACACAACTCCTCACGTCATGTTCCTGTCGAGGTCAAACACAGACTATTGTCTCTCTGCGATGGCCTATAAACCTCCTAGGAACTCGAAAGTCTGTACAACACGACATGCACTGCCCTTATGCTACATACGGGCATGAGATAACCGAACTTAGTCTCCGAGTTTCCGCTTACATCACTGCCTTTCAACGAAAGGTCCAGGTTGCGTTCGCTCTGTCGACAATTGTTGGAATGACCAGAGTTACACACTCCCTGGTCCATTACCGTGTGGTGCCTTATACGTCGCCTGCCTTCCGCTTCATTGCTAGTTTGAACGAAGTCCACTGGCCACCAAGCCCAGATAGGGTAGTAAATACCATAGAGCAGCTCATGGACGTGCTCCCACGTCTATTTCAATCACGACAGGCTTCGCCGTACGATCGGTTATCTAATGGACAATCACTGCTTCATGTAGGTCCTCTATTACTTCTTGCGCGACAGTTCCGCTGACCCCGGTAGTACTTTTGCTCTAGGGTGCGAATTCTCCACACATGCCCACATGACAAGTCACTATACAACTCTATAGGTATGCAATTATTACATTGTGTTGGTAATTTGGCACTAGAGCAGGACGACCGGGGTCGGTAAGCTTAGCAAACCGTTGTTGAATCCACGCTCCTGACTAAAGACACAACCAGCACTTGTAACGACTACATATTCTTTGATTTTGGATCCAGCCATCTCTGTGGGGAGTTTAACAGAATCGGTATGCCTGTAGTGAGCTCTTTGCGCGATCTTTCAAAATCAAACTACGATACACGGGTTCCATGGGGCTCCCACCCATACAACGATCCAGACGTTTTCGTAAACGACTCGGAGTGTATGAAGATGGTAATGGTGAAATCTGAAACTGGACTCAGGGAATTGCTTGACCAAGCAAATATCCTAGATTCAATCGACGGATCAGAAGGACGCGCTCTCTATAGTCTCGCAAGCCTCATTGGATGGGCAAAAGGCTGCCAGCTCTTGTGGTCATACTCAGTACCGCTTGTTGGGGGTACTTCGCAGCACTCCCGAGACAGCGACATTGAGGATCAGACTTTTTTTTCGAAGGTTGCATGCTGTACGAGCATAGATACTTTGCAGTTTTGGCTTCACCTCCGACGGAGTTTGAGTGCAGAGGAGTTAACTTATCTTGGAGCCCTCGAGGTTTTGCTTGATGGAGTAAATCGTCATAGAGCCTTCGATGAGACGAGCCTCAAGTTCTTGGACATAACGCTAGCCGCAATTGTTCAGCAACGAAAGGCATTACAGCAACTCGCAGAGCTGCACTTGCGTCCCCATGAGCACCAATTTCAATCCGAGGGAGTGTTGGATGCGCAGGCTGGCACAGTGTTGGAGAACCTGGTGGACAAGGGTATCGATGTGCCCCATTCGTTGCGGCCTTCAAGACGTAGCATCTGGTTCGGAACAATACCACGTAAGCCACAGCAGTTCTACGATCGCCTTTACGACGCGGGGTTCCGTAATATTACTTCAGCCAGCGGACGAACCCCGACAATATCGCCACTGTTACACGTTCTCGCCAAACGAGAATTCGAAGGGATTTATGAGAGCAGGCTTCTTTTAGAAGCAGTAAATTGGTTCGTAATCAAGGGTGCTAGCCTATACGAGGTTTGGCCAAATTCCGACACCACGGCCTTACATTGCCTCGCCTGGAACCTAGGAGCGATAGTTGATTGGTATTATGACAATCCCAACTATGATATCGCTGGTTTTCTTGCAGACCCATGCAACGACGGCTGTCGCTGTGGGTGCAGCGCATCAGGTTGTCATTTCATCACCGTACTCGTCAAAGCGTCATGGTGGTACTCTCCGGACACCGGTTATTTTCAAGATCTATGTGGACGTATCGACCGGGTTCTCGACTCTACAAAAAGTGAGTGGCTTGTGTCTGAGTTCATCCGTGTCACTGTTTTCCATTGCCTAGAGCTACAGCACACCTGCTGCGCCATCGAGCGAATCATGCACAAATGGAACCAGGAAGTCGATTTATCGAAGTCACCATCCCCCCGCTACCCGCCCAAAGAGAACGCGAGAATTCTCCGGGAGGATGCTTACCTCCTGAACCGTCTAGAAGAACTCGTAGTAGAACTAAAACAGGAGTACGACAGCTCCGGGATGAAACTGAAAGAGTTCGTCAGCACCAAGTTGGTGCCGAGAATGGATCAGGTCAAGCAAGATCTGGCCCGAGAAGACCGAGAGAAACATGAGGCCGGAAGGAGAGAGATGGGCGTCATAATGGAATATCCAGATAATAGCACAATTAGTGAGACGGAGGAGGAGGTCGTTGAGGATAGTAGTGAGGAAGAGTCTGACTGGGATCTTGTATAGTGCGTTCACTTCTGAGGGCGTGATTTCCACTGAACGGGTTAGGACGGCGGAACTGGAGTCTGGGATGAGCGAGCTGGAAGTTATTGGAAACTGCGAGCTGATAGGACGGTTCGCCATTGACATTCGCTGTGTTTTTCCGACCTGACACTTTTTGGAACATTCCTTTCCTCTGGATCTCATCAAACTAAGCATCATAAACTTCCTGTATCATTCTGATAGACCAGTACATCGTCTAAGAGGCAGAGATCTTCAGTTTGATATCATTCCCCTAGCTTTAAGATTTATCATACAAATGTTTGTTTTTCGGTATTTCAGAATGGAATTCCGGACTGTACCCGGGTCTTTCCACTGCATATAGCGTACACTCTTTTTCGTTTGCAACGTTGTTGCACGGCTACCATGTCGCAAAGTCCAGCAACTTGATGTGTATCAGCATTCTATCCTTGCCGGCGGATGTGCTGACTTGCTGGCCTCGTCGTTCAATCTTCCCGTTTCGTACGCTCCAAGTCCTCATGGGGTGCGTGAACATTCCGCTGCAGATCAGGTTGGAGAGCCTCCGACATGGTACCGTGCCTACTCTTGCTCGACTCCTCCTCCTCTGAGTTTTCACCACGCCAGGAAGTTAAAATGCTTTCAGTTTTTTGACGTACTCTATCCATAGAGCTCGCGCTTAGTGGATGCGGCAGGACTTTGTAATGTGTATACCGATCGCGAACATATTTCAAGATATCGACTTTGGCCGACTCGTCCGAGGGCTTTCCAATGTATTGGGGAGATCGGAACCGAACGATGGTGCGAAGCCTATCCTTATCGGCATCGGGGATCTTTGGGTATTTCTTGTTGAGAGCCTGCCATAATTCTTCATCCACCTTTTCCCTTTTTGCCTCAAACTCAGCCGTAGCTTCACGAAGAGCATCCTCCGGAACATAAAACCCTACTTGTGTTGATGGTTTTTTCCGACCTTTGTTGCGCCAGACAGCGTACACCTTCTCCGAAAGCTCGCGGCTGCGCCGAGTGATGTAGGGGTATCCGGCGGGCAGGAATGTGAAGCCCTTAGGTGGGTAGCGCGTTTCGAATCTCATCTCCTCACCTTCGGAAGTAACACCTTCGGAAGTAGCATCTTCAGAAGGAGTACTTTCGGAAGTATTTTTGGCAGTGGGATCCTCGAGCTCAGTGCAGAGACTTCCGTTACGAGTGAAGCAGCGGGCCAATCTGGGTGCTTCCGGACGTAACAGAACACCTCGATAGGGTAAAGGCCGGGCTAGGGATGGAAAGCGAAACATCCTAGCTTAACAGTTGATGCTTTTCTTGGGCTTTTGCGTGGTGTCGATAGCCACGTCTCTGCCTGAACGGTTTCTGGAGGTGCGGAGCTCGCGACCCCTTGCCGCTCGTTTGTTGGCCAATAAGACGCGCGGGGGGCTTGGCGGACACGTCGCGTCATCTCACGTCCGAACTTTCTTTCAACATCCATCTCCAGCGGACTTACCTCCGACCTCGTCCAGAACGCCCAGTCAAATGAAACAGCGGTCATATTTCCTATTCTCTATCGTGCTGTACTGCACAAGCTACTATGTCTTCCCTGATAACCTGCCGTTTTCAAACAACCTTCACCAGAGCAGTCGTGCTTCAGGATAAGCTCACGAAAACAATCCCTCAGAGGCGGATATTAGGTGGTTAGGCTTACCAAAGTGGTGCATACTCGTATGTATGCTATATTATGCATGTTCAGCAAATGACACAACTTTGGGCGCCGCTCAATTTGCACGTGGAAAAGATTGACTGACAATGCACAGATGTTTATATTACTTTTTTTATTCTATCTCCTGTCCCATCTCTCATTTGAATCTACACCTGCTACATATACTTCACACTCTTCATTTTTTTCCAACATTCGATCCGTTGATTTTCAGAAGAGGGAGAGTCCCTCGCTGGAAGCTCAAGCTTGCAACAACGTCTTATCTGTCCATGACATTCTAGTGTACTAGTGGACAACACGAGCAGTTATTGGTATCCACCGTATCGACTCCCGGCTTCACGTCGCGGCAGATCATGGTAGTACCGTTCCTTCAGTCGGGACTTTTCCGGAGTTCCGCGGTGTTCTGTACAATTTGAGAAGCGGGAGACATACCTCCCGCAGCCGCTTTGAAGTCAGGATCAGCAAGAGTCTCCTCGTTTTCTTCGAACAAAGGCTCTTCTCCCATGACCGTATCCTCGTCTAACGACTCAGACTTGGTGGCAGTACCCGTGTGGGCCAAATCCTCGGAATCTACTGAAGTTCGCTCGGTCGAAGCTTGTGAAGATGCTAGTGTGTGCCGAGTCTGCTGGGATGGAGTGCTCTCTGGGAGCCCGGGCCCAAGGAGGTGCTGCTCATTGTGAGCGAGGCCATCCTGTCGATGTCCAGCCGGTGGCACGTTGTGCGTTGACGACTCTCCACCACCGAGAGTTGGAGAGGATGAAGGCGATGGAAGTGCCTGTCCCTGACTAGCTTCCTGCTGCTCATCAGGCGCGCGCTGGAACTTCGGGAAGCGGCTGTCGGACTCGAGGGTGGCAGCATCCCTGCTCGCCAGACTCAGGACCATCGATCCGTCGCCGGATGCGGCGCCCTTGGTCCTCTTCTGCGTCCTCTTCCGAGTCATCACGACGGCGACGTTTGCGAGGCTGTGTTGGTTGCGGTACATGTGATGGTGCTGGGACTCGTGCTGGGACTCGTGCATGTACTACCGGCGCTGCTTGCACCAGCACTGCTTGCGTTGGCACTGGAGCAGGCGCTCGCAACAGTAGTCGCAACCGTACTGCAGGTCTTATCTCAGGAGCGAGTCCACGTACTAAGACATGTCAATTACCGAATCATCAAAGAGTCTCACAATACTCACGTCTCCCGGATGTTCTAGTTCCACGTGACGCCGCAGCAGCAGGCGCATTGGAGGGTCGGCCACCAGTCGTATCGGTAGCCGGCCTGGCACGTCGAGCACCTCCTCTCCGGGGAGTTCGGGGACTCGACAAAGGTACGCCGGCAGGTCGCAGTTGGGCCACGTAGGGCGTGCGAGGCATGGGTGTGACTGCTGGGAGTACAGTCTGCATGGCTTCGATTCGGTGACGAAGTGTAGAAAGAGATATAAGTTTCGAGGTAGATCCTGTATATCGGTTCAGGATAGGTATGTACAAGAACTCTGTGCTGCAGTTCTCTTTGCTTGGACCAAGAAGACTGTCGATGGTAGCAAGAGGTTGCAGTGGTTCTCGAGGTGTTGTCAAGTATGAAGAGCAGAGGTTCTAAAAACAAAAGAGCATAATATACTGGAGGCGGGCGTGCTGCAGTGATCCGCAGCCACACACGCACTGTCGGGCGGCGAGCAACGACACCGCAGGACCCTGTTGCTATGCTGGGTTGGGCTGGACTCGACTCGACTGCGTGAACGCTCACTGGCCGATAGCTTGGCGAGCAGGTTCGAGCATCACTAGCGCGCCCGACTGGCAGTGCAGTGAGCTTGGAAAGCCCCCCTCTGCGTGCCACGACGGTGCAGATCGACCCTAAGCGAGCATGGCAAACACCACATTGCCCGGTGAACGGTACGCGGAGGCCTCTGTGGCGTCCAGTGTGCTGAAATGGGCCACGTGATGTGTGGAGCTGGGTGCTGCCAAGGCCAGGTATGTCGCCACGCACGCGTATGGGTAGGTAACGACATTGTGCAGCTACACTGTTTCACTGAGCTCGATTACCTCAGTGCAGCTCCGCTTATGCAAGGCGGCGGCAGCGCGGGGGTCTTGTCGCATACCGCAGTGAGAAGTAGAGGACGAGCAGGAGCAGGAGCGCTAGCAGGTATCTTATATCAGCGCCGACCTGCCGCTTGCTTGCTTGCTCAGTGCTTGCTCGAGAAGAGGGTGCTTGCCTATTCGACGTCGAAAAGCACCTACCCGGGCAAACGAGAAGTCGGGCCCGCTCAGTGCAGCTCAGTGTAGGCCAGGTTTTCTCGCTGCAAGAGTGAGTACAAACTTCGATCAAGCCGAAGCATATCAAAGCAAATTGGCAAAGCCGCGACAAATCGAGTCGACGAAGACACGACAAACCAAGTCAGCGAGGTCAAGTCATGTCAAGTCAACTAAATTAAAGCAAATTAACAAAGCTACAACAAACAAGGTCGGCGAAGACAGGTCAAGTCGAGTCGACGAAGTCACGTCGAGTCAAGTCAAGTCAACGAGGTCAGGTCAGGTCAAGTCGTGTCAAGTCAAGTCAAGTCAAGCCGGCCCCGCACCACACCATGCCCCGGATACAAGACCCAGTGCGGTGCAGTGCAATGCAGTGTGTCCATACAATGCTGCAACGACATCAAAGAAACACTCAGCAAAGAATAGCCACGCGAAAGCCTTACATGGCATTGTGCAGCGACAGGAACCCAATTACCGGCCAACGAGACTTTACGACTGGCTTAACTTATCCCAACTTTGGAGGCACGGACAGCGAAATCAAGGTCAGAATGTGCGATACCGTGTCAGCAGCTACGTGCTATCAACATCAACATCAATATCAACATCAACATCAACATCAACATCAACATCAACATCAACATCAACATCAACATCAACATCAACATCAACATCAACATCAACATCAACATCAACATCAACATCAACATCAACATCAACATCAACATCAACATCAACATCAACATCAACATCGACATCGGCATCGCGTACATGCACATGGACATTAGATTCCGATGTAGACAGACGTCAAGCAAGCAGTAAATTACCCACCCATGTATCCTCTCCTCTCCTCTCCGCACTGCACTGCACTAAAACCCCCGCCAACAAACAACAAACACAATACCAGCCAGCTTTTTCGTACGCAGTAGTAAATGCTCCAGTTGACCTCTGGTGGTTTCGCCTTTTTTTATCCAAGACATTGCCCGGGGCGTTGCGGCGCAGCCAGAGGGCCGGCTCGGCTCACGTAAAGTAAAGTGAGCTGAGCTCAGCTCGCCGAAAAATCCTCGAGCTTTTCTCATCTCATCTTGATTCTTGGGAGGTGGATAGATGGATAAATGGATAGACGGAACAGGAAGAGGAACAGAAACAGAAACAGCGCAGAAGACGACGAGGAATAAGGAATGAGAAATGAGAAACGAGATACATAGAGCAGACTGAGATACTCGAATAGTTCCGCATAGATAGCAAAAAGTGTCATCACCATCTGACCATGCATCCATCTGTCCATCTGTCCATCCGTCATCACTCTGCTTCATCCATTCATTTATTACAACAAGCAAGTCTAGTTCTGCCTAGCCCGAACCACACCCTCCCCAGAAGCCTACTCCCAAGGCACCAGCTCAGCCTCCCTTCGTACCAAAAACCCCAGAACAAACACAACAAAAGTTCTATTTTCCGCAACCGTTCCAATTCAAATACATCTATCCAGTCGCACGCAGATATGCACATATACACATAAAAAAACAAGTAAGAAGCTAGGTAGAATACCACGTCCTAGCCTACCCAGCTTCTTTAACCTAGCAAGCAGCTCAGCTCAGCTCAGCTCCCGCGAACATCTGTTCATTCACCCCGTGCGTGGTATTGCATCCAAGGAAAGACCCGCTACTCTTTCATCCTACCTAACCCACCTAGATAGCTGTTTCCGCCTCGACTCTGTGGGCGGGCACGGTCACAATCCCAGCATCTCTTACTACACAGATGCGAACTCACAGCCCACACACAGGCAGCAGGCAGTAGGCAGCATCACAATAACACCGACACCGATGCCGAAAAAGAGGAAGGGAAATAATAACAGCCTAATAGTTGTAAAGTAGCAGCAGCGGTAGCAGTAGTAATTCACTATTTCAGTTCAGTCCAGTTCAGCCCAGCCCCGTTCCGCCCATCCACCCCATCCACCCCATCGCCCGCAAACCCTCCCCCTACACCCGTAAATGCAAGCACAGCACAGCCTAACAAAGCAAAGTCAAGGTCAAACTAAAAAAAGGCAAGGAAAAAAGGTAGTACAACGAACGACCCTCCCCTCCCCTCCCCTCCCCAACCCAATCTGATGCGAACCCCTCCCCTCCCACCCACCCCAGACGCGCGAGAAGAAATCCAAAAACAAAAATCAAAAATCAAAAACAAAAGCCTGTTTCCTAGGTGCACTACCATTCAGGAACACCGCCGACTCCGAGCTCGAAACATCAGAGGACAAGAAAAAAAAGGAGGCCAAAGGAAAATAAGGTTGAGTGTAGTACTGTAACAGGAAGGCCGATCCCCCGGTGTGGGTGGTGGTGGCGGCGGGATCGAGCAAGAGCAACGGAAAGGCTACCTAGCACATGCGACATAATATGTTGTGGAGATAGATAAATGGGGCTCAACAATTTTTTCCATTGGCTCCACAATATCGAGAGCTTCCAGGGCTGTCTTTCTGTCCTGCAGGAGGATTGCGGGGTCATGCAGGTGTAGGTAGAAGATGCTGCGGGCAATATGCGCCCCACCGAAACCCTAGGCAAGACGAAGCGATTTACAGGTCAGAAGACACTTTCGCCCTCGGGGTTGGGTCAGGGTCGGGCTCGGCCTGCCTGGCCGAAGCCTTGGGCGTCTCTATGAGTATTTCTGCGACTTCCTCTCCGGGCGCTAGCGGGAAGATCTCCGGCGGTGTGAGCGAAACGGGAGGGATGTCGGCAGCAGCTTCGCGCTCCTCTGCGCCTTGCTCTTCAGAGATGGCGGGAGGCGGCGACGACGCTAGGGTGGAATCCGGAACCGTAATGTCCTCAACAGATATCACGCTGCCTCTGCTGTTGGTACGCATCATCTCGGTGCCAAGCTTCGAGGACCCCTTTGGTCGAAATTTGGGACTCTTCGCGCGCGCATTGGCGTCGCCGAGCTCATCGTCTTCGTCATCGCCTGATTCGGCCGATTCGTGTTTGCGTGTTTCGAGTATACGCCGTTTTGCATCAACCATCTCTGAGGATCGCTGACGTCGGATAGTCGCATCCTCTAGGATGGTAGGGGCGGGTGTCTTGTGGGGTAGGTCATGCGGCACGGGAAGGCTCTTGGGATCGACATTGCTAGATTGCTCTTCCGAGATCCCCAAGCCATTCATAGCACGAGCTATATCCCGGTCGCGCCAGTCTTCCATCGTATGGCGGAGTATCGTTACGGGCACATCATCGCGGTTCTCGTGATCGCCAAAGAAACTCGAGCTAATGGAATCCTCGCGACTGGAGCCCCGATAACTTCCGGAAGGTGCCGGGGGAAAGCTGGACGAGTTCGAGTTCGGACTTTCATCTTGACGTGTGGATTCCTGGCGAAGACCGGATGGCATCATTGATGGATAGGCACTCTGACTAGGGGTCCAATTTGGCGGGGGAGGTCTCCACTGACACAGTCTTCCCAAGATTTCTGACAGCTTGCTGACTGTCGGTGGCTTTTCGATAAGCGCATCGAAATAATGAGGTGCCTGCAGTTGTTTAAGGTACCCAGTGACTGCGACAATTGGGGTGCGGGAATTAGGGTTCGCGGTATCTCTAATCATCCGTGCGACGTCCGCCCCGTTAACTTGAGGTAGTTTGTACTCCATCATGATGATGTCGAATTTGAGCTCACCCATGGCATATCGCACAGCCTCTGCCCCATTTGTAACTGTTAATGTCCGGCACCGTAGCTTCTCCATCAGTTTCTCCATAACGAGGCGAGAGACGGGATGATCCTCGCAGACCAACACGTCAAGAGGCCGGAACATCGGTCCGTCAGAAATACTGATCTGTGAGAGCCGCCTGGAGCTTTGTCTCCGTCGCTGCACACGCAAAAATGCTGCTTTGGCACGATTATCCTCCGTGTCGGACGAGGACGGCGAAAGATCCAATACTTGGCTCCTTCTCTTATGATGGCCCGGGAGGAGATCTCGAACGACATCCTCTTCTTGCGAGCCTAGCGTCTGGGATCTAGCCCGCGGGGATGGAGCGCCCGTCTGCCCAAGAGACGCCTGTCGCCGATCAGGAGTACGGGTCTCTGTCATCGATGCAGACATGCCAGACGGCGACTTGACAAGCTTGAGGGGCGATATCGGATCTGGCGAAGGCCTCACGCCAGCTGACAAGCGGGGTGCTTCCAAAATGTTTCCCGGCTGCAACGTAGACGGATTGCTTGTAGCATGAGATAGGGTAGACGAGCTGCTAGATGTCTTCCGTCTCTCATGGTGTTGACCAGTGCTGAATTGAACCAACAACGGCGACGATGGCTGTGACCCTCGACTAGGGGACGCGTTGTGTCCGCTTATTGATGGGGATGAAGGCCTGCCAGTTCCCTTGTTGGATGACAATGTTCGCTTCAAGGGAGCAGCAAGCATGGGGCTAGATTCCAACGACGGCGATGAAGAAGTGACACCTGGCGATTGCAGTGCTGATCCACCTTTGGAAGCTTCTGCACGAAGCTTTTGAATGACATCTTTGTTGGCCTTCTCCAGCACAGGCAGGTTCTTGTAGCTGAAATTACCAAAGTCGTCGGTGACCATTGGCTCACTAAGCCTTCGGGACCGGCCTTCACGAACGTGTGCAGGAATATGCAGTGGAATGAGGCCCCGCTTTACAGACGACGCACTAACTTGGGACCGGACTCGAGAAAGGGCGTCGTGCGGCCGGTCGGGATAGTCTGCACTCGGTGTCCCGGCTGGAGAGCTTACCTGATCTTCAAATTCTGGTGCCAACGTCGTCATGGCAGCACCCCTGGTGTCAAAATACTCCGTATCTTCCGGGTTTTGGGGCGCCGGAATGAACGACGCCTCGTCTTCGCGCAAGCTCTCCCAATTGATGTCGGAGAACCATGGGTGGCTCCTAATCTCCTCACCGCCACTAGCAAACTTGTTGTCCTTGTTTGCACCTAGACGATTCACAGGATCCGTACACATCAGACGATTCATGATATCTTTTGCCGCATCAGATATCTCTTCCTCTTCCTCGTCAGGCCACTGAATGTTTCGGGCAAGGATGTTCTGAAAAACCTCGTCGGGTGTGTCAGCGTGGAATGGCGGATAGCCATACAAACACTCGAATAGAATGCAGCCCAGTGACCACCAGTCACTAACTTCGTCTTGCCCACTGCCACTTATGGTTTCTGGGGCTAGATAATCTGGCGTGCCTACGAATCGACGGTTGTTGTCGTCTGGATCGAAAAGAGTCATTGGCGGTGGAGGCATACTGGATGAAAGTGGTGGAGTGCTGTTTTGCGCAAGGCTAGACTGGCTCATCGTGTGCGCTACCGGGTACAAGTCCGGTGAAGCCTCGTCGCTATACGCCTCTTCCTCTATCGGCGACCGGGCCCTAGCATGTGGAAACTGATCGTCTATCAACGAAAAGCGGCGGAACATGGCTTGCAAGGCATCGCCGTCTCCACTTTCGCTTCGCTGACCCGAGGTTCTTCTTGGCCCATCACGGCCATGTTGGCTGTCCCTATTCAAGTTGAAGTACGAAGGCTGGCCAATGTCTCCAGCAAGCGAGGGAGTCATGCTAGGAGTGTGCGAAGGAGAAGGGTTTAGATCAAACGAAGCAGAGCGAGAAGAACCGACTGATGTAGAGCGATGAAACGGGCCGGATTTGAGCAAGTCTGGCACAGGCTCTGCAGATATCAGAGCCCGCTTTTGACGGCCAATCACGCCCATACGAGACAGACCGAAGTCGGTCAACTTCAAATGACCCTTCTGGTCTATGAGAAGATTGTCCGGCTTCAAGTCGCGGTGTACAATGTCACGACTATGCAAATGCTCGACGCCCACTACTACTTCAGCCAAATACTTCTTAGCCCAGCCCTCGTGAAGGGCGCCAAGAACTTTGATCAACGACGCGCAGTCACCTCCGTTGAGATATTCCATAACGAGGTACAGGTAATCTTTGCTCGAAAAGGTCCAATAGAGTTTTGCAACAAATTCGCTCTCGCCCTGCCACATCATGATAGCTCGCTCTGCCTTGACGTTGGTGACCTGATTCTTAGCCACCATATCTGCTTTCTTCAAGACTTTGATGGCAAAATAATCCCCAGTAGACTTCTTTTTCGCAAGATAGACACTGCCAAACGCCCCTTTGCTGATCGGCTTGACGATTTCAAAGTCTTTGATTGATGGCGGCTGGGCCTTTGCCTGGGGTTGGGTGACGGGAATCATGCGAGGGGACACGGGTGGCTTCACGTGGTCTGAGCCAGCGGTTGATGATTGGCGTCGGTGCCGGACATGTGCTATAGCTGGAGAAGAGAATTCGCTTGTGGTCATAACGGGCGAGGTAATGGGCGACTGTAGGGACTCAACACCGCTCGGCAGGCGTGGCTTGGTCATCCTCAATGGCGATGAAGGTGGAACCATGGAACGGGCTGGAGAATGCTGCCGGCTTGACAGAACGCTCGGCAAGATGAGGCTCTTTCGCTTGCGCTCGCGAGAGCTTGCGACTCTGCTAAGACCAAGCTCAGACGACGGTGAGTCTGCGCGTCGCCCAGACATGACAGAGGACCGGATACTACTGTCGCTGTCCGCTCCAGCATCACTCTCGAAATGCATGGAATGGCGCTTGTTCTGTGTTGCAATGTTGATTGCCCCCGCATGCGAGCGCGGGGTTTGCGCGCCGCCTCTTGGGCTGTTGGATCTCGTGGAACCCGCGACTGAAGATTCTCTCCGGCTTATACGGGCATGTAAAGATGGCTCAGAGGCATTCCGGAGAGCCTGTGCCATTGCTGAGGGCGCATCGAAAGATCCGGGAAAAAGACCTTCTTCGCCAGTAGGGATGTCATTGATGTCAGTCTGTGTGTCTGGCTCTTGTGGCTCGTCGTCCGATGAACTGTCCTCGCCGGCAGCTATGCGAGCGGCCTTGACCAGTGCTGCTTCGATACATTCTTGCACGAGAACGTCGAACTCGACACGTATACGCTCCGAGTATTCGAGGATGCGCCTATGTCTAAAGACTGCATCGACTTTTGCTTTTGCAAGTCGCTCTGTATCGTCACAGAGCAACTTCAAGCCTTCACCGTGCTCTGTGGAGCCTGAGCTTGGCGACTGCCATTGCAATACCTGCGAGATGCGGTTCTCTGACTGAGGTGATTGGGTCCGGATCTCGGCAGCCGACTGTGCCCGCGTGTTGTCTCGGATCGCTGGTGTATTAACTTCGAGAGCTGTATCACATAGATCAAGCACAAGCTCAACGATGCGAGCTAACGGCCGTCTTACAGCAAATGAGCGCGCACGGTGGTGACCAAATCCTGAGGACCGCTCACGCGACCGGGCTGGTGGAGAGGTTGGAGTGTTTCGCCCGGAGGGCGTTCCAGAGGAAGGCGTCGACATGGACTGGATGACCAGGCCTTTGTAGTCAAGAGGCGGCAGCGACTGTGCTAGGTCGAGCGGCGCGGCTCTCGATGGCCGGGCCTGTGCCTCGAGAGCGTCTAGAACTTTGACAATTGCATTTCGGTGCTCGGCGAGGGATTCCTGTGTCATTTGAACGTCCATTTCTGCACGGTGCTCTTGCAAGCAGAGTTCAGTGTGCTTCTCAAACCACCATGGCGTAATTTGGCGCTCACAGATGCGACAGAGCACAGGCAGAGGAGGCGGGTGGTTTCCCGGGTCATTGGCGCCTTGCTCGGCAAGGGCAGTGAGGTAGTGAGCCAGCATCTCGGCACCGACTCCCAGGGCCTCGACGAGCACTTCCGGAAGGTCGATTGTCACTTCACGGACAACGGACGGGCGAATCATCCACATAGTCTAGCCAGCGGTCAGTAAATGAAGCGGGACGAGATACAAAACGACATACATGACTCTCCACCCCAGTTGTTCGGTCGTAAACCATGATGCCCTGTGCCTCTAGATTGATGATTTGCTCTTCCTCGTCGGGTTGCGAGTCTGGTGCTGGCTCCGGCTTTTCGTCCTCGCCGTGCTTCGAGCGCTTTCGTCTGAAGACCGACAGCGGCCCCATGCGCACCGAGAATCGGGTGATGCGGCTCCTAGAATCATCACTCTTTATGGTCTCGATGGTATCTGTGAACTGGGAAGTGTTGCCGAGCACAATGTCGGCAACGGGTTTGCCCACGACCTGGCTGGGGTTGGTGCCGATGACGTCCTTCCACGACTCGCTTACATATCGAATCTTGCCGTCGAGATCGAGGTCCATGATAACATTCAGACTGTGTTCGGCCGCCTCCTTCAGGTCCTCGCGCTCCTCGCGGATGTCCTGGCTGATGGTACGCTCCATCTGGACGCGCTGCATGGCCGCCGCGGCTGCTTCTCCCTTCAATGCAGTGACGACGGGCAGTGCCAGCGACGCTGGCTTTTCTTGCTCAACCATTGCTGGTGTGTGGGTCTTAGGAGGCTCCTGGTGTTGGACGAGGCCGGTGCGGCGGACTGGTGACGTTGCCCGGGGGCCGGTGGAGGATCGACTATGTGCAGACAGCTCCCGAGACCATCATGGATAGCAGATGGGCTGGTGGATGGGTTCGGTTGCGGGTGCGGGTGCGCAGCAGGTGTAGTGAGTGCTTGATGCGGTTGGGACTGCGAGTTGTGCTGGTGCTGACGGCGAGGGGAACAGACGGCCTCGAGACCAGACTCAGGCTGGGCACCGCAGACAGGCCTAGAGCAGCTGCATGGCGTGGCGGACGAAGCGATTGACAGCAGAGGGAGCGAGCAGGGACGGCAGTCGTGGTGGTTGAGGCAGCGTTCGGGGTGGTGGTGGTGGTGGTGGTGATGTCTTCGGACGGGAGGGGTAGAGCCGTGGCACCAACTCAGAGGTGGAGGCGGTTGGCTTAGGCGGGCGGGCAGGCGAGGGATTGGCAGTCTGGGACGCTGCGTGACCAGACGGGGGGACGCTGGCGGCGCGGTCTGCAGCAGAGGCACGCTAGCTCTGCGCTGCTCCAAGTGAATTGGTGTCGTCGGCGTCGTGGGGAGGGGAGGAAAGTCAGCCGGTGAAAGCAGCGCTGGCGCACACGCACACGCTGCGAACAACAGACGCGACGGCGAAGGCGACAACGACGGCCCCCGGCTCGCCCAGCGGGCCGTGCACACCGTTTCTCGTTTCTCGTTTCTCGCTTCTCGTTTCTCCCGCCCTCTCCAGCTGCCGTTTTTTCTGTTTCATCAGCCACGCTGTCTCGTCATCGGCCCTGCGCACTGTGCGGGCAATCAATTCAAGACAACAAGCCGCGGTGCATTCATTCTGCTGGCGCTGCGCTTCGTCTTCGCTCTGCCACCGTTCCCCACGCTCCGGCCGCGTTGACGCCGCGTTGACGCCGCCTTTCCTCCGACCAGCGACTATCCCCCACACCAAGCAGTCTTCGTGGGCACGCATGACTTTCGGCCTTACCATGCAACCGCACGACGTTGGCCGCACTGGACTTGGGCCATGTGTGTCTAACGCCCATGTCTCTGGTCAGCTTGAACCCCAACCGCAAAGGTACCGTGGATGCACTCCCCGTATGAGAGCCAAACGGCTGCTCGACGTTGCACAGCATCATTAATTACCAGTGCTCCGCTCCGACTTCACAGTGCGAGGCGCTTTGGCTGAGAATGTGCTCGTCGACAGGCCAGGCCCGCATACCGACGCAGATCGCCCTCGTCGGCATCCAATCGTCCTGTTCACCCGCTTCTCTTGCGGCATCGAGCTGGCAGCGGTGCAGGCAGCGTGCATGCACCGTCACCGTCCGACGCACTCGGCTGCAGGCTGCTGCTGTTGCCCCTTCCCAACGCCGCCGTCCACGATCCAGACCTGCACCCTGATGCTGCACCCGCACCGCGTCCGCCTAGCTTCGAAGTTTGGCTGCGGGGCCAACACCCGCCTGCACCCTTTTCCCTACCGCCCCGACGCCATCGCCATCCTACACGCCGTCCAAGCCGTGGGGAACAGGCTCGCGGGTCCCGTCCAGGCCAGTTGGAAGCCGCACACGCAGCCAAGTCGAGTCTAGCCGCTGTCGACTCCAACGGGCATTCCCCCTCCACCGCCAGCCCTCGTCAGACGACCGCCTGCCGCTTTGTGATAGTCGCCACCCGAGCACGGCGACTGGTCTCGGCTGCACTGACACATATATGCCGTTAATATCGAAACTAGTGAGGTTGGCGTAGTGTCGTTGCAGCTCCGTGTGTCCACCAACGCATGTCGTCAGAGGCTCGGACGCACTCGCCGGGTGCAAACTCTCCTCGATACTGACTCTGAACTTAAACACTTTGCAGCTACTCTATCGTACACATGCAGCCCTCGGCCATTTGTGCAGCCTGAGGGCCGATTAGTCAAAAGTACACTGCTCCTAGCTTGTGCACGGCAACCCTGCCAGACGAACTGCTCCTGAGAACCACCCGAGGGTCCTCACTGCCCGCCTTAACTGCCTTCCCCTCTACCGTCTTCTCTTCGTAAGCCACCTCAACTACCTCTCCATTGACGAACCCTGACGGCGCTTTCCATTGAACCCGCTGGCCCTACTTTGGCACACGCTTCGTACTGCCAGCCGTCCCGTTGGGCTCGCCTTTCCTATCACCTTTCTTCTGCTTCTTCGCAGCTCCATTCTGTGTTGAACCGCGCCCTCGCTTTTTGGGGTTCTGCTGTTTCGTTTCGTCTCCGCTCTGAGCTGACGCCGAGTGCTCCGAGCCTTCCGCGTCGTCCCCGCTCTTGTCGTCGTCAGCTTCTGACTTGTCAAGCTCATCCTTGTCAGCTCGTTGTTGGACCGCATCCTCCCAATGCTGAGTGCAGTCCATTAAATTCTTCCTACTATCGATATCGTGGGCTGCGTCTTTGCTGGCTTGCTTTCTAGCTTCTTTCGCCTCTGGGGTGTTCGCAACGTGCTGTTTCCCTTCTTTACCACCTTGCTGCTTCTTGTGTTCGGTTTCTACCTTCTCTTTCTCGCTCATCTGTTCCCAGGCCTTCTTTGGTAGGTATCGTTTCTCAGTGCCATCGTCTTGTTTCGCATGACCGCTTCCTTCCTTGGTCTGCCATTCCTCTTTCGTCCAGTCATCAAGATGCTTTTGATCTTGATCCTTGTCTTTCTTCTCGGTATTGTATCCTCCCCCGCGCTTTTTGTATTCGGATGCCATCATTTGCGCCTGCGACTGGATGTCAGCTACATGAATGTCTCAACCGGGGCAAGTGTCCCCGTACCTTCCTGGCAGACCACTGTCCTGGCGCGCCCCCTTTGTCACTCTGGTGTATCTCCTCCTTCACTTCGTCTCGGAGCTCCGGATCCGTATATTTGTCTTTGGACGGCATCGCGACTCGAGACACTGCGCAGAATCGACGTAGATTCGAGAGTGTCTGTGGCAGTCTCCGGGTAAGTTGCTGGTTGCTCACGACGCGAACAATAGAAAGCATATCAGACGCGACACCCGTTCTCCAGCATGGCAAGCACTCTATGTAGGCTGCCCCAGAGTTCCCCTTTCTTGTACCTGCACAAGCGTCAATCGACCAGCCACCTCATCATCGATAGCCGCGTATCGCACGGTCAAGTTAACCTAAGTTACGTCTAAGCGTACCTTCCTAGGTACCTGTCCATACATTGCCATCATTATTACTCGCGTCCAAAGTCTAGACTCGTGACATCAATGACGACGCGCAAGCTTGAGCGCGGACCACACACGCACCAACGAAACGACCCGGATCCACTACCCCTAGCCGATCGGAACTAGCCCCAATTTAAACTTCTTCGGGCTGCGCTACGTTCTAGCCAATCAGCGTTGATCGCCCTCGGGTAAACAGTGATAGTTACAGCGTCGCGTTTCTCCGCGTTGACGATGCTCACTCCGTATATCCTCACGGAAACGAAAACAGAATAATTGGGAGGGGAAAAGTTTAGGGTGGGTAGGTACTTTTGTGTTGTGCTGCTGTTGCCGGTTATGCCTGGAGTATTGCTTATGTTAATTACGTCATGGAGTGAGTAGTGACCTTGAAAGTACTGCCTGTGCATTACCAACTAGATACATCGCCCGCGAGCACACGTTCCTCCCTCCTACTCTCTTCCTTCCTCCTTGCTCCTTACACGCAATCGCACAGCCGCCGCATATGTCATCGTAAATCTAAGATTTCCTACCACATGGCGTACTCTCCCCGCTAAGCGCAAAATAAACGATCCTAGCTCCAGGAGCTCCGTTCCGAGAAATGTGCTTAGGGGATTTAGTAGGAGCTGAGCTAAGCCCGCCGTTAGGTCTCGTTCGGTCGTTAGTGAAACACCTCTTTTCTTCTATAGCACATCGTACCTGTAACAATAGAGATGCGAGAGGTTCTGTCACGTGAGTGCGGGGCTGCCAAGATTGACTCTTAAGCGAGCTGTACGTCACACGAGTGTAACTCTTTCGACATTCTACAACAACACATGCCCGCTGAAAACACCGACGTTTGAGGTAGATCCTCCTTGTGTCGTCACTTCTTGCACTCGCAAATTTACTTTGGCTACTGCGTTTGCTGGCAACCCTACGAATGCAAGGGATTTATCGGTCGTTAAAACGTTCCTATCAGTCCCGCATCTGAGAAGCTACCTACAACGACAAATCCCCGCGGAAAACTCCGACGTGTGAGGTAGATCCTCCTTGTGTCGTCACTTCTTGCACTCGCAAATTTACTTTGGCTACTGCGTTTGCTGGCAACCCTACAAACGCAATAGATTTATCGGTCGTTAAAATGTTCCCAATGTCGATACCACTTCTGCTGGACTCCGCCTGTGCAAATACAACGCCACACGAGACCTGGCCGGCTCTGATGATTTCTGCCCGGCGTTCAGCTGCTTCGATAGTTTGATCTGTCTCATCGGAGCCATCGTGAGCATTCTCTAGCTCCTCGACGCGATGAGTAGCATTTTCGAGTTGTTCTCTCATGAGTTCCAAATGCTCCTGGATTTTGTTCTTCACCGCATCCAGCTGCAGCCGGGTTGCTTCGCGATCAGCTTCGCTTGATGTTGTGGACCGCAGCTGCACGCGACTGAGCGCCATCAGAAGGCTTCCCATATTAGGTACGTTTGCATATGTACTCACAGTTGGATCGTATCCAAAGCTAATTGAACTGTGCCCGCGCATGTCTGAAGTTGAGTCGAGAACGTCCGAATCTTCTCCTTCTTCGCTACGCCCACGAGAAATTTATCCCGGAAGCTGAGCTGTGTACTGTCGGAGGAATGTCTAGTCCATCGTTTCAGCTGCATCTCGAACTTGTCGCATTCGCCTGCGCAACTGTTGACAGCGTCAGCCAGCCCGATCTGAACGAAGTCCGCCTGCGTAGCGGCAGAGCTGGCCTCATCCGAGACGACAAGCTGCAGAAGTGTTGCCAGAGGTCGACGAAGATTCTCGAGATTGCTACGGATGATCTGGATCTCGGAAGGCGCGTCGCGAAAACCACTGATCAGCGCGGAAAGTTGGCCGGGAGCGGTGGTTGCCAGAGTGGTAATACCCAGTGCGCCTGCAGCGACGCTGAAAGGATCGGCCATAATGTTACGTGTAGGCTGAGAGCGAGAAACCCGGACTCAAGGTTACGAAACGACGAAGAGATCGTTTACGCGAACAGCTCATAGCGGAACCACATTCGATTTGGAGCGACGAAGATGAGGCAGCAGCTTTCGAGGCCGAAACGTGGTGGGGAAAAAAGTCTTGGTTGAGATAGCCATTATACGGTTGTCGTCTACTGTTCAAGTGAGATTGGTTACACTTATATTGTGGCGCAAAGGAGGCAACCATCTCACCGGACGAGCTGCTTACATAGCCCCAGCGCTGAGCTGAAGAGCCAGTATGAATAACCGCACCGCCGTCCCGCCTCTGAGACCGGTGCTGGAATACTTGCTCTCCTCTTGCTCGTTTTCGAACTTGCGGTTCGCATCCGGTCTATCTGTGTCGAGCGTTGCCCACGGACAGCCTTACCCACGCACAGCCTTGCGACGTACATACGACCCATGGCCCGTGTTGTCAGCCTGAGCGCAAAGCAAAGTGCTGCTACTCTTCTTACAACGAAGGTTTCCCCCGTGTGTGAACACACCGCCTAACCGACTTGGGTCTTGCTCCACAAAACAGCCACCCATTCAGCCTACGCTGACACCCAATGAGGCTCCGCTCTGAGCTCGCGAAAACGTAAGCTCTGTGTCCTGCGAACGATGTCAAGCTCCAAGCTTGATATAGGATCCGTGTCTGGAACGCAAGGTGCACACAATCTCGTTGGAAATTTCGGCAATGTGAGCATTGGAGCTAAAGAACATCTCCAAGGTACCAAAGTCAGGTCATCCACGTCGCATACATGATAATAAGTCAGAATTTTAATAGATATACGCACCAAGGAGTTCAACGCATGCCAACAGTCTCTCTACCTTACTGATTCATATATCGATCGCGAGGCCCTCACCCGTACAAAGGGGCGGCGAGTTCCCGGGACCTGTGAATGGATTACACAACATCCGACCTACCAATACTGGCTGCACGGCACTGGCAGTAGTTCACTGCTATGGATCTCGGGAGGCCCTGGCAAGGGCAAGACTATGATGTCCATCTTCCTCACCGAAGAGCTTGCAAAAAGTCCAACTGCGAACGTTATATACTACTTCTGCAGTGCTCAGGATGAAAAGCGTAACACTACAACAGGCGTCCTTCGAAGTTTCGTCCATCAAATCCTCCGCTGTATGCCGGAATTCTTAAATCATACGCAACCGTTCTTCGAGAGTAGAGAGCGAATACAAGAGACGTTGTCGTCTATGGAGACTCTCTGGATCATTTTCCAACGCATGGTCACTGACGTCGACCTCCACCCGATTTATTGTGTTCTTGACGGTCTGGACGAATGTGACGAAGCAGGCTTACGTTTTCTTGTTGTCAAAATTGCCGGGATATTTTCACCAGATATCCCCTCGGCTGCTCAGACCGGCTTCAAGCTAGTGATTGTCAGTCGTCACATCCATCGCTTGGGCGGAATTCATCGATGTAAAAAAATCAATCTGGATATCGACAATGACGATGCTGTGAAGAATGATGTCAAGCAGTTCATTCATGCTCGAGTTCTGGAATTGTCCAGCCTAGATGGATTCAACCAGGAACCCCACGAGCATATTCAGACCACCTTTATAGAAAGGGCGAAAGGAACATTCCTGTGGGTCGGCTTCGCCATGACGGAATTGGTTCGACAGACCACTTGCAGTCAGGTTTTGACAGCTCTCGACAAATTACCAGTCGGCCTTCACGCAGTATACAACCAGATCATACTTCGAATACCGAAAGCGCACCGCGCCACTAGTTTCAAGATTTTGCGATGGGTGACCATGGCCGAGACTCCTCTTTCTCTGGAACAATTAGGATCAGCTACTGGGCTAATGACGTCCTCAGCCGGACTGCGCAAAGAACGAAATATCCGAGATGGGATAGCTGTCTCACTACTAAAATAACAAGGCACGAGTGTCGAGCTCATTCATGCGTCAGCACGTGATTACCTCCTGCGGGAAGAGCCTGACGACGATCCAGTCCTGGAAGACGCTCGAATCAAAGCAGAACACGCTCATCTGGAGATGGCCCGTGTCTGTGTTGTGTGTTTACTATGCAGTACGCTACAACATGCACCATGGGTAGAAGCTTGTCCAGAAGATGACCCCCTGCTAGAATACGCCATCCTTCACTTGGATTTCCATCTTATTAACAGCGGACAACTTGCACATGAGCTATATCGAGCCTATGGGCCATTCTTTCTGGACGACACGAAACTTTTCCGCAACTGGTGGCATTCTAATTTAACGACGACCAATGATATTTTGCCCACGAGCAAACTACTGCGTACATATCACAAAATACCACTCCTGGAGGTACCGTTATTGCTAGAACCTTGCCCTTTAACATGGCTCCAGGCGATTCTCGAGCGAGAGCTAAAGCAGTCTGTTGGGCGCAAGCAAGCAGTAGAGCAGCGGGACCCACATGGATGGAGGGCGGTTTATACCGCGTTAGACTACAAAATCAAAGAGGCCTTTCAGCTTTTGGTAAAAGCCGGAGTCGGTCTGGAAGCAACGAATCATTCCGGCGAAACGTTGTTATCTACCTTCGCAGCAAAAGGCACAGATGCTAACAATCAGTCTCGTTGCAGTCGACTGATTGATTGATTGATTATGTAATAAGTCAATCAAATCAATTCACTCTCTTGATTTTTTGCAGTCAAATCAATCAGTGATGGCCAGCCTGATTGGAAAGTTAGAAACGGATTGATTGTTTTTTCTATCAGAGATCTGAGTTAGCCAAAGGGCCCATATAGCACTCGTACAGATGGGGCCGTTTTTGAGGCTGTAGAGATTGGCGTATGGCGAGTTCGTGATAGGATTTCTGGTGTTTGTTTTGGCCCCCGATTGGCAGGCGTACGAGTCAACTAGTGTAGCGCACGCCCCTGAGTACTCTGCACCCGCAAATTTTCGCCCATCACTGTCAATTGCCCCCATTCACTTTGTTAGCCGTATTTACAATGAGCCAACGTCCCACTCGCCGCCGTGGGCGCGCTGCCGCCGCAGCTGCCGCCGCCGATACGCAGAGTACCCAAACTTTCGAAGTGGAGATGCGTGAGCGCCGTGATCCATCGCCTGCACCCGCTGCAACCTCAGTCGCCCCATCCGCTACAGAGGGTGAATTGCCTGCCCCCGACGAAGCTCTCGACGCACGATTTGAAGATAACTTTAATGGGATTGACTGGGATCGGTTGCCCGACTATATGGCGCCGCTGCGTACACAGAAACACCGGAAGTCGTGGATTTATCGTCATGGCTATCGCGTATGCCTCCGCCGGGCCCCTGAGCGGATATTTTTCGTGTGCGCGTACTGCCATAGAGATAAAACGATAGACCGGGGAGGCGGTGGGTTGTACGACGTCAGTACATCAACTTCATCTGCTGCAGCTCATCTACAGGCCAAAAAACGAGGCCACAACCTCACGCCGTCGGGCGAGCGGATGGAGGCACCTTTGCCAGGTGGCCAGCGTACAATACAGCAACTCATACACAGCGGCATCGTCATCCCGCAGGCAGTAGGCAACGCGCTGGGCAACTTTGACGTACAGAGGTTTCGAATAGCAGCTATTGAGTAGCTAGTGGCAAACAATCACCCTCTGAGGGAGTTTGAGACGCCTGCTTTTAGGAATCTGCTGCAGATGGCTAATCCGGAGGCCCTCGGGGCGCTATGGAAGAATCATCAAAGTGTGGCTAGATATACAATGCGACTGTTCAATCACCTACAACCCCAAGTAATAGAGGACCTGTCGAACGCGCTGAGTAAAATACACCTATCGTTTGACGGCTGGACTGTAAAAGGAGGCAAGAAAGGCTATCTTGGTGTTGTTGCTCACTACGCGGATTCGGCGGGTCGCATCCAAGATCTCCCGATTTCTCTCCCACAGCTATCTGGTGCCCACACAGGTGAAAAGATTGCTCTAGTAATACAGGAGACTCTCCGGAGCTTCAATATTCACTCTAAAAAGATAAGATACTTCATTTTAGATAACGCAGGCAATAACAACACTGCCGTGGATTATTTGGCGAAGGTGTATAGCTTTGATGCAGATCACCGGCGACTCCGCTGCGGCCCCCACACCCTCAATCTTATAGGGCAAACAATCATGTTTGGGGTGAATAAAGAGGCCTTTGAAAACGAGGAGACTCAGCATGCGCTTGAGGAGAGATTGTTGCTAGATTGGCGCAAACATGGCCCGCTAGGTGTTCTCATAGATGTTCTCCACTACATCAAAACACCTCAACAGTACGATTTGCTGTACAGCTTTGTACGCAAGGAGGCAGAGGCTCAACAGGAGCCATATAAACAGATTGAGCCGATCAAGCCAGTAGTAACTAGATGGAACTCCTTCTGCTCTGCGTTTGAGCGAGCCGTCGAGAGGCTTAAGAATCCGCTTGATGCCTACATACAGTACCATATCGAGAATACGCGTACGGCCGCTGCGTACGCCTCTGCCCGCGGGAATCAGATAGCTGAGTCTCCGGCGTGGATGACGTCAACTGGATTGAGCGCAGCAGATTGGGGTGTTATTACTCAGTACATTGAGGTTCTACAGCCGTTGAAGGTTGCTACAAAGCGCCTTGAAGGCAGAGGCAACAGTGGAAGATTTGGTGCGCTACATGACGTTATCCCTACCTTTGAGTACGTACTCAACACCTACGAGCAGATTGCGCAGCAATACGAGAGCGTCAATTACAACCAGGCGGACTCGCCAGAGGATCATCTAGCTATCAACGTACGCGCAGCGTGGCAAAAGCTTCAAAAGTACTAGGAGAAACTTGATGACTCACCAGCGTACTACGCCGCTACAATACTGCACCCAAACACGAAGTTCTACTGTCAAAACTCATGGGCAGATCAACCCGGCTGGATTGCCTTATCAGATGCTGCTTTTCAGGCGCTATGGAGTGAGTACAAGCCGAAGGAGACTCTAGATTTGGAACGCCCACGCAAGAAAGTCAAGGTATCATATATACAGGCAAGCATTGATCTGCTCACAAATCCGGTACAAGGCAGAGCAGTTGCCGATAGCAGTGACGAGTACGAGCTTTGGAGACGAGAGCCTCATCTCCCATCGGATCACCCCCATTCAATTGACCCGATTGCCTATTGGATAGGCATGAAGCAGCTCTATCCCAACCTCAGCCAGCTGGCTATTGACGTACTATCAATTCCGGCATCTAGCTGTGAGTGTGAACGTATGTTTAGTGAGGTCGGCGATCTCCTAGAGCCAAAGCGTAGAGCTCTGTCGCCTCAATTACTCGCGGCAATTCACTGTGTACGATGCTGGCTCAGGGCTGGCTTCAAAGATAGAGCTACAACTCCGCTTACTGAAGAGGCAATCGATCAATTGTACAGTATATAGGACTGGGGTAATAGCGCCTAGGCAATCTCATACAAATCTAACCTCCCTCCCATCTGCCGGCAATTTCCGCTATTTGGATTACAGTCTATCAATCTGTTTGCAGTCTATCAATCCGATCTCAATCAGGCCGAGAGTTGTTGATTAGTCAGTCAATCAATTCAATTCACCTCTCTTGAAAACACCAGTCAAATCAGGCCAGAGGCCTCGGCCTGACTGATTTGATTGATAGCAACTGTGGCAAAAGGAGACGAACTTGCAGTGAGATGGCTAATAGAGAGCGGCGCAAACCTGGAAAGACGAAGAAAATCTCCTTCGGGCAATACAAAAACCGCGTTATGTATAGCAGCGGGGACAGGACATGAAGCTGTAGTGCGACTTCTCCTTCAAAATGGCGCGAATGTGGACACTGCAGCGACAGGCTCTTCTGGACACAGCAGCAACGCTTTACATGCTGCCGCAAGACAGGGTTATGAGGGTGTAGTCTGCCTTTTGCTCGACAGCGGTGCAGACGTTCACGCCATAGACTCACATGGATGTACTGCACTGTCTGAAGCTGCTTATAACGGTCATGAGTCGGTTGCACAGCTCCTTATTGACCAAGGTGCAAACGTTCACGTCAGAAACTCAAAAGGATTTACTGCACTGTCTGAAGCTGCATCTCAAAGTAACAAGTCAGTTGCACAGCTCCTTATTAACCAAGGTGCAAACGTCCACGCTAGAAACCTGTAAGGACATACTGCACTATTCTTAGCTGCTGCTGGAGGTTATAATTCAGTTGCCCAGCTTCTTATTGACCGAGGTGCTGAGGTTGACTTCGAGAATGATAAAGGCCAGAGGGCCTTGGCCCAAGCCGCCTTCCAAGGCAGAACTTCGATGGTCATATTACTTCTTAACAATGGCGCAAATATCAACAGAGGATGTAAATGGATCGGAGAAATTTATCGTTGGAGTCTCTCAGCGCTGGGATCCGCCGCCCAAGGCGGCCATGAATCAATTGTGCAACTCCTCCTAGAGCGCGGAGCACAGATCAATCATGAATATAACGGAGCCGAGGAAGCTCCGGAGGCCTTGCGAAGTGGAGCTTTTGGCTCTAATGCTCTGTGCCTAGCAGCAGCAGAGGGCTATGCCAAAATCGTACAGCTGTTGCTCAGCAAAGGGGCAAACCCTCGATCTCAGTACTGGGGTACATCTGCAAGGGCGATAGCAGTAGAACAAGGACATACGACAGTGGTAGAACTACTAGATAGAGCACTAGCGAAAACAAAGCGTAGGCCAGAGAGAGCAAGAGAGCGCTATGATGGACGAGATGGGGTCGGCTTGGTGACGGAGACAGGCTGGGGCGCGAGAGGGGGCGACTTGGCGACATGGGTGAAAGGCTGGGGCGCGAAAAACTGAGAGCGAGAGAGCGCGAGATGGGCAATGTAACGCGTCCTCGCCGCACCTCAGCGCGCCGCGAGCCACCTGCTCCATCTCCGCGCCACCGACCCACCGAGCCACTCCCAGTGTACATCCACGCGCGACAAGCAGTGAATGAATACTCTTACCCTAGGACGCCTTCAGGTAACTTCCTGCTTGCTTGCGTTATCAAGCATATGAAACCCAGGTTGCAGGGCTCTCTAAGTTAAGCTCGGGAGCGGACGCTGTACTTGCTACTTAACTAGGTTGGAGAATCTTGAAGTGAATTAGACAGTGCTAAGTTTGCGTGTGTTGTGGACATGGAGTGAACGGAACTACTCTGAAGTGAACGGGCGAACTGAACGGGCGAAGTAAACGGGCGAACCTAGTACCTGTAGACAGACTACTAGGGAGGAAAGTAGCAAGAAGCAGCGTGTATATTTGCTAAGTAAGATTATTTATTAGTTTGTTTACGGTATACGTAGCTGTTGTAATAATAGTAAGATTAAGGTTAGTGTAGATAGAAAAAGAGAATAGATATATTTTAAGAAGTAGTTAGAAGTAGAGGAATTAGATGTAGAAAGAGAGAAAGAGAGAGAGAAAGAAAAAGAGAAAAAGCACTCTACGCTTACACCTATATTAAACTACTACTTCTACTTCTACCTCTCTATATAAAGCAAATTTACTTTGTTATTAACGTTACCTATCTTACCTATTACTATTTTCGCATCTCTATTACCTACCTCTATCTACCTACTTTATATAAATTAGTATATATACGTTGTTTACAGAAGAAGAGAATTGCGAAATTAATAATAGATAGGCTAACGCGAGAGAGAGAGCGATATAGAGAGAGCGAGATAATACGCAAGATAAAGCCGAGAGGGAGCAAGATAATAGGGAAGACAGATAGGCGAGATAAGAGAGAGCTACATAGCAAGAGAGAGAGCAACATAACTATATACACGCGTCCTTGTACCTCGTACCTTCTTAGCGCGCCGCAAGCTATATTTTCCATCTCCGCGCAAGCTACCAAGCCACCCACCTAGGGTGCATTTACAAGAAGTAAACACTCGTTGGCAGTAGCTCTATTATAGACATGGTAAAGGATATAAGTGAGTTAGCACAGGATGGATTCTTCTACGAACAAAACGAAGCAAGGAAGAACAAACGAAGAACGAGATCAAGAATACACGAGTTGAAGATTTCATATTATAAGCGTAGCGTAGCGTAGCTTTATTCGTTTTTTTTTTTTTTGATCGGTCTATCTACTAGGGCTATGTGTATCTGTCTTATCTTATTTCATCTTGTCTCGTCGACGGTAGCGTAGAGAGAGAAAGAGAACAAGAGAGAGAGACACACAGAGACATGGAGAGAGGAAGGGGGGGCGAAATATAGTAAGCCAGACCACGGTCTCTAATGCGTATCTCAGGTGTAATGCATGCGGGTTCTCTTCTGCATCCCATCCCATGCCGCAGTCCGCAGCTTCATATCTAGTCCTCCAGCACCAACTTCAAAGTAACCACCTCAAACGCCCTCACCCGCACCCTAACCCCCCTCTCCCCCTCCCCCTCCCTCCCCACGCACACCATCTCCCCCCCCAAATCCTCCCCCACCTCATCCTCCAGCGCATTAACCTTCTTCACGCTCTTCACCGCCAACTCCCCCCAACTCAACACGCCCTTACTCTTCCCCCCCAACGCATCCCAAATGCGCACGATTATACTCTTCCCCCCCATACGCGAGGGAAACTCGCCGCGCGACACGTCGGCGTCGTCTTCGCCGCGCTTGATGGTGTCGAGCACGAGGTTCGGCGCGCCGAGGATGCGGAATGTGGAGAGCAGGCCTGGGGACGGAGCTGACGACGGAGCTGCTGATGACGATGAAGCGTCGCGCGTTTTGTGCCCGACGATACGCAGCGGATTATTAAACTCAAACGCCTTGCGCACCGTCCGCTCATCCAGCGGCCCCGCATGCGGAAACAGCGCATAGCGCGTCTCATGGCGTCCCATATCCGCATGCGCATCCGGCGCCTTCGGGGCGCGCAGCAGCGACAAGCGCATGACATTACCCGCGACCGCAAAACCGTATTTATTGTCGTTCAGAATCGACACGCCGTACGTGGCCTCGCTGAGATCAGCCCACTTGTGGCAGCAGACCTCGAACTTGGCCATGTCCCACGAGGTGTTGTAGTGCGTGGGGCGGCGCACGATGCCGAACTGCGTTTCGTAGCTCGCTTCCGTGTTGACGATGTCGACGGGGAACTCGACTTTGAGGAACTTCATTGTCTCGTGCCAGTCGATGGAGGCGGCGATTTCGACGGCGGAGAGGCTGGCGCCGACGGCGGCGGAGAGGGAGAGTGTCGTGGTGATGCTGGACTGGTCGGAGATCTTGGTTTCGATCTTGAGGGAGACGCGGTGGGGGGTGTCTTCGGAGATGCTGACTTTGTGGGGTAAGAGCTCGGTGCGCGAGGCGAGGTGGTAGACTTCCACGTCCCAGGCCTGCCAGTAGAGAGGCTTGTCGTCGTAGAGGACTAGCTGGGCGGCTTTCTTGCCTTCGGGGATGATGTTGCGTTGGACGTTGATGTCGTAGAGAGAGGTGATGGCGCCGTCGGTGACTTCGACGATGAACTGCGAGTTGCGGAGCTCGAAGACATTTGGACGGATTTCTTTGACCGATGCGATGCTGGCAGGGTACGGCGATGCCAGTTGGCGCACCTCCATTGTGCTGAGACCAGCGCCGTGGGCAAGGCCATATTTAGGGAGACCTGCTAGAGGAGGAAGCTCCACGATTTCAGTACGCGTCCAGGGGAGGGTGTTGAGCGCGGCGAGTTTGCTGTCGGCCTTTGGCTTATCATCGAAGCCCAGTTCAGCGAGGGCGTTCGATAAAAGCCTCTCGCCAGTGACAAAGACCTTTTCGTAGATCTACAAGCTGTCAGTATATTGTAAACTCTGCTCTCTGTAAGAACACCCTACCGCATCCGAATCATCATAGCACATCTCAATCGAGCTCCCAGGCAAACAGTCGTGAAACTGGCAAAGCAGCACATTCTCCCACATATCATCAATATCCTTCTTCGGATACTTGTACGAGCTCTTCGCGCTAAAGTCCTTCTTGATCGTGACCAGCGTCGCCAGGTACTCAATGTCCCTCAGCATAATTTCGGCCTTGCGGTTATTGCGCTTGTTGTTCGCTTGCGTCGTGTATGTGCCTCGATGGAGCTCAAAGTACAGCTCGCCATACCAGGTCACCAGCTCAGTGCCGTTCTCGACCCTCTTTTCCAGACGGTCGAAGAAGTCGTCTGCCGAGTCGCCGAGCTTAAGTCGCGGTAGCATGCCGGTCTTGTCGCTGATTCCGCGGCATCGTCGCAGCTTTTCGAGGTGCTGGTACGTCGGGCCGCCGCCGCCGTCACCCTTTCCGAACACCAGCAGCGACGTCTTGTCTTGGTCTAGCGACTTGTGTTGTGAGACGCTCCTCCTGACATCACCGAAGTTTGCTTCTGCGGTGTACGTTTCCGAGGGTGGCATGTGGCAGATGACTTGGCTGTTATCGAGTGCGACCCAGTTAAATGTTGTGTGAGGGAAGTTGTTGATGTTGTTCCAGCTAAGCTTCTGCGTCAAGAACCTCGTCATGCCAGCTAGGCGGCAGACCTGGGGAAGCTGGGTAGAGTATCCAAAGGTGTCCGGCAGCCAGAACGTGCGACAGCGCTCACCGAACCTGCTCTCGAAGTACCGTTGGCCGTAGAGGAACTGTCTGATGAGCGACTCGCCATTCGGCAGATTGGTGTCGTGTTCCACCCAGCTACCGCCAATGGGCTGGAAGTTGCCAAGCTTGACATGCGACTTGACGCGATCGAATATCTGAGGGTAGTTCTGCTCCAGCCACTTGAACTGTTGAGCCTGGGTGCAGCAGAATCGCAGTTCGGGATATCGCTCCATCAAGTCGCACTGGCTCGACCAGGACCGCGCAACCTTGCGCTTCGTCTCAGCAAAGGGCCACAGCCAGCACGTGTCGATGTGGCAGTACCCGATCCCGAACACGATGGCCTCCTTGTCGCTGTCATAGACCTTTTCCGTGTCGACGTCGCCGATGTACTCCTTGGCAATCTTCCGGCCCTCGACGATGCTGTCCTGGCTCCCACCACCCGCAATGAATGCGTCGATGATGCGGTTCGCCACCTGCGTCGCCTCGTGCGCCTCCCACGACTCGCCAGGAAACTCGCGCGCGGCATCGCTAATCTCCCAGAAGTCAAAGTACAGCGCGCGGGCCTGCACGTTGACAGCGACGATATCCGCCGTGTGCAGCTGGAAATAGCGGTTCGGGTCCGGCGGCTGGATCGAGTCGCCGCCCGGCGCATTCCCAAACATGCCGTTGCAGGCCATCTCGACGTAAAAGACATGCCACTGGCCGTTTCTGAATTTCGGCGTCAGGCGCCACTGGGTGCGCTCGCCGCCGCCCGTTAGGCCGTGCACCACGTCGCCCTGCGCGGTCCAGATCATGCCCTCGTTGTTGGCATCCCACACGAACTCGAGCCGTTCTCTGTTGCGGAAGTCCTGCGGGAGGCGGATCTCGACTTTGAACCAGTGCGTCGACCAGCTGGGGCCGAACGACTCGCCGACTTTGGCGGGGCGGAACGTCTGCGCGGTGGCGTCGGCGAAGGTTGGGCGGGTCAGGTTGGGAGGGGAGTAGACGGAGAGCTTGACGTGTTCGGGGCCGGAGACGCGGGCTTCGTCGAGCTTGCTGGGGAGGCGTTAGACAGAGGTCGAGCGGGGGTGTGGGCAGCATTGTAGCAGAGCTGCAGAAGTCCGTATATGAAGCGTAGAGAGAGGAGCACCCTACCCCACCAGGCCCTGCTCGCGGTACTGGCCGCCATCGACAAACTGCCTCAGCCGGTCCTGGTAGATGCGGTGGATCTGCTTGCCCACCGGCCCCGCGGCGAGCTGCGGGTAGTTGGCCGCGACTGGCACGGTGCGGTTATGGTCGATGTCGCCCCACATTGTGCGGTGCGTCGTGTGTGTGTGTGTGTGTAATGTGTGTGGTGTAGGTGTTGGAGTCGCGGAGCTGAGCTGAGCTGAGCTGTGTTGACGTTCGGGGTGGTTGGGCGGGGAGCTCCCTGTGCCTTGCAGCTTCCCCGCATCAACGTCCGAGCTAGCCCTGCCCCTGCCGTCGCCTCGACTACCGGTAGTGTGCCGTCCTCGTCCTCTTCAACCTCACTCCCCTCGTCTCGAATCGCTCCAGATGCCACGGCATCGCCCACCTCAACCCCCCAAGAGGAACAGCCCCGGAGTCCTCAGCCTAGCGACACCAGACGAGGAAGCCGCCACCAGCCCTGCTCCCGCCGGCGTATAAGCGGCCCTGCCAGCTCGTCGTTGCATCTCGATACGCTGCGTCACGTACTCGGGATCGTAGTTCTCCAGGGTATCATCGTCGCTAATATAGAAACCGGTTTGCATTGTAGAAAGGGCCATCATGGCGAAATGCGTAAGTAGTTGGTTTAGTTCAAGCAGTAAGTGTTTATAGCGGAAGAAGTCAAACTGAAGGGAGAATCATCGATTTTATACTTGGACTTTGGATGTCTGGCTTCTAATTGGTTGCGTATTGCCTGCTGTTGTCCGTGGGCGTGTGCGTGTTGCTATTGTATGGTATTCAGAGAGATGGTAGGGTGGTTGTGAATTTCTTTTCACAGGATGGTAGCGCGATGGCCATCGCGAGTGAAAGTAAGTGGACGACTACTACCGTACCGCACCACACCACATCTCCAGACCGCGCCTAGCATATCAGCTCAGCTCAGCTTAGCTCCAGCAAATACATCATACGTCTTCCACAAACTCCCGACGAGGCGCTCCAACTCAGCCCAGCCCCTTATTCAAAACCAACCGTGTACACCTCCCTAGACACAGGCCAATAGGCCTCAGAGCACATCAACATGCAGACAAATTGCATGTTACGATAGCCAATGTAGATGTTGCATTCTCGGAAAGTAGTTCCAACATCTCATTTCTAAATACCAAAACCCAGCCCGACCCTCACAGCCCGACACACTGCCCAGACACTCGCCACGCCGTTCGACTCCCCTTCCCACAGCCCAACCAGCCCAACAAACCTCATCGGCCCCGTTCCATCCAATCCATCCCTCACCACCACCACTCCCATCTAGTGAATACGATCCAACCTCGCTCTGTTCATCGCTATCTGATCGTCGACCTTATCCGTCTTCGTCGTGATGCGGTCTATGTGCCGGTTTTGGACTTCAACCTCCTCGCCCATGGCGCGGCCGAGCCGATTCAACCTTTGGGCAGCCCCTTCTATTGGTACTGTCAGCACTGATTCTTCCACAACATGCACCAGGGGCAGGTAGTGCAACAGCAGCAAGTAAAGGAGAAGAGAAGCTCCAGAGACGTCTGCTTGGCTAGGAGATAAGACGTGACACCGTGTCCGTCTGACATGAAGTTGAGCAAATCGATGCCGCCAATACATTGCTCGAGATGGGGAAAACTCTAAAGAAGATTCCAAAACAGGATTTCGCGGTTTGAAAGAGACGAAACGTGACGAAGTAGATGGTGATAAGGCCTGACACTTGTTGTGTCAATCTGCCATGAAAGTTGAGCAGTTCGATACCGCCAAGACACCGCCAAGAAATCGGCAGAAATGGAAAAAAAATCTCAAAAAATTGGAAACAGGATTTCGAGGTTGAAAAGACAGGAAATGTGACATAATGGATATCCTCGCTCGTTCAACGTCGATTTCATGCAAAAAAAAAATTGGGTTCAAAAAGGGGCCTCGGGCGCGAAATAGAAGCAGTCGCGAAGTGATCGGGGAAGCAGAAGAGTCATCAAGTGCGGTGGGCTCAACTCGCCAAAGAAAACTCGAATCAGGCAAAAATGACTTACGTAGTTGATCCAAATTCGAATCAATCTCACCCTCCATCGCGTCATCTGTTTAGAAACTTAGTAAGGCTAGGTTATATGTTTAACGTTGGTGGGACAAACCATCGCTGTCAGCTTCAAACTGGTACTTCGCACGATCACTGTGAGCGTTAGCCTTGGGCTGAGCTGGACCGGTACGGCTCCTGAACATCAAAGAGCCATGTGCGTAGAAACTTACGCTAGAGTGGACTTGCTGGGGCCGCCGCGGCCGGCGCCCTGCTGGCCTTGCTTGGCCCCATCCGAGCGCGCTGAGCTCTCCCACGCGGCCTGATATAATTAGCCTACATTCAAACATGTGCACGGAGTACTCTACCTGTCGGGACGCATCTCGCGCGTCGCGCTCCTGCCGGTGAGTGTCGAGCAGCTTACGGTCGCGCTCGTCACGGCGGCTAGCCGAGGTAAAGGGGTTTCTGCAAAATCTGTCAGTTACGTGTAGCAGCTGTGTGAACGAGCACTGCTTACCCGACATGCATCGCAAACATAGACTTGTTCAGCGTCTTCAATTCTCGGGCCTTCTCTTCTGCGATCCTGTTTTGGCTGGCTGACTAGGAAACATTTTAGCGCTCGCGCTCTCGGAGACTTGGATGACGATTAAAAGCTGCGTACCAGGTCTAAGTTGCGCTCAGTGTTGTGGATGCGTTCTCCTTGCGCACCCAGTCGTGCAACTGTATGGGTCAGCCATGTTACAAGAGGTGCAGGGTAGAAAGCGGAGCTTACGAGTGTCTCTGCCGGTTTGCTCTGCCTGCTCTGCAAGTCTCAGTGCATTGCGAGTCGAGGAAACGTCTTGTTGTTTGCTAAGGATGCAATATCAGTACTGCCACTGAGGGGAAAATGATTGAACGTACATGAACTTAATCTCTTGTCTGGTGGCATTCACATCCTCTTCTTCCTGCTCCTCTTGTGTGCTAGAATTGTGTCAGTCAATGTCTACATCAAAGGCGATGGGTCATACAGTTGGCGGTCCTCGTATGTGCCATATCCAGCCTGGTTTTGGTCGGCGCCATAGGCACCAGACTGGCCGTATCCACCCTGTCCGTATGCGCCAGATGCTCCGCTCGGGGCCTGAGGAGGCTGAGCCTGCTGTTCGTAGCGTTTGGGCGCTGCGCCGAAAAGATCCTGTCGTGCGGAGTCGTTATTGGGGTCTGCACCACCAAGGCCTAGAGGCGTCAGTCTCCGGTGCGGACATGCACTTTATGCCAACTCACCACCATAGCCTCCTGGCCTCCTAGTGCCTTGAGGCTGTTGATCGCCGCCGTATCTGTCCCCACCATACCCGCCAGTACCGCCATAAGCACCTCCCTGGGCTCCGTATCCGGTCGCCGCGGGGGTCTTGTCGCGCCGCCATTGATCGTTACCGCCGCCGCCCTGGTACGGCGGGGGTGCGTTCTGGTAGGGGTCTGCGGCGGGAGGAGGCGCTGCATATGGGTTCTGCGCCTGTAGACACGACTTAGCATTACGATTAATCGGAGCTGCGGGAGCTGCGTACCGGCGGGGCTGCTTTGGCTTTGTTCCGGGACCCAAAAAGCGCGGACCTGGACGAGTCCTCGCCATCGTCCGTTTTCTTCTTCAGGAAGCCCATAGCTGCTAGTTTCTAGTTGCTAGTAGCTGGGTTCTAATCTTCGTGGTGCTCTAGATATCGTGGACCCTGAAAGGGGTGAGGTTGCGCTCGGAGGCTGAACGTGGGGGGTTTGGGGTCCGCTCCTTATCGATAGCCAGACGCTTGAACTACACTTCGATGCTGTCGATCGGAGAGTGAAGAGTGCAAAAGATTCTGCGAACACGATCGAGAAGTGAGGGCGGAAAGGTATATGTATCAAGGTGGGCGGATGGTTGAGTTTCGGGGGTGCGGACACAGGGCGTTTCAGTGCTGACGACGGCGGAGCTAAGTCTCTTGGCACTCGCACAGCCACAGGATGGCGCAGCTATGAATACTCGCTGCTCGCCAGCGTCCAACACATGATTATAGTGAACAAGTACTGTTTAGTTGTCCAAATCAAAAGTTCAATAATATCAGGGATTTTCACTTTCACCGCCGAGCTGCTTCAGCCTGTGGATTGAGTCTCCAAAAGATGTCCATCCAAATGCAGAAATAATGTAAGGCTTGCATGTGCTGACAGCGCACCATCAGCATCATTCAACGCTAGATATACAAGTAAAAAACCGAGCTGTGTATCAAAGATCCTTGTATGGGTATATGTAAGTTCGTGTTGAAATGTCACTGGCCGCACAAGCGTCCGCCGCCTTCACTCAATCTGTTTCTCCCGACGCTTGGAGGTGGTCCCACGCCTTCTTCGTCCAAACCGTCCCTATGCCGCTCTCCTCCTGTATGAGCTCTTCATCCGAAGGCAGCGCATCGTGCTCCTCCTTGGTCCAGATCTCCGTTCCTTCGACCACGGGGAAAGATGTTAGTATGCGTGTGATGTCGCCCCACCACACTTCGCCAAAACGCCTGTACCAGTCGACCGTGGTTTTGAGACCATCGTCAAAGCTAGTCTTTGGCTCCCAGCCGAGCGCAGCAAGCTTTGACCCATCTGTGGCGTAGCGCTGATCGTTGAAAGGGCGGTCTTCGGTGCGCTGAACCCACTTCTGTAGTTCTGTGGAGGTTTGATGCGGTATTTCGAAAATATCTAGTAGACGGTGGCATATATCGGTATTCGAGATCTCATCTTTTGATGCGATGTTGTAGACCTGACCGAAGACTCCTTTGTGGAAGATGGTGTCCAACGCATCCACGATATCCCCAGCATATACGTATCGTCTAGTCGGCGACCCGTCACCATGTAGCAATAGCTTGCTCCGCCTTTGCAGCAGCATGATGAACTTCGGTATAATTTCTAGGCGCTGTTAACCTTCGGCTCCGGGATTGAATCGCTGCGACATACTCTCCGGAAACTGATGCGGACCAAATACGTTGTTGCTCCGGACGGTGATGAGGGGAAGTTTAAAGCTGTTCCGATATGCACTGACCATCATCTCTGCCGCCGCTTTGCTCGCCGAGTAAGGGTTCGTGGGCGCAAGTAAGCTAGCTTCGCTCAGATCCGCAGCCCCGATCGGTACATCGCCGTATACCTCGTCCGTCGAGATGTGGATGAACCTGGCAATCCCATGCTCCCTAGCCCTCTCCAGTAGCACGTGTGTCCCATACACATTCGTATTTGTGAATTGGTATGAATTGCCAAAGCTGAGGTCGACGTGTGATTGCGCCGCGAAATGGAAGATGGTATCGATCTTGTGCTTGCGAAGCACCTTCTTCACCTCGGAGGGCGAGGTGATGTCTCCTTGCTCGAATGTGAAGTTCGGTCGCTCGTCGAGGATTCGAGTATTGTTGAGACTCGCGCAGTAGTCGAGCTTGTCGAAGGAGATGACGTTGTAGTGGTCCGGGTATGTGAGCGTCAGGTGGCGCACGAACCAGCAAGCACTATGGCTTGTCAGTCGTAGCCCATTCTCGGACTCGGTTTACCAGCGTTGTTCCCCCGCCGTGAGGAAGCCCAGAACGTACATAAAGCCTGCCCCTCCTGTGACCAGTATGTTCCTCGCATCGTCAAGCGGCTCGAACTTCGTGCTGCCCGTCAGAACAGGCGCTTGTTTCCAAATCTCGGGGGTGAGGTAGGTTCTAGGGTTCAGAATCGTTGAGTTTCTCCGCTCTATATTGCTCGATTAGCTTCTGGAGATGACGTGCCCACTGACTGACATACGTTTGGCACCGTTGACACCGTCGGGGGCCAACTCGGGGCTGACCACAGCAGACATTTGGTAAAGACTGAGACTGAGGAGCACTCATGAGACTGCAGTGCAGAGTACATGGCCGATTACGAATGCTGCCGCTGCTACGCAAGTTGATGTCGAAGTGTGGCTTTAGTGCACTAGAACAGACGCGGGATCTCTTCCGCTACCGTGTCCGTGCGCGTGATGCGCCGGTTCGCGTGATGCGCCACCCTCATCAAAAACAACAGAAGTTCAACACGCGATAATTCTACCAATATGGCTCCAATAGACGACGCACTTGAAGAGATAGAATCCCTAGGACCTGGCAAAGATTTCTCCTATAGAAAGATTGCTGCTAAGCATGGTGTTGTACGATCCACGTTGACCCGAAGGCATCGAGGGATAACGCGCGCCCTAGAGGCGAAGAACTTTGAACAGCAGAAACTCAGCCCACAACAAGAGCAGGAGCTTATACGATATATCAAAGGACTTACAGAGAGACACTCGCCACCTACAAGAAAGATGATACAGAATTTCGCCTCCAGAATAGCCAAGGAGCCAGTTAGCGAGAGCTGGGTTACCCGCTTCATCAGCCGACAGAGCGATCACCTTATCTTACAATGGACATCTGGGATGGACAGCAATCGCCACAAAGCTGATTCAGAGGATAAATATCGCCTCTATTTTCATCTACTACACAGCAAGATTGAGCAATATCAGATAGATTCTCGTCATATCTACAATATGGATGAGAAAGGCTTCCTAATTGGTATCATTGGTAGATCAAAAAGAGTATTCAGTAGGCAAATGTGGGAGAACAAGGAGGTTAGAGCATCACTCCAGGATGGTAATCGCGCATGGATCACGCTTCTAGCATGTATATGCGCTGATGGATCTGCTCTACCTCCAAGCCTTATCTATGAAGCTGCCAACAAGGGCATTCAATCAAGCTGGGTAGACGATATCCAGGCAGGAGAACACCCAGTCTTTATCACCTCATCACCCTCTGGCTGGACGAACAACGATATTGGACTAGCCTGGCTTGAGCAGGTGTTTGATCGTTGTACAAGACAGAAGACCCGACGGTCCTATCGACTTCTGATCCTAGATGGCCACGGATCCCATATTACCATGGATTTTATCGACTACTGTGATCAGAACAAGATTCTCCTTGCTATCCTACCTCCTCATTCGACTCATACGCTTCAGCCACTCGATGTAGCGATGTTCAAGCCTCTATCAACCGCCTACTCAGTAGAACTGTCAAACTACCTTCAAACAAGCCAAGGCCTCCTTTCTATTACCAAAGGCGACTTCTTCCCACTATTCTGGAAGGCATGGGAGACGTCCTTTAAGGAATCAACAATCCTTAGCTCTTTTAGAGCAACAGGCATATCACCTCCTAATCCTAATCCTATCCTCAATAGATTCACCAAAGCTCAAGAATCAAGAGAAAGCTCCTTATCATCACTTAGCGATTATGATTGGAGAAAGATGGATAGGCTTGTACGCTCTGTAGCAAGTGATCAGAGTAGTAAGGATACACAGAAGCTTCGTCAATCGCTCCACCACCTATCTGTCCAAAATGACCTACTCAAGCATGAGATGGATGGGCTTAAGCAGGCTCTATCTATTAAGAAGAAGCGTAAGAAGAAGAGCAAAGCTCTAGACCTTCAACAGCGCCAGGAGTATCATGGTGGGGCTATCTTCTGGTCACCAAGGAAGGTGAGGGAGGCACGTGTTCGTCAGTCAATCAAGGAGCAGGAAAATCAGGAGCAGCAACTTCAAAAAGCAGAGACAGCAGAGCTAAGGAAGGCAGCTAAGCTGTACAAGGAGAAAATTGCAGAGGAGAAGCGTGTAGCGCGAGAGGCAGCTAAGGTAGCGAAGGAGAAGGAGAAGGCAGAAAAGGCAGCAGAACGCGCTCGCCAGAAGGAGGCTCGCGACGCTACAAAAGCTCTACAATCTTCACAGAAGGGTAAGAGGAAGGCTTCGCAGCTATCTCTACAGAGCAAAAAGCGTTGCAAACGTAGCGTTGATACTAGAGATGCTGCGGAGGCCTCAGAGGGCGTATCTGCTGCCCCAGCTATTCTAACGCGTCGCGGCCGCAGCGTCAAGCTTCCAGATAAATATAAGTAGTACAAATTAATCGCAAGTATTAATATAATACTCCACCCAATTATCTCGTGATAATATTGATCATGGGTGGCTCTATAGCTTCATTTATGCTTGAGCTGTTTTGATGAGGGTGGCGCATCACGCGAACCGGCGCATCACGCGCACGGACACGGTATTGCCAAGAGGTCTAAGGCTGAAATATATCGGTCAGAATCGCTCCGCATCCCACCTCCATCATCGACCACCACCTACCTGCCTGCATCGCATCAACACCCCGAGGCGCGCCCAACGCGTGCAACGCGGCGACCAGTAGACATGGAACCATGATAGTTTCTGTTATTTATCGAAACGCACCAGATGCTGGCGATGACTCTATTCGCACTAACCCTTGGGTATACATTGTTCTAACACAATGTTGTCGACTGTGCACCAAGTATCACTTGCTCAAGCATCTTAAGCTATCTTCACCTGACAAGCTTGTTGCAAGATTCAACCAGGGTTGCGCGCTTGTTTTGAGGCCTCCAATGATCTGAACACGGCTATTCCTGCGAGCAAGTACGACCGCTTTAAGCAGCTTTTAGCAGCTGCGTCTATCAACAATGTCGAATCTTCGAATTGGAACTGTCAAGACTGGAGTTTGAGTGTCCTGGATTGGCTCCGACAGGAGGATTTCATAGAGGAGCAGTACCAGAACAACGTTATTAATTATTGGCTTCGAGAGGACAAGTAGTTCTACCAACCGGGAATGCGGATGACGCTGGACGAAAAGCTTTCATTGCTTTTAGATTCAGAATTGCTGGAGAATACGCTCAACTTGTAGTTCGGACGGAAAAGGATCTAAGACTTTCCCCACGAGTACTTTCCACCACTTCATGTATCTGTTGCCGAACAACGATTTACTGTACTCCCAATATGCTGGCCACCAGCCAGCCATCTCCCAATCAATAATTCCGGTGATCTTTCCTGTGGACGGCTCAACGAGAATATGATCCCCACACAGGTCTGCGTGGGTAAATATGACCTCGTGATCGTCTGCCAGTCGATGGCGATAAGATACAGCAAGTTCAGGACGAGGACACCGCGCGACGGGTGCGACAAGGACATCGTGAAATTCGGACACCGAGGCGAAAGGACCGCAGGGACGACCGTTGTTCAGACGATGATCCTACGCTGGTCCGCCAATACAAGATCCAATGTAGCTAGGCTTTGGGGAACGGATAGCCCGTAGCTCACTCAGGTAGTTGGAGAGATCCCGTTGCGTCGTCGCTTGCGCTTCTTCGCTCATGCGCATCCAGCAATCGGTTAGAGACAACCGCGGAATGAGGACCATAGAAAACCAACTGCCACTCTCGTGGACGTGCGATTCGATCACCGAAGGCACAGGGATCGATGTATTGCGCTGAATGAAGAAGATGGTATCCACTTCTCTCTGGATTTCATGGGGCGTTCCGTGCTTGATGAAGGTAGAATCGTTGCATTTTTGAGCCCGCTTGGCCAGGGGCTGAATGGGGCGACCGGGAAACACAGGTGATGTACTTGACATGGGAGGCGCTAGGTATGAGCAGTAGCGAAGGTTCTCGGTGCAAGTTCGAAAGTTGAACGATCGCGCGGTAGAGAAAGCTAGAGAGAGAGAGAGTCGGGACCTTCTCGAAGAGGCTCCGTTTGTTTCGGGTGATCATCGGCATCCGGATTACGAGGCGCGGATCTCGGCTGAATATTGGTGCATTGCGAAACACCTCGTACACCCCAAAAACGGTAAAGGGTGGTGGAGTAAGGAGGCTGACCTCGGGATAGAGGCTTGGATCTGGGCGGATCTAGCGGATCCAGGCTAGGTGCCTACGCGCTACAAGATCTAAACCTAGAAAAGCTAAGCTAAGCTTAGAGAAGTTAATCTAAGTCTCTATTAGGGATAGCAGCCTCTTACCCCTCTACCGCTTACTGTTTTTGGGGTGTACGAGGTCTTTCGCAATGCACAATATCTCCGCAGCGCCAAACTTCTTCTAACCTCGCTCCTATCTAACTAATAGCAACCTCTTCCCTGTGCATCCCCTTCTCGCTCTTCTAGATGATCCCAACTAGCTCTAGCATCTTCCGTTAAGCAGGCGACTGCATCGTCAAGTCGGCAAGCATTTCGACTTCCACCATGACTATCGCCCTGGCAAGCTTTTCCCGCATTCTATCAGACGGCCGAGCCTCACTACGCAGCGCCTTCCCAATAAGAGTAACTACGTGGCTGAAGCGAGGAATCGAAGCAAGATGTAACAGATTGTACTGGTATGCCTCGTCCCGGAACCACATGGCAACCCACGAGGGCTTCACGATCAGCTGTTTCACAAATTTATCAGAAACGCTGTTTTCGTCACTCAGTAGCCTGAACTTTGCATAATATGGCTCGTCGTTCCGGCGACGACGAGCCACATAGCTAAGTGACGTGAGATTATGCTCATTGAGACTGAACCCACCGAACATGTCCCACTCCCACGAGAACCCAAGCTCGGAGTCCTGCCCAATTCGGATTCGGTAATCCATTTCCTCCAGGGAAATGTGAATCTCTTGGGGCATACCCTCTGTTTCGCTTTCCAGTGGGTACATCAGCATCCGGGGGTACGCCGCGACGACGTGGGTTAGCTCGTGGCCGATGGTTGTGGCGAAAAGAAACTGAGCGTTCAGCCACGCGTACTTGTCTATTAGGGACAATGAAGATAAATTCGCTGGACAAGACTCGAAAAATGTCTTTAAACACCTCCCCAAACAAAACACTCGGCGTGGTATCCTGGTCACCATATTCCTCGTATACCTGCCTCGAGGTCATGTCCTTTTCTGGTTCCATGATCGTCTGGTCATAGTTAAACCCCTCTTGAATGATACGCTCCTCTTGGTACTGAAAAGTCACGGCGTAATCATCAGGCCTGTCACCGTCCGGGTTGAACCGCCAAGTAACGATCTTTCGCAACTGTCTTAGCTTCGCTATCCACAGCTTGTGGACTTTATCCGTCTTCTCGGGGTGTGTCTTATAGTCAAGATGCGGTGGCAGTTCTGAATAAAGATCGCCATCGCGTGTCTTGACCACACCTGCTACAATCTGGTAGTAAGTGTCCAGGAACTTCTCATCGCTGATGAAACGCGAAGCGAGTCGAAGGGCTGGCACCATCTTAAGATACATCTCGTTGGTTATACCCACCCATCGGGACTGGCCGAAGAGTGGATCAATTGGATTGGTCAAATTATACGTCGGTTCCTCGTCGAACAGCCCGTATTGCTCTAGGACATCCGACGCGAACTTCTCCGCATCGCATGCTGCGCCGGTGAACCTGTGCACGAACTCGGGTGCGACTGCATCCAAACATTTGAACTCAGTAGATTCGACGTCAACCATCTCAACATCGCTAGCTGTGGAATTCGATGCCATTGTAAAGGCTGTGACTCCAAGTCTGGCGGGTGATATCAGGGGATGCCGCGATGGACGAATTATATACGATCTGGATGTCGCCTCTGGATGTCACCCATTTCGAGGTGTTCTGCCACAATGAGGACTTGGGAAGAGTTGACGTCTTTGCGCTTCAATGTCGACATTGTGTGTCAACGCGCTTTGGTAGGATTTAAAGTCCCCATGTCGCCGCATCGCATGTATGAGTATTTTCTCCAGTTTTTTGGAACGGTTGCCCGCGTGGTTATTGTAGGTTTCCATCTACTTAATCTGTCGCACCTGAACTCAAACCCTCTTCGAAGAACGCAATCTCACAGCCTTCTCATGTACCAGCTGCTCTACCCAGACTACTTCACGCTCTTCAATACATCAATCACATCTACACCTCCGTTTCCAAGGCATCTAAAAGGTCAGAAGCTTCAACATGATCGTATCTCGCGCCATCTCCACCTTCTTGCGCTTTGTCCAATTCGTCTGCGCTGCCATTGTCCTCGGAGTCTCCGCCGAACATCGTTTCCGCCACCATGTCGCCGACTACTGGGGTGCGTGATCTATACCGTCGTGTTCTCGTCCTTGTCCATACCCTTCTCGCTTTTCTGGATGATACCGATTACCTCAGTATCGTCAGTTACGCAGGCGACTTCATCTTCAGCGCGGTGTGTCCAGGTGGTACCAGCGCATTCCGCGGTGACGCGTATGACTCGACGGGCTATCGCTGTGGGTTGCGGAAGACGGATGTCGCATTCTCTTGTGTTGCTACCGTTTTCTGGTTCTTCAGTGGGGTGTTGGGGTTGATTGCGGTGCGTCGACTACAGAAGTGGTGAGTCATCTCAAAGTGAGTGTGATCCGAATGTTTTCTATGGAGACTGACTTACCTGTTGTAGTCGCAAGCACGGATCTCGTGTTTAGATTGAGGTGAAGACGGTGCGTACCTCGAATGCGCTCTGCAAGATCGTACTGTGCCACCGTTGATTAACCTCTTCCAAGAACAGCAAGTCTTAGACTCTGGTTTAAAGGAACTTATCCGATGAGTGTCTCTTATTGTCCATCTTGGAAAAAATGGCTGTTGACGTGAGTCCTAATTAAGGGTATAAGGCGTTGTTTCCAGTTTCATTTTCCGTCAACTGTACTCGGGCCCAAGGTTTCTCCGAAAAATCTCATGAGATTGCCCGTGCGTAGCACGGGCCTATCCCCCCAATTCAAATGTTCCCCCCAATGCAAACGGTGGACTGCAGTCTCAATTTGTTAGCTAGCCACGCTTAATTCAGACATTGTAAACCCGTAGAATTAATCTATACACCTTATTGCAGGCCCCAGTCATTTTGCGCATCATCAGGATCTGCAACGTTGGCGTCGCTGGCCTCGTCGTCGCGAGAGCGCCCATCAGCGGCACCATCTGGCAACTCTGTATAGGTGGGTTGTGACTCGTTTTTGACGCTTTGTGAACGAGATAGGTGAGCAGGCAGTGAGGAGTCTTCCTCTGCTATCATCTCGCTGTCCTGCTCGTCCTGTAGGCGCTTTTCCTGTAGCTTTGTGATAATGAGCTTGTTGTACGGGTCAACTAGGCAACGCACCTGGCCAGCTACGTCGGCTGCCGGCGTCAACTCGTTAGTTGTTTTGCGCCTATATTTGAGGCTGCTTGGCTGCTGTATACGCTCTAATTTGCTTGCTGCCTCATCGTTGAAGCGGGTATCGTTGAGAGGGTGTACCCAGCGGTTCATTTCGCGGTATACGACGACGCCTGCCGCTGCTCGTTTGACGTACTTTGTGCCCCAGTTCCTGACTGTAGGCAATATCTTGAGGTGTTTGTTAAGCAAAACAGTAACCTGACGAAGCTGTTTGGCGGTGACGTCTCTCACAGCGCGAGCGGCGTCGTCAGTTTGCCGCTGCTGTACCATCGCGCGCGCGTCTTGAGCGTATATGGGGCCGCCTTTGACGCCGAGCGCACGCCGTTTTCGACGACGGCGCTCATCTTTAGCGTTGACTGCTGCCTCTGTTTTACGTAGCTCTCGCTGTAGGCCCTCAGCCGTTCGAGCGAGCGCAGAGACGCCTATCTGGTGTTTGATAACGCTGGCGGCAACCTCTCGAGGGAGGTGCTGACGCAGCACAGCCTGAACGAAAGGCTCCTGCGCCTGTATTTGGCGTATAGTCTTTGGCGTGTGCTAGGCGGCGTCACCTGGCTCTGGCTCTGCCGGCTCTGGCGTTGTGGGCGTGTAGGCTCGGCGTACAAGCTGCGCTTGCTGGAGGTCGATTTTGACGTGGTTATAGCGTCGGATAGGCGCCCGAGATGGTGACGAGGCAAGCCGCGGCGGCGAGGAGATAATTATAGGCGTTGTAGAGCGTACAGGCGGCGGAGGCGTGCGCTCGTCGTCGTCGCTGGATTGGCAACCTTCTAGTAGCTTCAATTGATCAAGTACGATCTCTGGCTTAAACGGGGCGAGTCCTGTACGTTTCCAGCCGCTTAAAATAGTGCTGCGGGTAAACGTGAGACGTCGGATCTCTGCGATAGTTGATAGAAAGTCAGCTTTGCTTATATCTTTTGACCCAGAGCGAGCAGCCTAGTCTAGCTGGCGACCGTGATACCATTTCAGTGGCTGAAAACAGCCAACGTCAAGTGGCTGCAGCAGATGAGTCGTATGAGGTGGCAGCGCAAACAAAAGTATACGGTTATCCTCTGCGTATTGAGCAAACTCTCTCGTCTCGTGAGATCCATGGCCATCAACGAGTAGCAGCCGCCATACGCCTAGCCTCCGCTTCTCCGTCATCTTGTTAAAGTGTATGAGCCAGTCAAGAGCTATCTGATCGTTGCTGTAACCGCTGTCGCTAACGTGTATAAGGTAATCTTCAGGCAGGTCAGGTATCCAGTGCTCCATAACTGTAGCTGCTTTGACAATGACCATAGGCGCGATCGCCTCGCCGTCAGCGCTTACGCACTCCACGAGAGTCATCAGCTCACGGTTGTTGGCGTTGGGTATGAAAATCTGCCGCCCATATCGGCTGTATACGTACTGGCTGGTTGCGACGCCAATCCGGCAGCCAGTCTCGTCCATATTGTACGTATCGCGAGGCAAAACGCCTAGCTGTTGAATGAGGCTCTCAAGTTTCGTGAACCAGGCGCGCAGCGCCTCCGGTTGCTGGGCGAGTTTTCTCTGTATCTCCATCGGCCTTGCCTTGACGCGCTTGTATTTTGGGTGCCTCTGCAGCCAGCGGCGCGCCCAATTCGTACCTAGCGGTGGAGGCGCCTTGTCAACACCCAAATATGACTCTGCTAGCAGCGCCGTTGCCTGCTGCGCCACCTGGCTGCGGCGTATCCCTAAACCGATGGCGTCAATGGAGTCGAGATAGCGCACGAGAGCAAGCTCTTGGGCAGGCGATAATAGCTGATTTGAAGCCTCACGATCTGATCGCGTTGGGAGCTTGAGATAGGCGCGGCGGAGGCGATCGTAAGGCAGTTTGTGGATTGTAGCGTAAGATTTGAGGTTGGGCGCGCTGTACGCTCGCAGGCGCGACGCGTGCATCTGCAGCTCAGATACCTCTCTGGCGTATTTATTCGCGGCGGATGGATTGCGAGGCATGGCTTTAAGAGTTCTATCGCGTCAGAAATTAATTATATAGCGTTGTGGCGGAGATTGATTTATATGAGGATATTTTGTTTGCATTGGGGGGAACATTTGAATTGGGGGGATAGGCCCGTGCTACGCACGGGCAATCTCATGAGATTTTTCGGAGAAACCTTGGGCCCGAGTACATGCCTTTTGCGTCTTTTTAATGCCTATGTCTTGTTTGATTTATACATTTATTTGAAACTTTCGGTACATATCCTGTGATTCGGACCGCTATATCAAGTGTCCAATAACAGCGCAGACTTGCATGTGGCGAGGTCTTTCCGATTATATTGCGGCGTAAGACTTCTCACGCACTTGTATGCATGAGAGGGGCAAAGCATTCTGCCAGTGCATCCGTCGATGCCATTCGACAAGTCCTCACCGTTGTAGACTTTTTGAATACAAACCCATCTAGCTGACCAATCAACCATTGGATAGGTCCAGTGGCTCAACTATCATCTGACTCGTACGACTGCACGGCTCGGGCGGGGTATGTACGAGAGTTGCGGTCAGATCTTGTCATCGATCTTTCCTTCCTGCCACGTCTCCCTTTCGCCCATCATCTCCTCCAGAATTTCGCCGCGAAATCGACGTCATGGGTTATTCTTTGATTACTGCAATGGCTGGAGTAGCGCTCTTAGTACTCTACGTCATCCAGATTCAGTACAAGCGCGCTTCAACGGCACGTCAACACGGCTGTGGTGTTGTTGCCAAACACCGAACTAAAGAACCCTTTGCCGCCTTCGATCTTTACATGGGGATGGCCATGGAGGTCCCCAGCTTGATCGCCCTCCACCGACGCTACGGAGATACTTTCCTGGCACGCGCGTGGTTGGCACAGCCTTTTATTCTTACCATTGCCCCTGAGAATATCCGTACGGTCAATACAGGCAAAGAGTGGGGCGTGGCGCCATTGCGATTTGCGGGTATGGAGTATTTCTGTGGCCAAGGCTTTCTGACTACAGACGGTCATTCATCCAGAAATCTTATTGCGCCTACGTTCGCCACGAATAACTCTGTGAACTTGAGCTTTCTGGGAAGCCAGGTGGATCGCCTGTTGAGTCAGATGCCCGCTGATGGAGAGACGGTGAATTTACAACCCTTGTTCGACCAAGTGGTATGAATCTGTCCATTCACCACCACCCCTCGCATACTCACTTGTTTTGTACAGTTTCTCAATTCGTCTTTGCTGTTTTTACTAGGGATCGACCCCACGAAGAATTTTTCCGATGCGCCATCCTCACCAGCGCAATTCCTTGATGCATTTCAGGACGCGCTATTCTTGACCATGTTTCGTATCATGCTCGGCCGGGCATGGAAACTGGTTCCCCAGACAAGATATCTCAAAGCCTGCAAGACGACTCATCAATACGTAGACTACTATATTGGAAAAGCATTGCGGGATGCAGACACCTCCTGCGCTACGGACGAGGATTTTCTAAAAATTAAACCGAAACTAAGTATGGCCCACGTACTGGCTACGCAAACAAGTGACCAAGAATACATTCGAAACCAAGTTCTCCAGGGCATGATGGCATCCGTCGAAACGATTTCAGCGTTGCTCGGAAACGCATGCTTCCTTCTTTCACGCCACCCAAAGTACTGGCAACAGATTCGAGACGAGGTTTCGGGCAAAGACATTGCTGATCTCGACCCGGACACCCTGCTTAATCTTAAAGTGACCCGAAACATCCTCAATGAAAGTAAGCTAAGTTTACTGTACTAGAGCAGAAGGCTTTGCTAACACACACCCCAGCTCTCCGCCTCTACCCCAACTTCCCCCTCCTGGCCCGGGTCGCACTCTCCAACACCCAACTCCCCTCCGGCGGCGGCCCGCACCAAGACCTCCCAGTCTTCGTGCCCAAAGGCACTCAAGTCGTTATGAGCTACTTTGCTCTCCACCGAAACCCAGCTGTGTTCGGCGACGACGTGGAGAGCTTCCGCCCGGAACGCTGGGACAGTGTGAAACCGGGGAAATGGGAGTTCATGGGATTTGGTGGCGGGAACAGGGCTTGTCTGGCGGAGCGGAAGGCACTGGTTGAGGCTGCGTATGTGCTGGTGCGGCTGGCGCAGGCGTATGGGGGGTTGGAGACGAGGGATAAGAGGGAGTGGAAGGGGGAGCTGAAATTGACGTGTAGGAATGCGCATGGGTGTGAGGTGGCTCTATTTACGTAGATTCATTTGGTTGAAAGGTGGACGTACCGGCCTTTGATTTCAGCTGCTCACATGTCACCTGATGTCTTGATTCACTATATTCACTCTGTCCGCTTAAGATATGTATGAAGCAGCACGATAGTCCACTAAAAGCGATCTTTTCAAAACTGGGCTAGATATCTGTGCAGTCTGGGCAATCTTGCCCCCGTTACGAGCTTTTCACACTCCAGACTCTCTTCTTATGTCTGCACCATTGATCAATTCGCACCTTTCGAATTACTTTTCCCTCCGTACGGCATTAATCGAGTCTACCGCTCCTATGGCGGTATCTTTGTTCAGCGTCACACTTCCATTCTGGTAAGGCCCTCCGAACAGCTTCAATGATAACCAGCGTTCGGCATGGATGGAGAAGGAATCCTCCATTCGCCCATGGGCAACCTCCGGAGATTTCCATGGGCGCCAAGTCGGATATCCCGCCCATAGTAACTTGTATAGGCTAGATATCTGCATGGTCTAAAAGGTTAATCCTACGGGGTCTATCAATGGCCTCCGGGGCGAGATTTCGCCACCCGGTGTCAGTGTACGATCGTTGACCTAGCGCTTGATTGTTGCTAGCTATCTACACTATATATTGATTGCCTGATCAAATGAGATTGCCTGTTGCCTATAAAAATGAGTGTAGCTATCGTCGTCGCCTCAATCCTCTTGAAACAGTACTCCGCCAGCAATTGACTCATCGCATGTAGAGAGATCACGTACAGGGGGGTAATCCTCGTCAATAGCAAGGTAGGTGCCCCGTAGCGCCTCGTAGTGGTTGGAGACATCTACGAGCCCTGATTTGCCCCAGTTTTGTAGGCAAAGTGAAGCCTCTAGTGTGGCCTCGAGCATCCGATTTCGATGCGCTATAACACGGAGGCCAGCTTGGCTGAAGATTCTCTCTGGCTCAGAGCTCATGGCAGGTATAGAGAGTATATCAACCGCCATACGTGAGAGGCGTGGGTATTTGGCCTTGATAGATGCTCGCCTCCAGAAGAGCGCTGGCACAATATATTCGTCGATCTCATGGATAGTGATATCGTACGTGTTCGTAGGTTTGTAAGGCGTTTTAAAGCGCTCAATCCCAAGGCGTTTCCAGGATCGGAGGCTCTGTAAAGCGGATAGTAAATCTGGCCTCATATTGAGTCTCCGTACGCCTAAAAGATTAGCCAATTCACTAAAAGTCCTCTCACAATCGGCTGCTAAGGCTGGAATACTCAATATATTCATAGCAAACCGCGCCAAAACAGGGTATTAATGCTCTTTTGACAACTAGTAGGCAATTGGCAGCTGAGCAAGCTTGTGAGCTAGATCAATTAGTTTCTCCGCGCTCTAGAGCTTATACTCGTTAGTAATCTTCTCCGCAATCTCCGCCTCTCTTATAGAGGCTAGCATAAACTTAGTACAGTTGACAGCGTAGTCAAAACGTTGCCGCTTAGCAGGCGGCGGCGTAGCTGAATTGGCGGCGGCGATTTTAGATGCTAGCTTAGCGCCTGCCTAAAGTAATTGAAAGCTTTTGTTGTTTGCCTCTAGCTACCTCTCGCGGGGATAAGAGCTATCTACGTTATCGTATTCGGCGAGTACTCGCCAGGCAGTATCGATGAAGTTTTTGTACGCTAGGTAGAAGCGTAGGGCACAGTAATACGCCGGAGCGTCTTTGAATTTGGCGTAGTATTTTTCCAGCTTACTAATAGCGAGATTGAGGTTTGTTTTGACGTGATCTTTAGGCGCGTTAGGATCGTTGTAATCTACTGCTTCTAAGCGATCCTGTTGAGCCTGTAGCGTAGCGAGGAGCCACTCAAACGTAGGGATAACCTCCCAAATCGCGCCGTAGCGACCAGCCTTGCCTTGACTTTCGAGCTAGCTAGTCGCCTCTTTAAAAGGCTTGAGCAACTCGATATACTTAGTAATAGTAGCCTAATCTCTGCTAGTAAGCCCTCTCTTACGTATATACAGGCGTAGCTAGCTGGCCTCCGGAAAGCGAGCTCCCGCTCGAGATCGCTGTCGGTTTGCGAGGCAGTTGCTCTTGCCGATTTTGTAGCCTATATAATCGTCTAGAGGCACCTTAAAGTCGACGGCGCGCTCAAACGTATCGTAGTAAAAGTTCCAGCGAGTTTTAACTAGCTTTTTGAGTTCTTTTAGCGTAAAGTTCGTGAGATTTAGCGACGTTGCCTTATCTCGCTAGTATTTCTCTAAAAGCTCGCGCGCCTGCGGCGTACAGATTGAGGCGATAACGTTAAACAGTACGCCTAGCGGGCTAGCTTTGCGCTACTCGTTTATGTACTGTTCCTCTGCTTAGGGCGAGTTAGCAGGTGCTGCGCAAAAGACGGCGGCAGAAAAGAAAAGAGCAATACGTACTACTAAATTCTCTTGCGAGTTCTTAAACGCGTCGCGATTCTAGCCAAAGATAACGTTTTAGGCAGCGAGATTGAGTATATGGCAGCTGCAGCGCAATCTCCAGTGGCTTAGGTTAAAGCTGTACTCTTCTGCTAGCTCGTTGACAGTAGTATTGTTGTTTGTTGCGTTATTAAGCACAAAGTAACCTAAGGCTTCTTTTCGTATATAAAACTAGTAGAGAGTTGAGCTCACAATTGCTGCGATATTTGAACCAAAGTAGTTGCCCGATAGCGTCGGCAGGCTAAGGAAGTAATCTACTTGTTAACCCGCTGCGTTCAAATAGTGTACGCAGATTCTAGTAATAGCGCGGTTGCCGCTGTATAAAGTCCAGTTGTTAAAGAATACGTGTATAGCGGATTTGGCTGCCTTTATGTAGCTTACGACGGCGGGTAGGTAGGCGTTGTATTTATCTATAATGTGCGACCGGAGAGTGTTGTAGCTGCTCTACAAAACGCGCTCAGCGAGCGGATTAGCAGCCTTGATTATATCTCGAAAGGCAGGCACCTCTACAACGCGCAGAGCTTGGTTATTAGCAGCCACCCACTCGATAAGCGCCTGCTGAAAAGCGGGCGCCGAAAAGGTATCGGCGACGGCGTTTGCTACCTCTTGACTCATATCAACGCCCTGTCGCTGTAGAGCAGAGATAATAGATGCCTCTTTTTTAAACCGAATTGGGCCATCTTTGCTGACTCCGTGGCTAGGTCGCCGCGCCTCGAGGTGCCGATGGATAGCAGAGGTTAAAGTTGCTACCTCAAACAACTCGTTTTGCTTGTGTATATGGCAGTATTTGCACAGCTAATACAGCGCCTCATGCTTGCGATGGTACCCTGCTGCCCGGCCGTCCGAGCCGCCCGGCCGTTCGAGCCACCCTGAACACCAAAACAGCAGCTTAACTTGAGGCTGTAGAGCTACGAACAATAGCTATTATCGCGATATATTCTAGAGTTGAGTTCTATAGGTATTAATTGATATATATAGCTATCTATATTTAGCTGGGAGCTTGATTGCTCGGCCGTGTCGTGATTGAGATGGTGGTGGGCCTGCTGCAGCACCTGAGGCATCATCACCACTCTGAGGCTGCGCAGCTGCTCTCTTTTTTGAGCCTGCCTTAGTAGCTGCCTTGAGGTCTCTCCTCTTGCCTCTTTGGGCAGTTTTTTGAGCTTGCTGGAGTCGTTGTTGAGTCCTACGAGCTGCCTGTCGTGAGGCTCGATCAGCAGCCTTACGAGCCTTCTCCTTCTGCTTTATTATTTGAGCTGCTGCCCTTGCTGCACGCTTCTGTTGAGCTGCCTGAAGCTTCTCCTGCTTTTTCACTTCACGTACGCGAGCTGCCTCAGCTCTTTGGTGTTGTAGTTGCTCTTCTTCAAGCCCTTGTTGAACCTGGCGATCACGTGCCTCCTTCACCTTCCTTGGGGACTAGAATTTAGCTCCACCGTGATACTCCTCCTCTGCCTCTAGAGGCAGAGCCTTGCCTCGCTTTCTACGCTGCCTCTCATTAATGAGAGCTTGCATAAGGCCTTGAGCCTCGTTTGTAAGAAGGCTTTTCTGAACTGAGATAGAATGGAAGGCTCGGCTGAGCTTTTGAGCTCGTGGATCACTCCTATCGTGCACTACCTGGCGTAGAAGGCGCTTAGTTTTCCGCCAGTTAGAGGCGCTCAAGGCTGAGGAGTCGCTATCACTTGATTGGCCTAATTGAGCTGGCTGATTGAATCGTTTGAGTATCACCTCTGGGTTAAGAGGTGAGAGGCCAGTTGCCTCAAAAGCCTTGAGTATAGTCTCTTTCTTGAACGAGGCCTCCCAGGCAGCCATAAACATAGAATAAAAGTCTCTCTTACTCATAGAAGTAAGCCCTTGGCACCTCTCCATGAAAGCAGCTACCTGGTTTGAGTAGGCTGTTGAGAATGGCTTAAACATAACGACGTCAAGCGGCTGGAGGGTGTGAGTTGAATGAGGGGGGTATACTGCAAGGAGGATTCTATTCCGATCGCAGTACTCGATAAAATCCATCGTGAGATGAGATCCATGGCCATCAAGGATCAGTAATCGATAGCTCCGCCCTGCCTTCTCCTTCGTAGATCGATCAAATACTTGTTTGAGCCAGGATAGTCCTATATCGTTGTTTGTCCAGCCAGAAGGTGAGGAGGATATATATACTCGATCCTCGGGCCTTAGAGCCTGCAGCCAGGTGTCCTGTATCGAGCCTGAGGCTGATTGATATATCAGCGCAGGCGCGAGGGCTGATCCATCAGCGCATATGCAGGCCAGCAGCGTTATCCACTCCCGATTGCCATCCTGGATGTGAGCCTTGATCTTCCCCTCCTCATATAGCCTCCTGCTGAACACCCGCTTTGAGCGAGTGAGTATTCCTAGCATGCAGCCCTTCTCATCCATATTGTACATATTACGAGGCTCGATATCGTATTGGCTGAGCTTGCTGCGCAGAAGCTCGAAGTAGAGGCTATACTTTGATAGAGAGTCAGGCTGGTGGCGCGAGCGATCGATGCCGGTGGTCCAGCGTGAGATAAGATGGACGTCGTGGCGCTGGATATATCGATCAACCCAGCCTTTTCCAAGCTCTTTTTTCGCGATCTCCGAAGCAAAGCGTCGTATCATAGGCCGTGAGGGAGGCAGGCCTTGCCTTGTAAGGCGCTCAATATAGCGTAAGAGCTCCTGCTCTTGCTGGGGGTGGAGCGCTTGCTGGTTTTCTGCCATAGTACTGCGTGAGCCTGCAATGCCTTGATGCCTCCGCGCGAGCGTTGTACGGTTACAGTGATACTCTGCTGCAACTTGACGATAGCTGAACTGTTCTCCTGGTTCTAGCGATTCGATCGCTGCAATCGCTGCCTCAATTGAGCTCATATTGATAGATTTATCGCGTGTTGAAGTCTGGTTGTTGTTTTGGTGGGGTGGCTCGAACGGCCGGGCGGCTCGGACGGCCGGGCAGCAGGGTATACGCGCTAGCCGTATTAAAAAACTTAGCTTGTTAAGGCACGTTTAGCAGCGTATTAAGGCTTCTGTAAATTAGGTACGCGCGACTAAACAAAACTTTCATAGTCTTTATTATCGTCGGCGGAAGCAGAGACAGCGAGAGAATCGAGATTGAGTAGCGCGTTAGATGTTAACTGTGCATCAGTTGCCTAGTACGAGGAAGCTGCGCCGGCAGCGTTTTGCGTAGACTAGGAGTCAAGGACCTGCCTAAATACTTCATTAAGCTGCTAATTCATCTGCGAGGTTAGTTTGGGCGAAAAATTGCGATAAACATACGTACTTTTGTAGGTGTAGGCGAACGTAGTAAGTGCGCGTTAATCTTGGCGCGTCGAAAATCTTAGGTCGCGAGATATTTCGGGGCGGCGTAATCGATTTTCTGGGGCAGCTAGGCCTAATACGGCCGATTGAGCGAGGGCGAGAAAGTAATTTTACGGGATTCGAACTGGAGAGTATATTATATTTTATATTTTTACGCCTCCGCTAGCTATTAGCACCTAGAATCTTGAAGGACTTTTGTACGCAAAACAATCAATCCGAAAACAATCCGTCCAATCAATCTGGGACCTCTAGATTGAATGGATTGCTAGTAATCAAGGTCTCGGATTGATTGGACGGATTGCTTATTAATCAATCCGTCCAATCAATCTGTCAATCCGGACGGATTGTTGACAAGTCTGATCCAGACCATCACTGGTAACTTAGCATCTGGCTTGGTGCCCCATGATCGGGCAACTCTCAAGCTCAAACAATTCTCGCTCACATTCAGGATTTGACTCGTGAAAGGAAGCACATCCCCAGTACCTTGGGGACACCAAGCACCCGATTGCGTAGCGTCAAGTACTGAACCCTTCGCATGCCGTACTGGAATTGGAGGTGCAAATCGATTTTCACCCGTCGTATCTTCTCCATAAAAGATATTTTGGAAGTGCTCAACGTGTAATGAACGACTGCCGATGTATTGAATATGTTTCTCATGGTCGAAAACAACAGGTTGCGGGCGGAGTGTGCGGGGCAAGTCGAACCCATAGGCTACAGCCTTCCGCAGGAGAAGGTGCTGCAGTGAGTCCAAGCAAATAGCTAGTAAACCAAATATGATTGCCCCCATTCCTAGGCAAATAGTTGTACCAATTCTGGGCATAGCTCGCCTATAGGAATCAGTGTCGTAAGGGTGGGCTATTCTCGGGAGTGAAGTCAGAAGACATGATGAGGCGGGGAAGCAAGTTTTGAAGCGTCGGGGACTCGGGGTGCAAGCTGCGTTTAACGACGTTACACCACATTGGCCGGTGAACATAAGCGGAAAGAGATCGGCGCTTGCCACATTGGAACATGATGTGCGATATTCGTTGTTACTAATGCTGTCCTATTCGTTGTAGCCCCTCACTTTACGGCCCCTTTTCGTTTGGCCTTCTAACGCCGCAATCTTACATGCTACTATACCTGTTGTGATGGAACACGCAGTCCCAAAGCAATCCTTGCTGTCCGCCAGACCAATCAGACGCATTCACCAAGCGCCAACAAATTGAGTCGGTAAATATGGAATTGACTACGCCGCATGATAGTGGACTGACATTGGCTGAAGGGCAAACGCAAACAGTCTACTGTGGAAATCCACAAGACTGTGTCGCATAGACATATAATGCCTATCATTGAAATCATACATTATTGTCTATAAAGAGAGCCACTTGCGACCAAAATGTGATACCTTCGAACTATGTGCAACAAGTCACACAATCACACATGTGAACGCCATGTAGGAGGACTGCACGAACGTGCGAAGCTGGTTCCCTCGTGGAGATTGAAAGATCATAATAACTACCAACAACTCGCTGAAACGGAGCATGGTTCTCAGTCGACTGGATTGCCTTAGAACGCGTTCTAGTCCCCCCTACAAGAGAAACTTCGGTACATTTTAGTTACTTTTGGGTTTCTCTTCCCTGTTGCTATAGGATTCATGGTCGGAGTACTCTACACGCAACGGAACATTCATGAAAGCGTACTCGAAGGCGTGGCGTCAAGAATCCCGCTTTCAAAGATTCCACACGTTTTCACTTCTTCCTCGCCATTCTTGAACCCTCCCCCACAGGGCGAGACCATAGAAGAGTTATCGTAGCCCATCTGGGACTTTCTGATTCCTAGTAAGTGCATGATATCCCCCCATTGATTCACTAACTTATTTATAAAGACGGACTCGGCTATTTTAGAGAAAGCGGTATAGCGCCCACTACTTCTATACCCACGGTCTTTCACCAGCTCCACTGCCTTTATCTCTTAAGACGCGCTTATTATGCACCTTCTGAAGAGCTCCAAGTCTTCGACTTTGGGAAGGATCGCGCGTCGCATGTGGCGCATTGTTTTGACTACCTTCAGCAAGGCCTGACGTGCTCCGCAGATACGACAGTGGAATCTGCAAAAGCTGGGGAACATGAATTCCTGGGTACCGATTTTGTGCGAGAGTGTCGCGACTTCGAAGCTCTCAAGAACTACGTTGAGCCACGAAGGGTGTTCAACGCCACCGGGTTTTTGGCACGAGGCTTGGTAAATGGTCATATTCAGCTAGAGGACTAGCGTCATCGTGCTATATAGTTCTAAGTACATCATTTGCAGTGATATTTTGATTGGTGGCGGCCAGGCTACAGAGAGCTATAGCGTCGATACACGGGATTTGAAATGCCTCCGTACTGCCACTTGAGCCCTATTGCATCTCTGTCATTCTGATGTGATACAGGGCAAGAGGCAACGGAATAATAATTAAATGTACAGGGGTGCATAGTAATCTGCGCATGTCTTTCATCTTAGCATTAGGCAATCTCAAGCATTCGATCGGAGCTCCGTGTCCGTACACAGGATCACACGTCAGGATGTAACCTTTAGGTCTTCTACAGCGTGCGGCCGCGTGTTTATTTTAAATACAACTCTTCCGCTGCTTCAAATGGGATGCGCATGACAGTGTTGGTTTCCCATCTTAGGCAGTCGAAGTAGAGGTCCTCGGCCTGAACAGAATGTTCATGCAATATCTAGCTTCTTATTCAACATCACAAAGACGATTTAATTCTGACGTAAGCTATCAGACAGAGGCTCGCCACAGTCAGCTCGCGCAAATCTTTGATTTTGTTGGGTGGGGTAAACATCCATGAAGGGAAAGAGCTGTCCCAAACACGCACGTGACAGCGTTCGGCATGAATGGAGAAGGAATCCTCCATTCGCCCATGGGCAACCTCCGGAGATTTCTATGGGCGCCAAGTCGGATATCCCGCCTATAGTAACTTGTATAGGCTAGATATCTGCATAGTCTAAAAGGTTAATCCTACAGAGTCTATTAATAGCCTTCGAAGCGAGATTTCGCTACCTAGTGTTAGTATACGATCGTTAACCTAGCGCTTAATTGTTGCTAGCTATCTACACTATATATTGATTGCCTAATTAAATAAAATTGCTTATTGCCTATAAAAACGAGTGTAGCTATCGTTGTCGCTTTAATTCTCTTAAAATAGTACTTCGCTAGCAATTAACTTATCGCATGTAGAGAGATTACGTACAAAAAAGTAATCTTTGTTAATAGCAAAATAGGTGCTCCGTAGCGCCTCGTAGTAGTTAGAAACATCTACGAGCTCTAATTTGCTTTAGTTTTGTAGGCAAAGTAAAGCCTCTAGTGTAGCCTTAAGTATTCGATTTTTATGCGCTATAACATAGAAGCTAGCTTAGCTAAAGATTCTCTTTAGCTTAGAGCTTATAGTAGGTATAGAAAGTATATCAACTGCTATACGTAAAAAGCGTAGGTATTTGGCTTTAATAAATGCTCGCTTCTAGAAAAGCGCTAGCACAAGGCGATTAGTTTCTTAAGCTTTATTAAAGTAAGCATCTAGCTTATTCTAGAATGCCTAGAGAAATAGAAAGCGCATGTAGAGTAGTAAATAAGTATAAGTTAAGTTAAAGTTAAGTTAACTTACGTAAGACTCTAGTGCTAACTTAACCTATACCTACGCTAAAACGTTTTAGCGTAGGTATAAGTTAATTTGGCATAGACTTCTACAATTTTATATTTTAATATAACGTACTTTATAAGTTCGCCGGACACACAGGTTCTAAAGACTGCACGCGAACAAGTAGAAGAACAATTATTCTGAAATTGCCATCTCAAAGAGCGTAGCCTGTTTAGTGTAGCTAGAGAGGACTAGAATTGTTCTTACTCTTTTCGCCAAGTTCTTTCTCTATTAGAACTTTCTACTTCTTTGAAGACTGCACGCGAACAAGTGGAAGAACAATTATTCTGAAATTGCCATCTCAAAGAGCGTAGCCTGTTTAGTGTAGCTAGAGAGGACTAGAATTGTTCTTACTCTTTTCGCCAAGTTCTTTCTCTATTAGAACTTTCTACTTCTTTGAAGACTGCACGCGAACAAGTGGAAGAACAATTATTCTGAAATTGCCATCTCAAAGAGCGTAGCCTGTTTAGTGTAGCTAGAGAGGACTAGAATTGTTCTTACTCTTTTCGCCAAGTTCTTTCTCTATTAGAACTTTCTACTTCTTTGAAGACTGCACGCGAACAAGTGGAAGAACAATTATTCTGAAATTGCCATCTCAAAGGGCGCAGCCTGTTTAGTGTAGCTAGAGAGGACTAGAATTGTTCTTACTCTTTTCGCCAAGTTCTTTCTCTATTAGAACTTTCTACTTCTTTGAAGACTGCACGCGAACAAGTGGAAGAACAATTATTCTGAAATTGCCATCTCAAAGGGCGCAGCCTGTTTAGTGTAGCTAGAGAGGACTAGAATTGTTCTTACTCTTTTCGCCAAGTTCTTTCTCTATTAGAACTTTCTACTTCTTTGAAGACTGTACGCGAACAAGTGGAAGAACAATTATTCTGAAATTGCCATCTCAAAGGGCGCAGCCTGTTTAGTGTAGCTAGAGAGGACTAGAATTGTTCTTACTCTTTTCGCCAAGTTCTTTCTCTATTAGAACTTTCTAAATTATTTACTAACTAGAGTAGATAAGATATTATATAAACTCTGAATATTTGTAATAATATTTGATTAACCTATATAGTCTTTGTAATGTACTTAATTAGCCTGTGTTATAGATTATACCTAATATAGTATAGAAAACTAGTTACTAAACATAGCTATACCCTGCTATTAATTAGACAAAAATCTAATTAAATTAAAGAATATGTTTTTTGGTTCTAGTTACTTAAAAGCCTTATTCTTTAATTTAGTTAGATTTTTAATACTATACTATATCTATTTTTATATAACTCTTTTTCTATAGCTTTTCTTAACTAAACTTCTAGAGTTATAAGCTATATATACTATATAGCAATAACTTTACTTTCTAAGTCTATAGG